>OY292525.1:7858009-9058009 GCA_958496365.1 Subacronicta megacephala
GTATTGTTACGAGCTGGGGTCCAGGATAAATTAATTGACTATTCTGGTACCTACTCTTCACTACAATGTCACATTGTTAATCATTTATCAGTTTACTTCAATCTTCACTTGTTGCGTGGCCAATATGACCGATATTTATATGTGCCACGAAGATTCTAGAATCGAAGAATGCCACTAAGTTCATAAAATACAAATAGATACATTTAGATCCGACCTTGAACTATTATTATGGCTGAGGCTGGTAATCCGTTTGACAGGATTTCCTAGCCTGTCAATGCGTACAGTTCCTCTTTTGAGCACATAACAATAGATTTTGCATTGTGTCTACAATATGCCGCTTGACAGGTTAATGCAGATACCAGTCTCCCACAATGGATTACAAATAAGCTACACACCTTGTAAAACTTACTTTAAGGCACCTTTGTGGAAGAGAAAATATTTGTTTTATTATTATTTATATTATTTGTAAGCGTCGCGATCGGACGCATTCTTTCGTGTTTCTACGGCTATTCTAGAATCTTCGAGCTTCATCTCTATCGTTCTACTATACTCCATTTGGTTAGGTACTTAACTAAAGGTAAACAATAAAAATGGCGGCGTTCAGAGCTGTTCAACCGTTTATTACAATGGTATCATATGAATTGGGAGTGAAATTAATAACAACACAACCAACAATCAATAAAACCAACGAACAAACAGAACAATAACTATCTAACACCATTTGCGGCAAAAGAAACACAAAAACGAACGAAAGTAAAGTAAATACAAACTGTTACGTATGGCGTCTGGTTACCCGACTAAGTATAATATCGGTTAATTATTTCGCTCCGCTTCCTCGCAGTACTACTTCTAAATTTTTTCGAGTTATCTAAAGTCTACTACGCACAAAAATGTTTTGAATATCTGTATTTTTAGATTCGTTTTAGTAGGCACATTGCAATACTTTTTGACATACCTAATTATAAATTTTGATTTTATTAATTGTTTGCAAGGTTAAGAATAATAATAACTATTTAATATTAAGCAAAGTAGTAAGATATGCTAGTATAAAAGGAGAATGTGATTTTGAGTTATTGAATAATTTATTTTGGTGATGTTTTATTTCGAAATGAAAAATGACCCTATAAAAGAACCTTTTTTATGATTTGTTTACCTTTAGTTAAGTACCTAACCAAATGGAGTATAGTTACGAGCATAGATTGTTACCAGTATTTTAGCAGAAGTATTCGTATTTATTGAATGAAAGCCTACATATAAATACAATGGTAAAGTAGCTGCATACTGAAAGGCTTATGCTATATACAAACACATTGAAGCCCTGCTCCTCAATAGGTATGTACGCACGGCTACACATCAAGCTATACAAAACCAGTATAGACTTGCCTTGAATTGTGGTGGGAGATCATTCTATAAACTAGTTTGAACCTGTTTCTTAGCGGACAGCGAAACAATTTTACACAAGCCAATACTTCGATCTAAAATGTCTTTGTGTACCTAAGAAATGATCTATTTTAGTTTTGAGGTAATTTTAGTTTTACAGATAAAGTATCCAACGTATTTGGTCCGGTATTATTTGTGTATTACATGTTCCAACTATCGGCTGGTTGCTTACTACTGCTGTTATGTTCACAAATGGTCAGTATGATATTGCTTAGTTAACTTTTCTTCATATTCATCTTTCTTGACTGCCTCATCAGACTAGTGGTCCCAAGCTGCTACGCTAGAGGTCCTAGGTTCGATCCCCAGGTCGAGCAGTGTTATTGGGTTTTTCTATGAAATTCTCAGTAGCAGTTCGGAGTCTGGATTTGTTCCCGGTTAATGGCAATAGGCTCGCGCCCTATGACATGGGACCTAGGATTCTAACTATAGACCCCTTAGGGAAATTAAATAATTACCACATGTAAGTACGGTGGCCAGCACATCAAGTTACCACAAAATTACTAATTTTTTCAGTTGATTTTGAACTTTAAAAAACAACTTATAAGGTTTAAAATCGTTTGGAGAAATTTGACAGTTTTGTATACCTTGACCTGCTGACGACTGTACCTACTACTGTTTAGGTAAATATTTATCATATTGTAGCTTATTACTACACTATTTAACCAATGGACTAGGCATGCACGAGCGTTCCCCTTTGCAAGTTTAGTGGATCAAACAAATCTAATAACTTAAAAAAAACTACTTCTTGAATCGATTTTTTAATTGATGTATACCGTTGTACTGTACTGTGACTTATGTATGTGAGCGTGTTCCCCCGCACCCCACCAAAATATGTAGAATTATTTTGTTCGAAGCGGTACGCTTAAGGCTAGTCCTTTGGTTAAATAGTCTAAGTATTGTAGTTATGAATTGATCAAAAATATTCAAGTGTGAAAAAATAGACAACGCGCTGCGCGCAACGAGCGATAGGCGGCTTCTCGCTTGAAACTCGCTTTTTTTTTTTTATTAAAAAAAAAACGGTACTTCCATCCTTGAAGAAAAGAGAGGGCAATATGTTTTCATTAGCCGCGGCCCGCAACGCTTGTGTACGGAACTGTACCGTATTAATAAATACTATATTGGAAGGTTAAGAACGTTTCTTAGATATATGGCACGGCCGCTTTTTTGTAGCCATCTGAACTTGGTCGGGTTATGTAGGTTTTCGATGCTAGTGAAAAAATAGACAACGCGCTGCGCGCAACGAGCGATAGGCGGCTTCTCGCTTGAAACTCGCTTTTTTTTTTTTATTAAAAAAAAACGGTACTTCCATCCTTGAAGAAAAGAGAGGGCAATATGTTTTCATTAGCCGCGGCCCGCAACGCTTGTGTACGGAACTGTACCGTATTAATAAATACTATATTGGAAGGTTAAGAACGTTTCTTAGATATATGGCACGGCCGCTTTTTTGTAGCCATCTGAACTTGGTCGGGTTATGTAGGTTTTCGATGCTTCGTCAGTATTATAATTGTTTTTCTTTAATTACTGAATTTAATGACATGAAATTTTGCATGTGAATAGTTGAATGAATACACTAATTATTGGCATACATTTTACCATGCAATTCCTTTAGAACGTCGTGATATTTGACTGCTTTGTAAACAGTGATCTATTCATGGTAAATTGTCCTATAACTCTTTAATTACTAACGGAACATCATTGATACTTGGCAACATGTTGCAGACACTTACAAGGTTTGTATAAACGTGAAAATCTAGACCCAAAGTGCATACTTTAAGAACTAAGACCTAATAAGCGTATTTTACGTTTATATTTTTATCTTTTAAGCCCTACGTTTTTTTCTAAATCTGTTTTTTAAACAAATATAAACAAATTCAAAACAATGTATGTAAAATTCTACAGCTCTCTATGTAAGCGCTTTATATGAAAACTAGCTAATGGCCAAACGTTCGCGTAGCGGAAACTTGAATTTCTCCGAAGTTTATGCATGCACTAATGTTATTCATACATACACAATAACACACAAATACACACTAATTATTGGACACATCTTTTTTCTTCTAAAGTTTATGGATTAAAAAAAGTTCCGCCAGGACAACGTTCGCCCAGCGGAATCAGTTTTTGATGAATTTCTCCACAATGGCTGCGTGCACAAATTTTTTTTTACCATACACAATTATACGACGTCATACACTAAATATCTGCATACTTAAAATCTTTAAATTCAACAACATTCCGCTGCGCGAACGCACACGCCCGATTGTCCTATTTAATAACCGATTTCTACATAATATATTACTTTAAAATACTTAATATGATCTATGCATTATGCACCACAGAATAAGTATCGAATCGAACTCCCAAGCGATCAAGCAGACAAGCTTAGCAGAAAGTCGCTAATGTTGTTAATTAGAAATAATGATCCGGTCAAGTCTGCTATTTGAATTGTAACAGAATGATCTTCCATGTGCACTAAATGACCAAGGGCCCGATCGAGTTAGTAAGCAAACCTGTCTAAAATCAACAATGACGCAATAAAATATCAGACTTGAGGTAAAGCTTGAGGCCCAGTACTGAGTACTGAATGAAGTACCCATTAGGTAAGTACCTCCATACCATATTGGGCCAAAAATATTCAGGGACTGTGTCATCGTTCTTTCCTTCAAATGAAGGATAAATGTTTATCCCAAAAGGAAATAACTGAGCAAGGAGCCCTAATTTCGGACTAACTACGGCACTAGATTATGCGTTATCAGAACTTTCTCCCCGTAGTTTACCACCTAAACACCTATTGCCTGTTTCACTCTTACAAGTTCAACTGTTTGTAAAAATCTCACTGGTTGTCTATTCCAAAGCTTAAGTTCTCTTCTTTTTTCTATTTCATTGCTTGATGCCAAAAATTTAGCTGCAAAAATTCTATTATTCAGTAATCACCAATCTCCTTCTATTTAGGTTATAGGATGACGGGCGATTCGGCGCGTGATATTTCCAGCTTAAATATAATAGTCCATACTACCTAGTATCTAGGTAACAGGCGAACTCGTTTTATGAAAAAATATAAAACCCCTTAGTGTGCTTACAACTGTATTGTAGTTTACGTAGGTAATAGTTTTAGTGCATAAATCCTACAAATGAGCGCCCTCTATGCAAGTTTATCATGTGCTGATTCTCCCGACATCAATACTCATTAATTATATTAATTAATCATAGAATTAATGAGTAAATTCCATAATAATACTATTACTATAAGTGAGCTCTCCCTTGCTTGTAGGAGGATTGTTTTAAATGTTACCTGGACAAAACGTGGTTGCAACCTTCTATAGTCAATGATTTTAGAATTAGCTCTACTAATAAGGAAGAATACCTTGTTTTTATTATTTATTTTGTTTCAATGAAAATTATATAGGTATATTTTATTATTGTAACCTACATAGTTATGTTGGCTGTAATTTAATATTGATGTAATTAATACATGTATTTTTATTTCACCTTACAACTTTTATTGACCAACCAGAACATCACTGCACCTACCTAAAATTCTGATTCGATTTATTAAGGTTTCCCAAAATCATGTTACTTACAAAACTGTTGAATTCTCAAATATCTTACAACCCAACAAGTTTTTTAAAACCAGCCAAATTAAACCATTATCATGCATAATGCATGCATGAGAACCTGGTTTAGATTAAATGTGAGTACTAACAATGATAGATAAGTATGCTAAATTTCTATAAAGTCAGTAATAGTAGCTAGGTAGGTACTGACGAGCGTGACTTACATAGGTATCTCAGACAAATTCTCACTCTTTGGTTTATGTATCCTATCTTTTCCAAAAATAATAATAAATTGTAAATATCGATTTATTTATAGACTAACACGCCATGAAGCAAGTATACAATAAATAACATCAAACTTTCTTTAACATATTAATACAAGGTAGAAAGTATTTTAATGACATATAATCAAATTTCAAATCACATCCAAAATTCACATGGAACATCTTACACATAGGTAATATTATCAATATTGATACTGGGCCGGCACAATTTGACGTTGAAACCATATCAAAAATAAGCTACCTTCGTTAAGTTGATGAAGCAACGTTTGTGGTTCGATTTCCAAGAATTTTTAGTACAGTTTTAGCCCCGATAATAAATATGTACAGATAATTGCGATGTTTATTTTATATTAATGGCGGGTAAAATTAAATAGCAAAGTGCACCAAGCACATTGAGCATTTAGTCTTTTGAACCAAGCACTAACTTCACCAACTAATTATACTAATAATGTACCGGCCCTTACCGTTTTGTTACCACTTAAAGCAAACGCACGGCTACACATCAGGCTATACAAATCCAGTAAGGCAGACGTCGTATTGTACAGAAAGACTACAATGCGAGGGCAGTCTAGACTTATGATAATCAGCAGGATCCGCCTGCCTTTAACAATAATTTACGGGGCAAATCTACATCAACAAGTAGGAATGTATTGCTGAATTCTTTCTATGAAATCAATGAAATTTCCAAATTTAAATGCAGAGGCCCGAAACTCAAAGATTAAGGCTACTTTTGAATGGTAAAAATATTTTTGTGACAAGTTAATAGGGAATGTTTTAGGCAAATAGTTAAGTAGTTATTTATTCACAGGTCAGGCCTTTTCCTACGGTGATCCAATACGATAATCTAATTTTACAACTAAAAATAAAATTTAAGTGTCAGGTAAACCATACAAAAGTAATTGGGTGCAATTTCATATCCAAAATAAAAACCATAATTTATCAACGCTTTTGCATGTAAATAACTCATATAATTTATTACTTGTCCAGAATAATTTACAGGTGCAGACTAATCCCGCGGTTCCACTGACGACAAAACATGTTGCAAACATCTGTTTGCAACATGATTGCTTAAAGGTAATGATTGAGTAAGGATAGGTAGCTACTTATCCTTACTCTTTAAGAGTTAGAGAGATGTTTGCAAAAATTTTTGTCATCACTAAAATGCAGGGTAAACACAGACCTAGTCCTAGTACATTTTAAGTATGTTCAATGTTGATTGCTTTTCGATATCACTCATTAATCATTAATAATAAGGATAAAAAGTAGTCAACCGATTAAAGCCATCATCTTAAAAAACACGATAATATTATGAAAAACTGTGCGCGGAGTAAACCGGTAGATATTTTATATACAAACTTCTTTTACATTGAGACAAATTTAAAATACTTTATATAGATTTCTTTTAAACATTACCTTGCATGACACTCAGAACACTATTCTAGCTTTTTAACAATAACTACATAGGTACAAGTACATTATTCATTTATATTTACTATAATAAAAATCTTATTGCTTACACACATCCATTACATTCATGTTACATATGAGTTCGGCCTCTTGCAAACATTAAAAAATACCAACACATTCTTGTATGTGAATTCAAATGAAATCATCAACTTATTATACTGAACTACTGCTGGGTGGGGTTTCCTCTTAGAATGAGAGGGATTAGTCCACCGTGCTGGCCTTACGGTTTAATAGACTTCACACGCCGTCGAAACAATCTCTAAGGCATAGGCTTTACCATATTTTCCTTCACCATTTAGTGCATGATAATTAAGTTAGTTATGTAATAAATAATTTGCCCATGTCTAAGCACGTCAGGCACGGGCCTTGAATTTGAACTCAAGAGTCAGCAGTCAAATGGTCATATGTATATATGACAAGGCTATCGGCGATGACAAAAAAACAAAAAAAATATCATCACGCCTATATTCTCTGAAGGATTAGGCAGAGGCATACTAATGTGCACTAACACATTGGCATTATGTTTAGGTCCCATGTAATAGGTGGCGAAACTATTTCCATTAGCCAGAAACAAATCAATCTAATGTACACTCACAGTTTGCTATGTTTAGGTTCCATGTGGTGAAGAGAATAAGTGACAGTATATAATTTAAAAGGAAGGCACACCATATTGGTGCTGGACAAAAATAAATTCTTGTTGCTGCATGACACAACAAGAAGAATTCAGTTATCAGTGTTATACTACTAGTCACAACAAACTTCTAGTGCTCACATTTGTATTGTCTACAGCGGTGTAGTCAAAATTTTCTTAGTGTTTACAAGGGCACTTATTGGCTGAATTTTGTTTCTTAGATACTAGCAGAACACAGACATTTAATCTACAATGTAATAATTATTATTTGTTCAAATTTCATCATATTACAGCTACAATCTGTTGTAAATGGTTTTACATAAGTATTAACTACTTATATAAAACCGTTTACAACAGATCTTTCAATTTGGATGTGTGCATGCATTACTAAAGTTATATATTTTATATTTTAACACTTAGGCCATGGGACAAGCATTTTCCTACTGATACTTATATCAGTATCTTTATTAACAACATTGTGATGATCACATTGGTTTGCATTAATTATAGCAACATCTTTAAGCTTATAATAGCACAATGTTCAACTGCCATTACACCTAAAGTAGTTTAAAAGTAATCATGTTTATGAAGACCCAAATACATTTTTTTTAATGTAATCAATCATACATAATTTAATACATATTATGCCAAAAATAAAGACATATAAGAAAATAAATCTATTGTTTTTACAGCAGGTAGAATAATGGCTGCAGTAATATTGATTGAAACCTTCAAATTCCACTTTACACATCCATCTTCAATAACATTATATTATTAAACTATGGCCAATTCAGGTATAACATCAGAATTCCTTAGAAATTACAGCAGCTGTTCGTTTTTTTGGCAGTTTTGTAAAACAATTTACTCTGCATCGATAGACTTTCAGTCTTAGCAACAACATCATCCAATTTCTCACCTCTTTCTAAAACCGCCTTTATTGTATCATGCAGAATAATTTTGGTTTCATCCAAATCATTCTGAATTTTTGTTAATGCATCAGCTTCCCTGGGGTTTTGATATTTATTTAAATATTCCGGAAGCAGATGGAAATCTGTTTTATCCTCAGTACCAGTGGGCCATTGGCTAGCAGGCACAGCTGCTGTAAATTCATCCAGTATTTTGGTAATTAATGTATGAGCCACTCTATTTGGATATTCATGGTCGGATATAAGCACTCCAGCTAAGTTATCAGCTCTTACATACACTTGCAACATATACTCTCCCTCTTTGACAGATTGCCGAGATGATGGCTGAGTTCTTTCTACTATTGTCTTACTAACAAAGACCATAAACTCTTGGACTGAGCTCCGTTGAAATATACTGAAGCTCTGTAGATTGTAAGCTGCTTTCAGAAGTGCAGCACTGTTCACACCCTTGTAAAGTACGCCAAGTGCATATATTTTTACCATCTTGATAGTTCGTCAGAATAATTCAATTGCCTACTCCAAATTAACTGAAATAGAGAAACAAGCTTGATGAAGGTAACAATAGATATTGTAGTCTTCTAATGATAGTGACTATAATAGCACTTATATCAAATGTTAAAATTAAAACCAAGAAATTCCAAACTTCCTGAAATATATTATAATAACGTCGTTATTTCAATAAAATTATGAGACTCGTACTATACTCATTATAATTAATGCAATGTTATTATAAATATGAGAGAAAGTTTGCCGTGGTAATATGGCACTTTGATGTAACTTAGAAAATGTGGATTTGTACAAATACAGCATTATGAGAAGGTAAGGCACTTACACAATTTGCTTTTCCTATTGATGACTGATGAGTGACACATATGTTTGAAGTAAACTTCTCAATTAAGCGTTAAACTGGGCTTCTAAAATAACTTTATTCTGAAAATTTGTATATTCTACTTGAACCTAGAGCCAAAAAAATAATAAGTTCTCTAAATTGTGACGAAATCAATGCTCTGCTTTGTGCTTACGCACATATGTCATGTCAAAATAAAATGAAAGCTGTGTCAAGTCAAAACTGTCCAAAGTTTATGTCATTGTCAATCAAGTCAAATAGATTAAAAAAGGCTTTTCAGTCTTACCATAGTGCAATATTAATACACTGTGGTTTTACCGCGTTTAGTACCAATCCCTGCCAGTCTTTTCCTGAACATTAATTGATAGCAGTAGGAATAACGAAATTTGAATGGATATGGTTTTTGTCGACATCATCATCATCATCAACCCATATATTGTCCCACTGCTGAGCACGGGTGTCCTCTGAGAATAAGAGGGATTAGTTGATCAGATTAAGATGAGCTCGCATTGTATAAGCTTCCCATAACATAAAACACCATAGTAGACTGTTTGTCTGCATGTCGAGAGAATGAATGAAAGGCGATTAACGAATGCAATTTATAAGGCGAATGTTAGTGGCAGCGTCGGGAGAGAACCTTTTTAGAGAACCTCGCCAATAATGGCGAGGTTCTCTAAAAAGGTCAGGTACGTAGTACTCGCAACCGGCGCGTGTGTATGAAAAGATGTATGAATGTGGAAGAAGCGAAAGAGATATGCAAGAGTCGTAGCAAGTGGCAGTCCATAGTTTCTGCATACTCCTGTGGGAAAAAGGCGTGAGTGTATGTATGTATGTATGTAGTAAACTGTTTCTGTATAGTTTTATGTGTAGCCGTGATGGACTCGTATATGGAGATTTCCCCGATACTCAAATACAATAGCAAATTGACTTAATTAGTTGAGAGTTAAGCATTTATGAAAAAATACCATGTCATCACGCCTGTATTCCCCGAAGGGTTAGGAAGAGGTGTTCTCTAGTACATTCACATTTAGACTCCGAGCTGCTATTGAGAATTTCATAGCAAAACCCAATAACACTTTGCTCGACTCCTGGGATCGAACCCAGGACCTCTAGCGTACAGTCGCGCTTAGGACCACTAGATTAATGAGGCAGTCATGAAAACCAGTATACTAAACTGGATTCTTTCATGTGCCCCCACACTCTACTCTCCTTTTCAGACCGACACTGGCCTCTCGTGCCTCTCCCAGTATGAAAACCTGGAATTCCTGGATTCACCCCTGTGAAGTAAAATATTAATAAAAACAACATTTTCGGAATTCGCAGCTCTGGTATTATTAGTCTGTGGTTATGAGGTGCCAGCTGTCATCTGTTGTCAACAATAACCTCAATTATTATTTTATTTTTATTATTCTGAATTTGTCAAACTTGTTCAGTCAAATGTTCGTTTGTTATTAAAAAAATACTTAGTCGTAAAGCTGGAGAGTAATGAACAGATATGGCAGAGAATACTGAAAAAATAGAAAGTGGTACTGATGCTCGTAGACGTATTTTAAATATAGCGGTATCCACTGTACTGCTAGAAACTGGTTTTGACGCTGCTGACAAGATGTCACTAGAAACGCTCACAGAAATGCTTCAGTGTTGTAAGTAATCTTAACAGCATTTCTTCTCCTTTTCTCCTTCCCTTCCCTCTTCCTTAAATATGCGCGGCAACGTATCTGCAACTCCTTTGGTTTTACAGATGTCCATGGGCGGCGATAACTACTTACCGTCAGGTAGCTCGCCTGCTTGTTTGCCAAGTTATCCCATAAAAAAATATAATGGTAGGCTATCAAACTTTAATTTGTATTTGTGTATCATGCCTCTAATAAATAATGCTATTTTGATTTAAATATTTTTTATAACTGTACATTGCATTACACCTGCTTTAAACCCCGCTCCTAATTATTTTAGGGTGATTCTAGGTAGCCTATAGCTTTCCTCATGAATGTAGCTATCACATACAATAATATTTGCAGTGTTTAGTTTTTGTCCAGAAATTACCGCTTTCAAACGGCCAAACAACTTCAGCTAGTTATATAAGTATAGATTTGCTGAATTGTTCTGGACTGTATATTGCGCCTTTAGCAATGTTGACGCATAAGGCTCTCCTTATGAGGAATACCCCAATATTGCTAAATTTTGACAAATACTGTCTATAATTTTTATTGTTTTGTATTCTAGTTTTAACAGAAGTTGGCAACTCAGCTAAAGGCTACTGTGAATTATCAGGAAGAGTGGAGCCAGTTCTTGGAGATGTGTTTATGGCACTCATGAATATGGGTATGTTTTTCTGTCATTACATTTATGGCCATGCTTGTTGTAAAATATAAATATACATGATGTAGAGATGAGAGCTTTGAGAAGAATGTGTGGTGTTACACTGAAAGACAGAGTGAGAAACAGTGTGATAAGGGAGCTTTGTGGAGTGAAAGAAGATGTAGTAACAAGGATTGAGAAAGGTATGTTAAGATGGTTTGGTTATGTAGAGAGAATGGATGAATGGATATTGACGTATATAGTGAAGTATATGTTGAGTATGGATGATAGAGTTGGGTAGGGAAGACCTCAGCGAAAGTACTGCAACCAAATTGTGGATTTTTTTAAAAAAGGCCAGTTTCTGAGCACCCTAAACCGACGGTCATGCATGAAGAGATTAATGAATGTAGATGAAGCAAAAGTAGTGTGCCAGGATCGTAGCAAGTGGAAATCTATAGCCTACCCCCATGAGAGTAACAATATGTATGTTGTCTGTTCTTAATATAATAATTTATTTTCAGGTATCAGTCTACAAGGCTTAGAGCAGTATGCAACCAGGCCAAACAGACATGTAATTCAGCCGCCACAACAAGCTCCAGCTCCTCGTACACCTGCCATGCTATCAGCAGGATCGAAAGCTAAACCTGCTCCTCATATACCATTCCACCTGCCACCTCTACCTGATCCACATGCTTACATAAGGACACCTGTGAGTACTGAAAACATATGAGCCATCTGCATGGACTCCTTCCTATTGTCAATTTTGCTGTTCTATTAGATCAGTTTTTGATATCCTACCCAAAAAGTTGTAGCAATATAAATTATATGTGATGTAAGATTTTGTTTCATGAAAAAAATTATGTTATTTATTTCCAGACACACAAACAACCAGTAACTGAATATGAAGCAATAAGAGAAAAAGCTGCCTCACAGAAGAGAGATATTGAAAGAGCATTAACTAAATTCCTGGCAAAGACTAGCGAAACACACAACCTGTTCAACACAGAGGACAATCAAGTGTTCCCATGTAAGAACTGCTTCATCTAAGGTTTTTAGGGTTCCGTAGCCAAATGGCGAAAAACGGAACCCTTATAGATTCGTCATGTCTGTCTGTCTGTCTGGCCATCCGTATGTAACAGAATTTTTACTCTGAAACTATAAGAGCTATGCTGTTTGATGTATTCTGTGAACCGCATTAAGATTTTTACACAAAAAGAGAAAAAAACTAAAAAATTTGGGGGTTCCCCATACTTAGACTTAAAACTCAAAAATTTTTTTTTCATCAAACCCTCTCATCAAGCGTGTGAGGTATCTATGGATAGGTCTGAAAATGATATTGAGGTTTCTATTATATTTTATTTTTCTAAACTGACTAGTGTGCGCGAGGGACACTTCCAAAGGGGTAAAATGTGTGTCCCCTGTAACTTCTAAAATAAGAGAATGATAAAACTTAAAAAAAATATATGATGTACATTACCATGTAAACTTTCACCGAAAATTGGTTTGAAAGAGATCTAGTAAGTAGTTTTTTTTTTTAATACGTCATAAATCGTAATGGTACGGAACCCTCCGTGCGCGAGTCAGACTCGCACTTGGCCGGTTCATTCACGGTCAATTCATAGATTTGCAAGCACTATTAAATTCATTCTTGAATTTAATAGTGCTTGCAAATCTAGGTAACATATTGTAATTTCCTTTTAATGTTAGTCTGTATGTACTTTTAATTTTTTGTGGTGTATGATTTTATGTAATGGTTGGTGGAATCTCAGTATGTATTACTTACGTGTTTTATGTAGACATATTTTTTTTACAGTAATTGCCTGCAAACCTACATTTCCAGCATATTTGCCGTGTCTACTGCCAACAGATCAAGTATTTGATTTTGATGAATTGGAATACCACTTTCAAGTTGCTAATAGGACCGAAGATATGCCAGCAGATAAGAAAGGTATTAGCATAACTATTAATATACATACACATCATTCCATTGGCAAAATGTGAAACAGTTAAAAATATTAAAATAGTGCTTAATAAGCCTCGTTAGATCATAGTATAATTGATAATATATAATTTGTTACTTACACTTTATTATACTGCTACATAAAAAAGTGCACAATGCTTATTGGCTTCAGCTCCTAATTTTTTGCTACTGGGCATGTATGAAAATGGGTGAAGCAAAAGATTCAGAGTATGCTGCTATGTAGTTATTTATTTTCCTGCCTGCTACTGTGATTAATTTAAACTTTGTTGTAGATCAATCCGACAATGAAGGTGACAACATGGGTGATGGTGAAAACCCTAACAATTCACAAATGGACAATCAAGACACCAGTATGGCGTCTAGCCCAGATAGGAATAAGGCTGGTGGTTAAATAAATAATGAAAGGCTGCTGATCAATTTATATAGAGTTAAGATACCTATTGAAACATTGTTAATATTTATTTTAAATAAAAATAAATTTTAGGGAATATTTATTTTTATTGCCAGAAATCTCAACACCATAACATTAGCGTATCAGGTATGCAACCACATGTTGAAAGGTTCCAACACACTAAAAACATTTTAACCAACTTGACACAAAGCAGTTTTGTGTGGTTATTGGACTTACCCTGCATTTCCACTGACGAAAAAACATGTTGCAAACATCTGATCTCATAAACTTTTGAAAGTTGGATAACTCTCAGAATGCATCGATAGGTAGCAGTTTGCGACATGTTTTTTCATCAGTGGAAACACAGGGTTAGGTGACAATATTATTTTTCCAGTTGCAAATATCTTAGCCCAAGTAGAAAGGATTATGACATACAAAATATTCTAAAATAAACAATTGTGAAGAAAATATTACTTTATTAAGAAAGAATTACTTCAAGAGTTCTGAGTTTATTACAGGTAGAACTTTAATGCCCTCCCTATTGACCACAGTTACTTGGAAATTAGGCAGACTGACAAACAATCTTCTATGGACCTCTTTCACACACATCTTCAGCACTTCATATGCTTCCTCTTCAGTGGCATCTAAAAACAATGTGTTTATGTCAATTATATCTTATATTACTAAGTACCGTAAATCAGACCCTTGACATGAAGAAGAAGACTAAGTGAGAAGTGACTTTTAACTCGCTGGCACCCATACCAGTAAAAAAAAAATAGATTTTGTGTCGTGTCTTTATTGTAGGGTTGAAACAATCATATAATTTTACCTTTCTTGTGATAACGGTCCATGATGCTTAGACTGAGGTAACCACCAAACCCATGACAAGCGAAGGGTACTTTTATGCTAGATGCCAGGTAGTCCATAAAATATAGCTCTGGACCAGTTTCTTTGTCATATCCAGCCATTAGCACATTTACAAAGTAAGGTGTCTGGGAAATAACATAAATATAACTTAATTAATCATCTTAATTCTAAGACAACCAGTTTAAGCCAATATATTATTATACAATGGTTAGTAAAAGTAAGACTTCAAAAAAACCTGAAAATAAAGTCAGATGTATCATCATGTAATGGAATATGAAGATCTGATCGCAGTCACTTCATATGATATACTATTTAGCTGTATATTATGTGAAGTGAGTGGTTAGATAAAAGAACTTGTCTGGAACAAGAATTTAAGACCAGAACGATTTTGAATAAGGGTAATTAGTAACAATATACTTACACTGCTTCTCAAGTATTCAGCAAGGTTCCGGCGTGTAAAATTAGCCGCGGCAGTAGGCCCTAACTCGTAACCGTTACGCATTTTGTACAATTGTATATTCTTAGCAATGTATTCGGCAAACTGGGTAGAATCCCCTTGGTCGCCAATCACACCCATTATCAGTTTATCAGAAATCTTATGGATTTTCTCCTCATCTAAAAAATAAATATCAATCAATTACTTCAAGGCAGAAAGTATGTGAGACTAAATAAATAATCTGAATAAAAAATCGCTAACTCACCATCTTTCATGACCATAATACTATGGCTATTGCTTTGATCAGCAGCTATCATAACGAAGTCGTTGCACTGTATTCCTAAGAGACATTGTAGATTGATGTTCGACATTTTGATGGTAAATTATTGCAAAAATCTTTAAAATAATAACCGGAATAATAACCTACGAATACAGCTCAATTCAACAAACAATCTTGTCAAATCACCGCGAGTTTCACAGATAATGAAAAATCATATAACTAAAATAGACTAAACTAAATCCTCAATCAAATGTCAGTCTAACTCTAGAGATGCGCGTTTACCCGGTAAAAGCCGAACTTTGGTAAATACCCATTTTATGTATTTACAAATTAATTAATTTGAATTTTTGAATTATCTTTTCAAAAATTTATAGCATCTTTAAAAAAATAAAAAAAAACCAAATTACCATCAGATTGTTTACTGTAGGGTTGCCATTTATACGGCTATTCTTTATGTACAGTTGCCAACAGGTCAAGATATACAAAACGGACAAATTTTTCCAAATGATTTTAAACCTTAAATTGTTGATGCTAAAACTCAAAATCAACTGAGAAAATTTTACATTTTGTGGTAACTTGATGTGCTGGCCACCGTACGCACAGTTTAAACTGAACTCGCATTGTATAGGTTTCCTATAATATAAAAGACCAGGGTAAACTGGTTTTGTATAGCTAGCCGTGCGTACTACCTTACACTAAAATACAAGTAAAAGTACGCATCAGAAAGTAGGACATCCGACATCCGCTATCATCTCCCATCTGAGTGGTCAAGTAATCGATATCAAGAACACTAATGTATCAGTATTTATTTCGAATCCTAATTTTTCCTATGTACAGTCTCACTAGATGCGGCCAGATCAGTATGTTACATATAGCGACTTCTAACAGACTTCCGCAATCCAATTTCTAGGCATTATCAAAATTACCGATAGGCTTAAAATGTGGGTAGTGTAGGTGCCATTCTAATGTTTCAAGATTAGAATTTATCAAAAATATATCTTTTGTATAAGAAAATTGTAACAAGTAGTGTAGGTTGTTATATGATACTGATTTTATTTAATAAATAATATTGAAGTAATGAAAGGCGATTAACGAAAGGGATTTATAAAGCGAATGTCAGTGGAGTCGCCGGGAGGGGACGCCGTAGAAAGGCATACCACGACCTTATTGGTGAGATCCTTCAGAAAGGTCAGGTGCGTAGTACCCGCAACCGGCGCATGTGTATGACAAGATGTATGAATGTGGACGAAGCAAAAGAAGTATGCAAGAATCGTAGCAGATGGCGTTCTGTAGTTTCTGCCTACCCCTATGGGAAAAAGGCGTGAGTGTATGTATTGAAGTAATAAATGTTTTTAATCATGATACTTATATTTAAAAGATGTTGCTGCTTTTCTTTAATTTTTGAGACGAAGTCAGTTATCAGGGGATCTAAGAGATGCTTCGGGCCGTGGGTATGTCGGAAGCTGGGTGCACTCAAAGTGAAACTGCAGCCGCTGTTGACAAGCAATTCAACATTATTTGACTTTGTGGGTACGCTACATGATAACAGGAAATGTAGCCGAACGCCACCGAGGAGTAGGATAGAGTAACTACCCAGAGACAAGACCGCTTTTGCAAAATGTTGTAAGGAGGCAGCCCTAGATTACAGCTCGCTAGTTGATATAAAGATTCCAATCCCAGTAATAAGTGGTAATCGGTGACGAAACCAAGGGATTCTCAGGTTACACGGCTACAGGTCAACCAATAATAAACCAGTTTAAGCGGATCTTGCGTTGTATAGACTTCCCATACAATAAGAGGCCATCGTAAACTGGTTTGTCTAGCTTGATGTGTAGCCGTGCGTACGTACTACCAAACATTATAATATTTTTATTTTCTTAACCTGTCAAGCGCCATATTGTATTGTAGCGCCGTATTGTTTTGCCCTAACTACGTGCGTCAGTGAATCATTACATTTTCTTAAATATAGATGTTTATATTATATGAAAAATCCAAGGAATGTATTCGATTTAATGCAGGTGGCAAATAACCGGTCGTTGTGGAAGTCTATGGGGGAGGCCTTCGTTTAGCAGTGGACTTAATTTGGCTGTTATGCTGATGATGATTCGATTTAAAATAAAATTTTAGAGTTGTTACACGAGTTGTTTATTTTATCGGAGGTGCAATGTGCGAGTCAGTGGTTTTTTTTTTGTAATATTTTTGACAAGGTTCAGAGGCCTTTGTGCCGCTAGTCGGTGGTAACGTGGTCAGTGGCCAATTGCACAGATTATAGTCAATTGTCAATCGATCGAATCTTTATCAAATTTCATTCGTTCAATCGTTCCACTATGTATGACTTTGACTAATAAAATGACTATGACAAGTATGACAATGTCATAGTGATTATTAGGAATAGTTAGCGGTGTGCTGATTCGATTATTTTACTAATCGATTAATCGATTATGCGATCTATTGTTTTCGATCAATAATCTATAATTTCAATCGATTTTCGTTCGATTACGAGTCTAAAATCAAAAATTTCTTCAAATTGTCTTAAATAAAAATTAAAAAAAACTTAATCACTTAAATATTAAAAAACAAACATTATTTAAATTAAAGAGCAAACAGAACAATATCACTTATTGAAATAAAACTACTTTTTACGGATTTTATCGCGTTATTTTTAAATTCCCGACGTTTTGGATCCTTTACAGCATCCATGGTCACGGGTGGACTGCGCGCTTTGTTTTGAGATCTTCTAACCGGCGGATTTTATTAGCAATAGACAGTCCGTACTGGCTAACATACTGGTTTCTAACACTTACGCGAATATTAGATATTGAAATAAAACTACTTTTTACGGATTTTATCCATCAGTCTACCCGTGACCATGGATGCTGTAAAGGATCCGAAACGTCAGGAATTTAAAAATATCAATATAACGCGATAAAATCCGTAAAAAGTAGTTTTATTTCAATGTCTAATATTCGCGTAAGTGTTAGAAACCAGTATTATCACATAACTATAAAAAAAATAGAAATTAAACATCAAATAGACCTCAATGAATAATTTATAAAAAAAACTATATTTTTAATTACCATCAAATGGAACTTAATCAGTTAATTATTAAAGGAATCAACAATATTAAAATGAATCATTAAACAAAGAACTTAATCACTTATTTATAAAAATGACAATTTTGAAATGAATCACCAAACACAGAACTTAATGACTTGTTTAAAAATAAAAACGAATATTTAAAACTAAACATCAAACAGAAATCAATTTCCAATAAGCATTAGGAAAATAAATACCCACCTTCAGGGTTTTTATTTATTTACCTGGGTATTCACCCGCATTTACCCAAAGTTCAATTTACCTGGGAATTTACCGGGTAGAAACCCTACTGGTGACAGGGATTCCCTTACCAAATAGGGTTACCATAACTTAATGTGTTATATAGTAATAATCGATAATTATTGATTATCTAAATAATAATTGTTGATAACAATTATTTTAATAATCGATTAATCACTTATTAATAATCGATACCGCACACCACTTAAATAGATCATCGCATCGCATTTCGTATTTTATATCGAGGCCGAGAAATAATATTTTTACGTACAACAAAACAAGAGAATTAACATGTGATTAACATGTACATAATGGTGTTGCAATGAAATCACGATGTTCAAAAAAGTTGCGTTGGGTATCTCGGGAGGTGTAGACAGTGCCGTAGCGGCACTTCTTCTCAAACGTGCAGGTGATTATCTATCTGCAAAATATTGTTTTTGTTAAGCTTGCTCTAGTAGCTCTACAACACAATCGTAATTACAGGATATCAAGTGCATGGCGTGTTTATGAGAAATTGGGATAACAACTATGAAGCTGGATTTTGCTCTGATGAAAGAGACTTCGAAGACGCAACATTTGTTTGTCGTAAGCTCGATATTCCCTTGCATAGAGTTCACTTTATAAAAGAGTACTGGAATGATGTATTCACCGTATTGCTTGATGAGTATGAGATGGGTCTCACTCCAAACCCAGACATATTGTGCAATAGATATATTAAATTTGATAGCTTTTTCCAACATTGCAGGAACAGTTTAAGAATAGATGCTATTGCTACTGGTCACTATGCTAATACATCATTTGGCCCATTTTTGGAAAAGTACAATGAAAATGAAGGTAATTATTGGCAACTATATAGGTACTTTAACTTGGTGATGATGGTAGATTATGGTGTACTTACTAATAGTTCACAATAACGTTTTTTTCAGGAGTGAGGTTGTTACAGCCTATTGACAAACACAAAGACCAAACATTTTTCCTGTCACAAATAAAGCAGTTTTCCCTAAGAAAATGTATGTTCCCATTAGCAAACTTATTAAAAAGAGAAGTAAGGGAAATAGCTAAGGTGGAAGGACTCTTGAATGTAGCCAACAAGAAGGATAGCACTGGAATATGCTTTATAGGGAAAAATAAGTTCCAGCATTTTATTGAAGAAGTAAGTGTCATGAATAAATACATACTCTGCTGCCATCTGATTTCCAGCATAGTTATGATCAGGGTGTAAAATATAGATGAAATATATAGCTGTTTAACTGGAGACTGGATATTTGGCCAGCCTTTAGGCTGGATAGCCAGATACTTGATCAAATATTAGGTATGTCTTAGTATAAAATGATTAACTACTTTTTAGTTTAAAATTATTTCTTAGAAAAATAAATGATGATGAATAGAAAATAAAAGAATTAAGGTAATAGGTAATTATCCAAAATTCTTAAATATTCTAGTTATTTATCATAGGTCAGTAATTCCAGGTTTAGCAAATATTTTGTTATTCACCATGAAACCTACCATCAGGTGAGATTGTAGTCAAGTACGGACCTATCCATTACTAAACTTGATGGTATGGAATGTTTGTAATTTATAGAATACTGCTGTATAAAAAAATTTGGCTGGATACTGGATAGTTGCCGGTTATTCATTTAATATCTACTGTAAAATTATATAAGTAAATAAACAATATGAACTGCACTTACAGTATATCCAAACAAAGACGGGACTGCTTATAGATATAGATACTGGCAAAGTAGTGGGAGAACATAAAGGACTGCACAAGTGGACAGTTGGCCAAAGATGTGGTGTGCCTAACTACAAACAGGCATACTTTATATTCAAGAAGGATTTGGAATCAAACAATATTTATGTGGTATGTAAATGGTAGTCATACCTTAAAATGAAAATATAAGATACTATTAGCATACTGGTGTATGGTATAGTACCTTATAGGTAATCAACTTTTTTTTCTATTTCCAGGTTTCTGGGACCAAACATCCTGCCTTGTGGAATAACATATGTTTCACAGGTCCTCCACATTGGATACATAGTGAACCACCGGAACTAGTCAACAATAATGTACTGAATTGCTACTTCAGATTTCAACACACAAAACCTTTAACTGCTTGTAGAGTTGTCAATAATGCACAAGGACTAACTATAATACTTGAAAATAAATTAAGAGCACTTACGGAAGGGCAATTTGGAGTCCTCTATAAGGATGGAGAATGCCTTGGAAGTGCCAAGATGAAGGATATTTGTCATAATTTGGTTTATTCATTGGATTCATGAATAGTAGTAATAAATAAAATTGTTAGTGTTTGCCATGATTTTATGTTTTATCTATTTATTTTTTTTATAGTTAGTAACCTTATACATTATTTCATCACTTTTAAAGGTGTTTAGGTCCAGTGACTGCTGAAGTATTTTAGATTATTTCCACAGAATACCTAATAGAAGATACACATGGCTTGGGCTTCCGCATTGTTATATATTTTTGTAGTTTAAGATGACCTCGAATTGGCTGGTTTTCTATTCCATACAGTGACACGTCAGTTTTAACTGGCTTTTTAAACCTTGATGTGCGTGCTAGGTAAGAACGACTACTTCGGCGTACCAGGGCGTACACATTTCGTTGTAGTGTTCGTTGTTACTGACCTGTATATTATTAATAAAAGCTGTTTTGAAATAAGCATATCGCCGATTTAAAACACCCTGTGTCAGCAAGTCTGCAGTTATCTTTCGACATGATATAAATTTAATGTTCAATCAGCTTCGTGCTATAGCATTGATACCAATCAATGCCATAGCACGAAGTCTTTGCAAAAGTGAAACCGATTCCCACATAGTAGTATCGCGAGTTAACATTATTCAAAAACAAAATAGAGAAAATGCGCCAAATGAATGTTTTTTAGTTTTCGCAAATTGTTTGTCTATAACACATTCTACGATTATGGCAGTAAGCATTTGCGACATCCTATTGATTTATTCATAGTCTACACTCTGTTGTAGTTTGGAGGTCAACAATGAAACTATGGAGGGCTCAGACTAATAATCCTAATTAGTCTGAGATGGAGGGTCTCCTTAAATGAAACAAACCAAACCAGAGACAACTGTCAATAAAATAAATGTCATTGTCCATTTAATGTTAAACGTCACATCAATATTGTCAAAGTCTAAAGTCAATCTCGACTTCTCGAACCTCTCGAGGCTAAAATTTATTGACTCGGTCTTGCCGTCTTGTTATTGATTTCTATTCTTTGTTAAAAACTGAATTGTCTCTAGGAACAGAGAAGAAGACATTTTATTATTCTGATTAACAAATATCGGGACATAATAGGCAAACCAGTATATTGATAAATTCATATTGTAGTCCAGTTTTTGCATAAAAGGAAAGAAATCCGTACCACCAGCCTGTTTTGGTTCTGGTAGCTTGGCTTCCATTAAATTTGAGAAGCAGTTCGATTAAGATATCTAATTTTTTTTACGGAAAAGAAATGTCGGCACCTCCTGTGGACTATAGTGTTCCTCCACCGCGATTGGACATGCCACCGCCGCTTCAGGTTCCGTCGGCGTTGTTGCCTTCTCAGATGTTTAGCCATCCACCACCTTTCATTCCTCCGCTGCCAAAGTTGCCATCGATTGACCAACCTCCGCCGCCCTACGCCCCCGTGACGAACCTTCCTCCAATGAATATACCTCCTCCTCCTGTATCTTATCCTATTCCGCCGATAGACATACACTCAGTGCCGCCGCCCTTTTATTCAGTGCCACAAAACTATTCAGGCATGATGTATAGTAATACCCAGATAAAGTCCACAGAAAGTAGATCTAATGACTGCTCAAACTATACCTCAATAAGTTCTGAACCCAAACCATCAGGTTCTCATAGAGAAAGAGATGTTAAAGAATTAGTTGATAAACATCATCATCATAGTTCTACCTCAAGACGAAGTTATTCACCTAGTAAACAGAAAAGTTATGATAGAGATCGTGAAAAGGAAAGAGAGATGAGACACCGTGAACACAGACACAGTCGAAGTCCTAGTCGTCTTAGCAGCCGCACTCGTAGTCCTAGTCACCTGAGCAATCGCAGCCGGAGTCCATCACATCATAGCCGGCGTAGCCCATCACATCATAGCCGGCGTAGCCCATCGCATCTTAGCTGCAGCCGCAGCCCATCATATCTAAGTCACAGAGACAAAGAAAGATATTACAGGCAACGATTTGATGAAAGACGGGAGTATGAACGAAAAAGATGTGAATATGAAAGGCGTCATAGCCCATCTCATAGCAGAGATTACAGAAGTCATAGTCGCAGCTATGATTCTCGTGATACAAGAAGACTGCATAGATCCCCAAGTAGACAAAGTCATCGATCACCTCCCAGGCAATCACCTTCACATAGCCATACACGGGAGAGATCACATGCTTCAAGACCTGAGTCTACCCCTAAACCATTGAGTGACCGTGGGAAAATTTTAGAAGAATACAGGTAGATGACTCAATCTTTACAAGATATATGATAATTCTATAATTTATAAGATCAATTTAAAATATTTTATATATTATATAAATGATTAAAATTCAATCTATAATATCCATTATAGACTGACCTTGGCATGACTTTCCATACAATATTGTGAGATTAGCCTAAACTGGATTTTCATAGCTTGATGTGTAGCTTTATGTACCCACTGTTTTTCAGTATGCACCATTCTGTAAGGGTGAGCTTATTTCCATTATTAAAAATAAACCATGGGTAATGTTCATGGATAAACCCCATAACACTTTTCTATGGAATTGAGGACCAAGGTAGACACAATCACTAGACAGCTTTACTCAATCTGCGGCCTGTAGGGCTATTGTGTTTGGCCCATCTGGTGTTCATTTATTTGGAACCATTCTACATAATTTCTTTTGCAGCTCGCAACATCACGATTAACACGTGTTTGTAGCCCCTATGAAAAAAAGGTTTGAGTACCACTGCATTAGACTAATATAGCAGTTAGCTAGCTAAATTACTCAAAAATGATAAATAATTAGACAGACACACACACAGACACGTCAAACTTATAACAAGCCATCGTTTTTGCGTCGGTTGTTAAAATAGAAATTATTGGAATGTTTTTCTAAGAAGTAGAAATGTGTAGTGGCTCTCCTCTCAGGTCTCGTATATGTTTGTTAAAATAAAATTCATAATTGCAGAAAGAACTATTGCAAAACTTCTGAAGACTTCATAGAAAAAATGGAACAGTGGTCCAGAGAACACAATTCAGATGAAGAAGAGGTAATTATTACCTGAGGTGGCTCAGTTAGCTAAAGGGTCTTGCGAACATAATCAGAGGAGGGATCCAGATTCAAACTGCCTGAGATCATATTTTTGTTACTTATATCTATTAATCTAAGAACTCTCACCTCCAAAACAAGTGTTGTTCAAATGTAAAGGATAAAAGAAATGTTGAGTCTTTTTGCATGGTTCCAAAAAGTTATCTTATGGCCATAAACAGGCCAGAAACTCTATGGATGAATTAGATTTGATAAGGAAAAGTTGAGCAAAAGAAAAACTATTATTGGCTTTCTGATACCTAGACTTACTTTTATGATTATGCTTATTGTTACAAGCTGTTGGTTTTCCATTGAATAATAAATAAAATCTGAGTAATATACAATAACCTAAAATGATTGCAGGCTTCAAAATTGTGGTACAGAAGCTCACCAGCTGAATTGTACTATAAGCATCTAGATGAAGGAGCAGGGGTCCAACAGACGAGTAAACTAGAGAAGCTCTGTGAAACTTTCTTCAAACAACTGATAGAGAGGGGAAGAAATGCGAGGCCTGAAGTGGATGAGCTGCCACCCCTGAAGACTGCCAAATCCATGTGCAAACATCGATGTGAGTTTTGTATTCATAAAAGCTTATAAATCTATACATCTAAACAACATACACACATACCATCGGACCTGTATTCCCCAAAGGTTTAGGCAAAGGGATAGTTACTGTACACCCACATTTCGCCAGTATGTTTTAGGTCCCATGTAATAAGGGATGAGCCTATTGCCATTTAATGGGCACATATCCAAACACCGAGCTGCTACTGAGAATTTTATAGAAAAAGTCAATTACGCTTTGCTTGACCTGATAAGTGTGAATCGAACCAGAAGTATAGTGGTCACAATTAGGACCAATATGCTACACACACAAAAATATTATATTATAATATTTAAATACATTAATCAAAAATACACAATATAAGTGGTTATTTGAAGTTAAGGGTTAGTGAAATTATGGATTAGATCTGTTTATTTAAAACCATGACATGTCATCAGACAATGTTATATTACAGATTTTTCTCAATTTTAACCTATTTTTTAGTGGATGAAGCAAGTTCATCATCGGAGAGTGAAGATGAATGTTTGGATGAAGATGGATTGCAAGTTTACACTGATAGGATTATGCTAGAGTTACAGAGGAAGCAAAGCCATCCCAGAAGACTTCATCCTGAAATGTGGTAAGTGTGGCTATTACGTGGCGTGATATGAGTGATGATTTGAGCCCAATAGGTGTACCTATTTTATATAGGTACACCTATTGGGAGTGACGACAGGTGGAGTAAGGCAACGACAGAATGGTGGCCAGTAGGGAGTAGGAGGGAGGGCAGTAGGAGTGTCGGGCGTCCAGCAGCAAGATGGGTTGACGACATAACTTACGTCGTTGGGCGTACTTGGATGAGGGTGGCACGGGACCGTGGTGGATGGCACAAACTTGGGGAGGCCTATATATACCCAGCAGTGGGTGAAATCAGGCTGTGGATCATGATGATGATGACACCTATTGGGCTCAACTCATCACCCATATCACTTATCAACCATAACATACCATCACGCCTGTATTCCCCGAAGGGTTAGGCAGAGGTATACTAATAAACACCCACGTTTCGCCGGTATGTTTAGGTCCCATTTATTAGGGGGCGAGCCTGTTGCCAATAACCAGGCACCAATGCAGACTCCGAGCTGCTACTGAGAATTTCATATAAAAACCCAATTACACTGCTTGACCTGGGGATCGAACCCAAGACCTCTAGCAGTCGCGATTGGGACCACTAGACGAACGAGGCAGTCAATTTACAAGTCACTTATCAACCATACTGTTAATGTATTCACATTTGACCCTAAAGGTTTAACAACACTGGTGAAATGAACGGCGGTCCACTGTGTCGGTGTAGCGCTCGGGCGCGGCGCTTCGGGATGCGACACGGCGTGTATGCGAACGAAGAAGTTTTCCCCAAGTGTATACCGGAGCAAAGCAATGTTGAAAAATTGTACCATTACAGGTAAAACCAGATTAGACTGACCTCCCATTGTAAAGGTTTTCTACACAATTCAAGGCCAGCCTACACTGGTTTTTGTATAGCTTGATGTGTAGCCGTGCATGCATAATAATTATATTATTTTACCTACTTTTATTCCAACTATTTTCGGTGTATTGAACTCTAAGTTGTTTAGATTATTTAGTTGTTTACCTACTCATCCTGCCTAAACGAGAGTGACCAAAACTTTATTGTGTAAATAACAGTAAAATTAATCTGTCACAATATCTGATTAATTATTTTCAGAATAACAGTATCTCCACCAACAAACTTTTTAATAAAATCCCCGACTATAATATCTCACGATGAACATGAGTTCCTGTTCTCTGGCTTCTCAATGTTCTCTCACTACAAGCTAGCAAAATTGCCGACCTGCAAAGTTATACGCTTTAACATCGAGTACACTATCTTGTATGTTGAGGAGCCGATGCCGCAAAACTTTACTATCAAGGAATTGGATCTATTTGGTAAGTTTTTTTATTCATTGTCTGGTATAGGCTGGCCCTGATTTGTATGGAAATCCTTTACAATGCGAGGTCAGTTTATATCGGATTTGTACATTTTGACATATATATTGTTTTTTCAGAGGAATTTCTGTTCTACGAATTGCTGGAACTGATTGATCTGGACTTGGGCAAAGGCTCTGATACGACTTGCTCGCAATTCCATTTCATGCCCAGATTTGTGCGGTACCTCTCGGAAGGCGGATGTGAGGTATTTAATCAAGAATCATATGAAATAAATGATTTTATGTAACAAGTCGTGTGCCAACCTTTTCTCGCAAAGTACCGGAATTCATCATGTAATGTATGAGATTGGCGGTTGTATATGAGTTGCATAAAACCGTTCTTTATTAGCGTGGATTATATATATACATTTATTTTTAATGTACCACCTTTATCTCTCTGTAGGTGTTATCAATGTGTGAAGTTATGAGGTATTTATTGGACGAAAGTGGATTACTAATACCACCGGAGACGTTGGAAGATGTGCATAAAATGGACCATTATACTTGGCAGAAGTTTGTCGATAGGATAAAAGGTATATAAATAGAGGTCTTAGTCAATCTGCTTTATTTTATAGTCTCAAAACTCAATTTGAACTGTATGTCAGTGTGTTGTTCCACTAACTTAACTTAGTATTTCGCGGGATCCAAGAGAAACGAATAGTTTATAAAAACAGCAGATATTTTGTATTTCTTATAGATAACATTATTTAGCCAAATAATGGCATACTGTTCAGTAGTGGAGAGTATCTATTTATGGGGTCTCCACTTTCACAGCTCTCTATTAAAAACTAATTGCTGGACCTTTTTTATACATCACAGGCTTCTGGTTGTTCTTGTTCTGTGATATAGCTGCGCCTCGTTCTATCTTTCATTTTCTTCCTTCTATGACACGGGAATATTATGATTGTACAGGCATGATAGTAACATATCCGGGCAAGAAGCCATGCTCTGTTCGGGTGGACCAGTTAGACCGCAGCCCGCCCAGCGGCGCGGACGGCAAGAGTTCTGTAGATCTAAAGGCCTACTATCCCGAAATTGTGCACTTTGGCATACGACCTCCACAACTCAGCTATGCAGGAAACCCTGAGTAAGTAAATTATTCTGTAAATCAAGGTCAAGTTTGACCTAGTTACTGAGCGATCGGCTTTTGGCCGAAAGTTGTTGGTTTGATCCCAACATGGAACAATAGTAAGAGTTTGACCTACACGTAGCTGTTCCAACATTAACATGTAGGTTGTACAACACAGTGTTCCACTTTGGTAAGATTCGCCTAATAAGGTACACCCGTTTAAAGGTAGGAGATACAATGAATGGTGTTATAATATAGATAGAAGTTAGTCAGGGACTAAGAGACTCATTAGACTTTCAACTGGCGGATGAAAGGTTTTGTCTATCTATCTATTTAAACACCGTATATTTCCTATACATATATTCCTATACATATACGATACATTATTACACAGGTATCAAAAAGCGTGGCGTTACTACGTAAAGTACAGACATTTAATCGCCAACATGGCCAAACCGTCAGTCAAAGAGCGTCAGAAGCTGGCCGCTAAAGAAGCTAAGTTGCAAGAGATGAGGACTCAAAGCAAGATGAAAAGAGATGTTACTGTCGCTATATCATCTGAAGGGTTCCATACAACCGGGTTAATGTGTGACGTAGTTCAGGTAAGCTGGAAATTACTACTTTTGGACCATTTTAGATTTAAATTATTCTTTGGAACAGTGGACGGCACGGATGGCGCTGTGGCTAAACGAGAGGCGCTATGGATTGCGGGTTACAAAAAATTTGGACCCGTCTTGGCCTGCACTTGCCCTGGGTTGGGGTGATAGGCTCTAAACTTGCACACGATTGCACGTCGACTGCAATTGAACTGCAATCGGACTGCACGTTTGGTTCGCAGTTCTATTGCAGTCGTGTCAACTGCATTCAAACTGCATCCGAACTGCAATTTGCGGTTGGATTGCAGTTGAAATTCGGTCCGTCTGTCTAGAGCCATAGTGTGAAAATTTTTATTTATGAACGCGGTCACGGTACAGAAAAAATCAAAGGGTGGAAAAGAAAAGATAAAGAGTTCCTTTCCCAAATGAACGGACTTTCGAGATTTTTTTAAGATATTTCCAAAAAATAGGGTTTTTTTTTGATGAATTACAGAAGCGCACATGCTCCTTTTTTAGAGTTTACGCGATTATCAAGAAGCTATGACAACGTTAAAATAATTATTCTTCTAAAGCCTTTGACATACATATAAATATTTACATTGCTTAAAAAATATATTCTTCATTTACACGTGAATTCAGACGATGCTTTAATTAAACAAACTTAATCTTAACTTCCAGCACGCCATGTTAATACCAGTTCTAGTTCGACACCTCCGTTTCCACAAGTCGCTGGACAGCCTAGAGGAAAAGATAGGATACGTGTTCAAACAGCGGGCTCTTCTCCAGACTGCCCTCACCCACCCTTCGTATAGGGAGAACTTCGGGACAAACCCTGATCATGCCAGGAACAGCCTGACCAACTGTGGGATACGACAACCGGAATATGGAGATAGGAGGATACATTATACGAGGAAGAAAGGTATTCAATGTTTTTACGCACGTTTCTAGATAGAGGGTTATAATATATCTTTTACAACAACATGGGACGTAATTTGAGCAGCCAGTTTCGGTGTATCAAGAGACACCATCGTTCAGACATTGCCTTTTAAAACAAGGGCTGCCATCAAAAAAATAACACTATAGATTTCTATTTCGAGTGCCATTTAAAACAATTGACATAAAATACATGTAATAAGTATTTTCCTCAATAATAAGTTTTTTTTTGTGACTCCTCTAACATCGACGTCTATAATACCGACGGTTATAATACTGACGCCTCAAATACAACGTCGATAACACCGATGTCTTTTACATCGTGTCAATAAGACCGATAAAACACCGAAGACTTTAATAATGCTGAAGCCCATAGTTACAGCGACGCTTATTACATCGACGCCAATAAGCCCGACTCCATTCATTTCGACGCCCATGACACCGACGCCCATAATACCGACGCCAATGACATTGATGCCTATAAGGCCGACGCCATTAACATTGACGCCCAAAATACCTACTCCAATGAAATCGATGCCTATAAGACCGACGCTTATAGACGTCGATGTTAATGATCGACGTCTATAACAATACCGACGCCTATAACCATACTGACGCCAATTATACCGACGCCTATAACAACGCCAGCTATAATAATTTAATTTTGTCTTTAATGTTTTCCATATATAAAGACAAAAACAAAGAGGAAAATATTTGAGATACCTAAAAATTATTAGCCACTAGCCTATTTTTTTTTCAGGTATCGTAACTCTGATAAATATCATGTCCCGCTTCGGTAAGCATAGCGAGACAGAATCTGACATAAAGCACAATGAGCGACTGGAGTTCCTGGGAGACGCGGTCGTGGAGTTCCTCTCGTCCATACATCTGTTCCGAATGTTCCCGGGACTCGCTGAAGGTGGACTCGCCACGTATAGAGCTTCTATTGTGCAGAACCAGCATTTGGCACAGCTAGCTAAGGTGATGATAAAAATAATTCTACCAACGAACTTGTATTATCAATCTTCCTATTGCCCATAATAAGCTTCATATACGTAAATCACGCAAATCTAGTATAGGCTGACCTGGCTTTGTAAACGCTTATAGTACCATGCAAGGCTAGCGTATACTGGATTTGTAAAAAAGGAAACGTATTTATTTTTAGTCCGTCTGACGCACAACAAATTATACACAATAATTATTTTTTACGAAACTAAATTAATGTGTGGTGCAATAATAATATCAAATGGCAACACTGTCAACCTTAAAGGTACCAACCGTACCAACAAAATAAATAAAACAATCGGCAATGTAACATAATCATTCCGATCGTTAAAACGTGATGTGCATTCACAAACGGTAGGCCATAAATCACTAATTAGATTTAGATCCAAAACGATTTCGATTAATCTTTAGGGTAGACGTAGCTTTGGATTTTAGAATTTGTTAAAATATTAAAATCCAAAGCTCCCCGTAAACCGAACATTATTATGTTGTAGAATATAGAGTTGGAGCAGTTTATGTTGTACGCGCACGGCTCGGATCTATGTCGGGAGGTGGTAATGCGACATGCTATGGCCAACTGCTTCGAGGCACTCATGGGATCACTGTTTTTGGATGCTGGGATAAAGGTCAGTAAAATTAAGCCACTAAGGTCTATATTCTAAAACCGTTAGTAAACTTGTAACTGACGACACTTTAGAATACATATACATAAATATTATTTCCCGTCTTTGTCATTTCGATTTAAATAAAGTAAGCCACTAGAGACTAGAGACTAGCCTACTTTAGCTTTTTTTATTGCTTTTGGAGAACTTCATTATGATTATATTTTTTTAATGCATTAGCGCATATACCTGGGCTAGGTATAATGGTGAAAGTCTTCTTTTGGTTTTCGACTTGCCTACTCATTGCGTAAGATATACAATAATCCTTTAGAAGAATAAGATTAAATGCTGTTAAGTCTTTTAAAGAAACCGGTTGGAAATCATTGAAACTATTTTTTAAACCCACATATTATATTCTAAAAATAGATATTACAGCTTAGAACATTTTCCTTCAGGTTGCAGATCGCGTGTTTGCTTTAGCCTTATGGCACAATGAACCAGAGTTGCTAGAAGTGTGGGTTAAGGAACGACCTCATCCGCTGCAGGAACAAGAACCACTCGGCGACAGGAAGTATATCAAGGACTTTGAGTTTCTACAAAAGTTAATAGATTTCGAGAATTCTATAGGTATGTTTCTCCTACAAATTAAATAAAGTCGATATTTCGGTCAAACAATAATTCCGCGATTGATATTTTCTTTTAATGTTGGGTCTAGGGATTAAAAAGTCAGGACAAAGAAATCTTAAATCAAAAACTGCTATTTGGGGACCAAGCATACAATACAAATATCGTTTATTTTCTCTACAAACATTCTTATATACTCAAGTAAAGGGTTTACTTAAATTACTATAATTAGGTATTACAAATACATGTTGTGGAGACTGGAGCCAGTACTAGGATTAACCTGTGTTACAGGTCTCCAGGCCTTCTCCTCAGAGAGGTGCGAGCTATATAAAAGTAGCTTGGTAGATATTGTAGATAAAATAAACAACTCAGTAAAGCACTTTTAAAAGAACAAAGTATGGAACAATTTTATTTTTACTAAGCATGAAGTTTGTGTTTATTTCCAGGCGTCCAGTTTAAACACATACGACTATTGGCGCGTGCTTTTACCGATCGTTCTGTGGGCTTCACGCACTTGACTCTCGGCTCGAACCAACGTCTGGAGTTCCTCGGAGACACGGTGCTACAGCTGGTGGTGTCCGATAGACTGTACCGACACTTCCCCGACCATCACGAAGGACATCTCTCTGTGAGTAACTTCGATCTTTCTGCGTGTATTTTGCTCTCTGATCTAGCCAATGTCTTAAGCTTTTTGACGCTGTTGAGCTCGAATGATAAATTTGGCCGAAACCTGCTGCCTGATTAGCAGCAGACCAGCATCAAACGATTTAGTTAAACATGATTTTATCTGATATTTTTTATCTACAACGTCTATTTAATATATCAACCACATAATAGACGTTGTAGTCTATAAGTAAAAATTATGTCCACCGGGAAAACAGCAGAAGAGCAGTGAAGTCCCAATTTCTTTTGTTTAGTAAAGAGAATCTGGAAATTTGCCGTTTGTTTGTTTAGAAATCGAATGACCTCATGAGATAAGCATTACGTAGTGAGTACTTTTTATTCACAGTTACTCCGTTCGTCTTTAGTCAACAACCGCACTCAGGCAATGGTGTGCGACGACCTCAACATGTCTACTTACGCTATATACAACAATCCTAAAGCGAAGCCCACCACTAAGAAACATAAGGCCGATCTACTTGAAGCCTTCCTTGGTGCATTGTATATTGATAAAGTAAGTACACTAAACATAACATGCAGATTAAAAGTGTGACAGTCATTTACACTCAAATATTGCGTTTTCATATTATTTCTATAACTAGACCTTAAGCGACACTCACTACTCATATTATCTCTATTTTTTTTAACTATGTTGATAACTGAGATATTTTAAGTGACTGTGAAGCCACTCGTAGTTAACCTCATCAAGGACTTCAAAGAGACCTTGATATAGTTATAGACTCGCCTTATGATCATATACTATATTATGTAACACCTGGAATATCTTTTTGGAGAAAAAGTCAGCAGGTTTGAGTTGCCATTTCCGACAGCTGGAGCGTATGTGCCATGCGCGAAAATTTAGAGAAAACAGCGAACTGTTGCACTACCAGAACAAGGGGTTTTTTTTATGTACACATTGTTGACTGCCCCGTTAGCAGTGGCGTGCACTCCATACAAGCAAATAAGCTCTGCATACCCTGTAGTCCCTAAATGTATTTAATTAATAAGAAATTTATTCCCCTCTAATGATAAATAAATGTAATAAAAAAATGGTAATTTAGCTTTCGCACCATCTATTACTTTTTTTTAAGAACTAATTCGTTGAAGCGTCGATAACTTGCGCGCGCCGCGTCATTCAGCTCCGCGCTGGTGGCGCGCTCTGCTGAGATAAGCAGTGCACCTCGCTGCTTATTCTTCATACAATGCATTTGGACGCATCTCGTGTAGTGCACGGCAAAAGTGTGACTGTGTGCGTGTAAATATGAGCGTGTGTGACAGATTCAGAAGCACTGCTTATTTGCTTTGCGACCAAATTAAGAACCCGCAAAAGCAGCGCATATTGTTTATTGCAGGAGGGTCAACGTTTTTAGTCGGATTGACCAATTGATCGACTATATTTTTATTCATTCCAAATTTTTTCGCCATATTGTTTTTCTTGGCGCAAGTGATTGTTTGTCGAGTAATTTTTAATAAGTTTATTATTGTAAAAAAGTAATATTAAACTCGTAAAAATTGAAAAATATACCTGTGAGACCTGTGTAGGTGAAGTGTGTTTAAACAAATTAAAATCTGGCGCGTTTTCGACATTATTTTTCTGAGGAAAAAGCTAAATTGATTTCAAAGTTAAGGTCAGTACTCAGTTTGGATTTAACTCGAAGAAAGGGTTATATTACTCGTCATTTTAATAAAAAGTTTTATGATAATCATTACTGGTTAACTGGTTGTGTACATACAAACAAATTGTATTTTTTCCATTGTATTTTGTTTACTTATCGCGATAGTAAGAATATTTTCGGTAAGAGACAGGTAGGTGGGGAAGATACCTACAAAAAGCTGAAACTGGTCAGTTTTTTATTGCATACCCTGTCTGAAATCTCTGTGCACGCCACTGCCCGTTAGTCTAGTGGTCCCAAGCGCGACTGCTACGCAAGAGGTCCTGGGTTCGACATCCAGGTCGAGCAAAGTGTTATTGGGTTTTTCCTACGGGTTTTTCTATGAAATTCCCAGTAGCAGCACGGAATCTAGGTTTGTGCCCAGTTAATGGCAATAGGCTCGCCTCTTATTACATGGGACCTAAACATACCGGCGAAATGTGGGTGTACATTAGTACACCTCTGCCTAATCCTTCGTACATTGTTGAAATTAAAAGAAAGTTTAAAAGTTCAGCAATTCCTACGACGTATCGTCGTCAGCTATTACGTGGCAGTTTAAAAATACTACAAGTGAATTGGTTGTTCCAGAACTTGGACTACTGCCAGGCGTTCTGTAACGCGTGCCTGTTCCCGCGGCTGCAGGAGTTCATCATGAACCAGGACTGGAACGACCCTAAGTCCAAACTACAGCAGTGCTGCCTCACCCTACGCTCCATGGAAGGAGGGGAGCCCGATATACCCGTCTACAAGTATGTGTTACGTTATAAAAGGACAATCGTTTTGTTATATTTAGTAGTGATGAAACGATTATTATTTAGCGATTACGATTTTTTTTAAATATATAAAACATGCTATTGTCGATAAGGGAGCATGTTTATTCCCATAAACTATTTCGAATCATATCAATTCTTCAAACACATAATATTTGTGGCTTTTCAGCATCAATTTGTTCCTTTTTCAGTTTAAATCAATCCAGTAAAAGGTGTCAAATAACGCTGTATAATCTATGTATAATTGTAAACCAATCAGAGAATGGTTCACAATTTGTCGATAGAATGCTCGATAGAGTGTTTAGAATTTTTTTCACAATCTATTAAATTTCTCTCTTTCACTGTTAATTTATTCAAACAGGACAAATTCTGGGTATTTAACCTTTTAACCACCCAAGTCGGATTTATCAGACAAAAAAATAAAACTACAAACGATATTATACATACACCCCTATTGCTATTGCTATTCACGGGGCACATATAGAAACTCCAAGCTGCTACTGAGAATTTCATAAAAAAATCCAATAACACTGCTCAACCTGGGAATCGAACCAAAGACCTCTAACGTAGCAGTCGCGCTACCACTAGACTAATGAGGCAAACAAACGATACAATAAAAATTGATAAATACGACTCAGGTACAATCTATATGATTTTTTAGTCTAGTAAATTCGACTTGGCCGGTTAAAAGATTAAATATACAGGTTTAATATACGTTGGACATACTGTAGGGTGATCGAGTGCCTGGGCCCCACCAACACGCGGGTGTATACAGTGGGCGTGTACTTCCGCGGCCAGCGGCTGGCGGCGGCCCGCGGCCACTCCATACAGGAGGCCGAGATGAACGCCGCTGAAAACGCGCTCAACTGCGCACACGGTACGTTGCTCATGCACACATTGAACTCCATATTCTGGCTGGATATAGTGTTACGCCGATGTCAGTCGCGGACCCAGCAATTGAGGAGTCGATACATGCGCTGTTCATCAGAGCTGATGATCAGCGCGTGTACCGACTCGGTGTTGCTGACCATCAGCTCTACTGATACATCCATATTGTCGTGTGCATGTTAGTACGCCAACCCACGTTCCGCGACTGACGTCGGCGTAATACTATCCAGCCTACAACTCTGTTGTTGAGCAGAGTTGGGGCGTTTGCGAATTCGATTAATTTTTATGTTGTTTTGCAAACATCATAGAAATGAATCCGAATTTCATGAATAACTGTTGTGCGCCGATCCGAGATTTGAATTTTTACTAACATTTTATATTACCAAAAAAAAAGTTACTAGTATTAACACTAACGCTAACTTAGAGTTGCGTATAACAGCCCGCTTTATCACTAACATTTCGTTGCAGAGAAGATCATATTATAGTGATACTTTATGAAAAACCTCACCGCTAAAATTCGCGAGTTAAATTAAGTGCACAATCGCGCTTATAATTCAGTATGACGGCTACTTCAGTCCTTAAAAAAATAACGGCACTAGACTAAATCGAATCGTATATCTTTTACGAATCACGAAAACTAATAGAATTCCAGATCTTCTGTGATGCATCTTTTTGCCGCAAATCCGCAAAGAAAAAAAGATTTTATTGCAAATACTACTTAATAGACATTTATATAAATTTTCTTGAAGACAAAAATAACGTTTCCAATTTCCAACTATGTGATTTTAGTTAAAATACCAAAAAAATAAAATAACATTCCTTAAATCGTCACTTTTAGCTTTGAAGTTTTAATTGAAATTAAGTTATTATTGTAAATAATTTTGTATCATCCAGAACTGTTCCCACAACTGGACCACCAGAAGAGAGTAATAGCAAAGAGCATGAAGAAGAAGAAAAAGCGAGCAGGCGGGAGAAGTAGTCCTTCACAAGACAGCGCAGCGTCTCTTAAACGTAAACAACTCGAAGACAAAGTACCGAAAGCATACCGACTAGGTAACCAGTATGAGAGCTCAGAAGAAAGTAACCACACATTATCTGATGAAGAGATAGTCCCACCGGACAATTCCAACGATGATTCAGGCCTGGACAGCGACACATCATTAGCACAAGATAAACTTGAAAATGTTCAAGTAAGCAGTCTTCTCAGTGATATGCAAAAAATAAAAGAGGACTTAATAAGGCGGAATGAGTATGAAAAGTTAAAGGAAAAGTGCAGGCGATCCGATTCTGATGACGAATAGTGAGATAAGCTTTAAAAAAACGGGTGTTTAGCGATGGCAGTTGGCACTTATTAAAGACAGATGGTCGCTCTTAAAAATCGCTCTGAATTCCATCGCTAAAAGTGTCATTTTTGAGCTTAAGCCAGTGAAGCATAAAATGCTTAATGAGACTGAAATAGTCTTTGATTTAGGTAAGCGTATAAAATGTCTTTATATTAGAACAATGAAATCAATGACAAACGTTACATTTATTTTAATTTCAATATAATTTTATGATGACGTGCTTGTTAAGACCATTATCAATTTCTTTTTAAACAAATTCATTAACGCAGTTTTCTAATTAGGAACTTTAGCTGTAAGTGACAGAATCTATGATGCAAGATTTAATTTATCGTATCGTTATAGTTACATTTACTTACGTCTGTCGTGAGGACCGAAATGTATAGATAGCTTTTTTGTATATAGGATATAAAATATATCGGTCCGAAAACTAAATTTTCAGGACCTCAATGATACATTCGTCCATGTACAATACACTAATGCGCTCGAAATAGTAATACAAAGAGAAACTTTGACGTTTTACTTTGCAAAATACTTTCAATTGTCTCTTTAGATTATAGATTACTTATACCTAAATTATTCCCTTCGTCCCCTTTCATGGGACTTCCTATTCCTAATTTGAGCGCATTATAAAATCAAAGATCAGCTTATTAAAATAAGTTAACAGAATAATAAATAACTTTTGATGTTGTAATACATTATATATTTTATTTCTACTACATCAACACAGGACGATGCAGCATAGTGTAAAAGCAATTGGTCCTTTCATTTTCTTGGCTCGTAGCGTGAGCCACTGCTTTTGATTGGGGACGTACATCTCGGCAGGCATGAGTTGTTCTGGATTATCGTTATCTGAAACTGAAAACGGTTTTTTACTAGCCATACCGAAGTTTTGAAGAAGTCAACCTGTTGACGATGTTAACTTCTTGTTGGCTTAGTAACTTACAACAAGTGGTTAACAAGAATACTGGTAATGTGCGACCCACATTGGTCGCACATTACCTACTAGTATTCTTGTTAACCCCTCGTCCTAAGCTAAATGCATGTGTTACGAGTGGGTCCACGCCGGTAGTGCAATGGTTGGGTTTCGAATCGGCAACCGCATGATCGCAAGTGCAATGCTCTAGCCATTAGGCTACTGCCGCTTCACTTATTCAAAGTTTTATTATTATCTATAATCATCAGCAGGATCCGAATGCCTTGAACAATATTTTACAGGCCAAACCTACATCAATACGTAGACCTTTGAAAAAAATATATCTAAACGAATACTAGGCCATTCAGTCTTCGCAATTTTAGGATTTACAATAAATAAATGTATATCAGTCAGGACTGTTGTTATTAGAAAATTAATTGCATTTAGATCTTCGAGATAGGGCAGTAATTATTTAGTTTAGCTGTCCCTCCGCTCTTTCATCTTACCTTCTTTACGAACTTGCTGGGCAGACTGCATTGTGGAGTCTTGCATCGATATCAGATCTCCCGGAGCGTGAAGTAGCAGTCTACCTACGCCTTCACACCTCCTGTGATAATAGTCTCTCTAAAGTAAATAAAGCTTTGCTAGGAACAAAGTATGATCTAAGCTCAATCGTTTAGCAATAAATTAAATGAATGAACGAACCCATTTTAAGCATACCTTAGGACTTCATTCTTCAGCATTTGTTTTCTCGATGCTGTTGCGAGGTGTTTGCATTCATTCAACCAGTTTCTTACTTCATTGAAATCAGCTAAAAGTTGCATTGCTGCATCCTTGCTGGTTATAAGAAAAATTTCGTTAATCCCGGTTGATAATACATGAGATTTATGAATTACAGACTACCAGTCTTTTACAAAATAGTTACGCACCCGTTTAACATGTGTTTATACACGGTTTTGTAGGAAATAATTTCATAAACACGCGTTCAGTGCGTAATTTTTTTGTAATAAGACTGTACGGTCAGCAACGAAAGTTGCTGAACACCGCCAAGTTTTGAAAACAACACAGCACCAAAATACTTTTCAATAGATTCACTTTGGAAAAAAAATATGGTCCAGTATGTAGAAACACGTACTACTTACCACATCTCGGGTCAGTAAGTTTTGGATAATAAATATGTTTAAGCGTTTTGAAGATTTCATCGTGTTCAGCAACTTTCATTGCTGACTTTACATGTTTAGGATTTCGGAATCCTAAACATCCTAAACACTGTTTATGCCGATGCATCTAGCAAGTCTCAGAAACAAGTTTATCTTGGAGCTTGTAATGCGGAAACTTCTTGTAATATAATTCATGCTGCTTACGTGAATTTAACTTTCGCTACGTAGATGTGGTGAAGCCAGGACTCGCACATAATCCTGAGCACCATGTTCAATGTCGTTATGTCTTGTGTAGCCATTATAACTGGTAGCAGCATTTTATCTAAAAAATAATAACAAATATTATGATACTATTCACACCATTATTAATTACAAACATTGTTAAAACAACAGGGGCGCAAGTCTACTGTTCCTCATCTATCATATCGTCATCATACCATCACGCCTGTATTCCCCGAAGGGTAAGGCAGAGGTGTACTTATGTACACCCACGCTTCGCCGTTACGTTTAGGTAGCATGTAATAGGGGGCCGAGCCTATTGCCATTAACCGGGCACAAATCCAGACTTCGAGCAGCTATAGAGAATTTCATTGAAATACTCAATAACACTGCTCGACCAACTAACCCAAGACCTCTAGCGTAGCAGACGCGCTTGGGACCACTAGACTAACGAGGCAGTCAGACTGCTGTTCGTATTGTACTAGAAGGGTCGTCAAATAGATTTGATAGACAAAACTGTGTAACAGACCTTTCTAACGGGATGGACTATAGTCTTCCACCTTAAGATTTTTAGCCTATGTCTTACAGACCAGTAGCAAACTAGAAATAGAACATATTATAGGTTGTCAAACGTGGCAAATCTGTGATGTAATACGTACTTAGGAACTCGTGGACATAAATTGAGTGCACCGTTTGCGGGGGTCTAGTAACCAACCGCCATTCGGCGTTACTCGGGAATATCATGGTTAGATGCGCCAAACTTGTGGTCGCACACACTGATGATAATACTTGTGTTATCTCCTCTGTTGCTTCCTGTGGAATATTTATCATAAACAAGAACAGTATTTCGGACACTAGCTGAATAGCTATCTAAAAACCACACAAAATAAATATATGAAACACACATTTGTCTTTTTACATAAGAATGCTCCATCAACTTAGTAAGTCATGAAATCAGAAAAGTTAAGTAGTGACAGACTGACCGTGTTGTAAATGACTTGTAGAGCGCCGTTCCACTTAGTCAGGCCTCACTAAGTACGGTCAACACCGCTTAGTTTAGTTAGTAGTTTTGAAAACATCACAGCACCAATACTTACTTTTCAGTTAAGTAAAGAATAATGGTCTAGTATGAACCTATATAAACTCTTACTACTTACTGATCTCGGGACAGTAAATTCTGGATAATAAATATGTTTAAGCGTTTTTAAGATTTCATCGTGGTTAGCGACTTTCATTGCTGACTGTACTTTAATTCGCATATTACCTTGAGCTTTTGAATGTTGACTTTGACTTCCGACACCAATTTCTCCCTCATTTTGGCGCAAACGTTTTCGTGTACTCCGATTTTTCCTGATAAATAAAAACTGTTAATGGACTAGCTTGAAAGACTAGTAATCGGAGTTAAGCAAAAACCTTACCTGATTCGATAGTAATAGTGTGATCAGCAAATCTCAAGTTGATCAGCTGTTCCATACACGCTTGCATGTCGTTGTGCGCGATGCGGAAGAAGTCTCTCATTTCCCATAAATTAGCCAGACGCCTCGTTTCTGCTAAACACCATAGTCTGTACGTATGGATTGAGTGATCTACCCCAGAGAATAATGACATTAATATCCACGAAACCATTATTTTAATAAAAAGATTGTCTGCGGCCCTTGTATCAAGTATCAGACTATATTTTCGAATTCTTCGCTTACCTAGTCGATGTAAGATGGGAATCTGCTCGACAATAGGTAAATCTTCTAATGGCGCTCCCAAAATATAGTCCCAAGTAACTTCACACTGGTTGTTCAGGGTGACTAACGCTTGTAGCATCAACGCGAAACTTGCACCAGATTCTGTACTCTGGAAAAAGAATTATTACACGCAATTTTCCATTAATATGTACTGTTTCAAAGATCAGCTTTGTGGAAATATAAAAAAACACCTTAATTATATCGCGAATAACTTACCTCAGTAATATATAACGATATTTCAGGATTAACTTTCAGCGTTGTTAGCTTTAAATTAGTAGTCAGTGTCGCACTGAAAAAGATTAATATAAGTTACTCTGAATAAAAGTTTTTTTTTTTGTAATGTTATTATCTAGTACTCGTACAGTTCTGGAAGGTTTTAAGTGTTTTACAAATAACCCCCTATAGCCGAACGTAAAGGAAAAGACACTAAGAAACTAGTTATTTAATTTCTACAACAATTTAATTTATGGTTTATGGTTACTTTTTTTACGGAAAGTAACCGTAAAAAATGTGTCTGACACAAGGTCTTCGTATAGCATTCTTAATCTTACCCAAAATATTTATCCCAAGAAGTTGACGTGACATGACACCCCAAGGCATCTGCTAATATTCTCAACGCAGATAGTATTAACTCTGGGGTATCTAAAATAGAAGATATACACAAATTAAATATAAAGCACTTCAAATTTTATACATAAATATATATGCCTTAAACGTAATTACTTATATACTTACTGTTAACGTTAAATGTAGCAAATAGCCATTCTCGAAGATTCTGGCTTGTGTTGGGTGACCTATAAACATTAAAAAAATATTCAATATAAATAATAAAATACAATTGATCATCAAATAAAACACATCAAGCTGTTCAAACCAGTATAGGCTGGCGTAGAATTGCACAAAAATCCTTTACAATGAGAGGTCAGTCTAAACTGGATTTGTATAGCTTGATGTGTAGCCATGTGTACGTACGTATTCTTCAACACATCAATAAATAGTATAATTATTAAACAAGTTTATTTCTTTTCTTAGTTCTTATCCGTTGTAACCGGAATATTTACCTCATAGCCAAGGGATAATGTGACCACCATAGTACGATATGCTCAAGACAGCTCCCAACATCGCCCCAAAGTATGTTTTGGTAGTATTCGGTCACTTTGTGAGCTGCTTTCTTGCTGGCCTGTACGCGACCTAGAAATAATTATCATCTTCATTTGTTTGGACATTTTAAATATTTGGACTGAAATAACATCAAAATGTCATCGATAGAGGTATTAGGAGCTCACACAAATGGTAGAGTCCAACGCAGTGTGGAATAAAAACCCTTACCATTTTTTAATTTCTTTACACCATTTGTACCGAGCAGATTTGGTGACATATTCGCTACAGTATCTAGAAGTATTTCTATATACATTTCTTCGCTTTGAAGGATACTGTTTATATTATCTGAAAAATAATAAAATGTACCTAATCAATTGGGTTTTTTAGTTTTTCATGTGTCGTGGGTACTTTTGCAAACATAATTACGTGAAATCCGAATTACGGAAAAACTACCTGCAGACAAGGTATAGAACTACATGTTTCGTGCATATGCGGGAATCAAACCCCTAACGCAGCACCCAAATGCGCGACTACTGCGCCAACTAAGTCGTGGCAATATCGAATGAGCTACTTATAGACACGATTGGTTAACCAAATTTTTAAAAAATACCACAAAATACCTTCGTTGTTGAAAATATGCTCCAAGGTGTACTCATTAGTCAAAAGGGACAAGTACGGCACTTCCGCATCCGAGTTTTGCGTTGTCACCAGTTCGTTAAGTCTTTTATTGTGTTCGTTTTTTACCTCAATCAGGCTTTGAGCTTGCTTCATTTTCAGTTTTTTGTTCACGATGAAAACGTCTCGACGCTTTTCGACATTCGTATTTCTAGATAATATTGTAGATGTTGGAGGTGTTATGTGCTTTGTTAGCGTACTGAAAATGATTTTGAAAAAGGGTTCGTGGTTAAGGAGATGTATTAGGCGACATATTGATTATTTTGATATTTGTTGCAAATTGGTGCAACTGTAATGCATTGATAGAATATTTTAGGACACTACTCCGCCGTATGTAGTTACCACTGTCATAATACACATAATGTTAATTTTATAAATGTAGTATTTTTTTCAGAATAAGTAGTAGATTTTTGTATTAAGGTACAAAAAAAATGTCATCAAACAAGACTTACTGATAAATTTCCAGGCTCTCAGCTGAACTCGAACTAGAATCATTGTCGGAGTTATTGTCAGGTTGGTATACCTTCACTAAACAGTTAATTAGGCGTTGACAATTAATTTCAGCCCGGCTTTTGGATAAAACCTATGAAAAATAAATTATTTATGAAAATATAATTCACCTTCATTTTTTCGTCATGACGCATGTATTCTTCGAAGGGTTAGGTAGGTATACTACCTAACAGTTCGTCGGTATGTTTTTATGTTGCTCAAAAGGGGAATCAAACCCTCAGCAGCCATGCTTGTGATCACTGCACCATTGAGGTAGTTTAACGCATTTAATATCCTAATATGATTTATGTTTGGTAAGGTATAACGTCTGCATATGTCGTTATGATAGGTCCATGTGTTTCCGATATAATCCTTCCCAAAAAAAGCAGAACATGTATAATGCTAATTTTTCTAAGCTTAAATACCTACATACCATACCTATGAATATTTAATTAAAAAAAAAATTGTTCTAAGGGTAGCAACCGCTATATTCAAGTTTATTTTTTATCCGGTCTTTTTCCCATTATTGATGTACTTCGCATTCGCGGTAAGCACCTACTCATACAATACAACTATCTACAAAATAAGTACCTAGGTATTCGATTATATAATAGTTAATATGAAACACTTACTTGAACAATCTTGGTCAACGTAAGATTTTTTGTTTCGCTGATGACGTTTGGGTAGGAGTTGCTTCCGATATTAAATTTTGCTGCAAATTTTTTGTAACTCAATCCAATCAAGTCGTTGTATATTCGGACCAAACTATTAACAGTACAAAAAAAAATCTAACTTCAACAGCTGAAAAACTGCTATGAAAAGTATGTACAATCATGAAGAAAAATGCTCTTTTCCTACTTACCTCAAACATGACTCTATCATTTTCCTAGAGTCTTCACGATGCAGACATGTATTCAATATAGTTGTTATAAGCCCATGTATAGTTTGTAACATCACGAATCGCATACTACATAATTTATCAAAAATATGATCATGTTTACTCTGAAGTAAACTATTATCTTTTTTCAATCGGGCCAGTTTAGGATTCAATTTGTAAAACGATTTCACTAATTTCGTTAAATATTCTATTATTTGATCTAATACCTAGAAACAAAACATAACGTCAATTGATGTAGGTACCTAGGTACTCAATGAATTAGGTAACATTTACAAGATTGAATGAATCAGCTGACGATGTTTTTGATATAAGGTACTTGCCTATATTTTTTTTACTTTTACAATTTAAATCATTTTTAAATCTTTCATAATATATCTATTTACTTACTTATTGATTTATAAAAATATTAGGAGTTTAAAGCTACGATCAGATTGATCAGCTGGTTAGATTATGTAAAAGTAAATATCAGAAGGTGGAGTTTTCATACCTGTATATTCAATAATTCCATTATATAATTGCGATTGGATAAGGAGTGTGTATTGTTTTTGCCAAGTGCACCCTTCCATTTGTTGTCAGAGTCTAAAACCACTTTAGTAACTGCAAAACAAACCATTTCCATCTCCCGGCAGTGACAGAATAACTCCTCCTCGTCTGGTGTTTCCTCGCTTATCCACTTCTTACTAGACACTTTAGTTGATAGCATGTTTAAAGAAATATTTTATGACCAAAGTAAAACTAAAAAGGACTAATATGGCTTGTGCTAGCTCGTATGTATCATGGTAACGACTGAATCACACCATATCATTTGTGTACAAAATCAATGTTGCAGAGACATCGGTGCCAGTCCCCCAGTGTATTCCGACTAAGCGTCTAAAACCTTGCTGGACAACTTGCGAATTACGATCGTTAACTTTTTATTAGTGTTCAACCTTGAATTTATGACTAGCGAAATTTTTGAAGTTTCCTATGCAGACTTCTATTGTCAATTTATTAGATATGAATATTGGTTGCACAAGGACTAGTGCCATGGATCAGGAACAGGTATATCTACAAAAAATTACATAGCATATTATAAGGACCCGGGAGGGTATTATAATAAGAATAAATTTATAAGACACCTGTATTTTTAACTTCATGGGGTGTACCCATTTTACCCGCTGATGTATCCAACACTGTTTGTACCCCAGTACAAACAGTCTAAGTTCGTTGTACCCCACCATATCCATATGGTGGGGTACAACAACGAGTGCGCCGGGAATTTAAACGTGCGGCGTATGCACGAAAGCTCCAGCGTGGAGTAGCTCATAACCCGAGTGTACTGCGTCACCTGAAGCTGTGCGTGCCAGACCAGTACGTATGGAGGCGGCGGCGGCCGCCACTGCTGGCAGTGCCTGTTGCCAGAACCAACATGCTGTCAAAAACACCCCTCACCCGCACAATATGTATATTAAACGAAGTGCATGTGTGCATCTGAGCATCTGATTGAATTCGCAAGAGTTTTGTTGAATGTTGCTAGTTATATTTAAATATTATTATTCTTTATGTTAGTGCTTTGTATTAGTTTGTATTATTATAAAGTGTAGATTGCAAACCACTATTGTATTGGGGTTATCCTGTTAGGATAGTGTGTGGAATAAATAAATAATAATCCGATGTACTTAGTTGGGAACTTCGTAAAATAACAACTTTCAAACAGGTCAAGGAAAGTTCAGCAGTGCTAACGAAATGCGTCCTTGTAGTGCAATGCCAAGTATGAACTAACACTCAGCAACTATATATATTTATTGTAGATATAATGAATGAAGGCCACTATAATTTTTTACTCTCATGGTCGTAGAAAAAATAATTTGATGAGCTTTGTAAACATAATATTACTTATCTATGTAATTTTTATTATTTTTTATTATTATCTAGTGGAAACGCTTATAATATAGGGCTGACCTTATAAAAAAAATGTGCTAAAGGAAATGAAGTTACGAAACGAAACAAGTTTAATATTTAGTTGATAAGTATTTTATTATTTTGCGGAACATTATAAACAAACATTATTATAAACAAATTATTCAGGTAATTGTTCAAACGACATTGCGTATTGCGACATCATAGGAAGAGAATATCACAGTAACATAATTTATAGCCCTGTACAGTTAATATGTTACTTTATGTAGATAAATAACTATGATTTAGGTATATTACGTTAGTAAATAAACGTATAATAATATAAAATACTATAGCTTTTTGCTGACGCGGCAAGACACATTTTTATATTAAGGAAATGTTCATGCTGTTGCTGATTTTCAAGCGTGAAGACATTTCCATGAATCACGACTGGGCACGAGTAGGTATTCCTAAGAAATAGCCCCTTCAAAGCTAAGTGCGTTTGGCCACCGTCACCGTCACGTCACCGTCAACGGGATGACGGCGCCGATTTAGCGACCATACATTTACTATGGCCGCTTGTCCACCGCACGCCCGTCACCCGAGCGCCGTCATCCCGTCCGCCGATTTTTCGCTTAGTTCGGCGCTACCGCTAGAACTCAGCCCGAGATTGTGACGGGCCTAAGTGGCGGCAATACAAAACACATTTAAACGTGCCCATCTACGCCGGCGCCGTGACGTCGTCGTCGCACCGCAATAGCTTTTGATTATTTATATTAAAAATATATTAGGTACAATGAAAATTCCCAAGAAATTGCCGCAACTTGAATAAAACATAAAATGAAAATACATAAAACGCTCCTGTAATGTATCTTTCTCGTATTATCGGATGAATCCAAAATCTTTGCATCGCCTACGCCTTCTTACGTACAAAAGCAGAAGGAGAAGTTATCAAACAACTGACTGAACCACCGAGATCGGATCGTCGCGGTGGACAAACGATCGCCGTCACGTCAACGTGATCTCGGCCCGAAATAATCTTGTTGACGGTGCCGTGCCGGTGACGGTGGCGGTGGACAAACGCTCTAAGGTGTCAGGCTTGGGCGCAAAATTAATTTTTTTCTTGGTTTATCGCAAATTATTCGGCTATAACACATTCTAAGTACAGTGGGTTATAGCTGTTACCTGACCCACATAGACGCCGCCGGCCCATCTAGGGTGGGTCAGGTAACAGCTATAACCCACTGTACATGGCAGTAGAAATTGCGACATCAACAATAACTTATTCACGATTGATTATATCGCTTTCACAACGTAACAGCGTTTTGAGCGAAAAGCATAAAAAGCTTAGGTACTCGCTATGTGGGTCGCACATTACTAGTATTCTTGATAACCCCTCGTGAAGCTAAATGCTTGTGTTACGGGTGGTTTCACGTCGTGCAATGGGTGGGTTTCGAAACGGCAACAACATGATTGAAAGTCCGACGCCCTAGCCATTAGGATACCGCCGCTTCAAAAGTTGTTGAAGGTAACCGTAAAATAAGCCGTCAATCTTGGCAAGGGGAGTTAGAACAAATAGTGTCGCGCAATAAATTAATAGAGGTGCGTGCGTGGACGGCCCTCACTATCACGAATGAAAAATATTGTTTCGTATATCGTATTTTCGTGCCACGTGGATGTTTATCACGAAAGTCGTAGTATGCTTACCTCACGCATTTTGAAGCATGCTATGAAAAGAAAAAGTCCCAAAGCGGATGATAACTAGATGTTTCCGTTATAAAAATCCATAATTTATATTTAGATTTGTATACTAGTCGCTTGCCCTTTTTTAATATACAGAAATTGTTAGTAATTTTTCTTAATTATTCAGAAGTAGGCAGTTGATTTAAGTTTATTATATAAATATACACCCTTATTTACTGTCACTACCCGACATGGCACCAATTTTTTTATTGAAACTGCCATGCAGGTTAGATAATTCATTAAAATAGCAATTATTGGAAATTTAAAAGAAAAAACTCAGCTCCTACGTGCGACGGTACGATGTTCGATTCTGCCGGAACATCCTAATCACAACATGCGTTGAAATATTTCAAAATGGAACTCTTTATAAAATTACCTACTTGGATTTTTCCAGAATTCTCTATTCAATTTACTACTGATACTAAGAAATAGAGCGCCGGAAGTAGTTAGAAAGTCTTACTAATTTCGCTAGCTCGACACCATTAAATTTAGCGCTACCTTTTTTCATTCGAATACCTATAGACCTACATCAGCACAATGAACTCCATGTTGTCACAAACGACAAGTTTACAATATATCTTAAATGTATATATTGTCATTACAAATGTGTACACAAAGCAAATAAGTGTATGTTTCTAGACTATAATTTCATGCCCGGCAGTATAAAGTATGTATAATTATTCCACCAAAATTTACCTAAGCACAATAATTTTTAAAATAACTATTAATTCGTATGCCTAAAGTTGAGACATTAGAAAACCGTAGCATCTAATAATAATGGCAAAATATGTATTTAAAAACCTGATAATGACCAAGACCAATAATACTAGACGCTACACAGCAAGATTGCTTATTTTGATATGACTAACAAATATCACCATTAGCTGCAAAGTTTAATACTACCAATTCATTTAAATAAGAGATCTAATTACAGGTACTTTCTATAAAATACTTTAAAATTTTATCACTTTTAATACAATGATGCAAAAAATATTTACTATACCAACATAATTCATTGTGTTGTATTGTCTATGTAAAAATATTATATTATTTAACTATTCGATTAGAAGAAATAAGAAAAAGGGTAAAACTAAACGATGGGAGCTGAACAAAACTTGTATGCGAGGTCATGTAACGACACAATGCGTAATAAAGCCAGTTGAAAAATCGCAGCAAATAAACTGCACTATAGTTAATATTAATCAATTAGCCTACACAAAATAACAATAAAAAATAATGTACACAATGTCATATCCTTCACTAATTTAACCTAAACACGGAACGTGTAGCTTAGCCCTAATATCAAACTTAACAATGTTTAATATTGCTTCACCGTTATTAATATTAAGAAGCCCGATAATTACAGAAGATATCTAACAAGTGAACACGTTTCAGCACACAACTGAGCTATATAAACATCAATCTGGCATGTCTATACTTGTAATAGGCACTACTGGTTTCATGATTTCGTTTTTCTTTTGATTTTTCTGTGACTTTTTCTCTTTGACTTTCTTTCGTGTCTCTTCGTCCCTGTAAGGTTCGGCTGCTTCGGTCGGCACCACGTTCGCACCTCGGTTCACGTTGTTGTTGTACGCGATGTTTGCGTACTCTTGCAGCAATGGAAATACTGACAAGAGGAACTGACAGAAGTCTTTCCTGATACCGAACCACCCTGGAAATAAAGTTGCTGGAAAGTCATAATCATTTTGCTCTTATAAACAACCATGATATTAAACGATAAAGTGGGAAGGGGAGATAACTTATTATTACCATGAATGACTCTAGCGTAAATGTCTCAAAATGTCTATGTAGGAAAACTCCCTTTCGGCAAAATTTATCCCTATTAGGGAAACATCAAACTCCTTTTATGTCCCTTTATTCATCTTTACATATATAATACAAAGTCGCTCCCGCTGTTTGTACGCTTAGATTTTTAAACTACGCAACGGATTTGAACGCAGTTTTCAGCAATAAATAGAGTGATTCAAAACATATTCAAGACCTTGTGTTGTGAATCAGAACAAACTTTCTTTCTTCACATTAAAAAAAAAACTACTTTTACTGTCACCAGTTTTATTAGTCCAATTTGATGGCTATATAATGTATGCCACTTACGCGGCTATATAATTCATTCTCATTTACGCCGAAAATATTGAAGACTAAAATAGTCAAATCAATAAATCCAACAGACGACCGCACCGGTCAAGGTTTGCAGAAACCAGTACTTCAAGCGATGGCAATGAGGCAAGAGTTATGTAATGTAGGCAGATTAAAGGTTAGTTGAAAATGGGTGCGTGCTAAGATGATATGGGCATGTTGAGACTATGAAATATATACAAATGAAATATATAAGGCGAATGCTAGCGGCAGCGTCGGGAGACGTCGCCCTAGAAGGACATACACCGGTCTTATTGGCGAGGTCCTCAAAAAAGCTCAGGTACTTAGTACTCGCAACAGGCGCGTGTATGAAAGATGTATGAACGTGGAAGAAGCGAAAGAGGTATGCAAGAGTAGTAGCAAGTGGCGATCTATAGTTTCTGCCTACCCCTGTATGAAAAAGGCGTGAGTGTATGTATGGTCCGTGAGCGCCTTGGCCTTAAAAAATCTACATACATGACCACTGTGCTTGCGTACCTGATCGATTGACGATATGCATTAAAGAAACATTTTAGAAAACTGTAAACAAATTCAAGTATGGAGTCTATGGGTAGACATCAATAGAATTTATATGGACACCAACAGAATTTATACGGACAAATATGGAGTCAACTCGCGAAAAAGATTATGCTTTTTAATTGATACCTTTAGTTTTTTTTAAACAACTTACAACAGCATAAAACATATTTTGTAGCCCGTCAGTGATGATACAAAAACGGATCGTCACATATGTACATAAAATGTAAAGAGTTTCTGAACCAGATTGTGTAAATTATTTTATCACTACTGCTCCCAAAACGGTGAGGGAAAACATCGTGAAGAAACCGGCATGTCCTAGAACCAAAAATTCGATGACATGGACATCTACCAACCCGCACTGGGCCCGCGTGGGGGAATACGGCCCACTCCCTCTCAACGAGAGGAGGCCTATGTCTCAGAAGTGGGATCATTATAGGCCGATTATACTGCTGCTTACTTCCTATACTGTTTACTTACATTTATTTCCACCCTTGGAGCTGAAGGACATAATGATTAGGGTGGCGTAGCTGACGAACAGCGGGCTGACCACCACAATGTACGAGAGCGGGAGTTCATCATCAAGCCTGTTCGTTAATAGCACCTGCACAACATTAAATAATTAAATTTTTATTTTAAAAATAAGAGACTTCTTTCTTTACAGCTTATACTTTCAACTAACATTGTATACAACATTAACCTTGACCTGACATTGAACTTTTTTTTATTAACACATTTTTTAAAGATTCTTTTAATGATTTTATTAGGTAAGCGGTGTGTGTCTGTTATATACTTTATCTACTGCAATTAGATAGTAAAGTTATATTTCTGAAAATAATTAGATACTATAAAATATTCCGCTTATATGTATACTAACCTGAAATACTAATATTGGTATAACCGTGAATGTGTAAGCTAACGCTGAGTTAAAGCTTGTGCGCCGCTGTTGTATGTTGACCTCGGGAGTTCGGAGCAAGATCCCAGCAAATATAATGCTATATAGGACACCTGGGAATAGAAAGATGTGTTAATAATAATCTTATTTATTTATTTATTTATTAAGGCATATCAACAATAATAACGTTGCCTGACTGCCTCGTTGTTCAAGTGGTCCCAATCGCGACTGCTACGCTAGAGGTCTTGGGTTCGATCCCCAGGTCGAGCAAAGTGTTATTGAGTTTTTCTATGAAATTCTCAGTAGCAGCTCGGAGTCTGGATTTGTGCCCGGTGAATGGCAATAGGCTCGCCCCCTATTACATGGGACCCAAACATACCGGCGAACTGTGGGTGTACATTAAGTACACCTCTGCCTAACCCTTCAGGGAATACAGGCGTGATGGTATGTGATGTGATGTGTGAACAATAATAACATAAACATTGGTAAGTAGCAAATAGTGGCATATGGACATATGTTAAAATCAATAAAAGATATGCACAGCATTTACATTTTTATATTACCCACCAGTTAGTTTCAACTACAGTTCCGATAAAAACTATACATAACTAGAGTTACTTGTCCCGAATTGCCTCCTAGGCACTTAATGAGGGATTTTTTGTAAAATATCAGAATCAGTTAGGATACTCTAGTAATCAATCACGAATGTGCAACATTAAAATTATGACACCATCATTATTTTGCACCAAGTTTTATGGTACCACTTTTACCAATACAACTTCAGGGGCGCAGATATGTCGTCAGAACTAAAGATCTCATAATAGGCTTGTTCACAGATATTTTTAATGGCCTCATGAAGAGTCTATGAGTTTTAATATATTAGGTAAAACTACCCTATTAATGCACATTGCTTTACTGATGAGGAATTTGATTTCATGTTCATTTACAGTTCGATAGAAATAACTCAGCGTGTCTGAAGTTGTTTGCAAGTGGTCTTGCATAGATCAATTTTTATATAGAAACTCGGTATAAAAACAATAGGGTCGTAAATGTTTCACATTCATGATTATTTTCCCTGCTAATTTCAATGCTGATGTATAACAACAATCAAGTGAATTAACCTCTGCGGAAATTCGGAACAGCTAATTACAAAGGCATTTTTTACATTACTTATTTAAAAAAAACTGTAATGCAAGACAAAATAAATCTTATTATGGTTACAATTTTTATGAAACAATTACATGGTTGTCCTATATTGATTAATAATCCCATTTTTTTGTTTTTTTTTTGTTTGACAGGTAAATTAGTTGGGAGTGTTCTTAGCTATATTTCCTGAAAATAGGTCGAGATATAATGTAACTGTCGGGGTTTTTTTTATTTTTTTATTTATTATTAAATTGCACAGATTGAAGAATTGATTACTATGTTTACAATTCAGTCGCATAATTGATAAATGTACATACATAGCATCTATGAGAAGCTGTATAATTAAGGCTATGTATTGTACATCAGCAACTAAAATTTTGTAAGAGAAGGTTATAAAGCTGTACATACACTCACCTACTAGACTGAGGCACATCAGTATCCACAGAGGCACAAATACTACTTCCCATGACCAACTAATAAACTTGTCTAGCTTGAGCGCCAGGAATATGAACTGGAGTATATTTACAGCACAAAATAACTCCAACTGTAAAAGAAAAGAAATATTAAAGCAAGCTAAAATACACACACAAAAAGTGTCTAGGCACCAAAGTGTGGCTTGTTACATTTTTATACTATTCCCGAATTAAATTTACTGTGGAAATTTATAAGGTCAAATTGTTTCCTATGTCTTTACCAGTTTTTCTCAAAGTTGGCCACTTGGGCAGTTGAGGCATAGAGGGGGCAGAAAGGGCCCCATAAAAAAAATGGGGTAATGTAACACAATATAATTAAATTAATGAATGTCATAGATGTTTTAAAGGTGGTCAAGTAAAAAAAAAAATATTTTTATCAGCTGATATTTTAGTACGCAGAATGTGGATATTATTATTTGAGTCATTAACAAGTGGGTCACAAGTTGATTATATAACAATTGCAAAATACTATTTTTTAACACCATAAATAATGGCAGTAGGAAATGATTAAAATATTATTATGATAGAATTATCAAGCAAGGATTAAGGGACTTATTCTAAATACTAAGAACAAGAATAGTATATACAAACCTCATAACTGCGGTCATGTTTCACAGACCATATACAAATGGCAATGGAAACTATGCTTATAAAAATAAGAGGTATGAAGACCAGTATCCACACATGGCGACCTGTTGTCAACTGATCACAGACAAGCAACTCAAACATAAGCAGAATTAAATGAATGGCAAGACTTATCAGCATAGCTTTGTAGTGAATGTATGCTTCACCCTCCAGCCTGAAAAGATGATAAAAAATATAAATAACTGCATTAAAACTGTATGTCGTGTTATGGCTATCTAGGATCCTTGAAGATCACAAAATACTGACTGTATAGTGATACTATAGCTATAAATAAACAGTACCTGTTTCTTAATTAATTTTTAAATGAGTGTTATTGACTCAAATATTCCAGATTTCATTATTATATGTTTCAATAAAATAACAATTTGAATTGATGAATACATACCTAAAGTGAGGGTACTGCCACCAAACATATGTGCCAACTGTGGCACCAAGAACTACAAGAAATTTCCACACCCATATTGGCGTAAACACGGCCCAATACGACCATGTTAGTGAATTGTCTAACTTTAAAGCTAATAATGCAGTAAATATTAGCAAACAACTGTGAACTACGAATTTGCTGTAAAAAACAAAGACAATTTATTACTTCGAGTCTTCCAATCACCAGTCACTTCAATAGAATTCATTTATGACACATTTACGAGCATTACCTAGGATTAAAATCCTGAAATAAAGTTTGTAAATTCATTTCCATACACATTCGTATTGTAGAATGTTTTCAACATTTCACTTCATAAATTCTAGTCTCGAACACTATTTTATTTGTATTCGATTACTTCTTGATAGCTCACAATTTCACAAATCACAACAATGACAGACAACGACAAGACGAAAGACAAAATAACTTGAAAGTCAAAAGTCAAATCAAACCCAAGACAAGAGAAGAATAGAGCGGGAGCGCCGAGGGCTGAGAGCCTTTTTGTTGGCAATTTGTCGTTCGTTCGAGTCGGGTAGGGGTAAGGCTAAAATTTCAGCTTTGGGCGCGAAATACAAAAAATCTTAGGTTTTTGCAAATTTATTTGGCAATAGCATATAGCTACAGGTCCACCTATACAAAACTAAGCAAATCTCGCATTGTATAGGCTTGCCATACAATAAGAGGCCAACGTAAACTGGTTTTGTATAGCTTGATGTACGGCTACACATCAAGCTATACAAAACCAGTTTACGTTGGCCTCTGTTTACACGCACCAACTCGCTCCCATGCTATTCGTTGTATAGCTGCCTACGAGCGATTCGAATTAAAGCAAATTATGCTTCGAATCAACAACCACTTCAATAACAAAATACGACTCGTCGCTCATCGCTAATCGATGTAGGCATATTCATAGGCTGGCCTTGAATTGTGGGGAAAACCTTTACAATGGGAGGTCAGTCTAAATTGGTTTTGTAAGCTTGATGTGTAGCCGTGTGTACCAGTGATACAGTCATGAATTCATGATTCTAGCCGTTTTAAGGCTTAACTCAATTCCTTTGGCAACACTGCAGAGTTGTCAATCACATCCAAAGACTACAATGCTCACATCACTCGTCACTGTCAACAGTGTCAACGTGAAGTGTCAGAACAGAACAGTTCTCTTCGTTCATTGCTGTTTAGATTTTTCGGATCTTACCGATTCTATTCCTTTTCTGTTGCGAATACATTGAAAACAGAAGTTTGTAAAGTTAAGATAAGACGTTTAACCCATATTTAGTTCAAATAAATTGATCTGTCATTCATAAATCTAATAGGTATGGCTTCACCGTCGCCAAAATCTCCAGAACAAAGTGAAAAGACGAAACAATATGACCGGCAACTTCGTTTATGGGGAGACCACGGCCAATCAGCACTTGAACATGGACACATTTGTTTGGTGAATGCCACTGCCTTAGGTACAGAAGTCTTGAAGTCTATAGTCTTGCCCGGTGTGGGAGCAATCACTATAGTTGATGACAAAATCGTTAGTGATGAAGATATTGGGAGTAACTTCTTTTTGGAGTGTTCTAGTAAAGGCCTGAATAGAGGGGCTGAGACTCTTCGATTATTACTTGAATTAAACCCAGCAGTTCAAGGCCATACAGTCCAGGAACCACCAGATCAGGTTCTGAAAGAAAATCCTGATTTCTTTAAGGCTTTTAGTGTGGTTATAGCTACTGCACTCAGTGAAAAGACCATTCAAGATCTGGCTCAACATTTATGGGATGTGAATGTTCCTCTGATTCTCTGCAGATCAGTTGGATTTCTAGGATCTTTTAGAATTCAGATGAGGGAACATGCAGTAATTGAATCTCACCCTGACAATGAACAAACTGATTTACGACTAGATGTTCCTTTCCAAGCATTGTCTGACTACTTAAATAGTTTTGATATTGATGCTGTTGATTTGAAAGATCATGGACACATACCATGGATAGTTATCATATACAAAGCTGTCCAAAAATGGCAAGTAAATAATCAAAATCGCTGGCCAATGAGTAGGAAAGAGAAAAATGAGATCAAAGCTATCATTCAAGACTTCATAAGGAAAGACGAAAATGATATTCCCATCAATGAGGAGAACTTTGAAGAAGCAATTAGAGCAGTTAACACTGCTTTGTTACCTACATTTTTGCCTCTGAAAAGCCAAGAACTCTTATACTGTAGTGCTGCTACAAATTTAACAAAAGAAAGTTCCCCCTTTTGGATCATGTGCTCTGCACTGAGAGGATTTGTTGAGGGTGAAGGTAAAGGTAACCTCCCTGTGAAAGGTATACTGCCAGATATGACTGCATCAACAGACCATTATATCAAACTACAAAACTTGTACAGATCACAAGCTTCTATGGATGCAGAAATTGTATATAGAAAAGTGCAACAAATTGTTGCCCAATTACACTGTGAAAACATAAGTGAAACTGATGTGAAATTGTTTTGTAGACATGCACATGACTTGCATCTTATTAGTGGATCAAGTATAGTGTCTGAGTACCAACTGAGTAGTTCTGTAGCTTCTTACATAGCTAGACATCTAGAGGAACCTGATGTTATGATGGTCCATTATGTTCTTCTACGAGCTGCTGAAATATTCACATCAGAACATTGTAGAGCTCCAGGTGATTGGGAACCTGAAGGTGACATTGCCAAGTTGAAAGTCTGTGTAACAAAGCTTCTCAGTGATGTATCATGTTCTCCTTTCCCTAAGGATGATCATATTCATGAAATGTGTAGATATGGAGGAGCAGAAATACACAGTGTGTCTGCATTTCTAGGTGGCTGTGTGGCTCATGAAGCCATCAAAATTGTTACCAAACAATACAAACCAGTGAACAATACATTTATATATGATGCTGCTTCAACCTATACTGCTACTTTTACATTTTAAATACTCATTTAAAATAAATTATTAGAAAAAAAAGTATGGATTTCATTTTCTGTTGGTTTAATTAAATAATCAGTCAAGGATAAAAATAAAATCTAGTGAATACTATTGTTCAAATAATTTACTATGAATTCAAGGATTTCATAAATTTATTTAATTAACAGTACATAAAAATCAAGTAGATAAAAATTTCTACTTTATTAAGTTAGTATGAAAAACGATATTGATTTATGTGATAAAAATCAACATTGCAGGGTGATAAATATAAATAATCAGTGACTACAATATAATTCTTCAAAGTTGTGTATTTAGTTGGGACTAACCACTTTAAAATCTTACAGTCAAAATATAAAAGAATTCGTGAAAATATTATCATTAACAATTTTTAACACATAAATTAGATAAACATATTATCACATGACTAAAAATAATTGAAACAAACTATACATTTGGCTAAATCCTCATGGATGGCATTAGAAGGTTACACCATTTTAACAACATTAATCTGCTTTTAAATATGCTTGAGACAGAATGGCCTCCAGAAGTATGTAACACAACGTTGAGAATTTCTCTTGAGATACCTACTTATTTCACCTAAGCCATAACTTCAATCGCAATGCATCTACACCATTAAGATAATATCTAAATAAGCGTTTGTCCCGCACAAAGCCGAGATTCTCATAAAGCTTCAGTGCTGGTTTATTTGTGATTTCAGTTTCTAACACTACTTCGTCTGCATTGTCATTTATCATTGCCTGAAACAAAAAAACCATTTGCTAAGAAGAAACCTATCCAAAATCAAAAAAATGGAGAACAGAATTTTTTTTTTATGTTTTTCAATTCACTAGTTGATGATGAGATGCTTAATTCTGTAAATTATTTAAATAAAATTTACCTAAGAACAATAGTTTTTCTAATGTCTTGCTTGTAACTATATTACTTGATGGGTTAGATTGAATGAATACAACATAATTTTATTTTTGTATTCATTCAATCAAGTTGAAAGAATTACACAAGAATTACTGTCAATGAACTGCCTCATTAGTCTAGTGGTCCTAAGCACAACTTCTACACAAGAGGTCCTGGGTTTGATTGTCAGGTTGAGCAGTGTTATTGGTTTTTTTCTATGAAATTCTCAGTAGCAACTCAGAGCCTGGATTTGTGCCCAGTTAATGGCAATAGGCTTGCCCCCTATTACATGGGACCTAGTACATTAGTACACCTGCTTAACCCTTCAGGGAGTACAGTCGTGATGATATGATGGTACTGTCAATGAATCATAATCCGCAGAGTACTACTATACCTGTATTGCTTTCCGAACCAGCCTAGAACCAATCTTTTTCATTCTATATTTCTCATCAACAGCTAACATAGCTATGTAGCCCCTTTTCACAACATTGCGATGCATATCTAACTTACAAACAATGGCACCAATGCACTTCCCTCCATAGGTCGCTAAAAAGCAAAGCTTAGGCCAGTTGTGTATAAAATATCTATATGTATAGATGGAGTAAGGTTCCGATAAATCTTTTTGTATAAGTCTCATGATTTCTGGCATCTGCAACTCAGATTCGTACGAAATTATTTCGATTTCGTCTTTAGGTTCTTGCTCTTGATTGCTGACGGCATTTTCAAGGTTTTCTAAAGCATCATCAAAAATACACTTGCCAGAATTTTGAGCAGGTGTTTCTTTACAATCTTGTTTACATGTTCCATCACTACACTGTACACTATTTACATCTTTCTTGTCCATACTTGGTGCGTCTTCTAGTGCTTCAGATTTGTCCTTTACACCTGCAGGACTACCGTTTGGATGATCACTAGTCCCATTAGTTAGGTTACTATTGATGTTATTAATATGAAGAGTATTGGCTAACGTCTCGCTTAAATTTTCTTGATTAGATATACATAATTCGTCCGGATTTTCAGAAGGATCTTTGGCCTTTTTACTTTTGTTTCGCATATTTGTGCTTTTTTGACTGCACTTCATATTCTGAACATTATCTTCGGTTAGTTGATTCATATTGACGTTATTCTAGCTATAGTTATTTACACATTCAAACGATTTTAAGCTCTAGATTTCACATATACTTCTACGACGATACATACACCATTTTCTTGTCAAAATTGTAGAATAGTATCACCGACATCTTGGTAAGTATATTAGCAACAGTTTCCCTAAAAACTTGATCTGACTGTATCTATGTGCGTTCTCTAAATAAAATAGATATATATTAGTAAAATAGTGAGACGGTAAATATAAATTCTGAAAATACTCCTTGAAATTATATGAAATTTTTATAGGTATGTCCAATGCTTTCCACAATCACATTGCAAAAAAATATCAGTCAGTCGCATTACAGTGCCATAAAATTGTAGTTGTATAAGCGTCAGACGTTATTCACCTATTCTTATCGGAAAATATCGGTAATCAGATAAAGACAAAAGTATTCACGAAGCTTAATTTCAGAACTTAAACATTTTCGGAACGTTACCTAGTGTTACCAAGTTACCAATTTAGCACCAGTTTTTTTTTTGTAATATTTAAGCATTGCTTCACAGGCCTTTGTGCCAAATAAGAAGTTAAGAAGAAAATTAAGAGGAAATTTAAGCGGCGGTAGCCTAATGGCTAGGGCGTCGGACTTGCGATCATGTGGTTGCCGGCTCGAACCCCACCCATTGCACTACCGACGTGAACCTACTCGTAACACAAGCATTTAGCTTAGTACGAGGGGTTAACAACACATTGCTAGTAAGCTTTAAAAAAAAAACAAATTCAATTTATCGCAATTTCTAGGTCTATACTATATTCTAAGTTCATGGCAGTAGTATTGTAATGGCAATACTAAAATATATAATACATCATTCACAACAAAGTAATAAACCTTTGCTGAAAATATCGTTAGCATCTCAATTCTAAAGATATTTTCTAAATGGCAGTTAGCTCAGTTATTGGCATTTTTTTTTGTTAAAAAGAAATTAAGTAGTACGCCTTCAGTAAAATAGTTTTTACACAGAGTTGCTAAATTTTTAACGACTACAAAAGTTAATCAGGACCACTTCCGAGTTTTCTATTTTGAGTCGACGGTATTGATACGACCTATTTTATTTAAACATTTCTGTAGCAGCTCACTCCAGTGGCAAAACAGTAGTTACCATATAGGAATGTAATATATGGTTGTTACAGTAATTTCAGGATTTGGGGCACAAATAAGTGGATAGAAGACCTATGCAGCCCCGCGGTTTCCACTGACGACAAAACATGTTGCAACAGCTTATTCCACTCACTCTTTGAGTGTTAGATAGATGTATGCAACATGTTTTGTCATAAGTGGAAACGCGTGGTAAGACATGGTTTGCAACTCATTCCTTAACCACTCATTGTAGCCGTTTTGACGAGATATCCCCACTTTGGCAGATAACTTCCTAAATTTTTCCCACTTGTTTAGGTTGTTAGACAATGAAGTCCTATTTAGTTGACTGCCTCGTTAGTCTAGTGGTCCCAATCGCGACTGCTACGCTAGAGGTCTTGGGTTCGGTTCCCAGGCCGAGCAGTGTTATTTGGGTTTTTCTATGAAATTCTCAGTAGCAGCTCGGAGTCTGGATTTGTGCCCGGTGAATGGCAATAGGCTCGCCCCCTATTACATGGGACCTAAACATACCGGCTAACTGTGGGTGTACATTAAGTACACCTCTGCCTAACCCTTCGGGGAATACAGGCGTGATGGTATGTTAAGTCCTTGGAAGGTTGGACCTTGAGGGCACGTAATATTATGTCGTTATATAGGTAGTTCAGCACTAAAAAGTGGGTACCTAGAATCTGGATCCTGTTAGATTCTCCATTGCGCGTGCAAATTCTCATCGGAAATTTAATTGAGATGCCATGCTAGCTCTGCAAATGGAGTCAGTTTGGTTTCTAGACAACGGTTTTTGTCAAGAAGAGGACTCCTATCCTAGGCCTTGCTAGTTGATGTTCATAATAAAATTAAAGGTTGAACAGATTTTCGTCGCAAAAGCCTTCAGGTTTTTGCCGAACCCTTTCTGCCTCTATTGATCAGCATTGTTGGAGCACAGATAAGATAAAAAGGTAGTCTACTAAATACTAATACATAATTAATTCTTAGACTTCGAAATGCGAAACATCCGTAAGGAGGATCGTTTCCCCTAGGGCTCCAAATTCAATTCTTTTTTTACTTTTCGCATATAAAAACTAAAATAAATAGAGGATTCCGCCAAAATTGATAACTTACACTACTATTTGCTACGTTATCGGTTTCAAAGCAAACGTTTAAGCACTCAGTAAGGAATAGGAATGTAATGTTGATGTCGCGATTCTTAATGCTTAATATCCGAAACGAAAATATCACTTTTATTCCTAGTACAAGTGAATTTCTTATACTTACCGTGGCTCTAATGTGTTTTCCGAATTAAACAAAAATACCGCTCGAAAAATTTTCTACTTCTACGAAACTCCTAATACACACTGTACCTACCAATACCAATCATTGATGATGCTATGCTTTGGGCATCGGAAAAGAACTAACGTGATCTAGGTAGATGTTAGTACACTATTCACGTCCTGGAGATCGCGTTGATAGTGGTAAACATTTCTTGCACGTCAGCTGTACCTGTATCTAGAATATTCTAGATGGAAGAATGACCAGAAAATGATAAAGGTGGCTAGTTTTTATGGATGCAGTGCTGATGGCCGTGTCGCCCAAGCTGGGACAGGCTTATGTCCAGCACGTTGATGCTGGTTGATTTATTGTTTAGTGGATAACAGTCCAATAGACAGACTTCACAAGGCGGACGACAATATATTAATTTAGGATAAAGATTATTTTTTATTTGTTAATGTTCTAATATATATCATCTAAAACATAGTCTGCCTATAGGTACGTATGTACATTCATACGACTTAGCACCGAACGCCTTGTTGACGTCATGAGGAGAATCAACATGGCTGGCAGGCAGGCGGCTACAGAAAGCGCGCGCGTGTACCGCCGCGGTAGGTGGTTTGGTGTGCTTGATTCCTACGAGTACTCGACTCGATCGACTCGAGACTTGCTTGCTCGAGCTCGAGTTCAGTACCCGGTTGACAGCCGGTGAGGCGGCGGCGTGACGTGTGTTCCAAGTGTTTAATACGCACGCCGCCTCTGCGCGATTTTCTATTAAATGTAAATAAATTTTGTACCCATTTAAACGTGCTAATAAAGAACATGGACTAAATACCTTTTAGAGTGTGATTACACTAATTACCAACGCTGTTTTACAATCTAAATTGTGTTGTTTACTTACACGGAAAACGTAGTGTCTTTGATACGATTTAGGGATTATCGAATAACGTAAAACACAACAAAAACATTGTATGGTATTTAATTGAATGACTTATCTAAGGAGTCTACACGCGTTCAATGTTGTGCTTAATATGATAACTCGCTCTAATTTAAACAAATTTTGTGACTGCTTCGATGGATACAAACAAAAAAGTGTTACGGATGGTTTTCTATAAATCCTCCGAAGTGCTATACATTTGGAATTTGATGATTATAATATAATCAGCAATGGCGGACCGTGAACGTCCTGCGAAAACCCCCATTAGGGTGGGTTTTTATGACATAGAAAGGACCATTGGCAAGGGAAATTTTGCCGTCGTTAAGTTAGCGCGACATCGAATAACGAAGACTGAGGTAAGGGTTGAAATCAATAAGTAACTTACACACATAATGCATTGAGGCATTGCTTTAATAATGTTTTAGATAGGTTCTAATGAGCCCTGATTAAATTCAAATGTAAGATAGGTACATTCAAACAATTCAAAAGTTAATAATGAACAAACAGAACAGCCTTATTGTAAGTCTGATAAGCTGAATATTACTAATTACTGGTAACTACTGCATATTTAAGAAAAGTATTAAAACTTTTGCTTAAACATGGTTATCATAGAAGATTTTGGTGTAAAATAGAGGATTCGGACAAAAATGCCAATTTACACCTAAATCTCCTTCGATAATGATTTGTATGCAAAAGTTCTAATACTCAAATGTGAATATTTTATTGTCGATGTCGCAATTTCTACTGCCATGTCTCTAGAATGTGTTAGAGCCGAATAATTTGAGAAAAACCAAGAAAAAAAAAATTCGCGCCCAAAGCTGTACGTTTAGCCTTAAGCATCACAACAAAATCCTCAATCGGCAATTCGGATGCAATGCCGATGGTGCTACGGTTGGCAATTCGCCACCTCAAGCTAACTGAAGCCCTAAACCACAGAAATAACTAATCGTAACAAGAATAAATCTTACATTCCTACTACGTCTTATTATCATCACCTATTATAAAACTTATAAATCCCCTGCCGCGTCAGTCTGTCTGTCTATTCGCGATAAACTTAAAAACAACTATTTAATAGACAGAACGGTTCATGTGGAAGGTTTAGGTGTATAATTTGTTAAGGTTTTGTGTAAATTAGTTGAAATATGACGATAATACTCGTGCGAAACGGGGGCGGGTCGCCACTAGTCGCCAATTATCCATAAAGATGAGTTTCCAGAGTGTTCATTGGACCACTGAGATCTCTTCAAATTTTTTTATTGATAGGATGTTTTTATTTCCATTCCTATGTGTTTATTAGTCGTCATTACATTAAGTACCAATATTTGGATTTTGATTATTATCATACCTAATTATGAATAGAGATTTTGTTGTTAGTTAATACTAATGCCCCCTATTATATGGGACCTAAACATACCAGCGAACTGTGGGTGTACATTAAGTACACCTCCGCCTAATCCTTTTGGGAGTACAGGCGTGATAGTATGTATAAACAACAACTAGCTGGTTGGTACGTGCTTACCCAACAAGGAATACCAAAGTATTGACACAAACTGATTGCAAACCACAGGTCCAGACCACGTCCCGTAAAGTGCGGTAAATAATAGGTAACTAAACTGCGAAAATAGCTGTGAGTTATAATTATCATTCTGTAAACAATAAACTTATCACATGGCAAGTGGCAAACCACAATCGTTCTAACCTTATTAGAACCTCAACATAAATAAAATGTAATGTATATCTGTATGTATAATGCGCTGACAGTGAAAGTAAAAACACGACAGATAGGCGATTAAATGGATTACAATATGAAGCTTGTGAAGTTAACAAGTACTGAAGAGAACACAATGATGAAAAATATACCTCCGGCTTTATTGCAGTTTAAAGTCAAGACAAGATTTACTTTGAGCCACTTAAGAATTGAGATGTTCAGTTTCAAGTTAGTAAGTAGGTACGTTTCCTAAGAGGAAAATGACAGAAAATTAGTTACCTAACTATACTCATGATCATAAATAATGACGACATCGGCGACGACGTACCTTCTATAGATGCAAATAATTCTCCAGTAAGTATGAAGATATAAATAGTTATAAGTTCTAGTTTTGAAAGTCCTTTATCTATTGGGTTCGATTACGTCTATCGAGACAGACCGACACTAAATTTGGGATCATCAGACAGCATTCAAATCAAACCAAATGTTTCTATTTTAAATAAGCTTTAACAAGCGTCGATCAACTTTTTGGAACCATGCAACTAGAGTCAATAACGTTACATAAACGTTATTGGCTCTAGTTGCATGGTTCCAAAAAGTTGATCCAATGGAAAAGAATCCGGCAAGAAACTCCATTGTTTGGTTGCTTATACGAGTAGATAAGAGATGAAAAATCTCAAAAACTAGAAAACTGCTACATTTGTTAAAATTTCCCATGAAAGCAGTTTCTTTACGTAGTTATATCAAAAATATACTACTAAAAATTGACGCACAGCTACAACGGATTGCAACTTTGAGATTATCTGATTTAAATAAACGAGAAGGTTAGAATAATATCGTTGGGATTGACACCGAGGATAGAATTCACAATACAAATAATATAGATAATATGAGTTCGTGTCGGAGAAAATAAGCGTGAAAGGGAAGAAGCTTTTGGATACTTAATAAACAAGATTACATGGGCCAATATTATGCGAATAAAAGACTTGGACCGTTAATAAAAATTACGTAATCAAATCAATATTGAAATAATGAATACAACCCAGAACAGCTCTCTAAACAAAGACACGTTTCTAAACCATATGCTGAAAATTGGTTAAATTTTGATAACAAAAACTTTGTACCTAAATGTTTGAAGTCTATTGTTATACTCTTTTGTTTGAGTTAATAAGGTTTCACTTATGGAACTTGAACTTTAATATTGATTGGGTAATATTTATAGTGCGTGACATATGTACACATTCCTTTTAAATTGACTGGAGCAGCTAATGTATGCCAACGTCCTATCTAGGTAGAAGTGTCTACATACCAATCAGACGATTGAGTCTTCTTGTGCCAGCGACTGTTGGTCTAGTTGCCTAGCCACACTGAGCCTAGCCATTGTTAAATTTCATACTGTGGAGACTTGCTAAGGTCCGTTAGTTCTCAGCAAGCCGGTTTTAAGTTCTGTTGGGATAATAGATATCATTGTATTACTAACGGTTATGGTTACTGATGTCGAATAGCGAGAATTTCATTTTTATAGAGTCAATAAATGGAATTCGTAAATCAATTTTACTCAAGAGTCATGAGAAAGTGTCGCTGCAAACGTCATTTTTTATTTGTACATTTCAAACTTAAGTATGTTTTTAGCTGATAAAAAAGACATGGTACGGTACGATACGGTAGCAGATTAGCGATAAAATAAAGTCTTAGAATCCTTGTAATTACTTTCTAAAGTTATCGATTATGATGTCCAATTTCTAGTTTTTATATAAAATAACCTCGTTTGATACATGTACTAATGTCCTTTAAAAAACAGTAATTATATTAACAGTAAACCTACCTTCCTAATAAACAATACTATCGAAGAACTAGGTATGAGACTAAAGACTAAAGCAGAATAAAGAAGCCAGACGAATTTAAATTTCAGTTATTATATTAAAGAAATAACAATTTCAATAGCCCTCAGGTATAAAAGACTACTTACAGTCATGAGAGTCTATGGCACCGAACTAGGTCATTGGCCGAATACTGTACAACGTCGTCGTCGACGTCGTGAATGACTCACAGCGCACGGCCTGCGTTTATGAACGACTTTTAACTGGCGATTACATCGATTTCAGGGTTTCTGCTACTATAATGCGGAATATAAATAAATACTTTTGTTTAGAATCGACGGTGAAGATGACGCATCACAGAAAGCGACTTACGAGGACGCGACGTTGAATGAATGCACAAAAATAACAGAACGCACGTCCTCGGCCTTCGCTACTGATTATTGTGTGTTCGTTAATTATTTGGAATATACTCTGTGACTTATCTATCTTACGATGAATTTAGTAGTCCCTAAATGTTTTACAATCATGTTTGCAGGAACATTATGTCTTTAAAAGATTTAACCAGTGCTCAATGGTAGATACATTCGAGAATGTACACTCTTCGTGAATTGTAACTCTAATTAGTACTTAATATTTGACTTACAAATGTTGAATGTGCAACAGTGCAAAGCGGCGTTAATATAAACAAACCAAGACTAATTTAAAAACTTGGCGAAATATTTCGTTTCAAGGAACGTAGCTATCAATCAGTGATTCAGCGTAGTCGGTTGGATGAGTCGAAACAAGTGCCGGCGGCGGGCTGCCGCGTCCAGAAATACCACGGCATCGACCTTGCCTTCGGTGCACGCATCGTGTTGTTTTTATTATTTTACTTTTTTCAGTGTGAGCCGTTAACACCAAGGTGACGGCCAGACATTCGGCGGTGTAAACACGAAGTCATGGATTTTGTTGCACAAGATTTCATTCGAACCATGTCTTTGTATTCCTATAGGTACAGATTATCACGTGTACTAATGAGTAGATGATGTAAATATTGAGATACTACGTACCTTATGTACCTATTTTATTATACCTCTACCTTACCCTTACCCATCTCTGAATCTCTGATTCAGGGTCTCTACACTGACAGCTAACGCAAATGCTACACAAACAAACCACTATGATGTAAAATTGATTTATAAACGATGTGTGGCCCGACAGTTTGAATCATTTTTGCGGTTGGTAAAATAAGGAAATCGTGATCAGCAAGGAGATGCGTGATCGGTACAAGTCTGGCAAATATTTTGCCAGGAAATCATATAGTGTGGCACGCGCTCCATTTACACTGCTTGAAAAATGTGCGCTTGACGCAAATGCGTTATCTATTTTGGAGCTCTGCGTCAGTAGCTGGTTGTTATCTACACTTTGCAGTCTGGCAGTCACCCTTGGCGTCTTCTCCGTCTCGAAACTTTTTTTTTTATTTTTTCTCCATACATGACTTTGGATATTGTGTGTACCTAATATGCTGTGAAACTACTCACAACTAGGATACGTTTATCAAGAGATAATTCTGCCTGATAACGTGGAGACACGCGTGTTTGTTTGCTCTCGATAAGTAGTTATCTCCTGTCATGACGTCAATTGTTCGTTTTGAAATGAAAATTGTTGTAATAAAATTGTGATGCTTGCAAATCTCTTTAATAGCTGTATTTATATGTAGTAAGTATTATTACTACTAATATAACGAAACAAAGGAAATAACCTAAGTTATTTTTACCGACGTAAAATATTATACTTACCAATATTTTTCCTTGACATAACACCTATTGTAGTACCAAAGTTTTTTTCTTTCTGGGTAAGGCTTAAAATATTTGTGATGTGAGAAACTAACAGCGAAGGAGACAAGAGCTGACAAATTGAACGCTCTGAGTGATGTCTCCCGCTTTTATCCTTGAAAAAGTCGTCTGTAGTGCTCCGGACGACATGATGGAAGGGGGGCACTAGAATGGAGGGTACTACTACGTTTTCCCCGACGTTGCTCCGTACTACATTTAGTAGTAGTTGCCTACTCTTGTGGCGATTGTTTTTCAATACGTAGGTAGGTAGAAGGTAGGTCCGTAGTTGCAGAGCTTTGAATTGAATAAAAAATTCTAAGCGGTAAAAAATAACTGCGTGTCTGAAGTTAGCTAGCTGTTCAGAACGCACCTTACCAGACCTTGCAAGTTATTTGAAAGTTTAATATTGTTCACTTAGTTCATTATTGTGCAAAAAGATTGAAAAAGCAGGCACAGGACAGGGACCTTTTTAAAATTAAAATTTACCACTGTAAGACCACTTACAGACAACTTTAGATATTTTGTATTTGAAATTACGTTCATTGTTATACGTTTATATATTGTAGCTGAAATTACGTTTTAGCCAGTTATTTACTACATTAAAACTTCGTTGTGCATAGTCATGGACTTCCGAGCTCGAGTCAGCGGAACATATTAGAGCAGTGTCATCTGCACACGAAATTATTTTGACATGGTCTATATTTTGAGTACTGAGGTCGTTGATGTATACCAGGAATAGTGTAGGTCCTAGTATACTTTCTTGTGGGATACCAAAAGGAGGGTTTTTCATATGCTGATATGAAAAACCCTCCTTTTGGTATAACAAGTGGTGTTTCCTATTTTAACACCAAAAAGGTTATAATTATCTAGTTTTTTTTTTCAATTTACGCTACACTTATTCCAGCGTAAAATATTATTGAAGTACTATACCGAAACTATACCGAAAGAATTTTACTCTAGATTGTAAAATGCCATAGTAAGTATATTTTGTACGGTTTATATGTATAAGGATACTTATTAGCTACTTCAAAGCAGCTATTGTAAGTTTCACCTCCACCCTCTGTTGGATAGTAGAGTAGAGGAGAAAAACGATTATAGCTGTCTTTTTCTCACTTACACTCTCTCGCTTTGGCGAGTATATTGATCGTCGTCTAGACTTGTTGATTGTGGCTGAAGGGCTTAACGTCCCTGAATTCGGCCGAAGCTTGGACTACTTCTGTAAACTAGAATTACGTGATTACTTTCCGAAGACGTTAAACCAATCTTGAAAATATTCAGTGGAGCTGCTTAATAATACGAATCGAAACTCCAACTCTTCAATTACAGAAAATTTAACATGTTAGATTTATTGGCTTTTTATATACGAAAATGATTAGAATTGTCTTGAGCCTTATGTATCAGATAGGTGCAACCCGTGAGTATAATCAGAACCGTACAATAATTAAATTAGAGATAGTGTAATGTAATTAACATTTAATCTTAGCATATTAATAACAGCTATGCAAGATCCGTAGAGTAATTAATCTTTCATTGTCGTCATTAGCCTTGACTAATACTTTGTCATCGTTAAATACTTAGTGCGAATGTACGAGTATGATCAACCAAAGGCGTCGGTAACGACTGCAAGCTAATAAAAATTGATTTTCATTGTGAAAATTATCATAATTACGCGATAAAAAAACGATTTTAATTGTGATAAACGGCTACATAGCTGATTTTATGAATAATAAATGCATAGATCAAAGCTGTTCAGGTTCAAAATTATATAAAAAGGAAGGAGCATTACTCTGAAAAAACCTCCCTAACCTGCACTTTATGATTGGAAGAAGAAGAAAGTTACGCGAATTTTATGAAGTCCGTTGTTGCCTACTAAAAAAATCTGGAGTAGGTATATTATCGATTTTTGCAAGTACACTACAGATGCAATTGATTGAAATTCCTTTTTTACAGCATTTGATCAAAATTAGTCACATTTACCATTGTTTACCTAGAAGAAGTTTTGGTAAGATAAAATGCTCTGTAATCAAATGTCAGGTGACCATAATATTGCGAACCTTTTTACCAATAACTAGAGCATACCGAATGCCTGTTTAAATATTATTATAATAAATTATGAGCCTCTATCTGTATTATTCCCTTAAATGTCTTTGGCTTATAATTATGAAATCTTGTTAATAAAAAAAATATTATTGATGTTGAGAAAATCAGGTCAATCCCCATTGTGGAAATTCAAAAGTCGCGACTCTTGAATTATCTTCAAGATTTTGGATGGTTAGCAACAAAGTGCAAACCAACTTCGTTGTCGCCCAGCTTTAGAAGATTAACGTCACTATTTAGCACTCTTATACATACTAGGGTTTCGGGCTGTAGTAAACTACCTAATAACCGACGTGCGTCATCGTATTGTGAGTGGTGACACTGACACTAATATTATGTTAATCGTAGAGTTAACAGGTAATTCCCGCTAGCCTGTGGTTAATCTAGGATTTAACAAAAAGCGTCCGGTTAGATAACCAATTTATATGTACGATTGTACGTATCATTGTTCCTAAGCATTGCAAAGACAACCAGCTATTGTGACGCTAATTAGTCGTTCATTTAAGAGGAGTGTACCTCGACAGCGCTCACGCAGTTTAGGTATTGGTTTTTGTGTTGTTGTCCCTATCGCCTGCGATGCGAGCGGGCGTCGCTTGTCCCGCGCGCCCTCGCAACCACCCGCGCGCTTATTCTCGTTGTTGGGTCCAATTCTAAAGTAATGAAATTATGAAAGCGATATTTTTTTCGTACCTCGATCGTTCGTTCAAATTTATTAGTAGGTCAATTATTTCTTTGTAAGATTCAGTATAGCAAATACCATCAATTTTTTATTTTTTTATTCAATTACCTACTTAATGAGAAAGTAACTTAGTACCTACCTACCTACCTATTTATTTCTATTGTATTACCATAAATAAGGTTTTTCAAGATTAGAGCAATAAGTTGTTCTACTTCGTACAAAATATTATGTTTTGATCCTAAGTAGGTGAAGTGTAAATTTTGACTTATTCGAATAAAACAATCTGGATATGTAAGTCCCTACATAAGTAGTCCCTAAATGCAATTTTCATAGTAAAATTATGATAAACCGTCGCATTGATGACAAAATCAGCAGCAGTAAAGTTCCTAATTGCATTTAATACAAAATACCTAAGTACTTACATAATAAAATTTAGGTATTTACTTAAGTACGTATAGTGATGTGCACTGAGCGCTCGTTCAAGGTTTTTTTATTGTATTGTACCTATTTTCTTTGACTTGTAAAATATAATGACGCGTAACGATTGGAAATTGCATTTAATAAAAATAAGTACCTACCTATTCACTTCTAGACTGAACAATCCGTATTTTTTTAATAAATTTCATGATAAAAGTAGCTATGAATAGAAAGGGTAATGCACTAAAAGTCATAGAAAGCTTTTACATAAATCATAAAAAAACGGCATCTCTAAGATTTTCAGATGCTTGATGCTCCCATCAGGGGAATAGGAAACTTACAATATTTGAAGACTTCATGACTTACTCGTAAGCTCTTAATAAAATTGTACACATAACAGTAATTTTAACATATTAAAAATATTTTTGTAAACAGAGCCAAGTCTCGTGTAATATAATCTATATCTGTAATTTAGAAGATATCAAGTTATGTGGTATTTCTCAAACAATCCGCATGCGCCGTAAAATTTCGCGACATCAGATACTTTTCTCTTTTATGTTGAATATCCTTTAAAAATTAAAAGCTGATAAGCAGATGACGAATGAGTCATTATTAACCTTACAAAAAAGTCATTTCGCCAACAAGACAATATTGTTTAGATTAATATGGCCTTTTAATCAAAAATGAAAAATTATATTACAGCGTAATATCACTCACTCACTGATTCATTATGAAGTTTCAGAAACTATAAGGGCTACCTTATAGTTATATAAATAACAAATATTATTAGTAGTAACAAGTAGTATGATAATACTAAGTACTCGTTAATAATACTAATAATATTTGTTATTTATAATAATAGATATCAAATATTATTTATTATTATAAATTTGGCATTTTTATCCGGTTAGTACCGCTATTCTCTAGTTTCGCTATGCTCGACTCAAAAAATACCTACTAAAAAGGTCCGCTATGCACGAATTCGTTTGATTCTACGAAAACAATGGAAGTTACAGTTGGAAAGAAACGTGTTTGAATTCATTGCGTTTGCGTTAGTAAGTTAAAATTTATTTGTCTCGTTCTGATAATCAAAAAGGGGTACTGACAGCCAAGTACAAACGAATCACAGAGCAATTCTAAGTAAAGAAAGGTTTATGAAGGGAGCTGTAAGTCAATACTAGACCCACATTAATGAAGTCTATAGACTTTATTACAAACCTTTTCTTACTAAGTAATATTAAATATTTATGTTACGCTGTTAGAATTTAATGTCAGATAGATGTAGATTATGTAACTCCCAACAATAAACTATAGATTATATCTCACACCTAGATCTAAAGAGAGTTAACTCAAAAATCTGTGTGCATGAGTTATGCTCACCATTTCATTTCCTATAGGGATACGTATCTTTTTGCTAAAAAAATGTTTTATTGGTCAGATAGGTATGCCGTATACTTATCTGACCAATAAAACAACAGGTTAAAACAAGAATAGGTATCCGTATAGCAAATGAAATGGTGAGCATAACTCATTCACACAGATTTTTGAATTAAGTCTCTTTAGATCTAGGTGTGCGATATGACAGGAGGATGTCCATTCTTAGCAAATAAACAGTACACAGATAGACATAATAAAGAAATATACCTACAGATAGCTAAAAAATATAATTTAATAGATGCAATAAGACAATGTTATAAATATAAGCCAAAAAAATTAAATATACTGGCATAGTGATATAATTACAGAGAAAATCACACGGAACAATAGACCATACATAGCATTAATTTTAAAACAACCACAAATAACAAATTTAGTAGATATATCTGTGTCTAACTCAGAAAGAAATACACCGAGATAATACAAAACCATATATCATTAAAAGATGAAATATGACAGATATGCAACAAAATACAGTTAAAATAATACCGATAATATAATCATCTACCGGACTCATCCCTAAATCACTACACACATCATAAAAAGAACTAGACCTACACAAAACATACATTCCACTACAAAAATCAGTTATCATAGACACATGTTCCATAGTAAAGCGATTCCTGATATCCACTTCACAAACACATTCTTCATAAGAAAAGAACCAACTCACTTGACATTTCACAACCAACACACATCATGCAAATTCCCCAAACCCATGATACCTGCAGGCGATGTAATAGTTCTTCCGAAACCATTCAACACATAACCGGTGCATGTAAATCAATAGTACAGACTGACTATAAACATAGACACGATCAAATAGCAAAGATAATTCACCAGAAATTAGCATTAAAATATAATTTAACTTCTACACCACCAGTACCTTACAATAAATATAATCTTGAAATTGTACTCGAAAATAACAATTACAAGTTGTATTATGATCGAGCAATCCTCACCGACAGAACAACACACTACAATAGGCCAGACATTACATTAATAGATAAAATTAACAAGACAGCACAAATCATAGACATAGCCATACCAAACACGCACAATCTACAAAGTACCATAGCAGAAAAACTCTGTAAATATACAGATTTGAAAATTGAAATTAGCCGAATGTGGCGGTTAAGTCACGTCAGTATTATTCCTGTAGTTTTATCAACTACAGTAGTAATCCCCAAGCAACTACACCAATAATTAAAAACTCTGGACCATATACCTATCAAAGCCTACAGAAAGCAGCAATCCTAAACACGTGCAGAATTGTTAGAAAATTCCTACAGAATGATAATGAGACAGAAGTAGCCACATCATATCCAGAACCACAAACAACCACAGTCAACGCACACACACAATCTCACAACCAGACTTAAGGGTCTTAAGCGGCCCGGCACATTTTAGCCTAGGTTAGCACTTGGCTTCGGCCCGTGCTAATCTAAAAAACCGGCCAACCAGAGCCGAGATATAAAAATATATATACCCCAAAATAATAATAATAATTATTTTCTTTATTCACACTTTTTACACACATATTATTTTACATTAAGAAAAAATAGAAAATAATTATTTAGTATCAACCGTTACATATGAATCCTTTTTATGAGTCCTTGGCCTTCGAACTAGTAAGTACCTAGCATAGGAAAGAAAATAATAATAAAAAAGTGTGTTTTTGCTTGTGTGTGTGTGTGCGCGCTTGTGTGTGTGTGTGTGTGTGTGTGTGTGTGTGTGTGTGTGTGTGTGTGTGTGTGTGTGTGTGTGTGTAAGAGAGAGACAGAGAGTGTGTGTGTGCATATGAGTTTTTGTGTAAAGTATGTTTGTATAATTAGTTACATGAGCGTGTTAATCCGATATAACCGAAAGAGACTCATACCATCACGCCTGTATTCCCCGAAGGGTTAGGCAGAGGTGTACTTAATGTACACCCACAGTTCGCCGGTATGTTCGGGTCCCATGTAATAGGGGGCGAGCCTATTGCCATTCACCGGGCACAAATCCAGACTCCGGGCTGCTACTGAGAATTTCATAGAAAAACTCAATAACACTTTGCTCGACTTGGGGATCGAACCCAAGACCTCTAGCGTAGCAGTCGCGATTAGGACCACTAGACCAACGAGGCAGTCACGAAAGAGACTCAGTGGTATCATAATCAAATGTATTTAGCTAACAAATAATTTTACTTATAACTTGATGATTGCTATAATCCTAATATCCTATTTTATCATACCTACCCTAATTCTTGATTTCGTTTCGGGAATTCTTTTTTTGAAACCGTTCTTTTATATTTTGGCAGTCAAGCACAACATTCTTTTTGAAATTTTTCCTCTTTACTGAAAATTTTGTACACATGGCTACACATCAAGCTATACAAAACCAGTTTAGACTGACCTCCCATTGTAAAGGTTTTAAGCACAATTCAAGGGCAGCCTATACTGGTTTCGTATAGCTTGATGTGTAGCCGTGCGTACATGTACATATAATATTATGAATCACCAGCAACATGTAGTAATCGAGTAATGAGACTTGGCTCTGCTTTTATTTAAATGTTTTGTTACGAGTGAACTTTACATGACAACTAATCGTGCTAGGCATTTATATCACTAAAAACCTTAGGATAAGAACTTATGACTTAAATAAATGTAGTAGTACGTATTTACGTAGCTGTAGGTAGGTACTTACTTACCTAAAAATCATTTTATTTTTTTCACTTCTTTTTTTTTATTTACACTAGGATTTTTCTGGATCTTTAGTGCGTTTACCAAACCCAAACTCTTTTAACAAAAGAAGATAACATGGAAAACTACCTTTAGGCCATACAAATATTTGCTCCGTGTGGGAATCGAACCCACTAGTGATACTACATTACTCATAGCGCACCCGATTTCTTAGCCACTTCACCATTTATTTTCATTCATACATTTATTTTCTTGCCATGCTATCTATAATATACCCACAATAAATTATTGCTTTCACCTCTGCCAATCTAAGAAACTTTTTTACAGATCTATATCTGTAAAAAAGTTTCTCAAACTGTTTCTTGTAACTTCTAAATCAAAACCAACGCGCGACGCAACCATAAATAAATTATTATTATTACTAGACAAGTACCTAAGTAACAGATAAAATCAACCCACGTATGTACATGTAGGTAGGTACCTATGTGGTGTGTAAACAACAGTAATTCTAATTTACAATATAATAAGATATCCCTAGGTATAAAATAGTATTATCACGGGTAAAACAATAAAATTACCTATCTTACACATTTTTTTTCCTTAGGTAGTCTAGTAAGTTACGGCCGATATATTAACTTTACGTACCTATGTAGGTATACATAACATAACATACCATCACGCCTGTATTCCCCGAAGGGTTGGGCAGAGGTTTACTAATGTACACCCACATTTCGCCGGTATGTTTAGGTCCCTGGGTCACTGGGAATTTCATAGGAAAACCCAATAACATTTTGCTCGACCTGGGGATCGAACCCAGGACCTCTAGCGTAGCAGTCGCACTTAGGACCACTAGACTAATGAGGCAGTCTATGTAGGTATATTTTAATAATAAACCTCTCTCGAGCGTAAGCTCTCGTTGTCCATCAAACTATCTTAATATCTCTTTCGATATGTCGCACCTGGCGGAATAAGTAGAATAAATTCACGACATCATCGCGTCGATCACATGCACCGCGAGCCGGTTGTTTCAAGGACGTTTTCTCACCTCCCGACCCCCTGCAGCTCCCGCGACGCATGGTGAAACAACAATACATTTGCAACATTTTCACGCGTCTTTCGTATGTTCCGAATTTTGGAGATTACTCCTATAATATTGCTAATATGTAAAAAAAAATCTTGTAAAAAAATATTCACTATATTATCTGGGTTTCCTTCGAATCAGAATGTTTCTGTATTGATACATTGTCGAGAAATACTAGCATAAAGTTGGGCCGTTTTTCAACGAAAATTGCCAATCTTTGAGCTCGTGTAACTTTTTAACCGTATATTGAAATGAAATTTTATATTACAGGAACACGCATATTAATGATAAGATTGTTACTGCAAAATTTCAATGACTTTCATTGTTTAAAATTCAAGCAAGGGCCAAACTGCGTTTGTATGGGGCGCGAAGCGGATACTATCCTCTTAATTGAGTGTCAGATGTAAACTAACCAGCTTTTTAACCACAATGTTTTCGGTAACGGTACTATTAATACATTGGTTAAAATAAATATTGATGATACAGATGATTTAGTTTTGTTGTGCTTATTTTTATATGCAAGTTGAAACATCTACATAAGCAAAAACAATTTAATTTAGCATCTTGCACGGATTTGGCTTTAATAAAAAAATACCATCTCCGTTGTTAAACAAATTTTTTTTTATTTAATCCTTTTTCAGTCATGTCATTCTATATACAATACAATCATCTTTTCTTTAGTGTCCTTATAATCCTCTATATTCATCCATAACTCTTTTAGTCACATGAGATTAAACTTTAATAGGTCTGACGTCACTTTCTTGTTTTCTCAAAATGTATGTATTCGTTTCTCATCCAGACCATTCTTGTCACTCCACACATCCTCCTGAACATTCTCATCTCCGCTGGCCTGCGTAGGTAATCTGCTTTCATCCATGAACTCTGATCATTACAAATAATATTGTATGTATACCTACTCATCATCATCGAAAAAGTACTTAACGTGTTATGCTAGTGTTTAAACACTAAAAATACTAGGCACCCAATTGAATACATAACCTTCGTAAGGTTAAAATTATTTTAATTATCAGCCTTCTAATCATTAAAATAATTTTACCAAATGGCTGCGACACATTGTAACTATTTAAGTAATGTTTTTCATAATATTGTGAAGACGTAAGAAGTATCTTATACAATTATAAGAAGTAAAACAATATCTTAAACGATTATATTAATACCTACATTATGCAAATGGAGTCGCGAATAAATACAAGTTGTATGTGTACCTACATTGTGAGGAAAACACAAAGAATATAGATACCTATTAGTTTTAATTAATTAAAGTATAAGAACAATGTGTAAAGTTTCTTGTTCGGTTGTCGTAATAATGGGAATATTTCTTGCAACACCCAATGCTCGAAGTCAAGTATCTAACAACTTACGTTGGAACAATAGGGTTAGCGGCCAATGACCCTCAAGTTTCCCAGTGTCAACCAATAAAGGTTATCGCATGATGAGCGGAGGTTTGAGGTGTATCCGTAATACGGCACATCCGCGTCCTCGGTTCATTTTGTTAGAAAACTCTTTCCGCGTTGTGCAATCGAGATTCCGCGTCGGCCACTTACCTCTACCCACAAGCAAACGTTGTTGGTGCTACGAGACGACCAGGTATTGAATTCTTGTGAGAATACGTCCATCCTATGTTTCGAATAAACACACTGCGTTCGGTGGCAGTATTTGGTAGAGTTACATTATCTACACTAAGCTTGTAAAAGACACATTTCGCGGCGATGATAATACAGTTTAAGAGAAAATACTACTTACAAAAATATTAACAAGTTTATACAAAAGGATGACCTTGTTTTAGTTCTTATACTTAAAGGTCATCCTCTTGAATTTGTTTAAGTACTTACTGCATACCTATCCTCTTTTTTTATTATGTATTTTTTACTTTCGACGTGACAAGGTTTTGTTATGGACCTACCTACTAATAATGTTATACGCTGTACTAGTATCATGATTGTTTTTTACGAAATCGTTTTTTTTTCAAGTAAATTTTCTAAATTTTTTTTTTTTTTTTTTAAAAAAAGCTTACTAGCTATGTGGGTCACACATTACTAGTATTCTTGTTAACCCCTCGTGCTAAGCTAAATTGCTTGTGTTACGAGTGGGTTCACGTCGGTAGTGCAATGGGTGGGATTCGAACCGGCAACCATATGATCACAAGTCCGACGCCCTAGCCATTAGGCTACCGACGCTTAAATGGATGAACAATAGAGTGCTAAGGCAACTAGCTTGTAATCTGTCACGTAGACAGTGACTAATGTCAGTATTATACAATAATTAACAGATTGCCACTTAATTGGACCAAATACGTTTTCTCTTTCATTTGTCACGTCGCGTCGTGTCACTCTCTACGTTTTATCGGACTGAAATACCTATACAATTATACATATTCAGAGGGAAATCAAGAAAATAGTGCTCAGTGATTTGCAATGCTATTTAGTTACGCACTATAGTTACACGTGCCATGTTTGTAATATTAAACTGCCGATTAGAACGGATCTCCTCTGAGTGTACCTAACCAAATAAAAATTATGGCTCTATGCAAGTTCTTTTTTTTACATTGTAGTATGACTGCGAACGTAATCCACTTGATGGGATAATCTGCAGGATTTCCTAAGGGTTTCTACTGAGCTAATTTTTTTTTTCATTGGCGAAGACTATGTTTTATACTTAGTTAAATATGACATTATAACTAGGTGAGGGCTTGTCTAGATAAGTGACGTGAAGTGCAATATTAATCTGGAATAAAGGGGTGTTTCCAATGTAGTGACGTAAGGGAGTCGTGTGCGCAATGCCGCTATCTATACAATGAGGTCAATGTCAGAGCAAGTGACCGGTAGTTCAGACTCAGCTTTGATTACTGCAATTACAATCATGGCTGTCCCTGTGTCCTGTTTATATATTATTATGAATCCGCGTTTGCATTCTACTGGAAGCTAATTTTAGACACATTCGATATATACTTAGGTTTACCCAGTAGGTACTTTTAGTTTATCGATATAAGTACCAGTGCGCAGTGGATTTTCCATCCGTTACGCAGTTATTTACAAGAAAAAGGTTTGGCACTATTGCCTACCTAGGTATGTAAAGTGGGTTCTGATGATTGAAGTTTTAATAGTTGAGACACAGCGACTGTGTGCGCTGACGTGTAAATCCAAAACACTGTATCTCAGAAATATCTATTTCGTGAAAAGGGCTTTTAAAACTTTTTTTAGTTTTTGGTATGTTTTGGTAATGTTATTATAACATTATATTATGTGTTATATACCAAATTAAAGGTATTTTTACGTTTTATCGAGCCATATATATTTCACAACCATACTATTCAAACTATTAGAATAATCTAAGTAAACGTGTATTGCCTCTATAAAACTTGAAGAAAATGTTAACGATTGTTTTAGCAAAACTCTGTATGTTTAGTTACAGTGTTTTGGATTTACACGTCAGTGCGTTGTATAGAATTTTCAGCAAAATAAGAGGTGTTTTAATTTCTGCTAAAACTTTTGCGGTTACAATGTACATAATAGGTATTTATTACGATCTAATATAAATTATAATTCAACTTAACTGTACATATGTGGGTACTGTAGTTTTGACACAATTGTAACTGGCCGATGCCTGTAACTAGGAGGAGATAATATAATTAGAAGGGTCCGGCTGCCAGTGTGTATTTTTGTACGCATATTACGTAAAAAAAATAAAATTGGATGAGGTTTTCACACTTGTATTGGTGGATTTCTAACTGTGGCACGGGAAACTTTACAAATATTTAATTAACGGACACAAAATAATCTTGTGTAACAAAAACTTTGGGCTTCATAATTATGGCAGGTGCAAGTTTTACATATCATACTTAGTTTTGTATTCATTTGACCCAACTGATCATAGCAGCTACTCGTAGAATAGCTAATAGATAGCTACACTACGAGGCAACCTTTAAAATAAGCACATGTGTATTTAAGAACGGAACATAATATGGTTAAATACAAATATTTATATTGCGAGAATTACATGTGAGTACCTACTTTGAAGTACCTAGGTAAAAATTTGAAGTAGGTAAAATCAATACTAACGTTTAAAAGTCTTACCGTAGCTAACTTAAATTGTAAACCTCTTGGGAATTTCTCCATAAATCTAACAGAGCTTCGAAGTTAAAATATGTAATAAAGAAAGAAAAATTAAGGTACATGCTTAAAAATCCATTGTGACTTTTCTTTTTAATCCATCTTGTTTGAGGAAACTCCTTTTCATTTTGAAATTTACTTTCCTCACAAGCTTGCGCAAATTTTCCTTTTTATTTTTTCGTTTGCAGATTGCATTGTCCGTAAAAATATAATATTTCATGTTACAGTAATTTAGAGCTTTCTTTTCCTCTAGCATTTCTGCTGTCTCATAATTTAACCCTGTTGTGGTGGCGGTGGACGGATCTGTTGGCGCAATCACGTCAATTGCTCCAATCGTTCCGAAATGACGCTCGTCTTGACGTCACCGTCCCCGTGTATGCCTGGAAACACACAAGGCATTAACGGTATTGTTCCGTTATGACGGCCGCTGAAAAAAAATTAATAGGCTATTGAGAAGGCACTCCAATATGACTGCTATTTAGGTGCTAATATCGTTTGGCATATTGCTGTAAACAGTCACTAACAATTTGTAAGATTACGAGCAACTAAAAAGATTGTAGCAAGATTTGCAAACAAAAATATCATTGGCTTGAACTTGGTACTTGTTTATTAAAGTTATGTTTACTCTTTGTTGCAGGTAGCAATTAAGATAATAGATAAATCGCAATTAGACGCCAGTAATCTTCAAAAAGTCTACAGAGAGGTGGACATCATGAAGAGGCTGGATCACCCTCATATAATTAAGCTTTACCAGGTGAGTTATGAATTATATTATTTACTCATATCTCCTTTTAAGTAGTGTAGTGTGTTGTGCATTATACATAACACGTGAAAAAACAAAATAAGCTGCTTAAATATACATACTAAACAATATATGGTAGGAAAATTTCAATATCTACTTACAATATTCATGAATGATCCGATGATGACGGCATACAAGAATAAGATGCAAATGTAAACTGTTAAAACGGTCTGGTGAACTGTTATTGGGATCAACATAGGTCAATAGCGGTCGTGAGTAAAGAGAAACTTCTTCAGCCACCGTTAAGCGGTGGAACTAATGTGTATGAATTACCAGACTTACTGGCTTGATGGAGCGACGTCATGCGTATTACTTTGTGCACATTGACTTACTCTGAATAATGTGACAATAATGTCATTAGTGCGACAAAATGAGCTAGTAGTACGACATGCCGTTAGCAGTTCTGACTCGTGACATTACTATGTTGGCAACTGAAACTAGTGGAATGTGACAGCTTTGTAGTCATATTATTGAGTCTAAGGTGTTTTCTCTTATTACGTGGCACTTAGAACGACTCATACGTCGTCCATCGTCCTGCACCATTAACGATAAGAAAAGTCGGTTTACACACGTAACTATAACAAAAATTGGCCGCGGTCTAACACAGTAAGTATACACTTTGTCTTTCAAATGTTCTTTACGTCAGAAACTTAGGCAATGTGAATAGCTTTTACGTATGAGGCAGTTTACGTCAGCAATCGCATGTTTGGCTCTCATATTTTCATGTTGAAATTTGGTAATTTACATGTATACCTTTCTTATTAGACTGGATAAAAATAGGTTAAGTTCATAATAAGGTTAACCTCAAATAGAAAAGTCCTTGTATATATATTATACTTACATCATACACATCAATAAATTCTAACCTTATTACTGCAATTAATATGAGTGAGAACATTATGAATCTCATTATAATTTTTACGCCTAGTTACGTTATTTAATTTATGAGCCATGAAGTTACACAAGTAATATTGCCTAAATAATTATAGGAACTTATTTCGCCTAGTTTTTTTAGTACAAGAAATGTTGAAAAAAATCATAGCCTCGTGCTGAATGCAGTGGATCTAATTGATTAGAAGTGTGCCACTGAAATCACGATAATAAAAATGGACATGGAATTAATAAACATTTGGTTGTATTTTACCGATGCTACAAATAACTTCTGTTCGTGAATATGGGATGGTTTAAGATTTAGTCATGGGTCTTGCTCGTTGAAGTAGATTTGTGTTTATTTATACAGTGGTGACGTCTTAAACATAACTCCAGTTTGAAAGAAAGGATACATTGAATTTCTGATACATCTGAATTTATTTATTAAGAAGCAAAGATACATGTTCAGATATGCGTCATGTCATCAGAGTTTATGTGGGATGAAGTAGATCATCTCATAGGATGTTATAATTGCATGCACACGATACTTTCTATTGCTGTAGAAGAATGAATAGAAAGTATTACCATGTAGTGACGTCTTCTATAATATTAAGAATATATGGATGGACAAAGGATGTTTAAAAAGGAGACACTCAAGAAACATAACATTAAATTAAATAAAGAAATACTGCATTTACACAACGCATGCCAATTGCATGTTCTCAGCCTGGAATTTATTTAAGAAATCGGCACATTCAGTTGTGGTTATGGAATGCACGAAGTAATCCGCGGTGCATGCTGATCTCAACAACGTAACAGTCCCACAGATGAAACCAACCGAGCAAATAGGTTACAGCACAATACTAATTCTAGTAATTGGAACAATGCAATGTTACGTAATCTGGGTTTCGTAACACGTGCCAAAGTATGAATGGATACTATTATTAAAGCTTGAATGGCTACCAAGTTCCTTGTGTACAAACATTGTCATCTTGAATGGCACTTTCTGTTTATGCTTTGTCCTTAACCCGCGGGAACGTTTCCGCTTATTGAGATGTTATCATTATACAATCAAACAGCCATATCCGTTGTTTTCAGTTACAAAACAATCATGTTAGCCCAGAATGATTATTTATAGACACCAGTGAGTACCCGTTTCATTCATTTTCATGGCATACCTAGTGACGACGCCTTGGGAACAGCTGGAACGTTTTAAAAGGCTTATAGCTTTAGATACCTATTGAGTCGTGTGTATTTAAATTGATAACTATGTATTAAGAAGGCCGAGGTCATGGGCGCAGTTAATCTCACTAATCTCGAAAACTTCTTTCATAGAGTATTAAAGTACTCGGGGCCTTAAGTGGTGTTTCCTAAATAGATTCCATTTACCAATAGATAAACTGCGCTGTACCTATATTTAGTATGGCGATGGTCGGTATTAACAGCTTTTTCCTGATAATAAACGGTAATGATAAGGTAAACAAAATTCTACGAAATCCTAATGATGTCAGAGGTCGTTGCGCATGTGATGATGAGGCCCATGGCTCCAACTGAGCAAGTATATGATTATATTTGGTACAAGTCCGACATACCCCTCCGCCTTTCCTGACGGCTGAGGTATCAGAAGTTCCAGCATTATAAAAAAAGGATATTCTGCTAGCAAGATTTACGACTAGTAAAAACAGTTAAGATGTTGAAGGTATCATACCTTCAACATCTTAACTGTTTCCAATTATCTCCAATTTTTAAGTAGATACTAAACAATCTTAAATGTAAAAATAAAAGGTAAGATTTACAATTACTTTATGATATTATAAATCTAAAAAAGTAAAGGGTCAAGAACCAGAAAACAGTAATATAGAAGGCATTTGTAGGAATTCTGCTAAAAATAATAACATTCTAATAAAGAGGTTCACTTTATATAACTACGACGGCAACAGTCGGAGAAGCCATTTTAAAATAAGGATTGGAAGTTTTGAATAAAGCTTTTTAAAAATAGGTACACACCTACTTTATTTATAGAAAGTTGGTTCGGGATTTAGACACAGATCTCATTAAATAATCGAGATAGAAACTTTTCTATTGAAATCACTAAGTGGCTCAAAAGGAAACATTGGGAAGATTAAGGCCTTTTGAGGGCACTTTAAATACTATGCTTACAAATACATATGTGTTGACTTGCCGTTTGGCAATTCTATTTGAAGATTTCTAAGTGCCAATTAAAGTATACATTATTTTTTTTTGTTAAGTAATTAAATAAATTAAGTTTTTACTTTAAGCAGATGTTAGGAAATCAGTTAACAGAATTACGTTACGATACTTTATACAACAATACTGTAATAAACCTCAATATAAAGAATGTGTGTTATTAGGTCATAGTATGCTTAATAACGATTAATATTGCGTACTCGTGAAAAATCCGCCTATCCAGTTTCCATGTTTCGTCAATTATTTTGTTTGAAGCTTAAGCAGGATAAGAAGGAACGCTAACGAGAAATGTAGAAAAAAGGCGAAGGTCTTTTTTAATTCTGTCTCATGGATTTTACGGACTAAAAAAAATAGATAAACTAAGTAATTTGATTATGCATGAAGATTGATCAAAGCAATATATTAATATGCATCAGGCCTGTATTCCCAGAAGGTTACCAAGACCTAGAGTTCGCCGGTATAATTTCAGGGAATGATTTTTGTGTGTATTAAGTATTGAGTATTGCACTGGCTCAAATACAACCGAATTGTTACAGAGAATTTGAAATGGGAATCAAAACTAGAATGTGGGTCGAACATTACTTGTATTCTTGTTCACTCCTCGTGCTAAGCTAAAATGCTTGCCTTACGAGTAGGTTCACGTCGACAGGGCAATGGGTGGGTTTCGAACCCGTTCCCGTTTCGACGCCCCAGCCACTAGGCTACGGCCGCGCTGCTTCAAACTTTCGTTCAAAATCGAAGGAACAGTTATCCTTTCTGAATCAACTATCTTTTCCTACCTTTTTTAGTCGGTTTCCAGTCTAACCAGAGGCGGCTGTTTTTTTTTTTTTAATGACAAGTTTACTAGCAATGTGGGTCGCACATTACTAGTATTCTTATTGACCCCTCGTACTAAGCTAAATGGTTGTATTACGAGTGGGTTCACGTCAGTAGTGCAATGGGTGGGTTTCGAACCGGCAACCACATGATCGCAAGTCCAACGCCCTAGCCATTAGGCTTAGCAACTCAAACCTATTTCTTATCTGTTCTCAATAATAGCTTATTTACCCGCTTAGGTTTAGTACAACAAACCTTAGCATGTTTAATTAACCCTTTCGCTATTTTAATGACTTCATGGTGTATAGCGTACTCATACGGCTGTAATTGCGAATACTAAAACACATAAAGAATGTACGAAGGTTGCAGTAAAATTAGTTCTGCGTAGTTAGCTATGCTCACAAGCTTTATGAATAACTTAACTATGTATTGTTACAGTTAGTATGAAGATTGTAAATATAACATACATAGGTACGGATTGTAACAGACGCTTGATTAAACCACTTAGATTAATACTATGGGAGCAATGAGATTTTGGAAAGCTAGACCTAAGAATATAATGTCTATATACTCAATATACTCAGTATATTAATAAAAAATGTATAAATATTTATAAAACCTTAGATACTGTAGAGCAGCTATAATTTAAGTTATTCCATATTAGGTAATTTTTACTGGATACAATTTTTTTTGTGAGTTCGTACCATGTTTACAAGATAATATAGTTTTATGGAGATCTTTACATGAAGATACGTTTTAGTTTGTTGTTTCCAAATTCTTAGTATAACCGCAGAAGTATTATTATCTATGGTGTAACCTTGCAAATTAGCCTTAGAATTTTAATTAAAAAGTGTAAATTATTTACTTAAAATAATGTTATTGTTTCAGGTCATGGAGACGAAGAACATGATCTACATAGTTTCTGAATATGCAAGTAAAGGAGAAATATTTGGTAAGTATTTCATCATCATCTTCCCATTTAGTGTCCCACTGATTTTGTCAACAGACAATGATAAAATTTTGCAAGGAGATAGATTGCATCCTCAGGAAAGACTTAGGCTACCTTGTCTCTGAAAAAGAAAGAGAAAATAGTACTTGTGAGACGCAAGTGAAACCACGGACTACAACTTACGCAAATGATTGCGATAAGTCAAAGGTCAGCCTTGGAGCCCTACAACTTGTCACTCCAATGATCATATCCATATCACTGAGCTATCATTTGGTAGTTTGGTGTTGTATAATAAGTAGGTAGGTAATATTTAAATACTATTGAAGGGAGCGGTGGTGGCCCAGTGGTAACGGCCGCGACTTACAAATTGTAGGTCGTAGGTTCGAACCAAACATGAGCTTTACTTTGTGTAAATTATTTCATCACCACTTCTACCGAAACGGTGAAGGAAAACATCGTGAGGAAACTGGCATGTCCTAGAATGAAAAATTCGAAGCTATGTGACATCTACCAACCCGCACTGGGCCCGCGTGGTGGATTATGGCCCACTCCCTCTCACCGAGAGGAGGCCTGTGTCCCAGTGGGAACATTATAGGCCTATTATGAATAAGTATTTAAATACGCTTAAAGTACCTTAAGGCGGATCGTACGTCTTATTTGATTTTAAGTTTTTAACATATTCTGGGGTCATAGTAGTAACTATTATATAATAAATATTTTTAGTCAAAAGTTTTAGAACTCAGTTGTGAATAAGCTATAGTTGATTTCGCAATTCTTAGTACTATAACCTCACCAAAAAATATTGAATATGGCGTCCATGAAAAGACGATCAGCCTTAAGGAAAACTATTCATATGTAGGTACATACTTAATATTGATAGCATCGTCATATTATAACCTCGGATACTTAGACCTATTAATATCAAGTGTAAATTTACTTGTCATGGACATATTTTCCATGACCATAAGGTAGAAAATTGCAAAGCATTAGAAACAGGAACTTCATGGGATTTAAGTTAGCAAAACTGCATGAACAAGCTGAAATAACCCGCCTCTACTTTGCATACTTGAATTTCCCCTCTAATTTCAATGCGTTCAGAATTTGTCATTCGTACCTACCTACAGTTATTTCATACTTTTTTAGTTAATTTGCATTACGTACTTAATTAACGTTGGTAAGTTTTCAAAAAACGTATTGATGAGATCATCATTAGTCACTGTAATTTGCAATGTTCACATGTCTTTAAAACACCTCTACATAAAAAATACCTTATTATTGTAATGTAGGTACCTACCTACCCATGACTCAATTTATTATACAAAATCTTTTCGATGGGTGTTATGTGAGCATTTTCAATTCCAACCTACTGATTTACCAAATTTCTATGAATCTGTAAGCAAAGTCAACATATTCATATTTATTCATTGAATACAGTGTTTTTCTAAGCTCAACCAAAAATATAACGTAGTAAATAACCTCGAAATCGATTAAGGGTATTCGTTTGGTAAGTTCGTGGCCGCTTTGTCTATGACGTAAGCAGGCTTGGTGTGACGTCACCGAGAGGGTGTCGCTGACGGCGGTAGGGGTAGGGGTGGAAGAGGGAAGCAATTTCGCGCACAGCTGACTACGTACCCCAAAATCCAACTGCGATCTCCAAGGCTCAGATCCCGGTTTTTTTGCATGAATTTTATTAAATAAGATTTCATCAGATTATGATTCATGCCAAAAGAGGTTTATGTTTAAAGAGTGTTTCTGATTTGCAAGCAGATCCATACTTGAAACACTTGAAATAGCATATTCTTTGGTAACATTACAATGTATTACACATACCTATCGTAAATACGAAGGTTACCTACTAACCAGCTTAAGTAATTAACACCATTCATCATTTTTAATGTAAGGGAAATGTGTAATACATTAGTAAAGGTTATTTATAGGGTGCCTTTTAATTAAAAATTGCTAAAAGCGGAAAACTCAAATAAGCCCTCATTATGATTTCCTTTAACTTTATTATTATCTACTTATTAAGAAATTAACGATTGGATTGCAATGTAAAGTAAATTTGTACATCATAAGGTCGAACAAGACTAGGTGCCTAAAAATGTTTTGATAAGTATAAATGGATTCTCTTATAGCTCCTAATCACCAACTGATGCATTATGATCTTTGAATAATTAATAAACCTACATTATTCGTAGCCTACAGGTCTATATGTTTAAAAAACAATACAGACTATCTTACGCTTTAAATAATGAGCACCAATAGAGAGTAGACAAGGATCGACATCTGCCCGGTGTGATTAATTTCCTCAGTCGACACAACCGCCTTTTCATTTAGTCACTTGCACTTCGCCCTTTCCTCTAAAATATAACGATCGGTTGACAACATATAAGGCAGGTAGAATTAATAGTCTATTGCAAGTCGATGAGAATACATTCACAATGTGCACGTTGTTTGACTTTATTCAACACCTGCGTCAGGTGTTTTCATTTCGAAGCGGATGAATTTACAATTCCTGTTTCGTCCATGCAGCTTTTGTTATTAAATACCCAGGGTTCGATTTGATACTTCTGTGTAACATAGCATGTGGCGGCGTGTGAGTGTTATCCTCGGGGGGTTGGGTAGGACCGAAAAATTATGTATGCCATCATGTAGGTTTGGTATTACCAGGCTTCAGTAGGTCCTTTGTGACCAATAGGCACATATACGGGACTTATTACATTCCCAAGTATACGCCTCCATTTAAGCCTAAAATAATTCCAATTTAACATGGGTATACTTCTTAGTCTTACCCAGTTTTACTTATTGACACAAGAATCATATCAAAGGGCTGCGTGTGCTCTTGTAACTGATTCGACAGCTTGAGTGGGAGAGATAAACTCTGACCCATTTCAATAATAAACGGGGCAGAATTCCCTGGCTTGTTTCGATTGAAACCGGCCCACGTCGTGTCAAAGAAATGCTACCTTTATTGTCATTACATAAATACTATTTTCTACACAGGGTAGTTGACGTGTTCTTATTATAGTCTCTGTTAAAGTTATCGTTACGTTAACTAGAGTTCTATGTTAATCTCAAAAATTGTATGTATAAAAGTTCAAGTTATTTCTTCTTTATTTACATTGATAGATAAACATTGGTCCGCGATATATTACAATCAGTTCGATCTACAATCAATTTATGACGTCGTAGATACGGCGACAATGGAGAATACGCACCCACTTATCGCAGTTCTTTATTATTAAATGTTGCTATGTATCGTCAGTACTTCTAATGTACATACATATAATAATGTACTACGATGAAGATGTCCCAGCTAAATACTTTTGTATTCAGATGCATCATCATTTTACCGGGTACTCCCTATCTTAATAGTCCGTAGAACAATAACAGACAATAAAGGACAATACCACGAAATCACGTAATGACAAATTGTCAAGATAGATATTGTATGCAGATTATGTTACGTTTGTTTAATTATACGAGTACCAATAATAGTAGAAAAACAGTAGTCCTATCCATATTATGCTTATATTTTGGTGCATTCTGGTCATTTTATAGTCTTATAGATCCATCATAATCGCCACATATCTTCATGTGACGTAACTTCGACTGAATACTGTCCACGTCTGCGTAGTCTACTTCAGCTATTGGTCTCGACAAGTGAAAAGAACTATCGTAATCAATCCCTCTTTTGACTTGCTAAAACCAAGAGCTGAATAGATCATTAGAATTAATTCATAGTTTATTTTATTGTGTTTACTAATCCTCAACAATTCAGATCACTAACACACAAACCATACAGGATGATTGTAACAGGTTCGTGTCCTGTCTGTGTTCAATTTATCCCAGAAATATAAAACATACCTTTAATAAATTCATACGTAAATGCCTATTTCACTGCGTACATCATGTCATGCGTGCAGCCACAAATTGCGGTCAAACTCTCGACGAATATTGCCATAATTAAATTTTATGTAGAGTTGATACATAAAGGGTTTATGTAATTTTAGTAAATATCGTAGAGCTATGTTTCAGTGATTGATATAAAATTGTTATTTGCAGACTACATCGCAAGGTACGGCCGCATGGCTGAACAAGCAGCACGCCGCAAGTTCTGGCAGATCCTCTCCGCCGTGGAGTATTGTCATGAGAGGCGCATTGTTCATAGAGATCTCAAGGTAATTGAAGGATAGATTGATATTATATCGATATCTTATTGACTTATGTCGAGCAAAAGCGATCACAGTCTGTCCAAAGCTTCGTAAGTTTATAAGGTGGTAGCTGATATCCTTAATTGTTCAGTTCAAAAAAATCAAAACCGATGTTAGGTGAGCAACATAAAAAAAATCATTAAAATCATTCTATACCTATCTTAAATTACTGAAAATCGCGGAACATACTTGGGGGTGATTCGGATGCTCCTAGAATTACATAAAAGGTGTATAAATATTGTCTTTGGACGTGACTTTCTTGCCACCCTGTATATTCTTTAAAAATATACACAGATTCAGTATCCTGTGGCTTAATATAACCTAGTTTATCAGGTGAGAAATTGGAAAACTGGGTTTTTCATTAAACATTTTTGATACGTTTTGTCTATCTTTGCCGTCTCAACTCCTGGTCATTGAAATCATTTTCTGTGAAGTTGGGTATTAATTAGTCACAATTATCTACAGTTATCCCTTTTGCAAAGTTCTAATTTTCCTTTACTTTCAAAAGCTGTTAATATTAGTATTAGTTTGTTATTATGTATGTTATATGTTACTTAAATATCTGCTTATCAGAAATTCATCACTTGAGACGTGATCAGTCAAATGTAAAATATGTACCTAATAGGTATAACTTTCATTAGGTATCACCTATAAATTACATAAGGTAATTTATTGCCGAGCAAGTTGAGCCCGAAGCCTTGGAATACTAACCCATTTAGATACACCCAGTATTTATTATACCCACTGGTATGGAACAGGTTAATTAAAAAATAAAGCATTATTTTAAACTGTGAGGATCGGTATAATTTTTAATTACGAAACGTAAAAACAGCATGACTAAATTTGTCCGACAGCTGGGAATGTAGTATTAACAAAGTTTGGATCTAGACTAAAATAACAGTTTGGTTAAGCATTTTGCATAAATCTATTTCAAACTCCACTTTAGATCGTCGACGTCGAGTAGTTAGCGAGCACGCGCTTTTACTATTAAAATGTAGTTACGAAAGCATTTCAGTGTCCTTTCAACCGACACTTCACACTTATTTACTTTACGTAAATCCGCAACTCTAAAATAACTTAATTGCCCTCTTTGTTGTGGTAGTATACAATTTATTCAGAGTTTCTTTTCAAGAGGAAAGTTTATTAATGTGTTCTAAAACTTTAACGTAACCACTTTGTACATTTAAATAGAATAGAAACTTATTCCCGCTGCTTTTGAAATAAAATAATTATTAAACATTTCTGTCGTCTTAGGCTGAACAAGATACACTTTGGAAATTATCATTATAATACCACTTTGGAAAACTATAAATAAATACATTATGTTTTTGAAAAATCATGTAGGTACTTTGCGTAGGTGACCTGATAAATAAGTACGATATTAACTAAATATAGAGCTGTTAATTTGCTTTTAATTAATGTTTTAATCTGTTTGTGAAGCACTTTGGATATTGGTCGATTTTTTATGTTCTGGCGCAGTAGGAAAGTGGCGCGTCGATAGGGAAATAGCTACAAAAAATAACTTCCTCTTTACGTTGACATCATTAGAAAAACAGGGTTAGTATAAATAACAGTTAAGTTGTACCTCTTAACAAGGTTTCCTTACAAACTATTTTACAGTAAAGTAAGTATTTTCGAAATGCGTGAATACGACTGTTAATTTCTTATTTTAACCCCCTCAATAGGGGTACGGATTCAGGACGGCGGAATATATAAACCCAGTACCTCAATATCTATAGGGACAGCGACATATAAAACGGTAGTTAAGAATATCCGATGTGTTACTTAATAACGATACATTTTCCATTTAGGCGGAAAACTTACTACTGGATGCGAATATGAACATCAAGATCGCGGATTTCGGATTCAGTAATTACTACGCGACGGGCGAGCTTCTTGCGACATGGTGCGGTTCTCCCCCCTATGCCGCCCCTGAAGTCTTCGAGGGCAAGAGATACACTGGCCCTGAAATTGATATATGGGTATGTTATTTATTACTATTTAATATCCAAATAATCTTAAGTCCCCCAATAAATATTTTTTTAGATACTTCTCAGTAACTAATTTATGACTACTGTTTTTTTGTATCGATGCTACTTATAAACGAATACTAATTTAATTAATGATTATTAAAACCTTAATTATTTTTTAAAGACTTTTTTAATCTGTTTCTGATTGGTATTTAAACTTGCCATTTCGTCATTCCCTGCGCACTATATTTCTTTTATATATTTCTTATTTACATTAGAATGTGATAGCACTTTGTCTTAGTAATAGGTACTTAAAAAAAATAATGTTGTATGTAATAAGTACCGAATAAATTAAAGGATATAAGTATTTTTATTTTATTTCATATAAAATTATAAAGTTCCATCTAATAAAAACGGGTTCCTAAAAATTTGAGAAATTTCCACAAACTTACGCTCAAAATTGTTATAAATATTGAATGCTCCTTATTTTCTCGGAGATAGGCTGTGAAGCAAGTTTTCTAGACTAATGATGATGTATTTTCACAGAGCCTCGGCGTGGTGTTATACGTGCTCGTATGTGGGGCGCTGCCTTTTGACGGCTCCACTCTTCAGTCATTAAGGGACAGAGTGCTCTCCGGGAGATTTAGGATACCATATTTTATGAGCGAAGGTAAGCGACAAGAACATTATTATGCGCCAATTTTAAACTTTTCGAAGTTTCAGTAACATCTTTATGATATTGCGTGTGCTTGTGAACAGTCGTGTTATTTTCTATTTGTTTGGTTAGAATGTATCTTATTGGAATATTGTGGCGGGTGGAGGGGATCGGAAAAATATCTCACATGCACTCGCTCGTCCGCCTCGTTATTTTCATTATTGAATATCTTTGAAGGTTAGAACTGCTCTACGTCACAGCATTGTCCGACTATCGCACCGAAACTGCAAACTAAATTACCCTTGACGCTCTCCAAATGGATGACGTAGACGCTTAGCGTTGTACCTGGTATCATTATGACTTTAGTTAAACGTTTTCGTTTTCTCACCTACACTTAATTTTCAAGGCACGTCCGTAAATTAGAAGACCTTCACAGACTAAAAATTTTTCAATACTTTTGGAAAACGGTATACATAAAAACTCATTCTCTCAAAATGTGGATATGTCCAAGTAAGGATAACAATGTCAGTTTTCTCGCTTCGAGTTTGAAAAGAGAACCGTTTTATGTAGGTATGAGCAAGTTTCCAAGTGCTGCCGAGAGATTAAGTGAGGCTCAGACCATTTCGGCTAACTTAGACTTTTTAATAATTAAGAAGGTTCTTTGTAGACGAGTGGCTTTATAGCTTTGAGAGACGTCACGTCTTCGGTTTCGATAAAAACGACCATTTTTATTTTAGTTCAATTAAGTCTTAGAAATACTGTATTATAATCATTTATTTTCATATTAATTCATCTTCAATACATGTAGGTACATGCAACAACGAGTAGTTCTCGTCTGAATATATTTTTTTGTAATAAAATAGCATTGTTACATTTTCCCCAAACAGCGAGACGCGCATAAACAGAATTTATTGAATACAAGGTCCAAAACAAGCCTAAGCTTTGAGCTTATTATAATTTAGTTATAAACTACATGTACCATACCATCATCAATACGCCTATATAACCTTAACGGAGAGGTGTAATAATAGGTAGGTACTTAAATTTACCGGATGCGATGTTTAGGTCAAATTTTATAGAGTCTATTGCCATTACCCATAACCGGGCATAACTCAAACGTCGATCTTCTTCTGAGAATTTCGAAACCCAACACATTTTGCACATCCTGGTAAGCATCTAATACGTGTTTGTATTCGTAAAGATTATCTGTAGGTACCTTATTAGTCGGTCTTTATAAAGCATTATACTAGCCTGGAAACTACAGTGAACATAGAAGATAAAAAATAATGAAATCGATAAGCGGCCGTCCACTTGCGTCATCGGCGTGTTCAATCATGCATCCCGTTGACCGACCGCGAACACGAACCAATAAAATATGTCTGCCTAACACACGTATTCTTGTAGAAATAACTTGAATTGCTCAGGGCTTATCTTTATTTACAGCTCTGTTGAAACAATATTACAGACAACCCAGTTTTGAAGTACGATTGAAATGTAAATTATTTAACAATCGCTCAATTATTAACCTTATTACATTCGAGGGACCTCTCTTGAGATTTACAATTTACTGAACATTTAAAAAAAAATCAAATTCATACTAGAACTGTAAGATATTAATTCAGATTCCATTGCCAACGGACATTGGATTTCTATTACGTTGAGTTATTCAGACGTATGAATTTCAGTGATATGAAAGTTAAAATGACTCTTTTTAAAGTCAAATTATTGTTCCTGACTGAAACTCTGAGTTACCTACTGAGAAGAATTTCTAAAGACTGCCAAGTCATAGGTATTCGGAATCCAAGGCAGGCATCCGATTCTTCGTAATTACGTGTTTATTAAGATTTAATTATCACTCCTTTAAAACGGTGAAGTTAAACAACGCCTGGAAACCTACATACCTGACAGATTTTCTCAACGGCAAGTGAAATTTTCCAACCCCTAGTAGGCTAGCGTGGTGGACTACAGCCTAAACCTTATCACTCTGAGAGAACACCTGTGCCCAGGGATAGGACAGAAAAATAGTTGATGATGATGATGATATAAAATGCGAAGCGCGTGAGGGGCTGGAACGACAGATTTTGCATTAAGTTTATCTGTAATTTGTTACTTGAAGGATAAAATAAGTTTTAAATACAATTAAGGTTACCTACGTAGTAGGTATTGCTTCTTTATATTTTATAAATGGAATTAAAACATTCTTCAAGAGAGATAAAGTTGTTGTTAATATCCTTATCACAAAAATATATCTTATCAATATTAGACTAGGTCATTTGTTACGTATTCAGGTACTAACAACTGTTGCTAAACAAGAAACTAAACAAAGGAAGATAAACGTTTGACGTTAGTAAGATTACATTGTTATTGATATAGAAAATAATCCTCTTGAAACATTTAAAATAAAATTGTTTTCATAGCTGACAGTGAATATCTAACAGCTATCAAATGTTATTTTATAACCTCAGATGTTGTCTGGATGACGAATCAAAGTCACCCCAAGAAACAACGGACTTAAAAAGGGCAACGTCTTACACTATATGCATGTCCTTTTTAGTTAATTCAATGAGCACCTTGATGGTGATGACGAGCGAGATCCAGAAATAGTGGCTACTGACGTTAGCTCTGGTACGTCGATACATTTCTCACTAAAGGTTTGACGCAAGAAATGTTAATGACTTTGTATAAATACACGCTATAAATTAGAAGTTATTATAACTTTCAAAAAGTTAACTGTAATCTTTTGTAACTTAATCAACTTTTTTGTTTAGTAAAGGAGTTTTCTATAAAAATTTAATTCTTAAGTCGAAATTGTATCGTTGTTATCTTATTTTGTAGACTTTTGGGCCAATACACTGATGAGAAACACGAATCCCTAAATCGATTAGTATTTTTCCGTATTGTTTCAGCCGGGTTTAAACTGAATCAAGGATATCTTTCCCACGCTTTAATAAAGGATAGTATTTGCATCTATTTCGCCTTGTTTCGACAAAAACCAACAAGTGTTATTTTATTCAAGACAATATTTCTGAGACCGACCTCAGTGAATCGTTGTTGTTAAGGTTATGTAGGTGGTAGTGAATGTTACGTGACTAGGATACCAATTGTTAATAGAAACATTATATTCAATACTATTAATTTTAAAATGGAAAAACGTTGTTTACATCTTAATCTAGTTATTTATTAGAGTACCTAAAAAAAGGAATCTATTAGGATCACTACATTGTCCGTCTGTCAATCTCGGTCTTCTTATAAGAAGCTCCTAATTTCCTACAGTTATATGAACAAGCGCCGATACATCTTCCACTTTAGGTGTGATAAATTATTAGGTATACAAATAATAATCATTGTTCTATTTTGCGTAAAACTTTAGCCGCCCGTAAATTTTTAATCAGTTCGGTTCGTCGAGTGTTGTCAGAGGACAAGTACGGTTGAAAACGTCCTCTAGACCGTTGTAGTCAGTCGGCTGTGGCCCTTATTACGGGCGTTCTATGCCCCTCGCCTACAAAGCACCTTGTCTGCGTCCTCATCATGAGCAGTGCTTATAACTACGCCGGGGACGAACGTGCCCATTTCAACTAATAAAAAAAATACAGCCGCTTGCTTCTACACTAACGGACTTTCCGGAAGTACAAAGAGAGGTCGCCTAATTTTTGCTAATAATCTTTATTCATTATTTCTTTATAAAGCTTTAATCGTCGTTTTTTAAACTTTTTTCTATACAAATTTCATCTTATAGTAAATAAGACTTCCTCCAATTAAAACTTTTCATCCCAAAAACGAGAACGTATTATGTTTGGATAACGAGCAAGGCTATTTTATGAATTATTCATATTCGTAATAGGAAGTTCGTGTCGTGGAAAATTTGGTCTTGTCTTCAGAAGTTTATGAGTTTCGATAATTCGAGAAAACCCTTCCTGTATTAAGTAGGAAACTAGTAATCCAAACAAGTTTCGTTAACACAAAACGAAACTTGTTAGATTGGACGACGCGGACTGTGAAACAAAATTTATACATTCCGTTTGTACCAAATGTTTTTTTACCATCTAGGTTCTTAGACGCAAAATAAATTACGGAAAATGAGAAACTCTCGCCTTGGAATCTCGTTCATTTGGTTTTCTTTTCACGTACAGTTAGAAAGTAGATCATGCTGCTGAAAACTATTCATTGTATATTTTAGCAGCTAATAGAATAAAAATGGGTAGCTAACTATTCTTAACTGTTCCACGAAAAACATATATATTCAGCCAAGCAACTAATTTCCCAAAACATGAGATTGGATCAGATGTGAATCACACGTGACACATGACCCCGTACTTCGTGTTAATGCTATCAATTTTAGTTTGTCAGAGAGAAATGGCATTAGATAACATGTATAACGGCATCCCTCTTACGCAGCTTATGATAGCGTCTATACATTGTATTGTTTTATGATGGATAGGTTTTATTCGATTTACGATGTCAGCCATGATTTGCCTGACAATAAAAAAGCCAAAAATGTTTGCCAGCTATTTAGATAATTTAAATATAGGTATGTCGGGAGCTGCCTAGTTTTCCTTAGTATTTTGATGTAATAACCAAAACGTGAGGTAAATTATAATTAATTATAATAAAATTATTTTTCGCTAGTTTTGAGATAATACCGATGGACTTCCATAGGTAGGTACTATGGTAAATATACATAACACATATTGAATATTAAGAATTTGCAATAATTTTAAATTAATTTGAATTATGTTCGTAGCCTAAGTGAGACTAGACTGTGTCACTAGTGTTCTCTGTATTACAATAAAGTAATAAAAGACATTAATATCACATTCCGGATATCTCAAGCTCATTCGGTTAGCGTTTCTCACGCAACTCGCTGTAGCCAGTAATGTCTCACTTTTTATAATACTAAAGGCATTGCGTGTTGGTATTAGCGCCTCAAACAAAGTGTATTATAGCTGCGTATAATTTACTTTTTCCCTACATGCTCATATACTGTGACGATTTCCTTTCTGTTGCAAAATTCATTGCTACTGTGCTTGCATGTTTGTATCACGCATTAACCGACGTTAACGTGTTGTATTGTATTCTGCACATCGAGCTTGCGAATAAAAGGGCATTATGAACCGTTGAATCAATATGCAACACATGAATACTATATAAATAAATTGCTATTTAGAAAAAAACATTGCTTCATTAATTCACTGTGTTTAAAAATTAGTTAATTACTATTCTTATCAGAGACGATCATAATTATTTTGATTTAATAGTAGAAAAAATATTATTATTATATATGTTCTGGCAATGAAACACAGATATAATACCTATAAACAAAATAAATGTAATATAATTTTGGTGTGTTTTTAATTTGGTTCTTTTCAATTTTACGGAATATAATATAAGTAATTTTAGATTAGATTGTGGTAGTTAGATACTTAGGAAATGATGAAACCGAAACAAATTATCCATGAGGTTATTCTAAATAATGTAGGATACACGTACCTACCGCACGTCGAGCCGTCGTTACAGAGGACATTATGAAAAATTAATTTTCTTTCAGGGGCGACCGCTTGCTCTGCTCTGACGTCAGCAGTCTTTACTGCCAAAAATTACCATTTCATGCAAATGCGACGAAAACAAAAATTAAAAAAATATTTAATATCAATCAATCATATGAGAAGTTACGTAATCATATAAATATACGAAAGAAGCAACACAACAAGAAACTAAGTTTAGGCGGATAGTCTTGCCTTGGGCGTAATTTTTTTTCAACTAACTATGTATATTTTTCCAAAAAGTACGTATCTTAAAATGTCTGGAAAACCACAGTGCGGTGTTACTACTGTGAAAGAAAAACAGTCAGTAAATACTTATCTACATAATGTATGATATTTTGTTGTGATTACAAAAAGTGTTGCACGAAAGTAAGCAACTGAATGAGAAAACAGACAAAAGTTTACAATCATAGAATGCAATAGGTAGCTGTACTATTATATCGGGCGCAACGATGTCTGAATGCTAGAGCTCAGCAACATTTTGGAATGTTATTGTAGTGAATAACATTTTTGGATGTACGTCAACCGGCTTATGGTTATGTTTACATGTGCTTTATGGCTTGTAAAATAATTGGCGGCATTAGCGGCGGGCCAATGCCAGCGACGCGGCTCGGATGCGCGGACGCGCGGTGACGCGAGTGACGGCGGGAGCTCGTAAAATCGCGCAAGTTCATGGAACAGCAGCATGCCCGCTGCCGGGGCGCCCACCCGACTTTCCACCGTTTCATTAAATAACACCCGCACATTTTTCACTCGATTGCGTCAATGGTCAAGCCAAGCACGCGGTATTTGCGTCTGAGCGATTATTAATAGAATCGCCTGGCAAAAAGTCGACCACTCATCGACTTTATTTTAGAAAGCAGTGAAGGAAGGTAAATAAAATAGTACCTATCTTCAGAATTACTCTCAGCGTGGTGTTTTGCTAAAGCGATTTTGGACGCGCGTTAGCTATTTTCAGCCCACAAGTGCGGTAAAACGAATATTTATAATCGTATTCGTCACTCGTATCAAATCTATGTTGTGTTAAAGCTAAGTTAAGAGGGAGTACTGCGAATGAAATATTTACACAAGATTATTTTCGGTATGGGATTTATTTATTTCCCAACGGGCGTCATTCTTTCGCCACATGAAAGCAATTACTCGTATTTTCGATGGAATGACGCATGACCTGAATGTTTTCGAAAGGACAATTTCTAAATAGATATCTTGCCTAAAATCTATATTCGTAAAATTACCTACCAGCAGGCAGCCACGAAATAACATTCATTATCATAAGAATTTACTTTATAAATATATATTGGTAATGTAGGCGATCATATCCTCAATTGTCCACATTTTTATGAATAAGAGGCCATGATTGTTGATAACGGCCATGAAAATATGAATCATCGTACATCGCACCTATCAAAAGGCTCTAAATATGATGAAATAATGCTACTACATTAATACGTCATGGAAACACTCAATACTTAACAAATTCTAGATAATGTAAACCGAGCTAGTTGTCTGTGGATGGTTAGTAGTTACTCATCAATCATTAAATAAGGATCTAAGTAGGTAATAAAATAATGTTCCTCCAATAATATAATAAATTCAACCGAACATTGTGCAACACAACATGTTCATTCTTTAATGCTTAATTATCTTGTATATCTTATTATTAAGTTGCTAGGAGTGCGAGGACTTTCTTAGTCGTCCTGATTATATTCTAAATTAAACAAAGCGAGCCGAAGCTTTTGAACTCGACCCAACGCTGGTTGGCTAAGTCGGCCAAGTTATATTGCGTTTGAGAGTTGAATTTTGCATCTCGACTGATCACGATGTAAACTGCACGTTCCGTCTGTCCCAGCCTTAGACTAGAGTGCCGACTATGAATTAATTTTAAGCAAAGTAAAGCATATCTTATTGCGTTTTTCTATATAATTTGACTGATACGCGGTCCTGGGTCCGATTTTCGCTCGCCCCCCACTACATGGGACCTAAATATATCGGCGAAAGTGCCTAACCCTGTCGGTAATTCTTTAAGATTCTCAGTAGTGCCTGCTGATGAGAACACACTAGATATTCAGTTGTTTCTCATAACTACCTCATTAGGTAGTTTAGATGACCGCTACGCTGGCCTTCTATGAAATAGGTAGGATAGGATGTAGGTGCGTATTCTTTATTATATTTTAGCATTAAATATTGCGAAATGTTCACAAAGATCAGGCAGGGTGTACACCAGACGCTTTTACCAACTAAGCTACCGAGACCACTGCCTGTGATGTCGAATTTCTTTCCACATTTTACGTCTTCAGGCGACGTCAAACCCTTCCTGATATCGAATTTTTCTTTCACTAGAATTTTTCTTTCATTAGGAAATTCATATCTTAGGATATAGGTGATTTTTCTATGAAATCGTCAGTAGCGTCTCGGTGTTTGGACTTTGTGACGCAAACATACCGGCAAACTGTAGATTGTGTACATTAGTTCACCTCAGTCTAGCTCGTCGGGGAATACAAGCGTAATGGCATGTAATTAATTGAATAATGTCGCCAGCATATTATCATTATGTGTTATGCTAAAAACCCGCTATACAAACAGCCTCGTAAATTTTTCGTTTCACAGACTTAGACAACTTTTTTGACCACGTATAAGGTAGCACAAAAAATATATGTTTTATACCGTAATTAAAAGTACCTATTCCGCAGTTAAAGTCACTACCAAACTGCTAAGTACGCGCGTCATTCTTCCTAAATATTGTTTTTCCCAAATTACTGAAGTACATCGATAAATAAGGGGTATTTTTGCACCATTCCCTAAGTATCACTTTTCCTGCCTTCCAGTATTTCTTTTTCCACTAGAAATACTTTAAAAATTCAGAACGATCGACACATTGTATGGGCAGGGAGCTAGCAAACAAGACGTAAAGCAAAATAAAGCTATCTTATGTATCCTGCTACGCTAAAATTTACTTTGGTACCTGAAGAGCGCTCTACATACCTATGAAGGTGGTAAAGGTTCATACGCTTCGTACATTTTGCCACGGATGTGACCCTCATTTGGCGCAACGACCGTATTTGCTCGGCTACAGAGCTATGACGTCATCCACGTTACCAAGCCATACGGCCTGCGACCTTTCGGTGTTTTCCGAACACCTTGCTGTGTTCACTTACTACGCTGTGGATGACGTCACTAGGGAGGATTAGGACTAATTATATGTTACTGTATGGTACAATTAGTACATAATGAGACGTTTTTATAGTCTCACAATCCTCGTAATAAACGGATTTAAATGTTTACAGTGATGCCCATTAAAAAGCGAGATATGATTACATTTAGAATCGAAACAGCGTAACTGCTAGCAAAAACGAAAATATTAAGATTATTATATTAAAAATAGCTACTTTACAAGTACAATAACAAAAATTGTTTATAAATCCCTGCAAGACGTGTGTCGTAGGTATTCTGCTATAATCACAAGTCGCATTATGTCTCACCGGGGCCTGATTAGTGTTATTCAGGTTAATGACCGTTGCAGATAAAAACTTGAACTCCGCAGTTCGTAATTGACAGAGAGCCAAACATTCTAAGAGTTTTGTTGCCGCTTAGCGTCAACCGAACTAATTATGTACCAACTCCGTCACTATTGATCTTTTAGAATATCTTGATGACTGTATAGTTGCACTGTGTATAGCGTCAACTGTTTAATGAGAAACACATTGCATTACTGATGTACCTACGTAATAGTAAAACAACGTCAATGAATATGCATTATCTTCTTACGTCAATACTTAAACAGTAATTAAATAAGTTATAAAGATTTCCTATTAGCTTCTTTTATTAAGTAGTTGGGTAGTTCTGTTCGGTCCTACCATGAAATCCTTTAATTTTTGTTAATTTCGATACGGCAAAAATAATGATTGCATATATTACGTGAGTATATTTCGTGTTACAAAAGCGGAAAACCGCATTTATTTCAAAGTTTGAAGAACTTATGAATTGTTATTTTATTTTCAGAGTGCGAGTCCCTTATTCGTAAAATGCTTGTTTTGGAGCCGATGAAGAGGTACACGATAGAACAGATTAAGAAGCACAGGTGGATGGCAGCGGAGCCCTACGCGGTGCCAACAGTGTCGGCTGATCCAGCGCGGAGCCCTGCACATGCGCCTGCGCACCATGAGCCCAACGAGCAAGTGTTGAGGCTCATGCAGAGTTTAGGAATTGATCCTATAAAGACCAAAGAGGTAGGCAATGCTAAGAGTTTTTTTTATTTTGCCTTCGGTATCCGCGACACTGCATTTTTACGTTAGATAGCATATAAGCGAAAACTAAGAATCAGTGACGTTATAAAATGTTACTAGTAGGTACCTACTATCATTATGATTTTGGATTTTAACATTTTTCTATTTTTCATTCACAGAGCCTCAGATCCAATAGCTATGATCACCACGCGGCAATATATCTTCTTCTACTTGAGAGGTTGCGGGCGCGGGCAGCAAGTGGGGCAAGTGTATCTAACGTAGAAGCACGCACCAGAGCTTCACGCCGACCGTCGTCCGTTGCCGATCAAGCTCTAGCCAAAGAAGCCCATGATGCACGCCGGGAACACCATACTAGGTACATAAGTAGGTTTCAGTATTAAACTGGACATAAATTAACTTTGTTTCGTTAGGTTTCTAACAAAGTATGCTCTTAAAATCACGAAATGCAGGATAGCAATCTTGTGACAGAGAAGCTAAAGGTAAATTTCTCTTCATTTCAGACTACTTCATGCTGGCGATCCTCAATCACGAGAGTATAATAGAGCCACACCGACAATATCCACTGCACCGGCGGACGCTTCGTCTGCCGAAACGCAGAGACTGTTGTCTCTCGCGGCTGTCAACATGACCGAACAACGACTACTCCAGCGAAATTCCGACCCCTCGGATACGCACCGGAGCTTTCTTGTCGGTAACCTTGATACTATCTCCAGAAGTCATGAAACGGAATCCACTAGACTACTTTCCATGAGAAATATTGATGTAAGTCAGTCAAACCAAAGGCTAGGTGCTAAAGTAAATGAGCCCAATGTGCCAACACATAGACTTCTCACCTCAACGTATGAGCAGCAACAAAACATATTGAAACAATCTAGTGAAGACTGCCGAAGGCTATTACAACAGTCTACTACCGTGGGACCTGAACCCAGCAAAAGTACTATGGATGGTACCCGACTACTAACTTCATCCAGTTTTGACTCAAAATGTGCTATTGATGGCGGAAGAAATTCTTCAGCGTCTGATCATAACGCTATAGCAAGTTTTCTCCAAAATTCTGCATCTGCGACGAATTTCAGTGTTGATACTATGAAGTTACCAAATTCAACAACGTTCACCATGTGTTCTGAAGCAGCTAAACTAATGAATACTTTACAACAATCACCATTACCCTTAAAAGGAACTGTTACCTTAAGCACAAGTCCAATTCCATCTCAGCTCGGAGCACCCAAACTGAGCAGTGTATTAGAACAACCAAAGCCTCTTGAATCCACAAGACTTGTGGCGCAAGCACAACAACAAGATCTCAATCGTATCCAGACTAGTACACCACCATTCAAAGACTACATGAATCACCATCTTCCTGCATATTCTTATTTACAAAATTCCGTCTTGCCTCCAATGTCGAGCACAGCTGAGGCTAGTATTTCTATGACGGCCACAGCTACCGGTGATTTATTTCCTAATACACTGTATAGGCCAGATAGCAAATTTTCTCTGAATCGATATACCACGGGTCAAACATATTCTCAAAATCTTCAAGGTAGTAGTAATACTACGGAAGCAACAAAATTTCAACAACAATATTCTTCGTCAACAGATGAAGGTTGCGAGACAGATATGGAGGACGTTGCAAACGCATCGAGCGGAGTTCAAAACAGGCTAAGCTCGTACGCAAGCTCCAGTTCTAGCAGCGGTGTCGTTACGTTCTTTAATAACAAAAGTCTCAGCCAAAATTTGAGTTGTGATTCATCGCAAAGCAATTTCTCTACATTCGAAAGTTTAGATTACCAATTGTCCGACTGTTCCAGTGAGTTAACTAGCAGTCTTCCTAGCTGCACGTCAAATGAAGAAAAAATTGCATACGAGAATAATTCACTCGTGAACACGAGCCCGATGCATCCATGCGTTTACATATCTTCTTACAACAATAAAACTCCGGGCGTGGGATTTATTGCGAGACACAATCCATTGAACTATCAATCGGTCAATAATAAGAATTGTCCAAGGGCAATGACGCGGAGTCCGGTTGACTTTCGGGAAGGCCGTCGGGCGAGTGACGGCCTCGTGGCACAACAAGCTGCACAGTCCAGTGATTCACAAAAGAACAGTTTGGCTTTCAACAGTCAACGGTTAAATGAAAACTGTAAGGCGAAAGGGGTTTTGGAATTACACTTAGTGCAAAAAGAAGCCCAGAAGCTAAAAACTCAGTATCAATCAACGTTACCGGCAGAAGAAATGACACAGAGGCAAATACAACATAATCAGTTTGCAGCAAGTTTCAGCCCTCATTACTTAGACACAAAAAATCCTACCCCTAAACGCATTAGTCTTCCGGAAAACTTCAACTATTCCAGTACCTCGCCACCGATGCCTGCAAGTCCTAAAATGGTTGCTCAACTACAGGACCAAGCAGAACTTCAGCATGCCGCCTCGCAAGTCAAACCCCCGTTGCAGCAGCAGCTAATGCAACACAGACTGTTTCAACAAAAGCGGCAGCTTTTGCAGAAACAAATGACACCGCCAAACCTTCCTGCCCACGAAATGGGGATTCTGCAAGTAGGTCTCAGCAGGCGGCAAATGCTGAGGCAGCAGAGCTATAAAATAGCCCAGCAACAACAAATATTACCACCTTTACCATTGACGGAAACAGAGAACCGAGATTTGCTCGCTTTCCAAGCTATAGTGGAAGGTCCAAATAGAACGCCAAAGCATAAACCTGATGAAAGCCAGGAAGAGGCGAAGTTTGCATATCAAGGCTCGATGGAGATTAGTATTATGAATAAGGAAAGATTGGGTAATGAGACTTGGTCGAATTTACCGTCGAACTTGCAGAGCGCTTGTCAGATATCAGAGTTGGCGGGGCGGCGCGAAGTACGAGAGGCGAGGGAAGAGCCGCCCGAGCCCAGCGCGCACGGGCCTCTGGACGCGCCGCTGTGGCCGGGACAGTGGAACGCTGCTCTGTTCCCTCCACAACCCTGCTTCCAGGTATTCCAACAGATCAATTAAATAGAATTCCACGAAAATGTGTAGTCACGATTTTGTAGTGGGGACAACATATACACCACGTGGTGGCTTTCAGTTTCCACATGCAAGTATGCGCTAGATGAAAGAATGGTCTCATTATGGTTTATATTTGTATAGCATCGTACTGTATGTGCGTAGGAAAATGTCATTTAATAGATATGGCTTATACTTAGAGTGCATGACAATAACTAGTGCTTTTAAATATATACTATAATCACCAATACCAATAAATCAGTGGTTAACTGCAATATAGATAATCAACTGCCGATAAGTACCTTTATATACAATATGATGAAAGGCAATAAGATAGTCACGTGTTCTCAAGCATAACATGCATTGTATCGATATATTAGATGCACTCAATATTAGATAATTATAGCAATTAAAATTTTTTACTTGCAAATATACAAGACCTTGATACAAAGTAGTCATTCCTGTTGTTCATTACACATAATATAAACAATTTTCATCACTAAATATTAATGTATTATATATATACCTAGTTATTCCATTTTTATACTTTGACTTGCCAAGTATTGTATTAATTGTTAGAAGTTGTATGTTTTGCATTTTGCCCGTTTGTTTGCTAAAACATCACATGAGAATGTTCCTACATATTTTTTTTGTTAATTTCTCCACGGTACATTACATTTAATTAGATATAAGTATATATTTATTATAGATATTATAAGTTAAACATTATGAGTCTGTAATTTTTCTTTGTGAAAGTCTGTATAGTTTTTTTTTTATAATTTGCCAATAATAAAATAATTTATGTAAGATGTGATAGCTTTACATATAGGCAAGTTTTATTTAAATACAAGTTATTGTAAATTTACAATAATAGTTTTATTTTTACACCTTATATTTTTTGGCAAATAAGTAGCTTGTTTTTGTAGATGACACATTTGCTATGCACGTTTAAATTAGTAGCATTATTATTTAGTTCCGAAGTGTCATAGCATAGAGCTAAAATCATGATAATAACGAGCTGCACTTAGCGAGACAGCCGATTTCATCTATGTACATAGCAGATGAGGAAGAGAATAGGAAGGGTGGGGGTCAAGTGTCCACAAACATAATAAATATAGGTAGTAAAATTGATGCTGTTTTCATTCTCGTTGTTTGATGATATGGCGGGTAGGTACGTAGGTGCCAATGAAATTAACCACAAATCACCAAGGAAATCCAACGCACCGATTAAAAAAAAAACTCCTTCAGTAACATATTCCAGTAACAAGACAACTGAACTATTTTAAGGTAAATCGTAAAATAAAGGGGTCGAGGAAATTCAAGGATAATTCTGATAATGGGAAGAAGTATAATAATATATTTGTTCTGTAAAATACCTTTATATAAAATGTACACATCTACAAAATAAACTAATGATACATATCATCCATCACGCCTGTATTCCCCGAAGGGTTAAGCAGAGGTTTACTAATGTACAGGCTGTTATAGCTGTTACCTGACCCACCCTTGGTGAACCGACGGTGTCAAAGTGGGTATGTTTAGGTATGTAATAGGGGGCGAGCCTATTGCTATTAACCGGGCACAAATCCAGACTCAAGGCTGCTGCTGAGAATTTCAACAAAAAACTCAATAACACTTAGCTCGACTTGGGAATCGAGCCCAGGATCTCTAGCATAACAGTCGCGCTTGGGACCTCTTAGACTAATGAGGCAGTCTAACCAGACCAGTGAAACGTTATGTATTTACTCGTGGGAATTATTCAACGCAGTATTGTTCAAAATATTTTATCAGAGCTTAATCTGATAGGGATGTTACGATCCTAACTTTAGCTCCTTTTATAATTTGTTTTCAGTCTAACTGGCAAGGGCACAGTCTACCTCCGACAGCCGGCATGCTACCACTCAGCGAGAGCCCTATTTTGGAGCTCACTGAACAAATGGAGTCCATTTAACCGTAGCTTACGGCTACGTTTTACTTAACGTTGTTGATAAAATTATATTGATCGTCGAATTGTGTTGTGGAAGGAAAATTACCAAATAAATAAAGAATTTATTGGGTATAATGGGATTTTCCCTCCTTGTTGATGTTGCTAATTTGTAGCAGCCGCTCGAAATTCAATCACTTGTTTTTTATGTACACCATGATGTACAAGTTGAAACAAAACATTTATTATGGTTCTGCGAATTTACAATGAGCATCCTTTGTATTCTCAGGGCTACAATAAACTTTTCCAACAAAAACTAACCGGGTTTGTCCTCACAATACGACGTAGTATTATTCGATACGCTTGACAACACTACGAATATTTAGTACATAAATTATTATTTAGATATTATGCGATTGTTGTAGGGAGTAACAGTACACATAAACATTTATAATTGTTAGTATAATTATGCACTATATTAGTCAATGAATACTAAATTAATTTAGTGATAAATAACGCGACAATATCCATAGGTTAAGTTGTTACATGAATGCGTTTTAATTTTTCTAAGCAACTTTGCAAAATCTCTTATGAATTATGATATTCTGAGCTCGAATTCTTATGACTGCTTGGACAAAAAAAAAATGCATGTAGGTACCTACCTGTGCACTCTATTTTTCAAAAGCATTTACTTTTATAACTTGGAGGTAAGTATTGGAATTTAATTCTATTTTTTATTCGTTGGCTAACAAGATCTTGATTGAATATTAAAATTTCATCTTATTCATCTTTCTGTTTCCGATCGAAGATGTAAAACCATTGAAGTACGTACCTACATTAAGTAAATAAGTTACTATCTGATATATGTTTGCTATTAAGAGAAGTGTGAGAAAATAAATATGAAAGTAATACCTAAGCCTGTTTTCAGACATAACTAATACTATTATGTAGCTACTTGTATAGTTAGAGGTCCATTTATTGTCTCATAACAGTCGGGCTACGTCCAATATTATTTAGGTACTCGTATTCCTCAGTGTTCACGACGCGCCGCGCGCGGGTTAAACAATAACAGTGTGCGTGTAGTGTCAATGTGTGTGTGCGCGTCCATTATGACAAGTCGACTCCGCCCCTTATTGTCGTCACGTTGGCAGAGTCGACTTCGCGGAGTAAAATCGTGACCTTATAAGGAAATGTAAATAAGAAATCGTTGGTATATAATAAAATGGCGGTTATGAAGGATGGATGTGGGAGCGGGAAAGGTGATATAAGTAGGGGAATGGCGCCAAGCGCCTTCACTTGTTACGCGCTCCCGGCCCTAGCAGGTACACTGCACTCGCTCTTCAATTTCGTGAATAAGTTTAAGTATAAGTTGTGTCATCAGTCATCACCTTCACCACCCGCATCCATCCTGGGTGGAGTTTGTGTCTGTGTAAATAGTTTATCGATTGTTTTCTTTCTGATTCCCCGGAGACCCCTCAGTGTAGTAACCTCCTCCCCTATTCAGCCCACTGCTCGACGTGGATCCCCCACATCTGGTCCTTCGAGCCGGATCTCTGAGCAGCCAAGAAGATGGTGGTTACCCGCAGCCACAGAGGTGAGAACTCTAGGTCACAAGAGACAGTCGAGGAAACTATGTCCACAGAAACCCGCGGCACGATCGCCGCCCCCACCATCATGGGTTCCACCAACAGCGGCACGATCGCCGCCACCAGTAGGTCGAAGCCAGCTCGGTCACGCCGATCCATCACCTCGCGCCGAAGACTCCGGGAGGAGCTGGAGGTCAAGGAGAGGCTCGCTGAGCTCGAGATACAGCGACTACAGGCAGCCGCCGCCCTGGAACAGGTGAGGCTCGAGCGAATACACGCGGAGTCCGACACGTCGGCTGATGAATCCGAAGAGCTAGCATCGCAGTCACAGCAAAGGGTTAACAAGTGGCTTGAACGGCAGTCCGCCGACGCGGCGCCGGACGAGCTGGGAACGAGGGACGCTGCACCCGAACCAGCAACCGAGGAGCCGACCGCCCACACGGAAAAAGGACGAGGACAGGGAGCCCGTGTCATCATGGCACACGGGCAACGGGATGAACCGCCTGCGCGTCAAAGTTCCGCGGTCGACGTCACTTCGTTGGCTACAGCGCTCGCAGATGCCGTGCGAGTATCAGGGAAATCAGCACCTAAGTTCTTACAGGAGCTGCCGCCATTCAGCGGTCGGTGTCATGAGTGGCTGTCATTCAAGGCAGCATTCAGAGATACAGAAAACAGGTTTACAGCGACAGAAAATGTTGCCCGTATTAGAGTAAGCCTGAAGGGAATAGCGTTGGAAGCCGTGAGCGCGCTGTTGATAAGTCAGCCGGCCCCACAAGCCATCATCACGGCGCTAGAAAGAAGGTTCGGACGACCGGACAATATACTCCTCCACGAAATAGAAAAGGTAAAAATGTTACCGCGGCTCGCCGAGAGCGCCCGTGATTTATGTGTGTTCGCGAATCGCATCGCCAACGTCGTAGCTACAGTGGAAGTGCTAAATAAACCCCAATACCTACACAATCCAGAAATGTTACGCATTATCGTCGATAAACTCAATCCGATATTACGTAGTAAGTGGTACGATTACGCGGCAAACAGTGACGACACGCCCGAGCTACAAAAAATCGCAACCTTCCTAAATAGTGAGGCCGATAAATGTGCCGCGTACGCATTGCCCGAAATAAACAGTGGTGAGAGTGAAAAATATGTGAAAAGTGATAAAAGTGAACACCGTATGCAGAGAAGAAGGAGCGAGCGGACCTATGTCGCCGCCACCGTTACACAGGCGTGCCCATCATGTAAGCAAAATCATTATTTAACTGCTTGTCCTCAATTTCTGAGATTAGACGTAAACAAACGGTGGGAAGTAGCGAAACAGAATAAAATGTGTTTTAGATGCCTAGCTAGTACACATCGTCGTCTTAATTGCCGTGCAAAGCCATGCGGCTATAGAGGTTGCACTATGCGACATCATCGACTCCTACACGCAGAGAATATAGTTAATATTGCGTCACAGCCGCTGTCGCCGGTCACGCCAACCGAGCGGCCGCCGCAGCCGACCCCGCTAGCACAGCCCGCACTACATAGTACCGAACAAGCGTACTACGCGCCCGCGCTGCCCCTCGCGCCGCTCGCGCAGTCTGCGGCGCTCGAATCCCGCGCGCCGCTCGCACCGCTACCGCAAGTACTAGCCACAGCCAAGGACACAATAGCCGTCGCCACACACATTCGTGTTTTATTGAAAATAGTGCCAGTAATATTACGAGGCCCTCTTGCTACTGTAGAGACATTCGCCTTGCTTGATGAAGGCAGCACCGTGACGATCGTCGACGTATCACTTGCCAATATACTCGGCCTAGAAGGGCCTACCGAGCCGATGTGGGTGCAAGGAATAGGCGGCACCGAGATAAATTACAAGAAAAGTCGGCGAGTGAATTTTAACATTAAAGGCAAATACAGTGATAATGAATTTGTGGCATATAATGCACGTACAGTCGAGCGATTAGGTTTTACGCCACAGTCGGTCAATGAACTCGACCTTGACGGCTGCGAGTACCTCGGCGACATCAAACGAGAATTAGTTTACGAGAACGCTATCCCTCGCGTGCTTATCGGGCAGGACAACTGGGACATGATTGTTTCACGAGCAATAAGAAGCGGACGCCGAGATCAATTAGTTGCTTCACAAACCCAACTAGGGTGGGTTTTACACGGGTGTCGCGCCACACAAGCCATGCCTATTATGTTTTGTTCGAACTTAAAAACAATTGAACGAGTCAATAATTTGCTACAATCGGGATATGCAGAACGTGCACCTACGCCATCTAGCGGCAGAACGTGGTACTTACCACATTTTCCTGTGATAAATCCAGAGAAACCAAAGATAAGATTAGTACATGACGCCGCCGCTAAGTCCCATGGCCGCAGCCTCAATGATATGTTGTTACAAGGGCACGGTCTATTACCATCCATACCGGGGGTAATAATGAGATTTAGACAATATGCCATTGCAGTATCAGCAGATATTAAAGAAATGTTAATGCAAATTAAAATAAGGTCTGAAGATCGTAATAACAGCGACGCTATCGCCATCTATGAGGCGACAAGCGAACCCGCTTCGATCCACATCGATCGCGGCAGGAGCGAGTGTGACAAGACGCTCGGAGTATTATGGAACGTCGAAGGCGATTATATTAGTTTCCGCCTGAACCAAAAGAGGGCGACTCTAGACGTTATGAATGGGCAACGAATACCGACAAAACGTGAGGCTTTAAGTATAATTATGTCTGTGTTTGATCCGCTAGGTTTATTATCGCCGGTCACTACACCCGCCAAGCGAATCCTACAAGACGCATGGCGGTACCAGACGAATTGGGACGACGCTATACCTCGCGAGCTACAGACAAGATGGGAAAATCGGCTGCACACGCTGCGCAGCCTAGAAGACTTGCGCATCCCTCGCTGCTACGATTACGGAAGTGTAGCGACCTACGAGATGCACACCTTTGTTGATGCCAGTGAGGAGGCATATGTAGCTGCCGTGTATTGGAGAATGACGTGTAGCGACGGAACCGTGCGCGTCTCGCTAGCGGCGGCCAAGAGCCGTGTTACACCAAACAAGCCCATCTCTATACCGCGGTTGGAACTACAAGCCGCGGTGCTGGGTGTGCGGCTGGCAACCACCGTGGCACGTGAACATGATTTTAAGGTAACAAATAAAATGTATTGGAGTGATTCTAGGACCGCACTCGCTTGGATTCGTGCTGAGCCCCGCACATTCAAAACATTTGTGGCGCACCGCCTAGCCGAGATTGAAGAGAACACAAAGAAAGATGAGTGGCGGTGGGTCCCGACAGCCGACAACGTGGCCGACGATGCGACGCGCGCGACCCCTGCGGGATTTCATGCGCAGCACAGATGGTTCGTCGGGCCGACGTTTCTATATCAAGATAAAAGCGAGTGGCCGGCCGAAGAGAAAAAAGAGGTAGACAGTACATGTGAACTATTAGTACAAAAGTGTGCCACAATTCAGGTACACGAACACACTCACTTGCCACAGTTACACAGATTTTCTAAATGGACACGTCTTATACGTGCAACCGCCCGAATATTGCAATTTACAGAAATATGCAGACGCAATAGAGGTGTTGTAGCCGCCGCACGCCGCAAACGAACAAAGAAGAATGCAACTCAAGATAGTACGTGGGGCGAACCAGCCGTGCGAACGACACGACCCGCCACTACAACCGCTGCGCCTACAGAAGTTCGCAAGTACTTACGACTCGAGGCGCATCACCTCATCGCCGCCGAGCGCCTGTGGATACGCGCCATGCAGCAAGACGCGTACGCATGCGAATTGGAGCTAATAAAAAGAGGTCAGGCGCTTAATAAAGACGACCGGCTGGCGAATTTAAGTTTGTTTACAGACGATTACGGGCTAATACGCGTCAAGGGAAGAATCACAGCAGCCGACGCAATACAAGAGGAAACTGCGAACCCAGCGGTGCTGTGTGGGAAACATTCTTACACACGGCTGTACATACAACACGTTCAGAGCGACGTGCACTCAAAAAGTTTAATTTTGTTTTACGATTTTTTAGAATTAACTCCACACGTTATAGCCGCGGGTCATTAACCGCCCGAGGTTGCCGCTGGCCGCTGTCAGCCGCCGCCAGCTGCCACGAGATGCAGTGCCTGGCGCTGTACACACGCATCATGCTGCGAGCGCTTCCGCTCGCCTTGTTGAGCGCCGCCCCAGAACGCGGCGTGAGTACGCTGAGCTGCAGTGCAACGACACCGCCTGCCTGTGGTCCGCTGACCACGAGCTCACCCAGGCTGCGTCACGAGCCGTCGGTGGCGACGCCGCCGGCCACCAACCCACCACTCCGCACAACGCCTGCCACGCCTCGCCGCCCTGTACACGGCGGGAGCGTGGCGACCAATGTTCTGTGCGCTGTTGCGTGCTGTTTTGCGCGCTACCTGCGCGCTATCTGTGCGCTGTTTGCGCGCCGTTCTGTGCGCTTTCTGCGCGCTGCCTGCGCGCTGTTTGCTGTTGCGCGCTGTTCTGCGCGTTGTCTGCGCGCTGTCTACAATCTGTCTGCGAGGTGCCTGCGCGCTGCTGTCTGCGCGCTGCCTGCGCGCTGTTCGCTGTGTGCGCGCTGTCCGCGCGCTGTCCGCGCACTGTCTACGCTGCGTGACACTAAGTCCGAGCGACGACACGTGCGCCTGGTTGAATTCCCGCCCTCACATATGTGGCGGTGAGTCCCGGTGAATCCCCGGGCCCTACTCCTGTACGCGGCAGGAGCGTAGCGGCCAATGCTGCGCGCTGTCCGCGCACTGCCTACGCTGCGTGACACTAAGTCCGAGCGTCGACACGTTCGCCTGGTTGTACTCCCGCCCTCGCATATGTGGCGGTGAGTCCCGGCGAATCCCCGGGTCCTACTCCTGTACCGGCGGGAGCTGCGCACCGACGGCATCACTCTGGATGCGAGACTGCGAGTCGCATCGACTTCTACACCACGAGCAACGGGCACACGCTGCGGCGCCCCCATAGAAGATCGTCGTGATACGTGTGAGGTCGCCGGAGAGCGACGGCGGGAGAAATGTTCACGACGCGCCGCGCGCGGGTTAAACAATAACAGTGTGCGTGTAGTGTCAATGTGTGTGTGCGCGTCCATTATGACAAGTCGACTCCGCCCCTTATTGTCGTCACGTTGGCAGAGTCGACTTCGCGGAGTAAAATCGTGACCTTATAAGGAAATGTAAATAAGAAATCGTTGGTATATAATAAAATGGCGGTTATGAAGGATGGATGTGGGAGCGGGAAAGGTGATATAAGTAGGGGAATGGCGCCAAGCGCCTTCACTTGTTACGCGCTCCCGGCCCTAGCAGGTACACTGCACTCGCTCTTCAATTTCGTGAATAAGTTTAAGTATAAGTTGTGTCATCAGTCATCACCTTCACCACCCGCATCCATCCTGGGTGGAGTTTGTGTCTGTGTAAATAGTTTATCGATTGTTTTCTTTCTGATTCCCCGGAGACCCCTCAGTGTAGTAACCTCCTCCCCTATTCAGCCCACTGCTCGACGTGGATCCCCCACACTCAGTATTGCATATCTCTATATTCTAGCCAAAACAGTTATTCTCTATAGCTACCGTAGACTAGTAAAACAGTAAAAGAAAAGCCTAGGAACTGCCATGGTTACCTATACTTATCCTATCTAATCGTGGAACCTAAACTTGTGACACTAAAATGAATGCTCAATATGCAGGAAGACAAAACACTACCTATATTTTACAGAAGAATGCTCCTACAAAACTGTATCTTAGCGTCGTCCAGAAATGAATAATGATGTAGAAAACTACTTATAGGACGTGTGTTATAAACTTATAAATATTAAATCGCATTGGATAATTTATTGATGGCTTTACTTTCATTTGTTACGATTTGTTCTGAATGACGATCTTGTATTAGATACCAATAATCCTTGTAAATAAACTACCTCTAATTAACTTCGAATACAAGACTGATTGAGTGTCAATTCAGAACAATGTCTTATTACGCGATACCATCCGAAAGCCGAAGATTTTTTTTATGAATGAAAACCACTTAAGTATTAAGTTTTTGTAATAATCTATAATAACATTTTTTTTTAAATAATCAAGCGCATTTGTGACGTCTGAAGTTACCACATATCACAAATTATTACTTCAGCGTAGTTTTAAAAGCAGCTGTAGGTACCTATTACCTGCTTTACTTATAGAGACTAGATCTGTAACACTCAAACATGAAATGATAGGGAAATATATTTGATCTCAAGGTAAGTAGGTACATAATTTATATTATAAAAATGGCCTCAAAGTCCTAATAAAGTGCACCTACATCGCCGCATTTTTATCGTTATCATTGTCCATTTATTATCTACTAAGTAGATAAAGTAATCAAATCGCCATCAAAATAACCATTTATGATCAGTGGCACACTGATCACTATGAAGCTTTACCGGACTGTAACAATAACTTACATACGTAAGAATAATCTTATTATTACATTGGAACTAGTTTTTAATAAATCATACTAATGTAGAGGATAGTAGAATAGGTGTTTGGAGGCTTTTACACAATTAGTAGCAATAATATTGCCACATGTATTATATTCTGACATTGTCGAGCAGATTTCATGTTATTCGCAATTAATAATTAATTTTAGGTCATTAGATAAGTAGACAATTTTATATAATGGAGGACGTAGTAAGACGTAGGTGACAGCATTACGTTCATAACAGTTCATTGTAAGAATATTAGATACACGAAATGTTACGGCTTAACAGCTTTATTTGAAGAATTTTGTAGTGACGATGACGTTATTATACTTAGGTACCTACAATTTTTGTTACACCTTTTGGGTTGTGATAAAGTATTTATGACCGATTGTTAATCAATGTATAGAGCAGTCGTACACTAATACAACCTAATTAATTAAAATGTGTTTCATTAGTCAACCTTCCATTTATTTCCCATACAACGTAGGTACAGTTGACAGCAGGTCAAGGTATACAAAACTGTCGAATTTCTCCAAATGATTTTAAACCTAAATCGTTGAAGATAAAGTTCAAAATCAACTGAGAAACATTGTCATTTTTTACCTATATCAATTAGACAGTAAGATGTACAACATCGCCCTAAAAATCAATTCAATATGCGAAAGGTAAATAGAGTAAAATATAGAATGTGTGTAATCAGTTTGTGTTTAGCACTCAAGCTATTGTTATGTCGTCCTACAAGTCGTCGCTCTCAGATATTGTACGAAAACCATGAAGAAGACACCTCAGAATAATTGATAAGTCAGAAAACCAATTTATTATTAGGTACATGGTCTGGTTGATATGGTGCCAGAAATTGGGATGCGAAGACATGATGGCAGTTACCTCGTGTAAAATATTGATATTTAAGCACATCTGGATAGACTGAAAATCAACCCAAATGATGCTAATCTAGGTCTAGTAAGTATGGTTCTGTTGAGAGTGATTGCCATTTGGGATCTTGACGGATTAAGCAGTCGGAAGGTTTTATTGAAGTAATAAATACACCACTGCAATTCTTATTATCTGTCACGTAGGTAGATATCTGTGGTCTGCCAGCAAAAAATGTATATTACTTCCGTCTTATCATAAACGACGCACCTACATAGGTTATTAGGGTCATTCAATTGTGCACTGTGCTAAAGTCGTGTTGTGTGTTGTGCATTTGATTATTTACTAACATTTATACGTCAGAAAAATAACGATACAACAAAAAAGAGAGAGTTTATACCTACTAAAAGAATCAGTGCCAATTGACATTGCTTTGGAAGAGAAAGTAAGATTCCAAAATGGCAGGATCGAACAAATTGACCGAATTGATAAAAAATAAAGGACAATTTAGTTATTCATTTGAAGTGACGCCTGATGTTTCAGAAGAAGAAATAGATAACTTAAAAGATGATGCTGTATTTTTTTCTGTGACGTGGCATGCGAAAACCCACCAATGTAAGGACTTAAATATAGATCCTCTTAAAACTGCGAACCTTTTGAGGAGTAAGCAAAAAGAAGTATTACTGCATTTATCTTGTGATATGATGAAGGCTGACTATTTAGGTCGGCTGTTGAATATGCTTCAAGAAAACAATATTTGCAATTTATTTTTGGTTTTGGGAGGTAAGTAAAGATGAAATAATTTACACCGCTACCGTAATAAAATTATACAACTGCTCCAATAGTTAGGTACATAGATCGGAATATAATTGTTTAGGTATACGCCTCCAATTTATATTATTTTGTAAAGTAAAATGAGAAACGTATGGTTTCGTTATATGATACGCGGTAATAATGGCTTGCATTTACTGACGATATCATTCTGTTAGGCTGATTTTAAAATACTGCATACATGTATTACAATCTTTAAGATAAATAGATTAAGATAATAAGCTAGTTAGTTCCTTATTCGGCTGAGTGTTGAACAACAGTTGAACAATAAACAAATTCCAAGAAATTTAATGCCTGCTTCTATTTTGTCCTATAAGATTATTATTTCAAATTGTAGGTATAGTTTCATTAATGGAGTGAATCTAATCATACGAGTTATTACTCTTTTTATTACGTTACTGGTAATATCTACTTTTACCTATTGCTTTTTCAGAGGGATACGACCCTAAGACTTCAGATTTCAAAAACACTTCAGAAATGATACAATTTATAAGAAAGAAAACTGGTCAATATTTCTGTATTGGTATTGCCGGTTTCCCTGGTTGCTCTGAAGAAAAACTATTGCTTATTAAGGAAAAAATCCAAATCGGTGCAGATTTTATTATGACCCAAGCATTCTTCGATGCAAATGCGTTCAGAAATTTAATAGAGCGCTGTAATGAAATGGACATCAAAGTTCCAATAATACCTGGAGTATTTCCATTTGAATCGCTCAAACAGCTAAATGGATTCATAAAAATGTGTAAAATCAAAGTATCCGAAGACTTATTGGAAGCTGTCAAAGATAAAGAAGAATTAAATAAGCCTTGCATCGAAATAATTAAACAGCTAATACAGGAGCTGAAATCTAAATGCAACACAACACATTTTCATTTCTTTACTTTAAATAAATTGCAACACGTTAACAATATGATTGAACAAATAAAATAGTTTTAGTCGTATTCATCGACATGACGTATGTATTTATTTCTTAATTATCTACTCATGCCGTATATTGAACTAAATCACCTAGGTTCACACAGCAAGGGCAATCCATAATTAGTAGCGATAAGGCCCATTATGACTGGGGAGGTGCCACATTGCCCTCAGTTTCCGACTGACGAAGTGACGCAAGTTCTTGTGTTGCTATACACTGGAAGTCATGCTGTCTTTGATGGGGTCCGGTTGTTGTATCGGACTAGAACCTGTCATAGTTATGGTGAATGACACGAATCTAATGGCCGTATCTATGTATTGAGACTTTAGGGCAAGGGAAAGCAACTGTGGTTTTTAGTCGGTTCGAGTTTGATATACCCTGCCGCTTCTAAGTGGCAGATGATACTAAAATGAGGACTCACCGCACACAACAAAATTTTCGCACTGTAATAAAATATACTCCCAACACTAAAATGATTTTATTCATGTAGGTAAAGTTACAAAGTTAACGATAGGGATTTATAAAGCGAATGTCAGTGGAGTCGCCGGGAGGGGACGCCCTAGAAAGGCATACCACGACCTTATTGGTGAGATCCTTCAGAAAAGTTGGGTGCGTAGTACCCGCAACCGGCGCATGTGTATGACAAGATGTATGAATGTAGACGAAGCAAAAGAAGTATGCAAGAATCGTAGCAGATGGCGTTCTGTAGTTTCTGCCTACCCCTATGGGAAAAAGGCGTGAGTGTATGTATGTATGTAAAGTTACAATACTCATACTTGTGTAGTTGCAGGAAAAACAAAATCCTAAAGCTATCAACGATTGCGGCGGAAAAGCGGCGGTAGCCTAATGGCTAGAGCGTCGGACTTGCGATCATGTCAAAGTAACAGTACACATCTGCCTAACTCTTTGGGCAATACAGGCGTGATGGTATGTTATGTTATGTTATTTTATAGATATCAGTGAGACGGATCTAGTTTCGTTATTATTTTGAAAATTGTACGTAGGTAACATACATTTCATTATTTAAAAAAGCTATTTTTTAATTGATTGGGATTGATCTTATTAAAAATCGATGTTTATTAAATCGATTTTTTGAGAGAAATAAAAATCTTTTTTTTTTACCGAAAAGTTACATCCCTATTTATAGGTATATACTACGTCATAGACTATAAGCGCTACTAGCTGTTACAGTCTATGACAACTCGGCTAAAAGGACTGTGTATCCAAGCCAAAACCAATGAAAAAAATTGTAGTATCAGTGTCAATTGTCATTGCGGTCCGTCAAATATTTAAATGTCAGTGTCATACAAACGAAGAGGAAGAGGCAGTTTTAGGTTATTCCAAGAGAAAATTTAATAATCATCAAATAAAACTTGTGGTAAATAGAAATTACTGCAGATCAAATTTTCAAGTAATCATTTCTGGAGTACTCTTGCGTGAGTTTCCTTGTTTACTTGAACTGCTTTAAAAGTTACGACCCGACTAGCAGTACAAATTCTAAGAAATCAATAATTGTATTGTAGGTGTTCAAAAACGGTGAATAATGTCGTTTCCCGATAGACAGCAGCGGAAAACATGTTGGGACTCCAGAGATCGTTACTGGGAATGCTTAGATAAGGAAAACGTAAAAGATAATTCTGAAAAACCCAAAGCATGCTTGGAGTTTAGGACAGTGTTTGAAAAGTCCTGCCCAACACAATGGGTCTCACATTTTGATAGGAAGCGAGACTTTAACGTCTATAAGGAGAAAATCCAAAAAGAAGGATATGAACCCATAAAAGATAATTAGTGCTGTGTTTTTGATTTTAATGTATTATACCTAAATATAGATTGTGTAGTAAATTATATTTATAGTGACTTTGTATTTTATTTATTTGCTAATATTACTTACCTTAAATAATATAATTCTATACTGGTAATTCTATTCACAAAGTAGGTAACCATGTACCAATACATTATTATATTTCAAAATTGTATGTATTTATTTACTGCTGCATAATTATCGATTTTACTATTTATACTAAATTTATAATAAAGGTACAGAAACAGTGGTATTAATTGATCAGGTATGATGATTTATTCTATATGATATTAATGTTTTTCAGATGATAATTTTGTACAATGGAAAGATATGATAAAGTTTTAGCTGCAATTAATGTATCCACTTCTGAATTGAGGATTGCAGATATTCAGGTACCTATAATTTAAACCTATCTCTACAAAAAATTGAATTGATTGATAATTATAGTTTTGCACCTATACACATAGTTCAATTCTATTTATTTTGACTAAAGTACAGTGATTAATAAAAAAAAAGATCTATCGGTTAGATCAGCTTTCTTATATAGAAAATGGAAACTCTTATGGTATGGAACTCTTCCCCAAGATTTTATATAATGTAACGTCTATTCTTAGTAAGTTTTTAAATATTATTTTCAGGATGTATTAAAACTAGCAAAAGAAAGATCCAATGCTTTGGGATATTTTTGGAATAAAATATCTGGAATTTTATGGGATCATTTGAAAATTGGGCTTAAAAAGTTTGATGATCAGTTGCTAACTGCAACATGTTTTTATACAGTGATATCACTTACCGATAACCAAAATGTATATCTTACTGAGTTATCAAAAATGATTGATGAAGAGTTATTAAAGAAAAGTGAAGGCAATAAATCATCTACAACTTTTAATGTGGTGTCTATGATGTATGGTATATTTCAATCAAAATTGCTTGACCAGAACTCTCAAAATTATATTGCTATACTTACAACTGTTTTAAAACAAATGTTTGATTTACTTCTGCTGATGGGATATGAGTATTCACAATATACATTTATATCATTCAAGACAATGAAAATGTTTAAAAAAGTATGTGGCACAGAATTACAGGAGTGCATATTTAATAAAGAAAATCAAATCACATTACTCAACTTTGTAAATCATAACTGGGAAAATCCTATTACTGGGATAAGAGATTTAAATAGATCCATATTTCATACACTCATATCTACTTTTAATGATGAAATGTATGAAAAAGTGTTAAGGGAAATTAATGGTTTCTACTGGAACAAAGCAAAATATTTAATGCTCTCAGAAATTATTGAATACAATAGAAATGGAAATTTATTTTCTTTGATCAATTATTATAAGTGGGTTGATGGCCTCACATTTAGTCTTTATAAACCAGGACTTGTGTCTGCTGGGGCTGACATGTACTATGCACTACTTAAACATATTAACTTTGCAAATGATTGGTGTAAAATATTCCTATTACATGTCATTAAAATTTTGAATGGTTCCAATAGCAAAGCCATTGAGAATTTTAATAACTTTTGGTGTTTAACAACATTCAAGAAATTCCCAACTCTAACTAATACTATACTTGAGGAAATGAATACTTTTGAAAAATCTGAACAGAATTTGTGCAGTCAGTTGTGTATTATAAAACAAGCTAATAAACTTGGTATCATAGAGAAAAACAACTGGTGTAGAACTGAAGATTTTAATCATATTGAAAAGGTTGTATTGAATGGTATAGAACACTGCAATTATTATATAAGGATATTAGCCTTTGATATTGTCTGTGTCTCACACAAGAAGTTGGTCCCGAGTGACATGGAATATGATCTAATATTGAACTTCATTAGAAACAATTTAAATTCCGACTGCACAGTACTGAGGCTAAGCATGTTAAACAGTTTTAGCATTTTTTTAACAAGATTGCATTCTATATTTTTAAATGTTATGATAAAAGATGAGAGAACTGAAGACTTAGAAAATTTACTTGGATTTTGTAGAACAATGCAGGATTTAATTATTAATTCCATTTCCTTGAATGGAAATTATCAAAGAAAGATCACATGTGTTAAGCTATGTAATTCTATAATAACCAATTTTAGTGAAATTCCTAACAAGAAGAGAGGGCAAACAAGGCGTGCTAACATAACACTGATCACATATGTGAAGGAAAAGGGTTGTTGGTTATTATCCACAGAAGAATTCATTTATAAACTACTAGGCTTACTAACAGACCCTACAGACGACGTTAGAGAAAATGTGGTCAAGCTATTGCTGAATGATTATTCTGAACAATTAAGAAAGCCAAATATTAATAAATGTTTAGTAAATGATGCTGTAAAAAGCATGAAGAGTAAGTTCTTTTTTGAGATAAGCTGTGGCCAGAGCATGTTTAAGTTATTAACTAATTTAGTAATGGAAGATAAACATTGCATAGTAGAGTACAAATCAGTAGAAGATATATTTTGTAGTACATATAAAGAATTAATGATTGAGTATAGAGCAAAAACAAACATTATGAAAGCTATTGACACAGGGAAACAATTACATTCCTTAATGAATATTCTGCTTGTTGTATTGGAGACTTGTATTTCAAGTTCTTATAAAATTGAACTTCATAGCACTATGCCGGAACTTGTTAATGTTTTGGAAATCATTTCAAATCAGTTTAGCTGGGAGGAAGAAAGTTCAACAAGTTCAGATTTTTCAAAGATGAATGACATGGTGGAAAATATTATTGGTGATTCTGGTTATAGTCTTAGTGATATGACTGATCAGACTAAACTCTCTGGTTATCACCAAATTGTGTTGAACTCCCTTTGGTTGAATGTTAAGGTAATTCCTGATTTTCACATTACGTTTATACCCACATTGCTAGTAAGCTTTTTTCTTAAAAAAAAAATCTATATCAGATTTTATCCTAATAATGATAATATTATTAAATATTCTAATTGCAGGCATCATGTGATTTAGCTTCGATTTTGGTACAATTTAATGATAATGATCCTATTATGTGTGAAAAGTGCCTGAACATAATTACTCATGTTTTGGAGACATCGCGACATAAAGGAACCATTGAAGCAGCAGGAGCGTCTCTTGGTAAATGGTTTCTCAGTTTACTTGAATAATTAATTCAGGCAAGTAACTACCAGTTAGTCAAATGATCGCAAACGCGACTATTGAGCGAGAGGTCCTAGGTCTAGTTACCAACAGTGGAATTGGAGTTTAGATTTGGAATTTGGTACTTGGAATGGGCAGTATTTTTTTGGGGGAATTCAGATATGATGTTTTGTTATGTTTATTTATATATGAAGAGAAATAATATATACTAAAGATTTTGTTTCATTTTAGGAAGAGGTATTCAGTACTTGACTTCTTTACCAGAAGAAAACAAAGTTTCAGAAGTGCCCTACATTTTACTTAAATGTAAACTGGAGGATTTGATATCAGAAACAAACAAAATGGCCTCTATAACGCGACGAGGGGCAGGTCTTTCTATTATGGTACACAGAATAGTTTCGAGTGATTCGAAAAAGGAAAAAGTAAGGAAAGACCTCATGAATGAATAATGATATTTTTACAGCATGTCGCCAATAATTAATTAATTTGTTGAATACATTTTTTCAGCCACTCTTTCATTACTTTATGAACACTCTATTGCGTATATGTAGTGCTACAGACGACACGCTGAAGGCAAATGATGAGAAAATGGAAAATGAAATTGACTTACCTAAAGCTATTTACATTCATTTTATGACGAGAGTAGTAAGTGATAGCAGCTTAGCTTCAGACATGATGTTTTATTTTACTAAATTAGCTGAACTTGCATTTGGAAATTTAACAAGTGCTCATTGGCAAATCAGGTAAATCGTCATAGGTACCCATAATAACTACACTCACATATTTAAAATAGATACAAATGACTTACCATGCTCTGTGAAAATACTTTCAGGAATGCAGCTCTTCAGTTGTATGGAGCTTTAATACCAAAACAAATAGGCAAGAAGAAAGCTTCAGGTAGTGACGAGGAAACTACAGCGTCTGTTGCGTGTGATGAACTGCGAACACATTCACCAAAGCTATGGAAATACATAATTGAACAGTTAAAACAGAGCAATGATCATGATAAAGTACAGTCCCATTCAAATTTAGTCCCAATTTTAAATTTACTGGCAAACAGTGCAAAGAGATATAGCTTTTCATATAATCTGGCAGAAATGAAAAATACAGATAAGGCTTTATTGGATCATCTAGTTCGATTGCTCAATAGTCCAATACATACAGTCAGACGGCTGACTGCCAAATGCATATTTAACATTTATGATTTTGAAAACATCTATGAACTTTTATTGAACCAAGTATATTGGACAGAAAATTTGTTAAATGGTAGTTTAATGTTGTTAAATTTATGCTATCATTATTATTCTTTAAACTCAGCCTATGAAGTCAATTTTCAAAAGTTAAGAAATAAATTTAGAGAGATATTATTTATTCAAAAGCAGTCATTTTTAAGCAAAACTCTGTTAGAAGATATTTGCGTCAATGATTATGAACTTGAAGATATTGAAAGAACAATATTGGAAACGAATATTAACAGGTACTCCCCTGGAGTGCATTTGTGGGCAGAAGTTCGATTAGAAAAATATATAAAAACATGCTTTTGGGAAAAAATACCAGCAATGTTAAATATTGTACTACAACAAAGTAATTACGAAAAGTATTGTGAATTCATTTTCTTGAAGACTAAAACTCAAGATTGTACAGATAAAGAAATTTTACTAGAAGTGGTTGATATTTTGTTATCATATGAGAAGAAGTATAGTAGCAGTATTATTTGGAAAATCCTATTTGAAATATCACTAAAAGCTATGTTAACTGACCGTTTAAATATACCAGAACTACTGAAAAATATAAAGGAAAGGGAATCAATGTACACCCTGAGATTTATTATTCCATTGGTAGCTAGAAACATTACAGACACCCACGATGATAATAAATTAAGTTTAATTAAATTTGTTATGAAATTAAGTGATTTTGAAAATTCAGATGTTGATATGAGATACATTGCAGCAATTGCCAACAATGAATTGGCTAATACATTTGATTGCTTGCCTGATACAGTCAGAGTTGGTTCAATAACATGTGCAGTTATGTTACTGCAAGATGAAGATGAAGATGTAAGAAATGAAAGTGTGTACTTCTATCAAAGATTGAGTGATCAAGAGGCAATCATTCAACCTTATATTTGTTTGAATAATATTCTAAATAGAGAATTTCTGTGCAATGTGTTTGCAGACTCTCAGTCATCAATACTGGACCTTACTAATGAGTTATCAAAATTATTACAATCAACCCATACTGTAGATGAATACAACCCATTTGCAAATGATTCCAAAAATATTTACCTTGAACCAAATGTACTAAAACAATTGATAGAACACTTAAATAATGTTTAAATGATAATTATATAAGATTTTTTATACTTAAATTGTTTTATTTTCTTATGCAAAACCTTAATTAGCAAATATAAATATAATGTACAATGTCAAACTAAGAAGGCTTATTGTTAATAAAGGATATTTAATTACAAAACCAAGGCCAATAGTGTGAAATCATTCATCATAACAGTACATTTGTGGTGGAGTAGTGTCATCTAATTGTATAGAGACAATGTGACGGCCAGGTACCATAACAAGACCTAGTACCCTAGGTTCTTCAGTTTCGCCATCACTGCTTTTGAGGTACTCTGAACATGCTCCTAAAAATTAATTAGTATTTGTATTACAATTTAAGATTTCATGAATTCTGCTATTAAATCTTAAAAACATTGCTAAGCTCTCTAAGTGTTGCTTTTAGCTATAACGTAACAACCTACTTTTATCATATAATAATAAATAAATAATGTGATTCTTCTCACCTAATATGACATTGGCATCTCGGTCTGTGCATAGAAATACTCCAATTAGAACTCGACCGTCTGTCATCTCTATTCTAAAGTTCATGTTGAGCCATTTCTTTAATTTAGTTTTTCCATCCTCTGCATTCTGAAAAATAATATTCAAGTTGTTACAGACGGTATTAAATCAGTTTAGAAACAAAGATATATTGTACTCTGAGTTTAGAAACAGAAAATAAGCCGTAATAATGTTCAATTTAGGTTATTCAGTACAACGGACAACAGTGGCTTTATTTAAATAAATAAATATGAAATATTGTTATACATATTCGGCCAGCAAAATAAGGATTAAGTTACATAGTTCTGGTTGGTAAATTACCGTAAGAGTCAGAGAACCTACATAATATAAAATTACCTTTAAAGTGTCTAATGCCTGTTCCGAAATCGGATTGGCACTCATGTTTATTTATTCTTTGGGTCAGAGTAGCCTTAGGTTGGGATGTTCTTAGTGAAGTCGAGCATTAATATTGAATTTAGTATTCAATATTTTTATTATTTTGGTTTATAATACAACAATAAACCATTCCGTTTTGCCAAAGTATGTTTGCTTTTTTTACTTTGATTTGTCACTTGTCAGTTGACACCTTGACACTGACACTGACAGATAGTTTTACACAAAGGCTGCGTTCCACTTGGCGATCACAACAAACAAAACGCTCCTTTAGCCGTTCCACATCGCGACCGTGGTCGTTGTGGTCGCGGCGAAAAATTCACTCATGACGTCGTGACTTACGCCCGCGCGACGCCCAAAACGATCAATAGATCTAAAAAGGTGGGTCGTTGGGTTAACGACGACAGTTACGCCCACAAGCAAGTAGAACGGGAAAAACTACAGTCACGAGCGTGATCGACAAGTAAAACGCGGCCATAGACAGCTGAAGAGATGACAAAATTGTTAAATAATTGACATAAATGTCATAATAAAACCAGATAAACCCAAAATTTATCGGTACAATAATAATCAGTGGTATTAGTATTATTGAGTAAATGGAAGGCAATACAGTTTTAGCTTCTTATGATCAGTTTATGAAGATGTTCAAATATTATAAATCCAATAAACCTAAGCCTTCTTTAGAGGACGTCTTATCAGTGGAAAAATGCTATGATGAAAAGGTACAGTTCTATACCTAAGATATTATTTGTATTCATATAAATAATATAAGTAGAAATGCTCATACTGACAAAAACCATTCTGCATTCACCCCTGCACCTATAATATGTAACACTGTATTTAGTCCATATTCTGAACGACTCCACTGGGTCTGTAAATATTTTTAGCCTTATTTCTAGTTTATAATTAATTAGAAATAAGGCTAAAAATAATAACTAATTGGTTAATTAGTTCATAAAATTATTTTATAGGTAACTTATTCTACTCCAGATTCTGTCAAAGAAGATGCAAGAGCAAGTATATTAGGACTAAAGAATTTGAAGGAATGGCAAATATATTCTTTTAGAAAACATCCTGGGCTACTATTTATCAGGAATCCATTCACTAGTTCAGGCCAAAGGTATTGGATCAGAAAATGCCTAGAAGAATACCCAAGGAAGCCAAATAAAATAAATGTTGATATAGAGATGTGTGTGCAAGACTGGTGGCACGAATGCTTTAGGAATGGCCAATGTGACAAACAACTTCAAAAGAAACTACGATGGACAACATTAGGATATCACCACAACTGGGATACAAAAGTAAAATGTTAATATTTTAATTTTCTGATAATTGTATTCTACTCTTGACTTCATTAAAACACCCCAATAAGTTTTCATTTCTGTAATGGGCTTATGGTCTCATAAAAATGCCTACCACACATAGAGCCAAAACCATAATTAAAATTGGTCCAAAAATAAGGAAGTTATAAGTATTTTAATTGTATGCTAGACAGAGAGTGTATAAGTTGATTTACGGCTTGTGACTTATACAACAAACTGGTAGGTAGGTTTTTGTTAAGTATTCTAATAATGATTTTGCAGGAAAGGGATTAACTATCCCCTCTCATTCTCAGCAAAATATTGTAACACTAATGTTGTTAGTATTGCAGTACTTTATTAGTTGATTTAAATTATTTTTTTAGTACCTAAGTTTTACATTTCATTAGGTTTTTCAATAGGCCCATTATTTTCATAAATTAAAGTTATCTAAGTAAGTAAGTAATCTATTAGGGGATTACGAAAAATTCAGATTAATTTAGCTTAATTTACTAAGAATTTCTTGAAGTCAGCAATTTTTTTACTTTAACTAACTTTACTTTCCAGGTTTACACTGAACAGAATAAGTCTCCTTTTCCCGAGGACTTAGCAGAATTATCTGATGTGCTGGCTAAGTACCTGGGCTACTTAGATTTTAGAGCTGAGGCTGCCATTGTTAATTACTATCACATGAACTCCACTCTCTTTGCCCATACTGACCATTCAGAAGTGAATTTAGAAGCACCTCTGTTCTCATTCAGGTATTTTATTTATTAGTACAAAAATAACATTTTGCGTACTTCCTGCCTCATTAGTCTAGTGGTCCTAAGCGCAGGTGCTATGCTAGAGGTTCTGTGTTCGAATCCCAGGTCATGCAGTGTTATTAGGTGTTTCTATAAAATTCTCAGTCAATTCTTAGCTTAGGGCCCTAAGTGCGAGTGCAATGGTATCCTGGGTTCAAATCAATTTGTGTATATTTGTTTTTATTTTCAGTTTTGGTCAGTCTGCAATATTTTTAATAGGAGGTGAGGATAAGTCAATGGAACCTTCAGCAATCCTCATCAATAGTGGAGACATTGTGGTGATGTCAAAAGAGGCCCGTTTGTGTTACCATGCTGTGCCTAAAATACTACCTGCATCAGATTCGCCATGGGATAACATTGACGATTCAAAGGTCCCCACTGATAGCCAGTATTTTAAATACATAAGAGATCCAAAAGAATTTACATCATGCATGAATGAAAACGTACTAAATGAAAGATGGACCAGAATTAAAGATTACATTCAAGAGTCAAGAATAAATATGAATGTACGACAAGTACTGAATGAAAAACAAATTAGATTATCGGAATAACTATTTATTTTCTTGAAAAATATATGTATGCAATTTTTTACTAGTTATTGTGTTTCTATTGGGGTTGGTAATGTATTAAGATTTTACAGCAATATCATGAATTACCCTGGGATTTGCGCATGGCATTTCTTGCGGTCTTGGCTGATCTGTTACTACTGAAACAATAAGTATTACATATATAGCTACTGAATCAACCTGCTGGGCGTAGGGCTATTCCAGCTACATAAATATATTTTACAGTCAACATAGGTCAGCTTCCTGTCTAACCAGATGTAGCTGAATATTGCTACTAATAGTATTTTACAAGAAGTATCAGCCATCAGGTTTCTGTAACCTATTTCTGGGCAATTCCTGTGGATATGTCTACAACCGGTTGACAAGTGCAGCCCAACCCTGAAGATCGGTTGATCAGCTTAGTTTTTACGTAAGTCGTAGCCAAGAGCCATCCCTCACCTTCAGAGTTCAACTTTACCCAAACTGAAGACAAAGCTTCGCTATATTTAAATACAAGCACGTTATCATCACTTTAGTCGTCACAATATATGGATCGGGATCGACGTAGGTATTAGTTACCAAGCTATACTGTACCTATCACATTCCCTGCCAAGTTTTCCATGTAAGGGTGTGTGATGTGTCGTTCAACACACCTTCTGCCCTTTTACCCTGGCCGAAAAATAAACCATAAGTAAGAATAAATAGCATTTGTTTGCGTTCCGAGGAAATGTCGAATAATTTAGGAAAACAATTTAATTATTTTTTCTCACCTTTAGTGTCGGCAACAGGAATTATATTTTCGTTGCTTTTGTGTAGATCGCAAAGACCCCAAAAACATTTGACATAGCTCTCGGCGTAGCATTCATACTCGTCTTTAGCTTGAAATAGGGCGAGGCGCCGCGCTACTGGCTTTATGCAACCATCGCACTTTATACGAGATTTTACCAACATAATTTGTTTGGTGGTAGTGAAATAAAACAAAAAAGTACTTCTTAATTTTATACCATTGGTTCTAATCGTCGTTTTCTAATATCTTAGCATGTCAAAAATGACAACATTTGGCACATGCTACGGAAGTATCGTTTTTGAATAAAAAACAAAAAAGTCCGCTTTATTTTCTCACGTCCTAAAGTAAAGAGATCTCACGATAGACATCTACTAAGCTTTTTTCCAGACATTATTATTCTCTGAGAGCTTTCCAAAGCTTACGATAGCAGCTTTAAAATGAGAATTTCGTATTTTGTACTGACACTATTGGTCGCTAGGTACTCGAGTAAGCTTCAATATTCCGATCAGTTCTTTGTATAGGGTGTAGGCATTCATTCGTCGCAGCGATCGGCAGTTAGCTGCTCCATACGATATCGAATCCAGCCCTTTCAATCCGAAGCGAATGGCTGACGACAAAGCGGCACGGTTCTACCATCTGCTCAATGGAAATGCCATTTGGCGTTTCAATTCAAAAAGATGATTATTTTCAAGATACCTTCAACGTTCGATCATTTATTTGGAAAAGACACATTTAAATGCATATCGCAAAGATTTATCACAAAACAATTTAAAACGACGATAGAAGATAGAATAGAATAAAATAGTCGGTACCTAAACGAGCAGATGACCCAAATTTTGTATTTGTATTTTGCTTTTGCCTCAAATGAGATATTATGTGACCTGGATGCCTAGCTGAATGGCAGTTAGGAACTGTATTCTTAACCGTCTCCACACTGGGAAAAACAAGGTATAATCTGGAACACGTATCTACTGGTGTTTAATTCCATTTTGCTACCGATACCACCCCTGTCCTGTATTATGGGTCAAGACAAAGCAAGCCCGGCGCAACGCCGATCTCCACCCCTAGTGAAGCGATTAAGTAGGCAGTGTTCACTACAATACACAAATTGAGATAGGTAGGTACAATACCGTAAACAAGCGGCGCAATTTGCGTACGTGTCGACATGACTCTCTCGTCAAGTGATTAGACTTCAACAAGTATACTGTCATATGCAACCGAGGTCTCAATCCGGGTTTGATGGTTTAATGGAATCTGAATGATGCCTTATATCACTATACACTCTCACTCACTTCTGTGTGTACATTTGTAGTTGTAATTAAATGCAAACGCGATACAAACACATGGATATGCTACATAGATAACACTACCTAGAATTACAATACGCTTTGTATTACGGTAATGTGTAAACATTGACGTTCAGTCTAGATAGCGTGATTGCTTTAATTAATCTCAGTGCGAATTCGGTTCCAATGCTACGAATTATATTTAGGTACAGTTCTTAAGTGTGTGGCTTCCCCAAAAGTGCACAATCTTTGTCAAAACACAGGTTTTAAATGCTTGTATAGGCATTAACACCTGTGTTTATGCCTTTAGACACAAGACAAGACATCAAGGTGATTTTGTGAACAGTACAAACTTTGTTATATAATTTTTTAACGGCCAGACCAGCTCCCTGATCGTGTTTCGTAGGTTGTTGTAGGTGAGTTTAAGTTGGACTATTGAAAATACATATTATATACTGTACACCCACGCTTCGCTGCGTCGGTATGTTTAGGTGTAATAGGAGGCGAGCCTATCACAAATCCAGACTCCGAGCTGCTACACAGAAATTCATAAAAAAACTCAAAATTTACTTCGTTCGACCCGGGAATCGAGCCGAGGACATCAAGCGTAGCAGTCGCGCTTTGGACCGCTAGACTAACGAAGCAATCGCGTCAACTACCTACAAAATTAAAATAGAAGAATTGAGATGAAAGAAATAGTAGAATTGAGAAGCTCTTTTGAAGTCTGTTAAAAAGTCCAAGCTGCAAGATTGGAGTTATTACTTACATAAAGCGCTTTTTTAAAATAAATCCTTGCATTAACCTTGTAACGGAATGTGAGGAACTCAGGCTCTATCTTACCTAACTATAATCATTGACACATCACCTTTGTATGTAAAATGAGCTCGGTGACATTTGGCGGGCCCGGCAAAAAGCGCAAGTTGGCGTCTTTTTATTGACATTAAATGGTCGATATAAATTCAGTTGCCGGATTACAAAATTTATTGGCTTCAAAATTAAAGGAGACCGATTTCAATGGCGATGGCTGACAGCGTTCGTTTATGGTTGAACGAAGAGGATGAAAAAATAAGCTTTTGCTAAATCCCTCATTGAAAAAGTTATCGGTTTAATGGAACCTTTTTGTTGTATTGTGGCTCTTATGTTCGAGGTAGCTAGTGCTTTGCCTACTGATTGTTTTTTTTTTGTAAGGATGTGGAAGGCTGTGTAATAACCCTATTTGGTGATAGTCTAAGAAATGAGGGCTTTACATTTTAGTATGTATATGTATTGCCCATCTACGAGCTTTACCAGTTTTTGTTGAAGGTCTGTAGTTCGAGGGAGTGTTCAAGTACCTCATTTATCCCGCCTTATCTTGCCATTCTTTGCCTATTACCTAGCTAGGTCTTATATAAGTTAGTTAAGTAGTCAGTTAGGAAAGTTGGTATCTCGTATAATTTTATGAAAGAATAAAATAAAAGGCGAGGTTTAAGAAAATAAAAAACCTCTTTTATTAATTCGAGACTAGTATTAGGTACTTACCCACTTATTCTATTTAGGCGGATAGTCTCTCGTTGGGCGCCAAATTAAATGTTATTTGTATGTTTTTGCAAATTGTAAGCCTATAACACATTCTAGGTTCATGGTACTAAGAATTGCGACATCAACTAAGTATTATTCACAGTGGGTACCAAATTTTGTTGATCATCGCGTTTGGTGTATTGAACCAGAAGAGGCAGGTCGATTCCAGCCCACAGTCAAATTTGTCCTTCACTAAAATGACTTTATAATCTTACCATGGAAAATGCATAAAGATAATGAAAACAAAAAAAGAATTTGGCACCGAAGGAGAGCCGATCAGCCCTAAAACTAAAATGTTTAACTGCAACGAATCGCAATAAAGCAACCAATTCTGCATTAAATATTTAAAAATTGACGACATTTCTTATGGGATCTGTGATTGGATAGATAGTGTGTGTGGTCTACTCTGATTATTTTGCAATACAGGTTGAGATACAAACAAAATCAAACAATTTTCAACTTTACTGCTTCGGAAAAGCGAATGACGTTAAATTAATGAGGATTTAATGCCTTGTCACTTCCATTGAATTGCATGAAGGTAATTTTTTGTCGAAGAACTATAAAAATAAAAGTGCGGGCCTTAATAAGGAGTATGGTGGCGAGATCCATGTCATTAATGGTCAGATTAAATAGCATTGTGTGAAGGTACCTTGGTACAAATATGGGTGTGTCTGAAAAAGCCTGACATTGATTCCACGTCGGCCCATCCTTTCGATATGGTCTGTATAATTAATTCGACCTTTTCCCACGAAAGGTTTCCTTATTATCTGAGTGGAAACCAAAACCTCCAACCATTCTCTTTCAGGTAGGTATACAGATTTTGTTAGAATGCTTCATCATTGTTTATAGGAAGGTAGTTGAATAAAAATATTTGGGGGCCTGAGAATAACTAACACAATGAAATTTTTGAATAAAGTTACCTAAGTAGGTATTTTAATGGAAATGAAAATTCAACATGTATATTTCAACTATAAAAAATAAACAAATGGGAAAGATCTTTTAATTTTGACTCCAAAGGTAAATTTGAAACTTCTAGTAGTATCAGGGATTTTATAGTGAGTTTACATTATAACATACCATCACGCCTGTATTCCCCGAAGGATTAGGTAGAGGTGTAGTAATGTACACCCACTTTTCATCGGTATGTTTGTAATAGGGGGCGAGCCTATTGCCATTAACAAATCCAACCCAGGACCTTTAGCGTAGCAGTCGCGCTTAGAACATAGAAGCAGTCTTAAGTTTACATCATACAGTAGAAATTGTATACAATATATAATAACGTATTATCTACTATAGGCTCTATGCTGGTATATGTTAAAAGTATCTATGTATATAGCGTAGTGTTTCGTGCACAGCACAATAACGACTTAATTAAGAAAGTTTGGTCTGCCCGAACTCCGCGGTCTCACTCAACCAATCAATTCTCAACGATTACGCTCAAACATTATTTTCATTAAAAGTCTATAAATCTATTCTTGGTTTAAATGATACATCTTTTTATCATATCTTGTAATGTAGTTTGGAAAGTTAGAATAAAAATCGCAACGCACAAAATGTTGGTAGGAAAAACATAATTGCTGAATTGTGGTTGCTACGGTTACATGTATCAAATTACTAGGTTTTGTCCGCGACTTCGTTTGCGTAAAGAGATTATTCCCAATACTGTGAGAATTTCCCAAAATATCGTTATAAATTAAAGCCTATATATAAGTATATGTTATTATGATATTTAAACAATAATACTGTAAAGTTTTACAAAATCCGTTCAGTAGTTTTTGCGGGAAAGAGTAACAAACATCCATCCTCACAAACTCATCTTTATAAGATAAGTAGGAAGTAGGATAGTAGGAAGTAGTAGACTGATAACTTAAGTACCTATTATGAATCCTACTTCCTTCCTAAGTAGGATTCATATTAGGTACTTAAGTTATCAGTCCCACATTGAGAAACGTAAGTAAGTAATTAATTTATTGCCAGTTTACACAAAAAAAACCACAACTTTACTTAACGTTACAAAAACAAAAACAAGTGTGTTATTTTGACAATTGGGGTAGGCTCAGCACTAACACTGTGGAGACAAATCTCCACAGGGCTGATTTTATTTCTTTGCAATTTTATTAGGATGGACAATTTGTGTGTGTGTGTGTGTGTGGGTGGTGGAATATTGTTCCAAATCTTGTCATGCCTCTATGTAATTGCACGACGTACTTAGTGGGTGTTACGTGAATTTTATCAGGTGCAGTGTAACGTGGTTACAAGCTTATATTAATTGCGAAATTTCCAGACACTGGATGGCACACAATAGTGCAATAATGGGACAGGCTTGTTTGCAAGCCCGCCACAAAGTGCAAAGCGCGTTTGTAAACAGCCTTATTGGTCTCGAAGCAATATTAATGTATACTACAGATAGGTACCTCAAAGCACCTGAAAGCTGGTATTGCACGCCTCGGATTGAGATTGATTACCCATCCTTAGGTACACTAAAGGTGAATGAATATTTCAGGGTTTAATTAATGCAATTAAGGTTTGCATGATCCAAGCCTTGATTGAGGGAACCAGCGAAGATAGAGTTCAGAAGCATGTACATATCCTGTAAGCCAGAGGTTTTATCAAAAGAAGTCTGCTTTCAGTTTAATTTAGAAATATAATTCTTATTTCCATTAATCCGTAGATGTCATAACTCAGAGTGGTATAACGTAATTTCCCAATCAGAAACATATTGCTACCATCGATCGCTTTCAATCTAAAATGTTTCCACAGATTCAGATTAAGTTGGATCGTCAGATGGATGACCTCATCTTCAGACCGTCCATTTTCCAACTCCCCGTGGAGCCCAGTTGACTGACGTAACTGTTCTAATTAGGAGGCGATTCCATAAATCATTATAATGATGGTTATTTGAATTCGGAACCTTAGGAGAGAATTAAAAGTAGCTCCGTATTTTATTAATAAATTGGGAAGTAGGTAACTAAGTATGAGATTTTGTTTTCTTGTCACTACCTTCCGGTCTTCATGTAAATAATATCTTAGGAGGAAAATGTCACGTTATTTACTATTTCTCTTTGATAATCTCTATGGAAGTCAGTGCCTACATACGAAAAATATATTTACAAAAAACAATAATAATGTTGTTTGTCGGATTATTTTGTGTTCTGATATTGTCAGTAGGTAGACCTTGGAGCTTTATTATTTGTCAGCTTCTGAGGTTGGAGTAAATAAATATAGACGAATGTCCCGAATTAGATATTTTCTTCCATTTCCAAACAACTCATTATTTTCTATGTTGAAGAAAATGAATGAAAGCTTCATTTCAGCGAAGCAACCATGTACGTTTGATAAATATCTAATAAGACCCGTCATGGCGAAATTTTACGAATCCCATGGCCGTAACGATAGGACAAAGCAAGGTAGGTGCGGTTTTCAGTAGGTAGGTACGAGTCCGACAAATCAGCATCGGATGTCAGCGGAGATCCATAAGGATTTTCCGCACTCGTTTACTTTAGTGTTTTTATTTTATTATATTTTAAACAGTCGGTTTCATGCGAGCTTCTGTGCCTCTTAGGAAAAATATCTTAAAAAAAAATACAGGGTGGAAGGGACATCAACGCACAAACGCTTACCATGAATTCGGTACATGATTCTGAACTCCCTTGCGTAGATATTTTTCGTAGGTTATTAAAAAAAAACGGCTGTGCCATACATTTTGACCGTGTAGGTATGGCACTTTTTTATGAAAAAAACGACGAAAAATATCTACGCATGCGGGTTCAGAATCATGTACTGAATTCATGATAAGCGTTTGATGTCCCTGCCACCCTGTATAGAATACTTATGGTAAATTGGTGTAAAACGTAGTTATAGTAAGTACTAAGTACCTACCAACGTTCGCGAAGAGGTTAGCAGCAAGCTAGGTTGGTTGTTATGGCGATGTTTTCGCGAGCGCTCGTCGAAGCGGGCACACCACTCAAACCGTACGAATTTTAATTGGAACCAATTTTTGAGAGATCCATTTACGCTGTAGGTAAAACTAAAAATATGTAGACAGATTTTTTGACTAGTATACCTACGAAATTCTATTCCCAATATACCCATAAAGTACTTTAATTTTGGTATCACTTGAGTCCTTTTCAAATAGGTAATTTCAAGTAGGTTCTTTCTCCGTTGGATATATTCTTCCATTCATTTGCCATACAAGCCGTTTGTGTTTATACCACTTTGGTATATTGTAGTTAGATATCTCCTAACTCACAGTTAAGGAAGTTACGGACGCGGGTGTGTGGAGTTACGACGTGGGAATACAATTTATACTTAGAATAGATACCTATTATAATTTAGTGATGAGGAAATGTGGTATTATCTAAACGTCGATGTATCAAAGATTTGTTTTCATGTATACGTATTATTATTGTATTGATTTTTTCCCTGTTGCTCTTGTGTCCCAGCAGTGGACATATTATAGGCTGATTATACTATTATGCTATATATTGTCTTACTCACGCCTTTTTCCGGAGCAAGCAGAACCTCTAAGTGTAGAAAAGCTAAGTATTTGTTACGACTTTGCATGGTTCTTTTACTTTATCCCCATTTATACATCATGTATATCATCATCATACATCATCATACATCGTGCGGCTGATGTAAGTAACGCACCTTCCTGTTTTGATGGAATGTAAAATGACAATCGTTACAAATGTCATAATCTGTTTCCTTCTTTAATTAGGTGTCGGTAAGTATCACTTCATAGTTCCTCACATAATAGGGACCAAAAATTATCGACATGAAATTCGAATATCGACAAATTCCTTTTATATTCACAGAACATCACATGCAATACTTAGTTTAAATTTTCCCAGCTCAACGTTCTCAAGGTGTTTAGTTGGGTCTGAAACTGTATGTATACTCGTATATGTGAATATGGGGAGCCGCAGTTGTCTATGTTAATATGCATGACATGCTAACTTATTAATTCACTACACAACTATGTCGTAGGCACGACAGTCCGCTCACAGTGCCACCTAGTGTTGCGTTGACAAGAACGAATGTGCTGATGGTTATTGAGTTTATTGCCTGCTGAAACGGTTCGAGAAAATTGCGCGCTCGACAAGAACGGACTGGAATGGAGTTTAGGTACATAGAAAAGCTTATATAATGTGACATTTGCTTAAAGATTTTTCTGTTAGATATCCTTGAGTTTATTGTAGTATTTGGGAAGCCGATTTGAAAATTTATATGAACTAAGTATATCCGAGGAATACAGGCGTATGCGTGTAGGCGTATGTTATGTTTATACCGTCAGCCCTTAAATTTACTTCTTTAATCTTTACTAAGACGGGAGATGGTTTTAAAATAAGTTTAAGCGAGAAATATTCCGCTAACTGCAAATAGACGCTTCATAATCAAAAGTCTTGGTTACCGCAAATAGCTGTTATAAAGTGGCCGAGTCCGACTCAGGTGTTCCGCGCCTGTTCCTCGCTACAGTAAGACAGACTATGATAATATTTTTCTTAGAAGTTAACAATTGCAGAAAGAGCTGTCAACGGCGGGTGCCGTCACGAAGTTTAAATGAAATCTCGGGGCTATGTCTGTGTAATTACAAACAACTTGGCGTCGTAAGGTCGACGTAGACGCCGTCAACCGTGTAATGGACTTTTCAAGTATTCGTAACGTGAAAACTTTCACTTCAGCCGACTTAAACGCCTCCGACAATGTGCTTAACGATGTTTTTAACTACTTCACTCCATTCCTCGACTATTGCAGGTTAAATTAATAATTCAACTATCGTTCTAATTGCAATTCACTTAAATTATTCATGGTGAAATTAGAATATCCTCAACCGACCACTAACAGTCAACAGAATGGAGATCTACTTACAGTAGGTATTGGTCTAAATGATTCAAAATACGTTGGCTGCATTTAACTTTACTAATTAGATGTCAAAAAGGAAACTATACATACATACATACCATCACGCCTGTATTCCCCGAAGGGTTAGGCAAAGGTGTACTAATGTACACCCACATTTCGCCGGTATGTTTAGGTCCCATGTAATAGGGGGCGAGCCTATTGCCATTCACCGGGCACTAATCCAGACTCCGAGCTCCTACTGAGAATTTCATAGAAAAACTGGGGGTCGAACCCAGGACCTCTAGCGTAGCAGTCGCGCTTAGGACCACTAGACTAATGAGGCAGTCATTCAGTCAAGCAGGGAAAGGAAACTATATTCTCTACAATTACGCAAAACGTTAGTTTAATGGCCCATATTTTCCGATCCACTATCGATACTAGATCAAAACTTATGGAATCGATATAAAATAGGAAGTTAGGTAGCCGATGGCCAACTGATGCCCGCTTGGGACACATTAGTATGCGTGAAGCAAGTATTTGTGCAGTAACCAGGCTGTTTGTGCTGTTATCTTTGGCACCAAAACACACCAAATGAACGTTTAGAGCCGTTAAATAGTGTCGTTATTTTAGCAAAAGTATTGGTCAGTTTTGCGGATGGGACGCATTTAGTTGATTACATAATAAATGTGTTCGAATTCAGTTCATTATGAACTTTGTAGAAATGCATGTAGGAATGCATTTTGTGCTGGCTACGTAAATATCTACCCATTGTTACTAGCACAATTGGATTTACCAAGAAATCCAAGAACCTGATAGGATATCGATAAAGCTACGGAGATTTCCAAATGTGCAAATGATGATCGCGATTGCAGGCACGTTTTAGAGACTCTGCGACATCGTGTTATCACAATTACCCTCAGCGAAGAGTCCCCGGCACGTCGACGTCGAATAAAACTCGCTGATTGCACAAAGCTCCTTCCTCTCCCCTCTCATTCGTTATCGTTGCAATTGTCCTCTTCTGTATACATTTCTTAATAATAGAACACAGAAAATGATCAAATGCAATTCCCATCGTATTGTGTTTTTCCACAAAAAATCTACGATGAAAATTTCATTATAAAAAACTCCCTAATTAGGAAAATAATACTTTATTTTAACGTAAACCTTGTATTTTAATTTAAACCCGCGTGAATTTTCTTTAGACGCCTTTCCTGTATTACATTTAGGCAGCCGGCGATGTTGAAATAAGTACTTAATTATATTTTCCAAAAGGGTTTCTAATTAATATAGCTGTGTTTTAATTAGCAAGAAACAGTTTATGCATTGCTAGAGTTAATTAAAAGAAGTCATTCTAGGTTCAAAACATGGAGTTAATTTTTGGGGTTTCTTGTTATATTGATAGTTAATTATACGGCGGAGTAAAATTACAGACCCGCTGTTAAAATACTGCTAAAACTTTTAGGGGTTTTCATTTCTTAGCGTCGGTAAGCAATATTTTCGTTATCCTTCAGATGAAACCATTAAGTATTAGAAAGAAAAAATCTTGCTAACGTATAACGTTATCCTTCTCGATCGTCTTTGCACGAACGCTCGCTGATGATAGCTTTTATACAATAAGCGCGTGCGCATAGGCTAATGCGGGTAGTAGTAACAGGCATTTATAGTTTAATTTGTATGCAGTGTCGGGGCTGTGCCAGAAGTCCAAACCATGAACCACAACCACAGAAGCAAAAAAAGGCTAAAAGGCATGCGTTTTTTAGTCGGTTCCCATTGTGGCGAATGATTCATTAGGTTTTCCGACTAAATAAAAAAGGCCCTAGATACTATCCAATACCCTGTGGATATCTTTTAGCTAGCACGAGCATAATAATAAAAAAGACTTAGTATTTGTATAACATACCATCACGCCTGTATTTTCCCCGAAGGGTAAGGCAGAGGTGTACAAATGTACACCCACGCTTCGCCGGTATGTTTAGGTCCCATGTAGTAGGGGGCGAGCCTATTGCCATAACCGAGCACAAATCTAGACACCAGCTACAGGGAATTTCATAGAAAATCTCAATAACACTGCTCGATTTGAGAATCGAACCCAGGACCTCTAGCGTAGGAGTCGCGGTTAGGACCACTAGACTAACGAGGCAGTCTTGATATTCATTTCCCGTAAAATTACATAGTAACTACATAATGGAAGTTTAGCTTGCTTTGTTCACAGGAGTGTAAATCCGGGGTAATATCAAAGAATGTTGACGCAAAAAAAGAGATCCGGAATGAGTTTCATTTCCTGGTCATATCCGGCGAGTTTGTTACAACGGCCACAGTTTTACACAAGTGATTTATTATAAGATATGACTTATACATAAACCTTCAACTTGAATAATATTGTGTTTTGTAGGTTCGTTTCACCTCACCAAATTCAAGTAACCCAATTTCTGGGCAATATCTATCTATATCCTGAAGATAGACTGGTTGTCAGGCTTTTTGGGTTTCTGATTACCACTGACGATTTTCATAGGTATTCCTGTTTTGTTTTTAAAGTAATAACGCGGTAAACGAGCAGGTGAGCTACCTGATGGTAAGTAGTCATCGCCGCCCATGGACATCTGCAAAACCAAAGGATTTGCAGAAGCGGTGCCGAGGCTATTTAAGGATAAGGCAGGGGAGAAAAGGAGAAGGAAGGGGACTGAGGGAGACAACTCCACACTCACCGTGAGAAACGCAACAGTATGCATATTGCTACTTGACGTCGATATTCTGTGGTAGTACTTCCCCAGTCGTGCGGACCCATTCATGCTGGCATGTAGGCATTCCAGCAGGCACTACTACTACTGCTGTTATAAATATAACCGGGACTGAAGGCTTACTTGTTCAACGAGGCACAGAGAGGTCGTGATATGTGAATAATGGTCACCCATCCGTACATTGACCGCGGTAAGTTCTCGATTTAGCGATGCAGTTCGGTTGATTAGCTTAGTTATTACTAAGCCACAAGCCCCTTCAAGCGTCTTGAGCGTTGAATCCTTCCCGTTGTAATAGACATAAGAAGATTAAGTCAACAATTCAAATTAAAAAAAAATCAGGAGCTATTAAATAAGCATGTAATGTTACTGCTCGGGGCGCGACCGTTACAATCTCGTATTCTGATTTAATACTGGCTTCCATTACGTCGACATCGCTCAATTATCTGATATACGCCACATGTTTGTTCCGTGGAGAAGAATGTTTTATTAGATAGAAATACCCAAAAAAGACAGATAGACAGAGTTCCGAAAAATATCAAAATCTTTTTTTTTCTAGCCATCCTGATCATCCTTGGTGGATGATCATCCATCAAAGAGGAAGAAAAATACAGCAAGGAGTGCTCGGTGCATTTAGGACGAGATAAAATAAAGTTTATTACCTATATTTAGTATTCATACTTGGTCTCATTTTATAGCTTGGTTCTCTCGCAATTAGTGAGAGGCTTGTTCAATGATGAGCCTAAGATTGGGAGCGCGTTGACAGACCCGAATCTCACATACACAAATAACCAAATCAGAAGAAAAATCGCACTGCTGTTACACTAAATTCGATCGCTTACTGCTACGCCAATCAACCTGAGTGCTTTGTTATTAGCACTAAAGCAAGTTCAGAACAAATATTTGTACAGCCTACAGATTGGTATCTACCGACTATACATCCATACGCGCGAAATTGTTTAGAACTGCCATATGTAAAAAACCTTTCCAGTTTCGTTTTCACCCCATATCACACAAGTACTGTAGGGACGAAGCTAACATACAGTTTACGAAGTTATAAATAAATATAAACAAAATTGGCATTGGCAACTTTTGTAAGTCGTTAATAATTTCACTAGATAGATATTGAAATAATAAAAGTAAATAATAATAATAATGTAATAAATCTATGATATGACATGTATCCCGCGGCTCCCGTGGATGAATATAAAGAATTTAATCAGAAATCAAAAGCGATGATTTCTTATTTCTATGGATCTACAAATAACAGAGATGTGCTTTATCTCAGGATCTGATAAACTGAGATAAGTTGTGCAGTAGTTTTTAAGATGGAGCATATGTATGACAGTGTAAACGAAATTAAAATCTGTTCAGTAGTTTTTGTGCCATCCATCATTTTAGGAATTCTTCCAAAAATCACATTATTGGATTAATAGACATTTAAATACTCAACCTTAAATACTCAAACCCACTTGTTTTATTTGTGAATATCTTCAGTGTATGATTTTACTTTACTAAAGTGTCTCCTTTCCGTATATGACAAGGAAATGAGACATCAAACAGCTAAACTACACTTTAAATTTGAGAAATCTTTAAAATTGATACTTAATTTAGTATACTGTCACACATTCACAATCACATTCTGTGACTCACAGATATTTTTTTTTACAAATTAATTTATGATGATCGCAAGAGCTTGTGAATGGAATTGCAAATGTTTAGGGGGATATTTTGGGGGCATACGTCATCAGGCGAACTAACGAAGAGGGGTGGCAGAGCGAGTACGTGACGATAATTCAGTCCCACGAGACCCCTTTGTGCAATCAGTGCGGTTTCTTGGACCTCAGACACCACATTTTATTTGGACGGTTATAGTTTTTTTCTGGACAATCTTTATAGAGATAATTTAATCAGAGTATAGGAATGTTCCATGACGTCAGAGGAATGGTACAGAGGTATACCTATACAGATTACAAGAGTTAAATATCAATGTATGGTAGGAATAATAAAACACTGTAAATCATTGAAAGGGTTATAGTCATTTATGGTAAAGTAACCAAGCGAGTATACACAAGATCTTAATAAGGGAAACTTCTCTCTTAGCTCTTCAATGAGAGATAGACAATGTCTGAAATAAAACGACACAGCCTTAGTACTAAATTGTTGCTACGGCTGTCTAGATCTTCCCTCGGCATCGCATTGGCCCCCGAGCTAATATTTCAGCGGTACCGTATTGTCCTGCCTCGGACTTCGTCACATTGCGACTTTCTGAGCCTTTTTCGAAATAATAAGCCGTGTAATTGGGATTTATGTCCCTTTTACGATGATTAAATGGCGAACTTTCTCATTTAAGTTACCATCGTAATACATTGCCTGAGAAACATTACAGATGAGATTTGCAATCAACGACAATTAAATCTACGCATGGCCGCTTAAAGTGATCAAAGTAAGCTAATTGTTCCATAAAAAACTTTATTAATTCTCGGTTAAAAATATAGTAGGTACCTACGTTATCTTATTGTATCACTTCAATTAAGTGAAGTTGTATTGCACTATATTTCTTGGCGAGGACGCACTAAATAAGAACCATCTCATTAACTAGCGTGGTGATTTAAGCAACAAGGTTAAGTGAGGTGAACGCACAAATAAATAACTCTCTTACTCAGGATTTTTGGGAGCAGCCACATAAACTTGGCCGAGAATATTTAATGTACCCTCCGTCTAAGAGCTTATATGTACATACATACATGCTTAGGCGAACCTTTGGGAAAATGATTATATATAATTTAGTAATCACGGTTAATGTTTTCAATTTTCTTTAAATAATTATGCACAGGGAAGAGGAATGGAGGCCTTTGTCCAGCAGTGGGACGAAACGGACTAGAATAATAATAATAATAATGTGACAAGGTTTTGTCAAATGTACTCATTCAAAATTCCCAGCAATCAGAATTTTACGAAACAAAATATTGTCATAAGTCAACAAAATATAAAAGTATTTTTTTCAGTTTTACTCTCTTTTTACAGGTGAATACAAGTAACTTACGTGGGTAAGGCATGAAAACCGCATCTTCAATCAGCTGAGTCTAGCCGTACAACCTGACCACACTAATCTTACAATTTCACGGACTAACGTTAACTTTCCGCGTCCGAACTGGATAGTTAAGGTGGAAACAAAGACTGTAACATTACTTACAACACTTTTTCCAAATGAGGTAAGTGAATCAGTTCTACAAGTCTGGCCAGGACGGGGTGGCCTCACTTCGTAGCCGTCAATTAGACACATGGGAGATTTATATGGCTATCTATCTTGTTCCTTGTACAGCGTACCCGGACCCAGCCGGGCCAACGGAAATTGTTTTTCAAAGGATCGTTTTGAACAACGTTGCCTTTAAAAATAGACTTTGGCAAGGTAAAGCAAAATAAATGGCGTGTTTTCACCAAACAAGCAACAATACAGGATGTTAATGTTTTTCTGATTTATAGCAGTAATTGTACTCCGTGTGGACAGCGAATAACTTTGCTTTTACTCTAGCTTAGCAATTTATGGAAATTGCCAAAAAAATGCCTACCGGACTTCGAGCGTTAATGAAGGTATGGGCAAGGATAGCATAAAGCATCTGTAACGAAGTAATGCAATCAACGTGTGGACTCAAAATAATCAGTAGGCTTTTGCCTCTGCTTTTAATACAAACAAAACGATTGTGTCCGACAGCATTCTGAAAAATATCAATAAATACTTATGGTGTTAATTTTGGATACATTTGAATCCAAAATCTACACAAATATGTAATGGCATGTGCTGATTGATTGATTGAGTGTTTCACACCATTGCTTGATAGAACTAATTCTTTTTGTAGATAAGGATTTTGTAACTAATGTTAAATATTTCCTTATAAAACAAGGTGGTACTAAGTAAACCTAGAGTTAACATAGTCCATCGTTTCTAATACTATAGCACAAAGAGAGATGGGGCAATAAGGTGAAAGGGAATAGTCGTAAAAAGGTCGGTCTATGAAAAACCTAGGTTGAAATACTACCTATAATAAAACGTTAAAGTGTAGTATCTGCCTTTATCAAATCATTTCACGTAACTAACTATATTTTTATACAATCTTCTTAAACATTTAAGTAATTTCTGTTTTAAAAAGATAGCACATTGTAAATTAATTATTTTTTTTATCAATTCTTTTCTGCACACCTTATAATAATTAAAACGACTCAAAACCAGATTAAAACAGCTTATCCAGATAGTAAAATATGACAAAATTAAATGGCAAGACAAAAATGAAAACGATCAGTCGAATGATTTAGTTAATGAGCAAATATAATCCATTGCGGGACGTGAGCGGAATTAATACGGCGGAGTCAGGAGAGTGTGCTATGTTTGTTTAGTGATTTCTGTTGGCTCGTCTGGCTTCCTTTATATTGTGATAAAGGGGAAACTTCTGTTTTGTTTGTAATTAAAAAGGTCTGATACGATAAAACAATAGTGCTCATTTTTATTCGCCTATGAAAGAGGAAGGGTAATGAGTTTAATAGCCTATGTATGTATGTGTCTGTGTATGTATGTTTACCTATCTGAAAAACTACTGATCAGATTTTGACAAATGAGGTCAGTAAGATCGTTATCGACTACAAACTTTTGAAAAAATAAAACAATGACTGGTAAGAAATAAAAAAACGGAACTGAATAAGGCAGTTATAGTATCTGCTTGTACTCTTTATTTATGTAACTTTCCATGTAGGGTTGAAATAGATTGCTTATTTTCCACCTGATACTGACACAAGTCACAAAAAAGTGTCATACAAAAACGAAAGTTCAAAATTAAAACCCGACTACGAAACAAATGTACTAAAACTAAAAAAAACTTTTTTTTTTTACTTTTCGCATGTAACAAGAAATTTTCACGTGTCCAGGAACAGTGGTTGCAGGTTTATAGCCGCAGTCGCATACTGAAGTTATTAATTTAGGTAAGTTGGCAACCACGGGCCATAGCGGCTTGGGACTAAGGCCACCTGAAACCAGGGACGTGGGAAAATTTCTTGTTTCATGCTTTTCAGTTGTGTTGTTTTTGTATTCGGAATTTTACTATGTTGTGTGGGGTGTTCGGTAAAATTAGTTCGATTGTATTATCAAGATATGACTTTGCATGATAATTCAATTATTCAAGTATCGACAAGGTATGTGAGCTCTATTGGTTATTTAACTGACAAGCCCAGTTTATCAACTGATAAACAATAAAAATGATAACGCAGTTGCATAACATGATAAGCCTAGAATTTTTTATAAGGTTTTGCAGACAATACAATTATTGTGATATCATTGTTCACTAAAATTGTTAACAAAACTTGTGCAAGTAAAGATTTGATTGATTTATGGCAACTAAATAATTTATCTATACTACCGCGTCTATATAAATGAAGAAAATAGTGTGTTAGTACATTATTTATATATATAGGATCCTAAGGGTAGTAAACTTTATGACCGAAATGTATGATCTTACATGGCAGTAGGTACTAAAAGAAAGTGACCTAGACGATACATAAAACGACTCGTTATCCGTGTGACGGTAGACAAGTCCAATTTTGTAACAAATCGAGCAACTATGAGGTGTAACCTTTAGTAGCGTCGGCGCGAACTACTTTCGTTACGTTTTATTAACAGCAATAAAGTTGGCTTCATTAGATTTTTTTTTATTTTCTGCGTAGTAAAACGGTGCTCTGCACGTACAGAGTTCATACTTCATTCAGCTCGTAAAAGGCAGGTCGGGAATTGCTCGAATTTATTCACGAACTTGCGCGCGGGCGCGGCGTGCTTCGAGTGCGAGTGTGAACTGACCTTTATTAGATGACGTCACGTTAGCCAGGGGCTTTCCTAAGGAATGCTGTAGAAAGAAAGGCATTCGAAAATTAAATTCCATCAAATCCATTAGTTTCCATCCCACTAACACGTCTAAAATACAGTTCAAAATTTTTTTATAGAGTAAGGAAGGCATACACCAGCGTACCAGCTTTCAGGGATCATCAAACGAAAACAATAAGCAAAAACGTGGGGTTTAAGCTATGCTAACTAAACCTAAAGTAAGGCATGGTAATAATAATGGAATTTGAGGCATACCTAAACACGACGTTTTATCGTAACGATTTTTAATCGCGTTCACAGATACATCTATATTTATTTTTTACAGGTGGACAGACATGCTACAGATAGTATCCTACCAGTAACCAGTATGTAACCTATCGATAAATGTGACCCTCAAGGATGCCGTTCCTAAATGTAATAAATACGCAATCTGTTACAATTTGATAGTCAACATTGGTATAAATAAACTTATGAATGGTACATTGCGCTCAATTTTCTATCTCTCCCTCGTGAGCGTTTCTTATAAATTTACTCAAAATAAATTTAAACATTCGGTGCAATTAAATAAAAACTTCTGAATAATGTAAAACTTCTGAAATATTCTTTTAATGTTTCTAAGTACGGTATTTATTACCAATGCTGAATCTTCCTCCAGGATGGGTCGCGGTTCAAAAATAGGGTAGCTATCTCACGTTCAAAATAAATCTTCTTAGAACAGGCCCAAAACCGATGCAATGTATGTGATAAATAAAAGCGTGGCGTTACAATTTGACAGCGCGCGCCTGCAAATAACATCAGCGAGGCACATTGCAACGCTCGCTATCCGCGCCATCGCATCGAGTACCAATAGATAGAGGGATACTATTACTAAATGTTTCGATACAGACGATATCGTCTCATTGTTTCTTCGTACCGTTAACGTTTTTGAGATCCTGGTGCTTCTCTGAGATCGTGGGAAAGGGCAATGCCAAACGAAAATAATCCCGGTATATTCCTGGATCGCGGTGGAAGATACAGTGGGTTAGCTCATCCTTCTACCACAATCTGACCTAACATCGTTCAGGTTTCGAAGGCAAAACTTAAAGCACATACCACTAGTTTCAGTTATGGCTGTGCGAAATATTCGTATAACCTCGACATAGAGACTCTCGAGAATTTGATTAACGTGAAGTTAGTTCAACAATTTTCCTACTTTTCCATGACTAGAGATCAACCAACTCTGTTTTATTGTTGTGGTCCTACACTAGGTCAGCTCTGCTAGTTATTTAAGCGAAGATCAATATTGTGGAATCTTTTGTAAAGTAAAATAGAATATTTATGTAATGCTCTAGAAGAAATAATAAAAATTAGGTAAACACAATTATACTTACAGCTATAAAATCCAGTTTATGCTGACCTCTTATTGTGCGGAAAGCCAAAAATGCGAGATCAGCATAAACTGGACAACTTAAAAAAGAAAAAGACAACTTTAGTACTGAAAAGTTAGCTAGCAAGCTCAGGTACCTTAACTAACTTAGTATCAGCTAACAATGCCAATCCTATTTAATCAGTTATTAAACGGAAATTTTCTTTATTTTTCCATTGAATAAAATTCTATCGGTTTCGATATACGGAGTCGTATTGTAGGCACAGGAAATCCACCGCGCGCCCCATCTCGCCAATTGAAGTAGTCTGCGTTTTATATTGGCACCACGTATCCCTGGAGCTTAGCATGTTTACTGAATCTGGAATTGTTGATCGTATTTCATAATAAAGTCTATGCAATTTAGTTTTTCGGTATTTTAATATTTATATAGGTTCATGTTATTAAAACTTTATCGATGGCTGATAAAGAATCTATGTTATAATCGGATATAATAATCAATTATAAAAATGGTCTTCTTAAAAGAAAAAATAATGTTATTCAACAAGATCTGCAATAAAAAATATATTGCAAGCTTCTATCCGATCATAATCCAATCGCTTAATAATGAATGTATGCCTTTAGACAGACAGAGATCAGACTTTATCCCTAAATACGGTTTTATTTGTGAGGTTTTATTGAGGAGCGACTCCAAAAGAACGCTCTTACAATATTCAGACGCGGCTTTGCTTACGATTTGCGACTTTCCTTCAACAATAGGCATCTGATTTATCGCTCTTCGATGTAACATCGCTCCTTTTTAGGAGAACGACGCCTACACGGGAGCGATTCGATATTGAACGCTAACATATTGTCACGTAACATAAGGAAAGTATTGTTGTCAATAAATTATACGAGTGCTTGATTGTATTCTTGAATATGTATGAGTGTCTTTGTGTTTTTTCAGTAAAGAATAAAATTGTTATTTATCAACCCGTGTTGTTTTTATATTCGAACCAGACTGTAGTATTATGCTTTACGGTAAAAAGGAGCAGAAAAGGTAAGTACTGAGGGATAAAATCATGATGGAATTAATAACGCTACGGTAGTTAATTCTACTTTAATGTTCTGCATTTACTTTACTATTCATAAAAGAATGGATTTACTTTCAGAGCCAGCTTTAGGTACTCGTAGAACATGCACAGGCATCGTTGCTGTTTTATCTTTGTTTAAAAATACTGTTCGTTAGTTGGCTACGTGTCTGCGTTTTTCTATTTTATAGAAGGAAAACTAACTCCAGGCTATTCTTTATTATCGATCTACTGAAAATCTTCCCACTCTGATAGAATTTACGTCCTTTTAAATAAAAATGTTTGGTCCCTATCTTGATTGAACAAAAATCTCCCAGTCACTGCTATGTAAATTTGCAGTTGGCTCAAATGTTGCCGAAATGCAGTGCAAAAAAACACAAGTTTTTCTATGAAAATGCTGGTAAGAAACATTAAAAATCTTGCAGACAAATGCACACAGAGTGTCTAAGCATGAATAATTTAGTGAAGATGCTTCTCTTTATTCGTCGCGAGCAAATCTTTGAATTATAAAGTGGAGTGAGGTGGGACATTTGGGGGACTCGATGCCATCTGGCGCGGCTGGTGCGAGTTAACAAGTTACATTCATACATATTAACTTAGCGCCAATGTTATTCCATATTCATGCGAGAATTGGGAGGTAGCGCTTCCGAATGGAGAATTTGTCTGGTTATTATGGTATTTAATATGAAATTAAATGAATGGAATTTGAACTAGTTTTCCAGCGACGCGGTGATATGGAGGATAGGAGTTTTTGTATTATTTATAGTCTATAAAGTATAGTAATCAGTACTTCATTAACTTCCTATTACTTATAGGCTCATCTAAAGGCATGTTTTTTTAGGTCTCCTGAAAAATTAATATGAATACAACTTAAAAGATTATATGAATTATCAATTGCGTTCATAAATCATTATAAACTGACACGTTCAGATTTTATTTTTTCGTTCATCATAAGTATTATCATCACGCTAACCTATGTGGGAAACTGTATTAATAATTCATTAATAACAAATCTTCATCATCCAAGTCTGTTATTCATGGAACTCCTTAAGGGGCCAATAGTTAAATGATTCTTGTAAATATTTCGCTATAGTTTTAACGTGAGTAACAAAAGGCAGCTAAGTTATGTATTTTTGATTAAATGTAGGTATTTTGCATTAACGAATGCTAAATATCTTTAAAGATATAAGATATAAATCTTATCTAAAGAAGTTATCAAATCAATTACTTATTATGCCTTTTATAATGGGTTCTAGAACCAAAGGATATATGCTATATTCAATGTCAATTATAGTTATTTAACAGAAATTTTAAGGGACTTTTCGATCTTCGATTTTAACAATCCACTGACGGTAGTTGAATGTCATCCGTTTGAAAACTTTATTCTCCTAAGATGCGGACTTTCCATCGATATGCAATCTGTACGAGGAATCTGTGTGTGTCACCAAAATCCTTATTTCGAGCTCCGTTCAGGCGGGCTTTATGTCTCGTTTCCTCACAAATCCGAAGATAACGGGCCGGTGTTGGCAGCCTCGCCGGTAGACGACTATAAAAGTCTGGACCGAGGAACGGTTACAAAGAAATTTTAAAAGAAATTTGCGTTCACTCACTGTGAAATTGTATAGATCCCAATCATCGCGAATTACATACTACGATCAAAAAGTTTGTCTGTGGATTCTATAAAATATATGGGAGTTGAGAACGAGATAATATGTTCTTAGGATTTCAGTATTGCAATAAAAAGGGTATTTGGTAAGTGTCAAGAAAGATATTGATTTGAAATGAACTTTCGATTAAGACGTATGTTAGACTAACCCAAGTGAAAAGTGTTTTAATACACATTTTATTATAAATTATAAAGAAGATTTAATAAGAAATTCTGACGGGGCTAGGTATTTCAAAAGATTTAACATGGCCTTAAGCCAATGTAACAATTACAGAGTCAGGATCACATGGGCAAACACACAATTATAGCACGTAATGATCGGAAGGAGATTCGACGTCACTATCACAATTACTAGCGGAGAAGTGTCTGATATGACCTCCATGTCGCCTCCGAGCTCCTAAGCAAAAGTGAGCGAGTTGACGTATCGGCTTGTCTTTTATACAAATCCGACGCATGTCACTTTAACAAAAGGCAGGGTATTCTTAAAAACTTCATCAATCTTCTTACTATATAATATTGATTTATCGCTTAATCTTATGAATAAAGAGATTCATTCCTTCGACAATCGACTTGATTTCTCGCCAAAATTCTATAGTAATTTGAAGACAAAGGAATAAGTTAAGCTAGTCATGTAACCAGTGATATTTGTAGGTACATTTCCAAACACGGACCGTAGTATTCATCAATTTGAATCGAGCAAGCACCTGAGCCCTTTAGATTGTTGGTATCTCAAACAAGGCACAACTGAAAAGCAACTAGTTATCTATTGGTGTAAATAACTTGCGTTTCCTTCATTTGTCTTTTGGAACCTGTAGGAGCAAGATAACAGCTAGTACCATTTCCTTGTCTTTAAGTGGGTTAGATGCATTTCGTTTATCTAAATCTTCAAGCTCAATTTACTTCAATGCCTCTAAAATTGTTGGTACTATTGCAGTTTTGATAAATACTTCAAGGTTATGTACACCGAATGGTGCTATTAGTAGACTAATAACAGTGGTTTCATGACTTTAATCATAAATATGAAATGGTTTACGTCTTGTTAAATAGAATTATTTTGTTCGGTGTTCCTTAATTTACCTTGGGCAATATTATTCTTATCAACAATGAAATTATATCGTTTAAAAAGATAATTATCAGCTCATAGCTATCCACTGCTTGGTGAAGGACGTGCATCGGCTTTTTTTAAAGCGTATTTTTCAATACAGTTCGTATAATATCAAGGATGAAACTCTTTAAAATCTCACGAAATACATAACCATAATGTTATTGGTTCATAAATAGTTTTGTCTACAGATTGTCTGTGTTGTGGTAAATGTTAAGACTATTTATAATTATGATAGTTCCTCTAATATGGTAATGAAACATTATATATATTACTAGCATATTGAAATATTAGTAGCAATATAATGCCAAGTTATGCTTAATGTCGGTCCGGATTCGGACACAATTTAGTTGTCACCGAGATGCTGGTAAAGTTTTGTTGTTGTGCATTGTACAATTTTAGTGGACGCCCGGGTTTGCCTGCTTCTGTTGAGTGCTTTTATCCAAACTGTGTGGGCTGAGTTGGAAGTTATCGGCGTTTGACTGGAATCACGGATAGCTTTTCAAAAAGTGATTGCTTGTTGTATTCATTATCACAAACAATCGCTACATAATTTAATAAGGAGCATCACTTAATCATTCAGGGGCCGTATTACCACGTATTAATGCCATCATTTTTAGGTTGTGAGAAAGGGATGCCGCTCTACAGGTAGTAAATAGTGGCGTACCTCTTTCACAGCGTAAAAATGATGGCAATAATACGTGGTAATACGGCCCCAGATCTGGAAATTCGCTCTAGAGGTGTACCATTTCAGCAATGCTTTCGTAAAACCTGACCATAAAGAATGTAGTACTGACGTAATCAATCCAAAAAGTTTTCAAGGACTTGAAAAATTACATTGCGCCATTAAACACTACAGCCGCAAAATTCTTTAACCCATCCTGCATTCTGAAAGATATTTTAAAAGCATCTTAATTCTTCAACACAGCTTAAAACCAAGTGAGGTCGTTACTTTAAACATACACTTAAAGTTAGGTCGTAACTTGCGCCACGCGTCAAGTTCAAGCTGTTAAGTCGATGTTACAACAGATTTGCCGCTTTCATCCTGGCGCGGATTCGCGCGGACAGTGTACACGCGCTCTGGCGAAACGTCCAACCAAATTGGTGTGATAACCACGTGTGAATCGAAGCTATTCTCTTTTAAATCCACGAATATAAAAACTATTGTCACCCGGTTAGCAGTAAAACCTAGCTACAAAGTGTGTAAGGCAATATAAATTGAAATGCATTTGTGCCCCGAATATTTGACGGGACATAGATTCATTTTGATCATCGATTAACTATTTATTTTACATATTGTTCCATATTTGTCCAACAATAAATATGTTGCTAATTTTTCAAAAATACCAATTTAAGGGATGTAACAAATAATGTTAGGTTTTGGTCATTTCCAAAATTAAATTACTTTTTGGTCTAAAAATATTATTTGTAGAGACAGTATGTGAATTGAAAGTAACAAATGCACCCGTAGCAACATAAAGTAAATAAGAAAGATAAAAACTAGACAAAATGCGACCCAGAGGTGTCGTTCGTGGATGCGGTGCAAGAATGACTGGTGAAACTTCCTACACTACGTTCTGGTTTTATTTTCTTCTGTAATAAGAAAGGCAGTCAAACTTACCACTAACTTGGGGACACATTTGTAATAAAAGGGAAATAGTCATTTATGGGTGTAATAAATAGTGCCAAGTAGCGACCAAAAAAGTTAGGAGATGGAAGAAATAATTTTTGTTCATTATTTATAACTCAGAGATTCCAATATAATTAAATTCTCATTTGAGGGAAGTTTTTTTTTCGTTATATTTTTAGGCTAATAATGAATTATGTGTCCCTAGCCATTAAAACATAATTCAATTTGTTGAATAATTAAAATACATCTAAGCAAGGAAACTGTAGCATAAAACAAAAAGAAATCCTCCTTCTAAAATACCCCCAATTCCCAGTAAGCACCTAATCCTATGGACAATGATTTCGCGAGGCGGGACCAACTAAGAGTTTTTTCTCATAACTCAAAATGAGATCATAACGTCGCAAATCTCGGGAGGCCTTAAAGAATAACAAAAGGAAAAAGCTCAAAATTACGTCGGCCGAGTAATTTTCGGGGCGAGCCACACAGAATGGTTCCTACGGGACCCTCATCGGGGACCCTTCGCGATTATGTAGCGGTTTTATAAGCTTGTTATGTTTTACGACCAAAATATAATGTTTACGGATATTCCTTGATGGCTCACAGTCAAAATGGACGTGTGCGTATTTATTAAAATTTTCTCAATATAAATATTAACGATGTCCCTTCAACGGGTGGTCTTAATAGCTGACAACGTGTTTCTGTTTGAAATGTTCTGCAGATAATTTGTTCCATCGTGTGTGAATTACAGTTGAAGACATTAGTTTTATTTTCGCTAAAAGTGTTTGTTTGGGGCTGTTTCATTTTCAAAAATGAACACAAACCGATAAATTAAAATAAGCTTGTAACTTTTTCAACGATTGCGTCAGAAGTGTTTTATTTTTTTCTTTTACAAGTAAAAGCTGTTGTTGCTTCTACAGTGTACGGGCAACACTAAAGCAAATGACCTAAAGATTTATTTCTCGAGATAAAACCCAAGTTTACTTTGCAAAGCAATACTTGTTACGGACCAATCAGTTGGAAAGCTTTTTAAAATTAAAAAGTGTGGCATTTGTGGGATCTATTCAGTGCACCACGTCCGGGCTGAGAACTAAGTTATTATTTACGTAAGTTATTATTTACATTGAAGGTTAGTTCTTCCAAAAATCCAAAGTTTTATGACTAAGCTTTCGTTGTAAGAGAAAAACTTAATTAGAATATATAATGTGTCTCGTCAAGATTTTCTTCTGTAGGCTATCTCACAATGATGGTATGTTGACGGTAGTTTTCATTTGATAATAATTGGTGAATTAATTTGGTAAGTTTAGTTTATCATATTTTGAAACATCCTAGATCTTTATGGGTAATTAATTGTCAGTACTTACTTAGTTTTCTTATCCCAAAATTGTCTTTCCCAAATCATGTTGAAAATTAAAATAACTTTAATATCTATTAATAGTTTATTTGGCGTACTTACAATAATACCTATTCTTTCTGAGACATTTTTATTTCATTTTGGTGAACTGGCATTTTCATTTTGTTGTCATTATTATCCTGACGTGATATAGCGTAAAACTAAGATTTTTTTGTGAGCCATTATTCGTGCTTCGTGGAACAAAAAGAAGTTTTAAAATTGTGGTTGGCTGCCATGAAATTATTATGAACACCAGTAAAAATATTATATTATGCATGTACCACAGTTATAACTAGATTTTTGTTAATATTTTTCAAGTTATTCTCCGTGCTTTAAAAACATGTTTTAGACGTGTTAACGATATTCAGTATCCTATTATAAAATTGTACGTGTATATTTTTCACGTAGTTTACGGAACAACCAAATATCACATAATTTCGATAACAATAAGCACATCTGTTTGTTATTTAATCGTCTGCGAACACTAAATTTAACTGAAAGAATAGCTAGCTATTCTCCCGTAGCCATTCATGAGTGCAATGTGTAAATTCAGTATGGCAACATAGGCAAATAAACAGCGCCTCTGTCGCATAAACTCGCCAGCTACGATGCGTTAGTTTGAGACGCTTCGCTGGTCACACTGGTGTTGCCACTCGCAATTGTATAGAATTAGGGATTTGGAGTGGAAGGAATGTAAGATACAGATAGTAATTGAAAGGTACAATGTCCTGGGAGAATAATAGCCTACATACTCGTAATTACTGCCTCATTAGTCTAGTGGTCCTAAGCGCGACTGCTACGCTAGAGGTCCTGGGTTCGATCCCCAGGTCGAGCAGTGTTATTGGGTTTTTCTATGAAATTCCCATTAGCAGCTCGGAGTCTGGATTTGTGCCCGGTTATTGGCAATAGGCTCGCCCCCTATTACATGGGACCTAAACTTACCGGTGAAATGTGGGTGTACATTAGTACACCTCTGCCTAACCCTTCGGGGAATACAGGCGTGATGGTATGTTATGTTATGTTATGTTATACTCGTAATTATAGTTAAGGCTATCGTTAAGTAAAAATAAATAATAATAATGATATTCACACTCGCAATTAAGGTCATACTCGGCTGCCTGGTCTACCGGTGGTAGATGTTATTTTTTTTTAAAAGCTTACTTGCAATGTGGGGCACACATTACTATACTATATACTACAATATACTATTCTTGTTAACCCCTCGTTCTAAGCTAAATGCTTGTGTTACGAGTGGGTTCACGTCGGTAGTGCAATGGGTGGGGTTCGAACCGGCAACCACATGATCGCAAGTCCGACGCCCTAGCCATTAGGCTACCGCCGCTTTCTAAATGATGATGATGATGATGTGACTGATTGACGGATTTAAATTCTTCTTCAATTGGCATATCTCATCGCAATGTCTTTCTTCTCTGTTAAGATAAATAAACATGCACGGTTCGTGTTTGAACCCAGAACTGTCTAACTGAAAAATATGCGGATCAAAAACTTGTAATCACTTCCTTGCACAGTCTGGTCCAGAATCCACTGTTTAAATGACTGTTGAAGTGCTTAACAAAATTATATAATACTAGCTGTCGCCCGCGGCTTCGCCCGCGTGGAGTATATGTTTATCACTTAGGGGTATGAAAAATAGTAGCCGATTCTCAGACCTACTGAATATGCATATAAAATTTCATAAAAATAGGTCAAGTCGTTTCGGAGGAGTATGGTAACTAACATTGCGACACGAGAATTTTATATTATATATTATGAGATTTAATCAGTCTGGCTCGTTAATAGAAATTTTTCAGACTGCAGAGCTCGGTTTTTCCGTTGTATTTTCGCTAAGCAAGTAAGTTAAAGGGCATGATTCACCAGAAGTGTCTCAGAAGGACAGGGACGATAACACGGTCCACATGTCATCTTAGTGTGGCTGGCAGAAATAAAGCGAGTAATCATTAATATTGCTATAAAAAAGAGAGTCGAAACCCGGATTTATTTTGAGTTTCATCGTGTCCGGCACAGTTTTAAAACTAACAGCTGAAAAATAAAATAACTGCACATTTTAACGAACTCTAACTTGCTACAATTGGTGCCTTTCATGACACAAAATCTATATATTTCCCCAAAAACTGTAACATCTGGCTGCGCTGGTCACACCGGCACAGTTATGCTTTGATAGTGTTGCCTAGCGTTGTAACAAGCAAGTGCAATAATTTCCCTGCCATTTCATACATGTATGGATACCAATGATAGTGGAAATTGTAGTACGGACCTATATGGTTCGTAGCTCATTGCTTATATATTTTGTGTTATTACTACATAGTATACAACAAAGTTGCTTCCCGCTGTCTGTCTGTCCCTATGTATTCTTACATCTTTAAAACTACGCAACGTTTTTTAATAGATAGAGTGATTCAAGAGGAAGGTTTATATGTATAATACATACATATTATAGTACAGAAAAGTCGAGAAAACACGCGGGCGAATCCGTGGGCGGAAAGCTACTATATAAAAGAGAAGTATTCTTCAAACATAGTAAGTACATAAAAATGGACCAAATTTCTCACTGAGAAGTCATATACCTAGTCATTGTTACTGCCAGTTTAAGTCTTTCTATGCATAACTAAGCGTCAAAGTAGTACAGTAAAAGTCAAAAAGCGTCGTCTGTTTTACACACGTTTGGGTTACAGGGTTTTTTATATAAATATATGTATCGATTGCTGGACTGTCGAACATTTATTTATTTTAGGAAAGCTACAGACTAATAACATTTAATAGCTAAAAAACAATATGTTTTACATAAATTGCTATTAAAAAGCTTCCACATATTCTTATATAAGTGTAAATGAATATATTGCATTGTCATTGACTGTGCCAACATTCAGGTGTAGTTTTAAAATAATTACCTACAGGTGGTTAAGTCAACCTTGGTTAAGACTGGTTATTCGAAATAAGTAAAAAAATTGTGCTTAGTTTTGACGCTCAAACATAAAATAAATATCTACAACTATACAGTACCTACACAGTGGTACACAGAAGATCAGGAGAAAACAAGATCTATAGCTTTATAAGAGCTTTGATTTGCCTTTGCCGACGCGAAAAATTCCTGCCAAGTTTTAGGACTTGCCGTGTTTTTCTAAGAAAACATCCTCTATTTAAAACTTAATACGTAAACTGTATTTTTTTTAAACATATTACCGAAATGGGGATTCTAACAAAATGGAGTTTGTAAAAGTCATAAAGTTCTCGCAGAGTTTATATTAGACTAAGTAGCCGCTATAGTTTTTAAGTTTTACTTACTACTTCCTGGGTAGGCGACGTACAAGTTATGCCACTTCTTTGTTTCTGCCTAAGGTGCTTTTAAGGATCGTAAGTTTTCATTTTATTCTGAACAAGTGGTACCAAGCCTTGCTAGTTAGGCACCGTAAATTTGAGGTTTTATGACTTTCACTTAGAAACGCAGGCGTTGCAAATATTAATAAAGTAAAACGTTTAGTTTATGGTTTAGCGTCGATGAGTTGTAATATTTTTGTGTTTGTTTCTTCTATTTAAAATGTAAAGTCATGGCTCAGTATTCATGCCAGTCTGTAAAGGTCTGCAGTCTTTTTAAAGTTGTTATTTTTTGTACTAAAAGTTTATTGAATGACTGTCTCGTGTTCTGTGTTCTAGTATCAATCAAATTCAATGTAGTCTAGTGTTTCTAAGCGCGTCTGCTACGCTAGAGGTCCTGGGTTCGATCCCCAGGTCGAGCAAAGTGTTATTATTTTTTTTCTATGAAATTATCAGTTGTAGTTCGGGGTCTGGATTGTGCCCGGTATATGGCAATACGCCTGTGACATGGGAGCTAAACATACCGGCGAACTGTGGGCGTGATGGTATGTTATGAATGATGCTAATCTTATCCTGTAACAGTTACATTTTTCATGAACCCTGTAACTGCAGACCTTTGATCTTATCTCTATAATGTCATTTTAAGTTTCATCACCCGTATTCACAAAAGGTTAGGCGGAGATGTACTCAATATCAAATAAAATATCAAAAACTACCTAAATTCACATCAATTGACGTCACACGTTGTTATGACATTAGTCGGTATGTTGATGTGTTCTTGTATTACATCGAGAAGTGGTTCCACTGCGGTCTTGGTTCGCCCGTCTAATTACTTTCTGTGGTTGTTTACATTCGTTGTATTGAAGTCTGTGTCGTACTGCGGCTACCAATCAGCTTGCTACGTGCGCTAATTACTGCATGCAATATCCCAACAGAATTGCACTGTATTGCTATGGCGATTACGTGAGGCCGATATTGACATTCATCTATCGAAATTGTTGGTAAAAAGCATCGTTCTACATGCAAAGTTAAGTGGCGCTTACTGCGGATATTAATTCGATGGGTGACGCTTAGCTAATTTGACAGTCTCTCGTGCCTCTGACAGTTCGTTAAGTTTTCCGTTCAGAAAGTATCAATTTTTGGAAGAATTCTCAATCTCAATTCAATCAAATTTGTTCGTGTTTGACGATTAGTAAATATTATTTGACATTTGTAAAACTGAGGCTACTTACAGTTTGTTCAAAATAAGTAAGCCGATCGGAAGTTAGCCGTTCCGAACTACCGCGGTGATAAAATCGTTTAATTAAGTGTTAAAACACTTAATTAAACGATTTTATACATAAATATCGAAATTAGTTAACAAAATAATTAGAAATGTGAAACTTAAACTCTAATTATTTTTACACCGAGTCTTTCTATTAAAATTTACCACTTCTACTTGCAGACAACTTCCGATCGGCTTACTTATACTTAAGTACCTACTCAAAGAATTACCGTTTAGGAACGAAAATCTAAAATCAACAGCAATTACGCTATGTCTAAAGCCATAAATGTCAGTTAACAGGATTGAATAAGTCGTCAGAGGTTCAACATCTTGTTGTATTGTCATCGGGTGCCTAAACTAGTTGTCCTGTTTGCGCAGTAGGTGAGCCGTGTTGACAGTTAACACGGCGCTATGTCAACCGGTGTGTCCTCGCCTTATTTGCGAGATAGAGCGTGAATGACGAGATCTGCTGATTGCAATGTGAGAATTATTGTGAACACGAGCTGGTTATGCAGTGAACATGGTACGGTTATTTATCATTTGTATCTCTTTAAAGTGAACGTTGTGAACGTTGTATGAAGTTATATGGTTTTATTTCGCGTGTCATTCTTTGTCCTACGATTCATTTAAGGTTAACAATTATTAATAAAATATTATATATTTTAAGAAGACCTTTATTCCGTAGGTAACCACCTTCAATAAAACCCTACAAATAATAATAATATATTTAAATAAATAATTAGTAATGAATACCGTAATATGTTTGGCGGCACGTTTGGTGCAGTGGGTTGTAGGTTCGATTTCCACCCGAGTTCCACGGACATTAACTTCGAGTCTGGGTGTACTTTAGGTCCTTTTATATGGTTTTATAAAGTCCCATATGAAACACGGCTCCAAGATCCCGTGAAACTGGGTTCTCTAGTACGGAAGTTGTTTTATACATAAAAATGTACAAAAAAATATAGATTTCGATTTATTCAAGATCCCATTATCATCATCAAATATTTTCAAAATCGGTTCGTAACTGACGGAGTATTCGGAGAATACGATTTCGGAGAACATACCTACATAAAAATAAAAACAAATATACAGACGAACGTATAACCTCCTCCTTTTTGAAATTTCTAAAGTCGGTTAAAAAAAGTAAAACATTTCAGTCGATTAAAAATAATATATCGTTGTCACACGATGAAGAACTGGCTATCATGCTTAATAGATGATTAATGGAGCATCCTCAGTCGAGGGACGTCCACTGAATACTGAATAGAGGTAAACATTATTTCGAGAAATCGAATGCCTTACACCTGATGAAGAGATCATACTTAACTTAATATCTCCTATAATCATAAATATTACCAGTTGTATAAAATTGACAATACTACAAACAAGTTATGCACATCACTATTAGTTGAATACAAACCTCACTTGCCTTTGTTAGTATCATGAAAGCACGCTGTATCGATGAGCTGACGTCACATAAATCTTTAAAGACTCACTCAGTGCGTATTATTAGGGTTCGCAGACCATCTTCTGAGACAGTCCAACTAGTTTGCGGCTGTAATAGCGAGCGTGTACTCGTATAAACTAGAGTCAGCTGACATGTGTCACTGAGGTAACGAGCACAGAATGCGGAGCCACTGCACAACAAAACACTATTATAAGGCTATACAAAACCAGTATAGGCTGGGCTTGAATTGTGTGGAAAACCTTCACAATGTTGGGTCAGTCTAAAATGGTTTTATGGCTTGATGTGTAGCCGTATGTACCAAAGATATATAAAAGTAGTAAGTTGGTACCTACAATTTGTGCAATTTATTACAGTTTAAGTGTTGCCTGCCTGATAAGGGTTTTCTATGAAATTTTCAGTAGCAACTCAGAGTTTGGATGTGTCCGGCAGATTGTTTTACATGGACCTTGACACTGAATTGCTGCCTGACTAGTAAAAACTAATCGGGAAAAGAACAACATTCTTCAAGATATCACCATAGACCTGCGGGCAAGTGGTGCCAATGCAGTATCACACTTATTTTATACGCATTACATAAATGTCTACCTACATGTCAAAAAGTGATGTGATAGCCCAGTGTTACGACCATTGGACTACCAAGTCAAAGGTCTCGAGTTCCAAGGCGGCATCATAAGGCATCAGAGGTGCTCTGACTTTTCGAAGTCATGTGCGTATTAATAATTAATTATCACGCGCTTAAACGGTGAAGGAAAACATCGTGAGGAAACCTGCATGCTAGAGAGATTTTTCTTGACGGCATGTGAAGTCTGCCAACCCGCAGTACGCTAGCGTGGCGGACTGTAGCCTAATCCCTCTAGTACTGAGAGGAGACCCGTGCCCAGCAGTGGGACAATGTAATGGGTTGATGACATGTCAAAAGTATTGACACAATTGGAGTGTTTTTAAATAAAAGCTTACTAGCAATGTGGGTCGCAGATTATTAGTGTTCTTGTTCCCCTCGTATTAAGTTAAAATGTTTATTATTACGAGTGGTTTCACGTCGGTAGTGCAATGGGTGGGTTTCGAACCGGCAACCACATAATCGCAAATTCGTCGGCTGGGCGGCCTAGCCATTTCGCTGCCGCCGCTTCAGATGATGCCTAAGTTAAGTGGCCAAGCTAAAAAATTTTTTTTTTTTTCAACTTGTATTTTCTTTGCTCTCTTTTATCAATCTATTTCGCTACTGAGCCTGTAATTAATCTATACACATTATAAAATGTTTACTGGCCGATGTCTGTAAATTAAAGATAATAAAGAATAAACTAATATAAGGGTTCTAAGTTATTTTAGTGAAGGAAAAATACGACCGCGGGCAGGATTCGAACCTGCGTCTTCTGGTTAAGTACACCAGACGCTATGACCGCTAAGCCACAACATAACATAACATAAGGGTCTTTGTTAGAGCAACAGAAACCAAAAAAAATAGCTTTTTTTCAATTTTGTCTGTCTGTATGTTTGTATATGGGTTACGCAAAAAACTACTGCATGGAATTGGCTACAGTTTTACTGCTGGAGGTCTAATTTAAAATTTGGTCTGGGATCGAGGACCGATTATTATTTGAACTGATGATTGAACTGAAGACCTGGCATACAATGTAACAAGGGCATGATTATTTTGCACTTCCTTAAAATATTCCAGGTTGACATCTTCCTTTTATTTTTATACTCTCCAAGCTCTTACTGACATAATAGAAACCAAGAAAACATTTTACTACTATTACGAATTCAATTCAGAGGTTACCAATGTTTGTACGAAATGTGACCCACATTGTGGAATACAAATGAAATGAGGTAGCAGCTCCAGTTTTCGTCCAATATTAGAAATAACATGTTGCAGCGCACGTTTGTTTCCACAACACCGCATATTATACTCGAGTACCTTACTGTGAATTTAAACACTACGAAAATTTCCTTACTAATAAAAATAAAATAACATTATGAAAGTACTAACCGTGACATAAATAGGTTGATTATGTTAAGATTTTTGAACCGAAAAGAGGTTTATTACTAGAATAGTTTGAGTAAGTATGTAGAATATCTAGGCTAACAGCGACCATATTGGATAAGGTATTTGTAGCACTATAGGGGAGAACACAAGTGATACTGTACATATTAATAGGTATAAAGATTTTAGAAAAACCCTATGCAGCATAGTTGATAAATTCCCTGGAAGGGATTAACTAAAAGGTAACGGCCAAGGAACAATTAGCACATTTAAGAGAAAATTACTATCATCTGGACGGTCACCGTTCTTTAATCATCAATCCATTACAATGTCCCACTGCTGGGCACGGGTGTCCTCTCCGAATGAGAGGGATAAGGCTACATTCCACCACGCTAGCTACTGCGGGTTGGCGGACTTCTACGCCTTCTTCTTTTTGTCACTGTTCTTCAATTCGTTAATATTCTATCTCTAACTTGCTTTGTATTTTAGTGTAATAATGCTAAAATTGCGTCGTGCAGGTATATTCTCATGATAAAGAACTGAATCCCAATTCATGACACATATTAACACAGATAATTTCAAAGTTCGCTTTTCAGTTCTGTTTAGGTGGAAACTAGTGCTGGTTGGAATTTACGGTGACTAAAGATGTGTCACTATAATAGGTCAAGAGGGCACATTCACTGTCGTACCACTGTAATTTGTATGGTTTGCTTTCCTGAACAGTATATCTCTTACACACGAACCGGTGGCATACATTTTAATGCGAACATGCTGCGTGATGTTAAAGGCGACGTATGTTGCTTTTACCTTTACTTTGTTTCTTTTTACAATTCTCGGACAAAAAATTTCAATTTCTGATGGAGATTCAAATTTCTATGGGAGCACTAGAAATAAAATTGGATTCTGCGTGAAGCATTTTGGGGTAATGTAAAAGTCTGTTTGTCAGTCTTTATCCAAATTATGGTTTTAAAACGATTTTTTATAATAAAAATATACATCAGCATAGAAATAGCGAACATTACAATAAAAATTGTATTGCAGAAATAGACAAAATGATTTATGCATTTCCATCCCCCTAACCAAAATATTATAACGCAAATGCTATTTTGTCGATTTCCATTGGAATTTCCATCTCCCTGTCAAAGATATGGCTTTATACTTGGCCGGGAGTTGGAGAATGCATTTTCTCGTAGGGTAAGAGGTCAATAAGCGTTAGGGGAGGTAAGTTTCCGCGAGCCCCTTACAACTGTCAACGCGAGTTATTCACCCCACGTCAACTGGGGTTAAAAAGTTATCGCCACGGCTCAATAGGAGAAAGTAATAGACGTCCATAGAGTTATAGCTAAAGTAAAAAGTTTTACTAGATATACAAAAATGTTTGCTAGTTTGGTCAACCCCTTAACACTCTTGGGGGAAACTAAATCTCTGATGTCAAAGGATAGTTTCCTATCAACTGTCGGTCCAATAGGATTCTAAGTTTAAATTAAGTTTTGTAGTTATGGCTGTTAGTATTTTTGGATGGTATTTTTAATTAAGTAGCAATTTAGATAAAAAATGCACATAAGATACAATTCAATGATATCGTGCACAAATAGTATGTGGGATAATGTACGTAATATGTACAGGAAAGTTAATATGGGTATCCATTTCCCCGCGCTCGTAAACTCTTTGCGATAAAACGCTAAAAGGATTATTAAACAGCTGCTAATTACTGCAGTGAGTATAAAAAGTAATGTATTATCTCGGTTATGTCCGCTGGGGGGATTGCAGGAGCTTTTAATTATTGTTTGTACCGTAATGGACTTTACCTGTATTGATTTTTTGCTGTTTGGTTCCTATAAAGTTAATTCATATGAACACTTTTTGTTGAACTCAAAAAGTTGGTACAAATTCTAAAAGTGAAACTAGCTGAGTTTGATCTCTTTTTCCCAATACCGGGGTATTTCCCAAAATGCTGACTTAGTGATCATATAGGTACGTTAACAAAAATTTGTATGTTCTAGTGTTACGTAGAGCACAACTCAATAGTTGGAAATCAATATTTGCCGTTTATATTCCCTTAAGTTGCTCTTCAATTGGTAACAGTTGAGCCTGTTCGTAATTACTGGTGAGCGTTGCAGCCACTAGGCCGAACAAGCGATTCCAGGTTTCGAGGCTAGTTAATTGTAGAACACAGGCTATTGCCGCTCCATAAATCTCCGTCGACTTAACGTCGGCACTGTGAAATATTAACCGCACGCCCGTTTTGACGCCCCGCGCACACTACACTAAATAAATAATAAAATATCGCTGGAAGAGCCTGTAAATATTTTTATAAGCGCGCACGTTGATTAAGAAAGTCATTGTTTTTGTATGGTTGCACATTAATTTTATATCAGTGTATGCGCCGCGATTAATCGTATATCTGCGTATAAATGTGACCAAACAATGAGTTGGATGAAAAATGGTCAGTTTTAACATTAATTAATTCCATCTCTTAAATTTAAAGGTTTGTGAGCGCGGTTATTACTTTTGTGTTTACGATTTTGTTTTGTTTTCTTGTCTATGGTGATTATTTTATTGAATGAACACACTTATTTGGAGTATAAATTAATATTATCTTGCTTGCTGGCTCGGATTTGAGCGTACTTATATTAAAAAAAAAAACAGTACGCTTTTCATTGTATCATATCTAGTATTAGTAGCATAAGATTCAGTGACCTCAAATTATGACTTTACTATGCATACGGTGCCGCTACGTGGGAGGGGGTGGTTTAGCATCAATCAAGGAATTAGGCTGCTAATCTCATTTGTCCGTTTATACTGCTCGTGCCCTCACGACTATGCGTGAGCATTTGCAATGTTAATCACGCGATACACATCGTGAATATTAAGCTATGAACATTGAACATAGATTAGATAACTAATACTACATTTTTAACGAGTATCTTATAGATTAATGTTTCGAGTCTGACACATCTTTATCATTCATGAGTCGACCGTAACATTGCGGCAAAATACTTGCTCATAAGAATTTAGTTTGAGGTAAATTGTATTTTTGAGATTAATTTTAACATCACCAGCATTATCATTATCAACCCATTTGCTGCACCACTTTTCATCGCGCTCGAATCTCATTTTAAAATGAAAGAGTTTAGGCTATAGTAGCTTAGTATAGCTTAGTATAATATAATGTAGATATGAGTATATTACTTACCTTTCTTTTACATTAAAAGGGTACTTCGCTAGCCATTTCAGTTACGTTTTATTAAGGTAGATTTTTTCTTTCACTAAGCATTTTAATTTATAAGAGCAAATTAAAATGCTTACTGAAAGAAAAAATGTAGTTAAAAAATAAAAATGAAACAATTTCATTTTAATTATTACTTTTGCAACCTACAAAATAAAGGCGTTTCCGGTGATCGAATTGTCATTTGTTTGTTTTGCGAACATTTTTTTTGCGTCACACGTCCGCTACAGGGTATAAGTTACGCCAATCTCATAAGTGACGAGTGGACGAGTGATATATGAGTGAGGCTACCAAGCGATCCATACGTTCAGTTTTTACGGAGCTCCCGGCCAATGATTGATGACGCTGACATTGACCTGAATCGATTACCGGTCTCTACTGAATTTGGTAGTATTTATATTCTGCTAATCATTCATATAAGCAGTTTTGTTAATTCATTTGATAAATATAATCCATTTATTTTAATATACCTACTTATCTAATTAATAAAATTATTAAATAGATAATTGTCGTTATTGTTTGTCTTAAGTCCAAAATGCCTGACAACCACTATAACCGACGCTCTCCGAGAAATTAAGAAAACAACAGATCTCAAAACAGCACTAGTAACATACTACGCGTACGCATTTGCGTGGCTTAAATATGGAGTTATCCTATGGGGAAATAGTACAGACGCACCTACATTATTCACTCTACAGAAAAAAATGATTAGAATTTTAGTAAATATTGAAGATACAGACTCTTGTAAACCCCATTTTAAAGACCTAAAAATATTAGCCCTACCCTGCCTCTACATACTTGAAATTTGTAAATTTGTACGACAAAATCCGCAACTCGACACCAAAAGAGAAGATATACAAACTAAAATTGCACTAAGGCATAAAAGCCGATTAAACTTACCCACTTCACGATTAAAAATGCACTCTTCTAGTACATTTGTTATGTCCATAAAAATTTACAATAATATACCAGAACACATCAAAAGTATAAATAAAAATAATATCTTTACCAATAAATTAAAACAACTTCTAATAATTAAAAGCTACTACACTATTGAAGAATTCTTTAGCGATAAATTTTAAACAACAACCTGCGGATAAAAACTACACATACATACTAAAATGAAAGAATATAATTTAAAATAATAATAATAACATCATACAAGGCTTAATAGAATCGTAAATATCTAGTTTATTATAATTTATAGTTGTAAAAATGAAAAACATGCAATATATAAAATAAAAATACATAAACATTATCTAAAACAAATAGAAGAAATACTTATTATATAATAAAATAAAAATACATAAACATTATCTTAAACAAATAGAAGAAATACTTATTATAAAATATGTTATACGATACTATAATTATACATAATTTAATGATATAAATTTATTTAATATAATATAATTATAGTTTATAATTAATTTGACAAAGAGCGCCTTCATCCTCTCTCCTATTAAAAATATCTTTGCTGTGCCCGACAGGGTCCATAATTGATCCAATGTTTAACATACCTACCAACTAATGTACACATTATGGAATGCAATAAAGTATTGAGTATTGAGTATTGAGTATAAATAAATAAATAAATAACCTCATAATATCGACATTGCCCAGAAATTAGGTGGCTGAGGTCTGATTGCAGTCAGTTTGTATAAAATACTGATGTCCAACTGCATATGGTTGGCATATGGTTAGACTAGAAGCCAACACCAATACAGTATGGAAAAGGCAAGGAGAATGATAACTAAATGGAATTCATTAGATACCTAAATGTGATTAAGTAATCATAATATATCTAAATAATGAAACTTTCCACCTACAGATTGACGTTCCTCATAATTTTACTATTAACGTAGATTCTAATCCTCTCCTACGTAGTATATCAGTGCTAACACAGGGAAATATCTACAAGGATGGGAAAACACGAGATCATTGTTGGTCACAACGCGGTAGCACAACGAGGCTGAAAATAATAATCAATCGTGAGGTTTAGGTAGATATTTTAAAGTCTAAAACTGTATATAAAAGACATTATTTAAAAATCGCCTTCCCATCACACGAATACAGAACCTCTGTTACATTTCGTGAACTTTTACTATAACAGCAAAGCCATTGCGCAGTTGCACCACTATTAATTATGGTTTTTCTAAACTAAATAAAATCATATGTACCTATATATTTTAGAACGTGGTGAGGACGTTTTCACGTTTTTCGTGTACAGACGTGTATATATGTAGTATGTTTTGTTCAATTAACTATTCTTAACGTTTCCGTAATGGTCTTTTTGCAATATAATTTTGTATCTCCTGTAATTTCCTGACCACAATAAATATTGTATCATACTTTCTTTCTTATAAAATATTCCGACTCACAACAGTCCACGTTTACGTCATGTGATCAGAGCTCATCAGAATGAACAAAGTCTAATCATGAGTTATCATTTAAACAATCAGTCAAATTATTTATATTAGTCGTAGGTATTTAAAATTTATACGGTCCGTGTAGTATCTATTATTTAGAATTGGATTAGTTGGAAATATCACACCTAAATATTAAGTCATTCTTGTAAAGTCTGTTATCGTAACGATAGTTGTAGGACAAATATTAGTGGAATGTGTTACGGAAACAGATAAAATATTGACTAATTGCACTTTGCGTCTCAGGGCAGGATATAGAAGAGGCGGGATTTAGTGCCGTTTTAAGTATGGTCAAGGGGAATATCATGTATCCTATGGCCGTGAATGAGCCGGTATGAGTCCTACCTCCTGCAAATTGGCAAAACATCCGTGGAGACATTTCGTACTACAAACACGAGCACAGCTAGGAATTCCTAGCTACGCCCATAGTGTGCATAAGATAGGATTTTGAGAATTTCCGTAGGTACAGAGTTGATGACAAATAAAATGTTTACCTTCAAACAATTTACAGAGGCAACTGACAATTAGAACGCAGTGAATAGCTTTGAGGATTTGCACGATTGTTATTTGAGTTTACTGTTACTGTTAACTTTACAGCTGGTATAAATTGCCGAGTTTATTCATCGTCTCTCCTGAAGCATGAAACAATAAACTTGAAGGCCTTTTCTCCTATGTCATAAATATCGCATTACTATAAGTGAGACTAATAAAATTTTACGATATTACCGCATAATGTCGGGGTTTTGACTGCGCCTGTGTTTGTATTACGACCATTATATTTACGCGGCTACAGCTACCTAATATGAAAGGATTTGTCGATTTCATGTCTATTATAAGTAATAATAAGTTTATTTGTCCCAGAAAAAATAAATACATGTTAACACAAATTTTACAAAAAAAGAGTTTTAATAATAAGCTGACTTAGATATAAAAAAGTAAAATTGTGTACATTTGTTAGCATCTAGTGGCGAACTAGGTTTATCGCGAGTATTTCGGCCGCAGCGCCTCTAGCCCTCGTAATACGTTCACATGCAGGTACAATTAGCAGCTTACGATTTTTAGTACATGAGTATATGTTTCTAAATGCTTAATAAAGAATACTTATCAAATATAATAAAACTAGTCTATTGTTAGAATGTGTAGTTGTCCTCTTTGATGGTCCGATTTTCTATGATGTAGGTACTTGTTATGTTTGCGTCGTCTAAGTGTTTGGAGCGCCGGAGGCCTAATTCCTCAATTAGTCTGACTTCAACTTTTCTCCCTCCCATTCCTTTTCTTTTGCAGGGTCAGCAATACGCTAGCGATACCTACCCCTGTTGCAAGTGTCCATAGGGCATTACGGTAATCGTTTACCACCTTAGTCATATATAAAAACAATTCTATACTTGGTTCAGATTAGTCTGAAAAAAAAAGCAAATACAATACAGTGTAAAAGTAAAACTCTCCCTCACTCACTGACTACATAGGGTATGGGTTAGGCAAAGGTTTACTAATGTATACCCACACTTCGCTGGTATGTTTAGGTCCCATGTAGGTAATAGGGGGCGAGTTTATTGCCATTTACCGGGCAGAAATGCAAACTCCGATTTTAGAACATAGAAAAACTCAACAACACTTTATCGGAGTAGCGACTAGCACCTAAAGCGTAGCAGTAAATACTCAATTGTGAATAAGTTATTGATGATATGGCAATTTCTACTGCCATGTAACTAGAATGTGTTATAGCCAAAAAATTTGCGAATAACCAAGAAAAACGCGCCAAACCCCGACGCATTTAACTTAAAATATTTAATTTTTCAACCATGGTGGTACTAATAACAGAACTAAAGCTAAGAATATTTATTTTGATTCAAAAGACGACGTATTATTATATTTTTATATTCATTTCATATTATTTATTGTACGTTATATTGACATTGACTATTCGAATATAAACTTCCTTTTAAAAGCTTTGGAAGAGAATCGATCCGTGTATAGTTACTTTAGTTACGGTTTATTCAGCTCTGTTACTTTGTTTTGTAACGTAAAATGGAATATCGAAATAGCTTCGATATAGCTTTTTTAGTAATGGCGCTCAGTCTTTAAGTGTTATCTTTTAGAAAGCACTCATATAATAAAAAGAGAGTGGAAAGAAATGTTGGTAGTTTTGAAGCTTTTTCTTACGGAGCTCACTGATTTTATTCTTAGGTAGCAAAATTAAATTACATATTTCGGGGGTCGATTTCATGTTGTTATAGTCAAGCTTTTTGCAGTGATGGCAAAACAACAACAGTCTCCAAAATCTGCTGTACAGACACATTAGATTATTTACCTATTTGTTTTTGTTATAACTTTGTAAGTACTTAATGAAATTAAATTGGAATTCATTTTACAAAAGCTTTACTTACCCTATGTCCCACCACAACTAATTAGTGCTTCTATATTGAGCGGCTGAACATAATCCGCAATCTAAAATTCCCAAATGAACGTAACATCCTTTATACGTTAGTAACAATGTACATCTCTGTTTCTCTGTTTAATATAAAGGCAATGTAACCTCAACTACAAGTCGGCACTGACCACGAAATTTAACATCACTCAAACTTGCCACAGTAATTACAAACTTATTATCTGAGTCGTAAGCTCCTTTATATTACGTGGGGGCTCTCGAAGGAAACTTCAGAAGTTCATTAAGACGCTACGGTTTGCCTGCACCGGTCAAAGTTGGGCTTTCAGACATGCTCGAGCACCTTCAGATGCCGTCTTAATGTTGCTAACTAAAGACGTCCCTACCCTCCAGCACTTTCGTTATTTTATCTCCAACAAGCTTAGTGAGTTACAACCGCGGGTCCCACTTTTACGTGAACTGTTAACTATTGGCTAACTTTGGTGCTAAACTTATTTTTATGTCAGAATATGTCTGTAGTTAAGTTTCATTATTAGCTTAACCATTTATCGGCATAGTATTTAAGTGCCTACAAAATGAGACTACAATCTATTTCAATATAAAATAAACGGTTCCCGAACCAGCAGAGCCGAAAATTGCAAACAATGAAAAAATTCTCTTTGCCCTTATCTCGTTATAATGAATGCCTTCGAAGGATTCTTTTCGCATAGTTCTGATAAAGAGGAGCGTCGAAACTTCAAATTAAGATTCTTGGAGTTCCGCGCAGGGGAATAAGATTAATGAAGGATGGCACCTGAGGGTCGCCGCCCCACTAACGATAGCACCGGGTCAGAGGGGAAATAACTGTTAAAAATAATAAGCGGAAAAATAATCTGATAGACAGTACTGGGCTATACAAAGACTTTTATAGATCGCTATAATCTCAAGAGAGACGTTATAGATATTTCGTTTCGTGAAAGTGTTTATTTTAAAACAACTCATTGATTTATTATCAAACGAACTGAAAACTTCATGAAAATTTATGATGAAAATATTTTTCATAAACAATTAAACACTTTTGAATACCAACGATTCAGTTGAATAATGTTTCGATAGGCTGAACAGGCCATTAATTTTATAGCGTTCAAATTTTAGCTGCAAACACACCTGAATTGCGGTACATAGTTCCAAAACAAACACGTTCTAGTTTTCTATTCAACGTTGCTATTCTGACGCATTAGAGCGTGCGTTAATAAGACAATATGTATGTGTTTCAAACAATGAGAATAATAACAGCGCATAATGGCGAATGAGAAAATTGCTCGTTGACTGCCACTAGCCTGAATACCACAATGAGACGAGACAACAATGGCCTAGGACCTATATTCTCCAGCCTAGACTAGCGAACTTAATGAAACAAAAACCGCTTTGGAAGTTGAACAGAGGGTGTACGCAAATTGGAGGCGAACGACGCGTTTATATGTATAGTTGGCAAAGTTAATGTTACGTTCTTTGTCAGACGTACGTTTTTATTTCGTCTCCTACATATTAAAGTTTAGCTTGGGCGTACCAGCACTGGAGTGCCGCTTAATCAAAGATCTCTATTGTTAAGAAAAAAATCCACAATGTTAGGAGTGATTAATTGGAAACTTTTCTCCATATTTCAATTGTTCTTATGAAATTGGTAATACTTCTGCCGCCTTACCACTGTATGCTGCGGTAAGAATTAAGATATGCATAAAATTGAAAATTTCGCTGAATTGAAAGCCTGCTTCAATAGTAGTGGTCCTAAGCGCTAAAGTGTTATTGAGTTTTTCTATAAAATTCTCAGTACGGTCGAAGCCATGATTTGTGCCGGTTAATGGCAATAGGTTCGTCCCCTATTGCATGAGACCTAAACATACCGCCGAACTATGGGTGTACATTAAAAAGATGTCATCGGCCTTACTCTTCGGGGAATAATACAGGCGTTATGGTATGTTTTTTTTATGTTTTGAAAAAACGATTTGTTGCGTTGCATATTTATGAAATCCTATTTCCATTTTTTGGTTCATAACAGTTACTGATATCGATCACAGGCTGACAATAAACGCTAACAATGCACAAATCAGCTGACAATGTAGCTATCGACGCGCCATCGTTGTTATACACAGTTCCATACTACTATAGTGCACTAAAGCTGAGCTCGAAAGGATTTTTATTACTTTTTGCATGTCAACCGTGAAGTTTATGGACGCAATTATTGTTGAAACACGCCGTGAGATTTATAGCAATAATCACAGTGACGCTGGATAGTGTTGCGACCAGATTGTTTGATCATCATTAAAATATCGCCAAACTTGCTGTGTTTATTTGCGTGTTGTACACAGCATTTTTTTGGTTATTTTTCTTTATTTGCATTCCTAAGGGTAGGTGGACTTAACTCTTTTGGTTTTTTATTCATTAACGTTATAACAACTTGATTTTACCTAGTTATTATCTGCTGAATTCTAACCTTTGTGGTTACAAATAAAAACAGTATTTGCATTAAAGGAAATTTTGCATAAACATTTGGCATTGTACATCAGATATACAATTATAGATACTTTACTAAACTTCGAAATATGCGAATGTTGTTCAACAGACGGGCATACATCGTTTACGCGGAAAACACAGAATGTGAGAGAAAGTTCAACAACTTCAAGGAATCTTGAAAGCCGCTAATACCCCAACATCTTACTGCGCGGAGAAAACAAGACAATGCTTTTAAGCGATTCTAATGTGGGAGGGTCCACAGCTCATATATTTACATTTTCCTGTAAAGAGTTTTTCCGAAGTTTTGCGGAAATATGTATACATATGCACCCTAAGTAAAATAACTGTTTATGCACCAACATTGGATTGGCTGGGCGATGTAAATGACTTCGACTGACTGAAAAAAATATAATGACAAAAATGTGAAATAACCATTTTCAAAGTGGGTAGTAGGTGATACTCGTATCAGTCTAGCTAAATTAATTAAAAATATGCAATCGCAAATGCTAGTGTATAAAAAACGATTTCTTAGCAACTAAGGTTTTTCTGCGCTTTAAAAACTAACCTTTGCCTTTTTTTGACAGCTCTCAAAATTCATACGGAGGGCTAATTATTTTTTTATAATTAGAGAGTTACTGCTGTAAATTTTATCTTGACAAGTTTTCGTGATGGACGTCAAAGTATCGACAGGATAAAAATCACAGGCCTTTGGTTTTACTTAAGGTTTTTATTATTCTTAAGCGCATAAGTTTAGTATTAGTTAAGGTAGTGATAATTCAAAAAAAGGTACTTATTGTGGTTTAGACCTGTCGTGTTACTAGAGCATTTTTAATCTTTTGAAGTTAATATTCATTGAACTCACCTACAAAGTACAATGTAATATTATTCTTTCGCAATGGTTCTAAAATTTATACATAACTACTTCACATCAGCATTAAGTACCTACACAATAGAGCTGATTTTTCAATAGTCGTGTAAGTTAGTTAAATCAAACGTTGTTTTGACAGTCTATGCAAAGAATATCGTGACGTCAAATTTATCCGTTTGATACAAAATATCTCATTATTCCAAAATGCTAAAAGTTAATTTCAAGTTTGTAAAAGTTAATTACGATATAGCTACATGCAAGCAGTCCGCAGTGTCGTACGGTAAGTCCATATAAGCGGGGATGCACGATGTCCTGTGTTGATTGTCGATTTTTCACCTTATCAATTTGCATGTTTATAGAAATTCTTGTAGACCCTATGTAAATTCACACGTCGACCATAAATGATTTACGTCGTAATGAAGATCATGAATCACTGGCCATCGTGACTGGCCGTAATTGCTTTGCCAATCGAATTAATTCCTTCGCTTAGTATTTTATGGTACAGTTTTTGTAATTGATTCCTCTGAGTTATCAATAAGTTTAAAATGTGTTTATAGTGGCCATATTTTTGAATGTTTATTGTGCAGCCTACGTTATGTGATATTGTTCGGAATTTATAAGGGTTTTACAATTGTTAGTGTTTGTATCATAGTGTGTATGGAGTTTATTGGAGTTTGATAAACGTTTCTATGTTTATTGGTGGACGAGTCAGTATTTTGTGTGGTCTTATCGTTTTTACTCGACTTCCTTTAGTCAAAGGAGGTTATAAACGAAAGTATTGCCATAAATTAACTAACTTACATGCATTATGCATATTGTTTTTGAATATATAATATTTCTGCTCTCTATATAATATGACTGCCTCATTAATCTAGTGGCCCTAAGCGCGACCGCTACGCTAGAGGTCCTGGGTTCGATCCCCAGGTCGAGCAAAGTGTTATTGGGTTTTTCTATGAAATTCTCAGTAGCATCTCGGAGTCTGGATGTGTGCCCGGTTAATGGCAATAGGCTCGCCCCCTATTACATGGGACCTAAACATACCGGCGAAATGTGGGTGTACATTAGTACACCTCTGCCTAACCCTTCGGGGAATACAGGCGTGATGGTATGTTATGTGTTATGTTATATAATATATAAAATTTTATCAAAGGTTTGGCATGCTTGCAATAATGTAGTTTTTTCATAGAAGATAGTACTAAATAATTTATGGGGTCACCTGATGGTAAGTGACTACCGTTAGGAGGAGGGGCATGGAGATCAGCAATACCATAGATGTCAATAAGATAGATTTATTAACTCTTTCTGTGAAGGCCTTAAAAAATAAATTTCATTAGTAAATGGTCACACCGTCGTGTCAAGCTGAGCAAAATTATATTGGATTTTTCTATGAAATTCTCAGTACCTTGCAGTCTGGATTTGTGCCCCGTTAAAAGCAATAGGCTTGCCCCCTACTACTTGGGACCTAAACATACCGGCGAAATGTGGTTTTACATTAGTACACCTCTGCGTAACCCTTCGAGAATACAGGCGTGGTGGTTTGTTATGTTATAATATAACAAAGTGAGATTTTGATATTTTTATTCAAATGAAAATTGGAAAATGAAAATGAAATGAAAATGAAAATTAGATGAACCCCGAAATGATAGGTTTAACACCCTACGGTATTTTAAAGGGACTAAGACTTTGAGGTTAACAAATAAACAAAAAGAGGAAGATACCGTGATCCCTTCTTTCGCTTTTATATCTACAGAAATAATATACCTATTATTTTTTTAAATCCGTATTATTACCTTCCTTCAAGCATAACATTTTTTACAAGCGCTCTTTACTCCAAAATATTTCCTGCGACACTCTCAAGGGTTCGGACGAAATTATTCTTTGTATTAAGGTTACCCAAGATATTCTCTTTTATTACAACAATTTCTTATATTTATACGTCAAAAAAGCAAACTCGTGTACCTTTGTAGTAATAAAAGGTAATGTTGGTAGGCGTACCGTCGTATCGTTTTGTCAGTGAAAGGCTGAATCTCGGAGGCAGAGTAATTCCGTCAAGGATTATGGCTTCATCCCCGAATGAGTATTAAAACAGAGCTGGTCATAGTTCGGACTTTCTCGGTGTAATTACATGTTTATAACAGTACCTAAGGTTGGGAACCCACAAGGACCTGAGCCTGTTTTACGGCGAGATATTGCGACCGTTTTGCGATTGAGATGGAGGGATGTCACCATCCCTTTCTCACAAACTATATTTTTAATACGTCATGGTAAGGACGTGTTATTGCGATTGAGCGATAGGCCGATCTCTTTCTCGAATCTAAAAAAGATCACTTTAACGCGTCGTGGAATGGTCTCTGTTGAAGAACCGCATTAAATATGCACTTTGAAAATGTTATGGTTCTAATGGCAGTGCAGTGATGTTTTTTTTTAATGGTGCTGTCGACATGGATTGTTCACGAGATATTTTAAAGAAGAAAAAAGAAATAGATTTATTCGGCCACACGCAGGAGACCAAAAGAAATTATCGTCGAATTTTTGTCTATTGTTGTTGTATTTTGTTAATTATGTCATAAAGAAATGTTTTTTTTTATTAAAATGTTAGTTATTTATGTATTTCGATTATAATAAAGGTAAGTAAAGTACTTAGGCGTTTTACTGAAAATAATATTATGAATTTCGGACTAAAATTCCGAAGACTGGTGGACCATTTTGATCATGTTATCGGAAACTGGTATCTATTGTACCATTTGTAATACACACACTATTTGACACTGATAGCGATTTTATCATGAAACAAAACAATTTGTAGATATTGGTATGACGTTTAGTATCATTACTTTTTACGATTACTACCGGATCCGGGCGAACCTAAGTTCTCGATAACAATAGTAAAATGTACTAGTTTATCGGAAGTAATACACAATGGTGCACCAGCAGGAAAATAGTTTATATTTTGTGTTACTATAAGAACATCTTATTGGCCTTATGTTAACCTGATATAATATTACATTACTAATATTTTGTGAGCGTATGTTTTTGTGTGATCTCAGCAACAAATAGGCCGACCCTATGCGTAGATAGGCAATAGAATAGGAAAAGGTACACGTCGCTTTACACAGAATTCAGCACATTTACTGAATAAGACAGCAAAATTAGTGAAATAAATATAAGTAGCGGTTCAATCAACGATGAGTCGACCATAAAGTGAGTATAGGTATTATTAATTACAATATTAATCACAGAACAGAGGATGATGGAGAATACGGCGTGGTCATCATCATCATTCAGATAGTCTCATATTAGTCCACTTTTGGATGTAAGCTTCCCTTAGCGTGTGCCGTTTACCCTGTACTCCGCTTTCTTATCCAGCTTCTGCCAGTAACCTTTCGCATATTAACACACCTTCTTGCCGGTCGCGGTCTCCACTCGTGTACCACAGCGGTTGTCGGTTCTTCTACAGATATGGCCAGACCACTTGCACCTCAGCTTGCTGCGCTAAGTCGGTAGCTTCGGTTCTCTGCCGGATAATCTCGTTGCGGATTCTGTCCTTCAGAGACACTCCAAGCATAGCACGGTCCATAGTACGCTGAGCGACTCTAAATTGGTGGACTAGCGGCACTGCAAGTGTTCACGTGTCACCGTTGATCATTAGAGGTATGACGCACTGATCTAAAACCTTAGTTTTTAAACTTTGCAGTATTGCAAAGTAACACAGAACATTTGCCAAAAAAAGAGTGTTGCCATTTAGTATATACTTTTTATTTTTTTAAAAGCGTACTAGCAATGTGGGTAGTCTTTAAACTTTAATGTCTTTATCCGTCAGATAGTGGTTGGAGTTGATTGCGATTTGATTAGTGTTTATCCATTTTATTGAACAAATATATTAATCCATTGTATTGATAACTGTGTATGTGACATCATAAAAGTATTCTCTTACTTTTATTATGGTCATACTACCACAATAAAAGTAATGATATTGCTTATACTTTATTAAAAGTACAGTGTTTCATATCAATTGATATTTTATGAACATTCGCTATGGTGTTTTGACCTTTAAAGTTAATAAAAATGTTATGTGTAAAAAGTATCTAATTTTCCAAATTTCTCCAATTGATTTTAAACCTTAAATTGTTAGAAAGAAGAAAGAAAGAAACGTACTTTATATTTAAACACACATTTTCAAAGGTTTTAAACTGTAAGAACATTTGATTTTAATAAGAGGCACCTGTTGTTGTTACGAACTGAATGTCGTTTTTCCTATGAAAAAATGTGTCCTTTCAATTAATTATAATATATATTATTATAATTAATTGAATCGACGTAATGTTTACAATTATATTATTTAAGCATTATAATATTTTGTGTTTAACTTAGGATGTTAAATAAAAGGATTTACGTTTGTATATTTCTAGTCTAGTGGCCCTAAGCGCGACTGCTACGCCAGAGGTCCTGGGTTCGATCCCCAGGCTGACAAAAGTATTTGGGTTCTATGAAGTTCTCAATAGCAGCTCGGAGTCTGGATTTGTGCCCGGTTAATGGCAATAGGCTCGCCGGTATGTTTAGGTCCCATGTAATAGGGTTACATGGGACCTAAACATACCGGCGAAATGTAGGTGTACATACATTAGTAAACCTCTGCCTAACCTTTCGGGGAATACAGGTACGTGATGATATATATATTTCTAGTTTGGGGAAAATGTGACGCTTTTTTATTTTTGAATGAAGTTTGCCTTTCCGCGCGACATCGTCGACAAGGGATCGCGCCATGTGTACGCTTGCGATCTGCTTTTTCCCGCTCCCATAACTGAATTACTGATACGCAAAATTGTTTGTGTATCTGCTTTCTACCTTAAACCCTTTAGAATAAAGCTGAAAATTCATTATAACATCCTGTGCATAAAAGTTTGCTACACAACGGGAAACTCTCAAACGTCCCGTGGGACCGGCTGACCGGCAGTGCGCAAAACACTGGATTCTTTTCAAATATGAATTGTTCAACGTAATTCACAAGATTTTCCGATATTTTATCGGATGCACTCCATTAAAATTCATTTCTAAAGCATTTGCAACCAACCTATGACATCCTAGATTGGCTGTCAAATTTAATACCTTTGCGTAGCTTAAAACAAGATGCCAACAAATATTTTATCTGTACGAAACCGTGTTGACGGCTATTTTTTAATATATTTTATTATCATTGTAAAATAAATGTAAATAATTTAATGCATAAACTCACTTAGATGCACTACACGAGAAATTTAAAAGTATGTCAGTAGACTTAACTGATAGGGCGTGTGACCTCGAATGCGTAAAGGGAGGACGTCCTAGGCACGAGTTTGTGGGTCCTGTGAAAATAGTGCTATTTGAACCCAAGTCAGGGGAATATCAACGTAAAATATGGGGTGCCGCTGTGTTAACGTTTGCGATGTTGTTAATGGGAGCCACGGTTTTTATAATGTTTGCCTTTACGTTGAGATTCAAGTTATCATTTACAATGAACATACACGTGTTTCTGTGTACAATGGCAGTAAGTATCTTTATTAGATAATGACATAATAATTTTATTATAATGCGAGAACTTCTGTCAAGCTCAGGCCTTTAAATGGTTGCACAATGAACTTTAATATTAGTAACAAAGATTATCACAGGGATCTTCGTGAGATAAAATGAAAATACATTATTTGTTTCTGTATTGATCTAAAGCTAGCTTAGTATGTATATTTACTTAACAAACAGCAATCTATTAGGTACGTTATAAATCTGCATTTTGGACAATGGGCTCAACTTACGGCTCAATAGGACCAATACTTTCAAAATAACTTCTTTAAATCGCAATAGATGGAGAGAAGTACTATAGAAGGCCTTATGGAATACTGCAGATTTTTCATACTATATGTACATATTTGAAATTAAGATTTTTTCCAGTTCCAGTTATTTTTGCCGTCGGGGATTCTGATGTTCAACCCTCTATTCGGTGGATCAGCACCCTTGAAACCTTTAGATAGAAAGATCCAGCATTTTTACTTACAAATATTTGGTCTCGGCACTGCTGTTGCCGGGGCTGTCCTGGTGTTGTTATTCGAAAAAATTGAATACACGTCACATTCATATTCAGGTAAATAAAATACCGAATAATCTCAACGAATAGATTCACCCTTTGATCAAATCAAAATTATTACAGTTACTTTTTAAATGTCAAAACTAATCGCACGGCTCTAAATATTAGTTCCTATGGACCATGTAAGAACTGTTGTGTCCCGATAGACAGCACTCATTCACGAGTATGACGTGTCAGCTCCGTTCGACAACCATGTTGTATGAAATAAAACAACTTAATAAACAACGCCACCATCAGCGGGACATTTAGGAAAACAAAGTGAACAAACTGCTCTCTAGTGCAAAAAGTAGGAATCTTAAATCTGGAAATTTTGATTTTGAGAAACTGATGAAAAAAAAAGTCGAAGCTAAAATAGTCACTCTAAGCTGATCTCTTACTGTATAGGCTTTTTGTACAATGAGAGGTCAGTTTGTTCTTCTTCAATTTATATATAATTAACTACTGTAACTGACCTCTTAATACTTTAGGAGATCCACCTATGTGTAGTTACTGTGGTTGTTGGCTACCATTTGAAATATTTTTATTTTTTGTTTTCAGGCTGTTTGGCAGTAATACTGACAGCATGTAACCTTCTTATTGGCCCTACAGTTTGCTTTACTAGCCCAGATACCTCATACGGCCAATTTAACAGGAAGGCACATATTTTGTTCGGATTATCATCTTTTGTAATGGGAACAATATGTTTTGTTTACGGAATATGGAAAGAAAGTTTCCTTAAATGGGCTATTGTAAAATATTTCCACCTTATAATCATTTGCTTTACTATCATATATTCTGGAATTGTTGTAGCCTCCGTTTGGATGAGAGCAAGACCCAATCAATGTTCAAAATATTATGTATATCGTTTTATTCCTTACACTTCCTTCCTTCCTTACACTTGATTGTAAGAAACATGAAAGCAGAATAAATGCTGTAGAGATGAGAGCTTTGAGAAGTATGTGTGGTGTTACGCTAAAAGATAGAGTGAGAAATAGTGTGATAAGGGAGCGTTGTGGAGTGAAAGAAGATGTAGTAACAAGGATTGAGAAAGGTATGTTAAGATGTATTGGTCATGTAGAGAGAATGGATGAACGGAGATTGACGAAACAAGTATATATGGTGAGTATGGATGGACAAGTTGGAAGGGGAAGACCTCGGCGAACGTACTGCAACCAAATTGCGGATGTTTCCGAGCACCCTAAACCGACGGTCATGCATGAAGAGATTAATTAATGTAGATGAAGCGAAAGTCGTGTGCCAGGATCGCAGCAAGTGGAAATCTATAGTCTATGCCTACCCCCATGGGAGACAAGCGTGATAATATGTATGTATGTATGTATTGTATTGTTGCATGCAAATCACAATCATTAATGACAATTTAAAAGTCCAAAAACCATAAATCCCGTTTATGTCATTGTTTTGTTATAGAAATTACTGGATCGCAGAAGTCCCTTTTTGTTTTAAAATAATAGTATCGATCCACGCATAGATTGATAATAAAAAACATTATGTTCCTAACTTAACACAAATATTTGTACGCTCGTAAGAGTAAAACATAGTGGACTATTATAATTATTATAACACCTTTATAATTTACCTGTGTTTGTGTCAAATAAATGATTATGATTATTGTAAGCGCCGCCGCCGCTGACTGACAAAGCGGCGATGCTCCGCGTCGTTGAAAAACCTTGCGCCTGGGAAAAGATAAGAGGCTCGCCCCCTATTACATTTGACCTGAACATACCGGCGAAGTGTGGGTGCACATTAGTACACCGTGTGCATTAACCTTTTTGATGGTAAACCTAGAAGTTGTCCTTAAAAGAGTTCAGAATTGGTATGGTTTGAATATCTACATGATATGATTCTGAGCAAAAGGGCCTACTTATTTAAAAAAGTATACATTGACATCTATAATCATGTCACAGAATTTGGACACAATCAGAAAGTGTCATTTTTGTTAGTAATTGAAATCATTCAGAATAATAACAAATTTGATGTTAGTGATAAAATTGTGTATCTAATAGAAGTATATCACAATGAATCGAAATATAATCATAAATTCTTCAAGGCTAGAAAATATTTCAAGAATTTCTGTTACGTCTAGTGTTACGAACAAAGCTTCATCTCATGAAGGTCGGACTCATACTGGGGACTCGTATTGTAGAACTTTGTTGTGTGTCATATCCATGGACATTACCCATGGGTTGATTGGTGCTGTTAATATATCTGTATTTTTGTACTCTATGAAAGCGGGAGACGGCCACGAAGCTCTGTATTCTGCAGCCGTAAGTCTCTTTTCAAAACATTGATCTGAACAGGATTGAGTAGGATTGGCCAGTAAGCGTGTGTTCTGGCTTACATCCTAATTATCAAACATTTGAATACTACCATTTTGACGACACAAGTGACGGATTTCAGTTAGCCTTTCCGACCAGCCACGGAATTATGTTTATGTAAAACAGTATTATTGTACCAAACTTCGAAAGGTTTACACTGTTAATATCTACAAGGTTATTGGTAAACACTGAGCATATTACAGGACTATATGACTAACATCACAAACAATGACTTTTGTTCTAAGGATAAGCATAATCGGCCTTAAGGATAAGCATAATCGGCCTTAAGGATAAGCATAATCGGCCTTAAGGATAAGCATAATCGGCCTTAAGGATAAGCATAATTGTTCCCACTGCTGGGACACAGGCCTTTTCTCGGTGAGGGGGAGTGGGCCGTAATCTACCACGCGGGAGGGTAAGAGTTGGTAGATGCCACAAGTCTTCAAATTTTTTATTCTATGATATGCCGGTTTACTCACGATGTTTTCCTTTACCGTTTTTGGGAGCAGTGGTGAAGAAGTAATTTGTGGTTAAAGAAACTTTATTCCTCAAAAGAAATTCACAACAAATTTTACTTAATAGAGGACATAACATTAGTAAAACATATTATTAGTAAAAAAATTAACATTAGCGAGCAGAACTATTAATACAAAACTGAGCAGTTATTAACACAAAGTAAAGCGCCTGTCTGGGTTCGAACGACATTACCATTGGGCCACCGTCCTTTGTTCAATAACTTTAAATAAATTATCGAATCATCAGACTTTCATAAAAACTTAAAGACATTGAAATTGTACGCTCATAATTACGAATTCTACGCGAAATAACAGAAAGCATGAGATTCGTAAACAAACTGATGTATCTTGAAAATGTGGGCTCTCTAGTATTATACAGTCTGAAGTCATGACGGTTCAAAAATATGACGAACGCTTCGAAGGTAAGTAGTGCCTTGCTTCCTTCAACTCGTCTACAGCTTCGGATTTACAACTTTTTCAACGATCTGGGGGCATTACCGTGTCCCTATATCATAAATATATACTTATCTAATACATACATACCACGGGTCTCCTCTTATAAGACTTAGGTTATAGTCAACCACGCTAGACTCCTGGGGGTTCGCAGGCTCGCAGGGGAGATCAGAAGATGTCAGAGTTGCGTGCTTTGGATTATAAATAAAATTGACACCTATCAGAAAGGAACGGAGTGTCGTACCCAACTACGGATAGGCTAGATAGGTAAAAAACTGCCTGGTCTCGTCCCACCATTATCATGGGGATGAACGAGTTAAGACTTCCTTATAGCAAATCATAGGAAAACCCGATAGAAAACCGCATGGTGCTTGTTGCACAATACCTGCAGGTGGAACGTCAGAATTTATTCACCTATGCATTCAATGCTAACACAGCATAAGATAAGTTGCAATCTATTTAATCATTAATAGTATTGCAAGGAAGAGCCAAGAACAAGGTCATATTATTAATTTCATGATAAATAAAAATATCAGATCTCATGTAGAACACAGCCCTTAACTTTATAAGTTTTTACTCTACAAACGTAACTTCTAGGTCGCAAAGTACGGTTTGGCCATTTCATGGAACTATTAAACTTTTCTAGACTTCCCAACTATTGTACCAAACAATTACTCAATTAAGAACTCTTGTCAGACCTTATTTGATATTTTCTCATGACGTTTATAACGTCATTGATAACACATCAACCAAAGTTGTAAATGTATAGTTGAATAACTATTTTGTGGATATAGAAGCCGATTTTATGTAGTAATATCATATATGTTCATAGTTTGGAATGACTGATGCTGATACTGCCAGCAAAGTAACAGTTAACAGCAAACTAAAGTCAACCGGTTCAAAGGCTAGCTTAAGATTTGCTGCTCCACTTAAAGCTCGTGTGATCGAAAATATTGGACACAATTATTTTATGACAGTGTGGTCTGCTATGGCTTTAGGACTTTCTCATGTGTTTACTGGCGCTTTAGTTATGGCTATGAGTTTTTATTCTTTTTACCGGGGAGAGTTTCATGCAATTTTATATTCCTTGGCAGTAAGTAAATATTATGTAACTGATGTACACCCAAAGTTTGCTGATATGTTTTGCGGGTCATGTCCAAACTGAGCTGCTACTCAGTATTCTATGGAAAGACCCGGGAATCCAACCAACAACAATACACTCGCAGACACGCTTACGACTACAACCCTATGAGAATGACCATGATCGTAAACGTCACTTTGGAATTTTCAAGATAAAATCATGTTAATCTTTGATTTCTTTCTGATTTCATCTAGTGTTTCTGATTGATTAATATAGTTACTTATTGTTGTTAGAAGAATTTTAAAAGTTGCTCGTGACTGGTGAAATCAAATCACATTGATGTTAAATTTGTCAAGCGTTTTAATGATTTGGCACTATGGTCCTTATGCTTAAATTATTAGACTAACAACTCATCATTAACCCATTTACTGTCCCACTGTTGGGCATGGGTCTTCTCTCAGAGAGGTTTAGGCTATAGTCCACTATGCTGCCCTATTGTGGGTTGGAAGACTTCAGATACCTTCGAAAATCTCTCAAGCATTTCCTCACGATATTTTTCTTGACTGTATAAAACGAGTGATAATTAACACATGATTACGAAAAATCAGAAGTGTGTCCATTGATCATATCACTAGTTTATCACTGCTTACATCATAACTAAAATAATATTATTCTTTCAGTATCATTTTTTTTCGTCGGAAGCTATAATGACCTTAAGTTACATCAACGGTTGGTCTGCGCCCATGAGGTATAAGCATCGAAAATTTGTGCATATATTTCTTCAGTTATGTGGACTTTCTTGTGCTTCAGTTGCCACGGCCGTAGTCTTAGCAAGTAAGAGATTATCGGACACCGCTCATGTTATATCAGGTGACAACACGTACATACGATTCATACTTTTATTATAATATTCCTACATGGGTAATGCAAAGGTATTTTATACATTTTGTTGAGCGCCTATTAAGGTCTACCACAAATTCTCACCGACAAACTTTAAACAATAATAATTTATTTTAACACTAATAATAGTACCTACTGGTTTCTGATATTTACCACTTTTTTGGAATTTATCCCGTTTCATTGAAATTGCGGCTTGTCGATTAACTTTTTAATATTTTTATAACAATTCTTTACAGGGTTAATCACACTGATTCTTACAATCATGGCAGCTGTCAGTGGTGTATTCGCTCTAAGATCCAAGCTCAGAGGAAATGTCCTACTCCATATGATGTTCGGAATACCTTGTTTTACTCTATCTACAATTTGCTTAATTTTTGGGCTCATGACGGAAGAGTTCAAGAAATGGGCTGGTATGACTATAGTTTACATTTTGTTGGGATTTGTAGTTTTTTACACCTCAGTTATTATTATTACGACAGGGATAAAATGTATACAGAAGATGTAAGCTTAAGTTTTTATAAAGTGCATATTTTGAAATTAATTTCTTCATAAAATGTATTTATTTCTATAAATGTATTTTTCTTTTTGATCGCTGCTAGTTGCACCTACACTACTTGAAGCGGAAGCGGGACTATCCGTATGTAAGAATTATGGGCAAATATCTGACATCCTCGAGTAGTATAGGACGTTTTCACTATGTTTACCATTAAAAAAATCGCCTTGATTTGCTAACACTAGAAGATTAAATAACAATATATTCCACAACATTATACATATATATACATACATATATTTTAATAATAATCATTAATGTTCGGTTCCGTTCCAGCGTAGTTCGGATATTACCGCCATATTTGTTTTTTTTTATTCGTGAGGAACTTCGCTCCTGACCGGGGTCCCCTGCCTGCACACGTTTTTTATTATCTGTCGCTTAAGCTAGATTCTTAGATGCTATCGATTAAACGTTCGTAATAGTATTAAGATACAGTATAATTTTTAAGTTAAACAATAAGGACACTGCTGATGTCGCTTACCCTGTAAGTATATCAAAATTGCAGATACATGGGGCACACTAAAAGTTTTGCACTTCTAGCTAATCGGAACTATTTGAATTTCGGATGTTATATTTTTTTAAACGTTGCAACTTTCTTAGTAATAAAAAAAAACAATTGGCGGGAAATCATTTGTCAATTGTTTTTTATCACACATCAAAGTTCTACGTACGCAACGAAAATGGAATTAAGTCGAAAAGATTTTAGAGCGATATTTTTTTATGATATTCAAAGTTCTCTCTCTCCGCAAGACTGTGCCGCTCGTCTTCAAAATACTTTTGGGAGAGAAGCACCTTGTTTGAGCACCGTGAGGCGATGGTTTGCTGAATTTGAGAGAGGTCGAGTTTCTTTACATGACGAATTTCGTGAAGGGCGGCCTTCAACTGCCGTCAACGAAAATAATGTGGCTACTGTTAAGCGGCTAATTGAAGAAAACCCGCGGATTACCTATGAGACAATTCGAGGACTATTGGGGATTGGTATGAGCCAAATTCAGAAAATTTTACACGAAGCATTGAAAGTTCGGAAACTTTGTTGTCGTTGGATCCCTTATGAACTGACAGCGGAGCACAAGCGTCCTCGCATGGAATGGTGCTCACAGATGCTACTGAAGTACGACCATGGACATTCTAATGCTGTTTATGACATTGTCACAGGAGACGCAACGTGGATTTATTGTTTTGAACCCGAAAAAAAACAGCAATCTTGTGAATGGGTGTTTGAAAATGAGAACAGGCCAACAAAAGTAAGGCAGGCGAGAAACGTTGGTAAAAAAATGATCGCGTTTTTTTTCTCAGCTACGGGTCCCATCTGTACAATTCCACTTGAAGATCAAAAGAGTGTTAATGCCGAGTGGTATTCTACCATTTTTTTACCCAGGGTGTTAGAAAAAGTTCGCGAAAGACGACCCAAAAGCCGCGTTCTCCTACATCATGACAACGCTTCTTCACACATGGCCAACAAAACAAAGTCATTTTTAGCTTCCGAAAAAGTACAACTCGTCACCCATCCTGCGCATAGCCGCGGCCTAGCACCCTGTGATTTCAGTATTTTCCCCAAAATCAAAGATTTGATGAGAGGTTTCACTTTTACCGACTCCGAAGAGGCAGTGATAGCGTTCAATCAACACGTAGAAAACATGCCTTCAGATCTGTGGTCCTCCTGTTTTAAAAAATGGTTCAATCGCATGAAAAAATGTTTAAAATGTAAGGGAGACTATTTTGAAAAGCAATAAACATAAAATGTTGGTTATAATATGTTGTTTTTTTTAAGTTACGCATAACTTATAGTGTGACCTACGTATACCTACGTACTTATCAATCATATTTTGATTCATGCTGTTTATATCAAATGATCACCATGGATTTAATTTTTTGTTGCCAATTTCTATTACATTCAGTGAATACTGAACAATTAATTATTTGCAAATAATAATTTATAATCTTCTTTGTATTGGTATGAAGTAGATATTCACGTGGGTACAATTGAAAACTCGTTTCTGTTTTGCAAAACAGTTTTATTATTTTCTTTAAACAGCCTTTCGAACTTCACAGATTCCCAAATAAATTGGACAAGACGTTATTTGCCATAGATAAGATAACTTGTTAGCTGTTATTAAAATCACTACATTTGAAATTATGTAAAATACGTAACAAGGGTTTTACATTTTTGCAGAATTGTTAATGTCTCACTTGTTTATCACCGATAACTTGTAATATATTGCACACTGAAACACCGTTATCAAAGGCCTGCGATAAATTTCCTTTATAGAGTGTGCCAGCACTTTATCTTGGAAGTGTCATCTGAGGCATTTGATAATGTAATATCGGCATACGTCATGTCCTACCGTTTGTGGATCTCAAATCCGCCGATAGAATACGAATAATGTCGCAGTGGGCTCCCGGTCAAAGGTCTACACACTCCTGCGTAGTGTCGCATTTATCAAAAGATATGGTCGTACATCTCAAACATTAGCAATGGCAACAATACTCTATTCCAGAATGTGCGTATCGAGGGCCATTACTCTTCCCCGAGTTTCCTTTATATGTTTAGATGCCATAAAGATAGGTGGTAGCGCACCGACTAGTTATCCTCTGTGATCGCTTACCTACCTGTTCTCAATCGAATTTAACGATATCGCTTTTAGTTTTTATTGTGTGTCCTCTGCTTTATTTATGTATGTAAGTATTTGTTTTATTTGTAACTATTTTAGAAATATGTTGTTTTAGTGTTTTCAGGATTAGGGGTATGAAACTTAGGAATACTAGGTATGTACAGATTAAAATATGCTTTTGTCTTGTACTCGTATATTTTTATTTCTGTTTGTTTAACCTTAATATTAGGAACACTTTTTCATTTTGTATAAATAGTAAAAAATTGGTCTTATTTTTGGAAATCCTATATTAAAATAAGGTTACATAAAATAATAATTTTAGCTTAATTATTGATACTATTCAGCGTTTGGGCCGAAACAAATAGATTGGATCCATTTTTATCCCACCTCTATACCAATTGAATTAAAATTAGTAATCTCACGCGATTAACAATTTGGATTTTGATTAACCTGTATTTATTATTATTTTATTATAGATAATCTAATTTTATGTTCAACGAAGACTTTGATAAAAAAACACGGAATATATCCTAAACAGTAAAAACAATAAAGAAATAATTACACAACCCTCGGATTTAAGAAACCGACTTATCAATACAAAGATTAACTACTTATTACTCAAGTTTTAAGTAAATAATGCATTATTGTTATCATACAATAACTTGCACTCATTATTTACCTCTGAACATTTGATTGATTTTAATTGCTCTTAAATTTTGATACAAAAGTAATGAATGGAGCAACTATGATGAGGAAGGTGATAATTGCTGTAAAGGAAATTATGGTGAATGCCATAGGATCGCCAGTCCAGCTTCTGAAGAAGGGCTTCTCGAATCCGTAGCAAAGACAGATACAAGCTGCCGCAAAGGCCACGATTCCGAAGCAAATGTGGGTGATCTTGGACCACTTGCCAGGGAGAAACTTCCGGAACTCATAAGCGTAGAGTGATGTTAATCCATTGACCAGACTCACAACTGTGAATACCAGGGCCACCAATGCTGCAAACAAAAAGCATTTTAAAACGCTGTCCTTATAAATGTGGTCTCTTATTCGTGCTATTTCCTTTCTTCATTTTGGGTGAGAGGCTGTTCTAATAGATTACCATTAGCGTAGAAATAATATCAAGATGTGGGATTACCCTTTCAGTTAAGTCTCTAGATAAGAATTACCACTCCATCTATTACCGTGAATACTGCAAGATAACTAAGGTTATCAAGTGGATGAGCGTTTACTTTTAGACTGATAACCCTATCAGAAAAACCTGTTTTCACTCATATTGATTGCGGTCAGCTGACGGAAAAACCAGAAAATTATCTCAATATAAGTGGGAAGAACCAACCAAGTTCTTGCACCAAGAAATTAAGAATATAAAATTATGAAAAAACAAAAAGTATTATGAAGACTTACCGAATTGCCCGTGGAGAGTATTCCAGTGGACTGTTTTGTCAAGAATTTTAATAAAACTGCCCGCGATGGCTAATCCTGATCCTGCAACCTGAAGAATCCAGTGGGCTCGTCTTTTGTCCACCAATTTGAGATGTGATGACCAGCCATTATGCGGGGACAAACTTAAGATGGCTTGAGCCATCAGTAGTTGGTACTAAAATAAATTAAAAAGAATTAATGAGTTACTTATTTAATAGAAACAGTAACACATTTATTTTGTAGCCAACTATGTATATTTTGCTTATATTCAACGCAACGGAATAGAAAACGTTCGATGCAATAGAAGGCTCTTAATGAGGGTCATTTTATATATTTTTTACAGTTTCCACCAGAAAGTGGATGGTGTCACTATCATCATCCACCTATCCCAGTACTAGGCACTGGCCCCCCTCAAAATGAGAGGGCCTAAGCTAAAGTTCACCACACTCCGCTACGTCCTTTGTGCAACTAAGTACTTGCTGTCGAGAAAAGCCATGGCTTGGTTTCCTTCGCCGTTTCAAGAGAAAAACTTTGAAATTTAGAATACGACAGCATTGATTTAAAGTTATGACTGGGAATTTTTGACAAGAGTCCTTCAAAATATATAATTATCACTTAATTTTTTCCGATACAAAAAAATAGCAAACACTCACCCCAAGTACACATAACACTATATGAATTGGTGTAGCTCCGATGGGCAATCCAGATCTGAAGGCGAAGGTTATAGCAACACCGACTACTATGCCTATTAACGTATGGCTCAACAGATTTACTATAGTTTGAAACGTCTTTAAATGGTATTCTCCACCATTTTTGTAAATTGGTGCACTGATATCAGCACGAGTTCCGTTCTCAGCATCACCATTCGTAGCCATGATTCACAATTCTATTATAAAAGTACAAAAATGATACTTCTACTCTGAGCCCCACACTGTGAATGAAGGCGTTACACAAAATACAGGCATGTAATAACCGTTGATAATAATATCGAAGACTAGCATCATGACTTGACTTTGCATACCGATTTTATTTTGTTTCGCATTACCTATAATATCTTAGATACTTGTTGTAACGAAGGCCTGAAAAGTTTGATTGTGGGAGAAAAACATTAAAATCAAATCGTATTCAAAATTTATATTGGACTCTTAGCAATTTGTAATCTGATTTCTAATTCTACCTAAATTGATTATTGAAATGATGATATTGCAAGTGCCTTTTTTGCCTAGTTGGTCTGAGTAGATGTGATTTATATAAACAATGCATTAAAGTTCTTCTAGAGATTTTAAAATCTTCCTAATTTGCCTTTTAGTATTAGGAGTAAACACTGAAAACAATATTTAGTTCTATGTACGGACTTATGTTATTGATAAAAAAATATCAATAATGATAACCAAAACCGCTTTGTTGCCACAAATCAATGAGTTGATTAGATTCGATGGGAATTATCAGAACTTAATAAATGAGATTGTGCTATATTTTAAAGCTACACTTAAATAAATAATTTGCTTATATTATATTGATGAAACGTAATTTCCTTAAGAGGGAACTTAAATGTAATTTAAAATTTTCCGTAGTATAAAAAAGTATAATTTTGTTGCAATAATTTGTGAATGTACGGTAAGCAAAATAGCCTAGTCAAATGTTCCATACTTAACCCGTCAAGCGGCATATTGCAGACACAATTCAAAATCTATTGTTATGTCCTCATGAGGAAACTGTATGCATTGACGGGTCAAAGTATTATTGTAAAGATATTTTGTTACATAATTGTTATTTATTTGTATAAAATTATAATTAAAAAGTGCTAATTATGCGAGCGAAATTCAAATTTACAAAACGCGCTGTCATTGGTCGAACGAAATGAAACGTCACGGGCCACGACATTGAATATAGTCACAAAGTCGAAAGCTGCTAGAAGATGAATTATCTTGGAAATATATTTTAATTTGTGTGTCTTGAGCGATTTTCGTCAGTTGTGAGACTATATACGATGACCGAAAGAAGAAAAAAATACTTTATCGGGAGTAGTTCTGATAGTATTTTTGCATTTTGTTACTATGCAATATCGATAGAAAGGTTTTTAGCTTCTTCCATGGTAAAATCTTTAAGAATTAACCAAAACACCGGTAATAAACAAACACTTCGTGCGATGATCGCGGCCCATAACGTCATCTGAAGCGCGCGAAAAATGGCGGCGTTTAAACAGCTCAATTTTGCATACGTATGTTGAATAATATTTTTTTAAAAAATTTGAACATTCCCGTGAATAATTATATCTTCTATTGTGTTGTTATGATATATAGAATTAATAAAAAAAATAAAAAAAACGCATGCATGTTCCTAATTTGTACTAGTTTAGCGTGGTAGACTCACTTTATCCCAGTCATTCAGGCAGTCAGCCAGTTTCCAGTCATAAGATAGGCCACTTTATTTATTTAATGTTAACTTATTATATTCAGAATTTCTCCTTAGTTAATTAATATTTGAATCAGTAGAATTCATAAAAATAAAACTGTCCAGTTTAGCCCCCTAGAAGAGACATCCGTGCTACCATTGGGACAGTGAATGGGTTGATTTGTTGTTGACAGCCTGATGATGATTGGAATAATGGTGGTGATGATTAAAGTACTTATTCGATATGCGTAAGGTCGTTCAACTTACTTTGGCCCAAGGTAGTGTAACTAATATCAGAAGTGGCTGAAGTTAGGTGATCGTTTGTGTCGTAGGTAGCAAACATTACCTATAGGTATTATAAATTATTATGGGTAGCTGTTATTTTCTGTACTTTTTGTTTTCAGAAAAGGAGATTAATTGTCAGTAAATACTCTCTATCTCATCAAATATTGTGTCTTGTAGTTTTTATTACAATTGAACTGCCGACCTTGTAACCTAATGAGCTGTTTGTAACTTTTATCAGGTATTTCATTTGTTATCAATAATCCATTGTACCATCTTGATATCCTTATCTACTATTTAGGTAGTAGTAGTAGGTACGATTTGTGTAAAATCGAATCTACTAGAACGAATTGTCGGATATCAGAAAAAAATGGCACGTGCTATGCTCGTAATCATAATTAATTAGATAATAATTAATGTGTTGATATTGTGTCGTGACGTAGATTTATGATATATTTAACTACTGGTTTTATTTTTATTTATTACCTTCTCAATCGGCTACCAGGCGGCGGCGCAGGGTATATCAAGATGAAATATGAACCAGATTTTCAGTAAGCATTTCAGCAATGTAACTGTGATAGCAAATCAGGATTCTTCCATCGTGCGTAGTTTTTGCATGATGTTTCATCAAATCATCATAGTGGCAATAAATTAACTGGGCTTGCGCCTTGGTAAATAGTAAAGCAATTAAATTTTATTATAAAAAGGTTAATTATTAAAATATTGAATGTGGAAGCGAAAGAGATATGCAAGAGTCGTAGAGAGTGGCGGTCTGTAGTTTCTGCTTCTCCCTGTCGGAAAAATGCGTGACTGTATGAATGTATGAATCAATGTATGAATCATCTTCTAGGGTGCCAACTGAAAACCATGCTTACCTGCCAACCCATTCGGGGCAAGCATGCCGACAGCACATCCTAGTGACCTTTGTTTTTTATGTTCATTGTTCTTTTTATAGTCAATAAATGTTTTTCTTTCTTCTTCTTCTTACACTTGAGAAGACATCATCTCATCAAAAAGACTATATCTTGTAGTTCAATAAGTCAATGTATGCGGGAATGTTATTGATTTATTTCTCATAATTATAATTATGTAATACAGATAGCATCTTGATAGCAGATAAATGAAGAACAACATGCATATATAGTAAATCAAGTGAGCTATTTATTATTATTTTTTTATTTACCTACAAGCTTATTTAAAAACTATTTTTCATATCAATGGTTAAATTTGTTTTACTAGAAGGCGTTTCTTGACTGACGACTGTTGAGCAGAAACATCGAAAGTAATTCGGGGAATCATGGTTGATTTAGAATATCTGAACAAGCCCTTTGAAGAGAGAGACATGATATTATAAAAATATTGAGCTACACTTATGTACGGAAGTGAATGTTGGTAATGGCAGAAGAAACATGAAAGTAGAATTAATGCTGTGGAGATGCGTTCCTTGCGAAGTATGTGCGGTGTTACTCGGAATGATAGATTAAGAAATAGTGTGATAAGGGAGCGTTGCGGTTTAAAAGATGATATAGTGACACGCATTGAAAGGGGTATGCTGAGATGGTTTGGACATGTCGAGAGAATGGATGAAAGGCGATTGACGAAAGGGATTTATAAAGCGAATGTCAGTGGAGTCGCCGGGAGGGGACGCCCTAGAAAGACATACCACGACCTTATTGGTGAGATCCTTCAGAAAGGTCAGGTGCGTAGTACCCGCAACCGGCGCATGTGTATGACAAGATGTATGAATGTGGACGAAGCAAAAGAGGTATGCAAGAATCGTAGCAGATGGCGTTCTGTAGTTTCTGCCTACCCCTATGGGAAAAAGGCGTGAGTGTATGTAGGTATTGAGCTACAAATTATTATTTAGGGAGCTCAACGTAGAGACTACATTCACATAATACTAGTATAGACGGATGTCAGCGCCATCTATTGATAAATGTAAGCTTCACTAAACTTCTTCCTGCAAAAATAAGTTTTTCAAAGCGGTACCTATTGGAAAGTATCTTATATATACTTTTGAAGCGTATTTTAGCTATGTGCTAAATATAACTATATATTTTATATTATTTTATACTATATATTTAGCGCTCTTTGAGGGAGGCTTATGTTCAGCAGTGGACGGCAATAATGATGATGATGATTTTATATTATTGGTAAGTACGTGTGAAGAGGGTTTGACGAAAGCCAAGAGCAAGAAATAGGAAGCTTGGTGTAATTAACTTAATTACAAAATGACTTTAATTACTTAATTAATAAACTAACTTACTACTACTATATAATATACTTTTATTAGCTATATATTTAATTATTCTGGTGCCTTTCAACGTAGCCTCTTTTACCTTACTATTTAGGTAGGTACTTTAAAACGCATTTCACCATGTCAAAATAGACACTACTCGTGGAATAAATTAAAAAAATAAACTGAATTTAAACATATGTATTCTGTCTGTATTCCCAGGCGTGATGGTATCATCACGCCTGGGAATACAGATGAAGAGTTAGGCAGAGGTGTAGTTAATGTACATCCACAGTTTGTCGATATGTTCAGGTCCCATGGAACAAGGGCCAGTCTATTGTATATTAAATAAAGGGGAATTCGTTCGGAGTTGGTGAAATGCGGTCAGATTCCGATATAATTTGAATATTCATGAAGACTCCTACACGAAAAAGCACAGTATAGGGGTTTTTCTGCTCTTGTGAAGATAGGCTTTAGCAACGTATCAATTGTATAACAATGCACCTGTTTAATTTCTATTATTCTAAATACTTATTTATAAATTACATATTATTTCTAAGAGCCTTAATGAGATGAATAACCTTTCTACACAACGTGATTAAAGGATTGATGAGAATAATTAAAGTGAAGATGCCAGTGAATGCAATAACTCCGGTGGTGACCCGGTCATTAGTCCAGGTTCTGAAGGAGTTCTTGTTGAAGCCATAGCAGAGGCAGGCAGAGGCACAGGCAAAGGCGACGATGCCGAGGATAATGTGCGTCAGCTTCGAGACGTAGCTCGGGATGTACTTGCTTAAAAAGTTGGCGAAAAGGGCTGCCACACCGGTGATGAGGTTCACTACCGTGAATATTAGTGCAGTCAACCCTGAAAGGAGAAGGTATAGAGTTACTATCTGTATTGAAAATAGATCGTAAAATCAAATTAGACTCATGCTTTCTTGAAAAGTTATCCTCGCGTTTATTTATTCGGGATAACTTTATATTTAAATTTAATATTATGACCAAACATATTTGTACCTACTTCGACAATTGTACACAGCTACAGATCAAGCTAAGCTCAAAAATCAGTTTAAGCTGATCTTGCGTTGTATAGGCTTTCCATACAATAAGAGATTAATAAATTACCATAAACGGATGTGTAAAACGTAAGATTATTTTACACAGATTTTTTTTTCATTGATATTATCTATTAGTTTTCTCATATTAGATAAAATTGCTTTTTGTTGAAAATAACTTATGATCACCCAAAGCGATAGGAAGCAGCAGAGAGCAGTATCGACAAATAATTATAAGCTCTTGTTGATGTTCCAAAGGAGCTATTTAAAATTAATGATATTGATTTAACTGAAACTTACCAAGTTTTCCATGCACAGTATTAAAATTGACATCTTTGTGGATCATGATGATAATGCTGCCAGATATGGCCATTGCTGAGGCCAAGAGCTGTATTATCCAATGGGCTCGTCTCTGGTGTTTCTGACTAAGTCCGGAAGACCACGTATTGTAGGGACAAAGACTCAGAAAGGATTGCGACATCAGAAGTTGATACTGGAAAGAATAAAAAATATTATTATCCTCTGAGGTAAATTTATCTGCTTTCTGACCCTTTTGCTTGAAGTGGATGCTGAAGTGGTCTTAGGAGACCACTATATAACTATATAACCGAGGAAATATGAAACTTACGTTGCAAATGTTGATTGCCATGGTCAAGTTTCCTATGTAGCGCGATAGATGTCGCTACAGTAGCTACGGTGTTAATGATTTTTTTTATTTACGTACTGGGTATCTAAACGATGATAACTATCTAGTGTATTTAGTTAGTTTATTAGTTGTCTATTAGGTTAATATATAAGTACAAAATTTTCTCTGTCAACGGGAATAAAATTTATTTTCTTGCTTTCTAGTCTTTCGATGATTTACTGTACCTATACGGTGGGTACAATCCGCGCGTATAAAAACACCATCACTAGGATTCTCAACATATTGAGACTGTTAAAATAGATTAAATCCGCGGTTAAATCAAGGTTAATAGCTAGCTAGCTAATATAATTATTGTTTCTAGTTAATGCTGGCACTGGATTCTTATGAAGATCGATAGTTGACCGTCAGTATGGGTCTATATAATATACCTACTAGAGATAATTTTGAAGATATACTCTATGGCTCGTTGACTTTTGTTGAGGATAGTATTACTTTAGACACTAGAGCATATTACGAATTGGCTGCGCCAAAAACACTAATCCAATCGAAATTATTGAAACCTAACTTACCCCTGGCACACATAGCAGGATATGTAACATTATGATATCCTCGGGAGCAGATGTAGCATTGAAATCCTTTACAACTGCGAAAAGTACCGGTATCGCCACTGTCACCCCCATCAGCAAATGAACCAACACATTATATGACGACAAAGCCGTTTTAACCACTACGTTGTCCTCATAATTGAACATTGACAATACCATTTTACCTTTTTATTACTTAAAAATCAAGTAAAACGTTTTAAATAAAAGTATCACACATTTTATCACAGAATCGGAAGCAGAAAGTGTTAAATTAATGACATCATATTTTATTTGGTCGCGCACTTCAATCGGCAATGTTGGAATGCCAATAAAGGTATTCGTTGATTAAATTAATCATGAACATTATAAAGATTACTTTTTATCAGGATTAAATTGCGGATATGATAATGTTTAAAAATATTTATAGGATAATAAATTTATTCTTTGCAATGTGTCGTAAGATTATTGTAAGCCAAGTGGTTTCCTGCCAGGAATAGGTCACTCCATTTTTTTTTGTACTCGTCGTGATAGGTCACTCTGGATTTATTTGAATACGGAACTGCCAAGTTTGATGTTCCTGAGGAGGCTCAAGTAGATGAACCTTGGTTGATGAAAGAATACTCTAAAGTTAACTCATCATTTTTTAGTTATATTACAGTTTATTTTATTTTAGTATTATTAACGAAATCATATTAAAGCTATTAGGTCCATAAGCTCCAACATATAAAGGTCTTATTTATACTTAACACGGGCAAGTATAAAGGTGCGTACACATTATAATTTACAGCACACGTAATACCGGCCAATATTCGAATGTTTGCGAATGTTTTCCATAATGAAATGACACACGTTCAGCAACGAGGTCCAGCAGGGCTATATAATAAACCGGCATCGGTCAGCACAATTAAGGGGTCCCATTTGGACCTTTGCTAATGGAATTAAATCCAATTAGATTTTAGGGTTACGAGGTGAAGTTTGCCGACGGTAAACAAATGGCTTTCTATTAGGGTCTACACCTGCTGTTCGGGCTATTTGTCCACAGATAAATGTTGCTCGGTTTGACGTTTTTGTCATTAATTAGTTTTATCTTAATTGGTACTTGGGCTACTGCCTATTCGGTCGCCTTTTGTTAAAATTAAATTATTTAATATAACTCATATTCTAGGTATCACTTTAACTGTGCGGCTCATGTTTAATCAGTAAACAAATCACAGAAGAAAAACAGAAATTACACCTAAAATTTGTATGTATGAAAAATTCTGTATAATACACCCCTATACTGAATTTTTCAAACATAAAATTTTAAGTATATAAAGTCGCGTACTATTAAAAAAATATTTCACTCTTTGCATACATTTTTCCATAGACCCGCAGACTGTCAGATGTTTGCCAGATGAAGCGTCCATGCATTTCACCATCGGATATAGATCTCTCTGACAGCGTTTATTCGTCTTATTTGTCGATCGAGGTTGTCACACGAACTAAAGGCTATCATTGTGGGTAGTCAGATTCCCAAAAATCTACCAAAGTGGTTCAGCAAGACACGAGAAGCCAAGACATAATTGTTCTTTACATTTTAAAAATACAGGATATCAATTGCAATTCTTGCAAGATAACATTGGGTGAGGACCTCAGAATAAGGCTCATACTCAGTTAGAAAAATACTCGTAGATATCGACTTCAAGACTGACGCAGACTTTGACAAAGTTACAATTTAGTTTATAAAGTTTCTCGCCATTCCCTTGTTAGATTAAGACAGAGGTCCGAACAAAGTAGTTAGATATACAAAACTTTTTCCACCATTTAATGAGTTCGTAGACGTTGCGTTGACGAGTGTAGACACATCGTTATGTAACTCGCGAACGCTAACACTTCGCTATGACGCTTGAAACTTTTTCTTAACACAGACATGACTAGATAAAATCAATCAGAACCCATCTCACGAGTATCTCAGATCAAACACGCCAAGTGTTCCGAACTTGTTTGGCTTAGAGTGTGCTGGTTGCAGCATATTCGATAAAATCCATGAAAGTTCCTCTTGCGAGAACATTTTCTCTTGCTACAAGGTTTCTTGCAACGTGCGGTTTTCGATCAAAGTTTTCCGTTTCATCGTCTACAGACAAGAGTTTACGACCGTAGGCATCTCTCTGCAAAATGCCATGTCTGGAAATACGACAATTTGTGATTTACAGACATTTCATGTTAAATTTTGTTCGAATTTTGAGGTTGATATAAAACAGTAGCTCGTTCTACTATTTCAATTTAAACATATGATTTACGAGAAGATATAAAATATTTTGAATTTGAAACACGACAAAGTATTATTATAATAGTAGGTAGATTTTTATAAAATATTTTTTTTGTATCGTTATTTCTAATACTTAACGTATTGTATATATTTTGCGAATGTAGGACATGAAAAATTACCTAAATTGTCGCAAGTCATGTCAAGTCAGAAATCAGTTTCAGTGAGAACTAACTTTGTATTGACTATGTATCAAGAGAAATGGGTTTACGCGAACCTAATGATGTATCGTAAAATATGAAGTTCGAGTGATCACGACCTCTTGCGCATCTTCAAGGTGCCACCTATGCTATTTATTTATACTTCCGGCCATTACACAAGCAAAACAGTTCTAAACGCTCCAAGCTATTTACAATCAGAATTCCCTTGATTCAAGGCGAAAAATTCAATAACATAGAGACATTTGTTAGCGCAACCGGGCCAGCTTTCATTTGGCGGTATCTCCCCTAGGCACTTAAGTTTACATTAAAGTTGTCCAAGCGCGAAATTGATCTTTTAGTGAGGGGATCTCTCAACGAAAATATAAATTGCCACGCGATCCTATTGATATTACGTTCCAATGTTGAAATTTGGACGCGAAAGTATTTGGTTTTCGCTTAACGATTGTCCTAAGTGTGGGGGACGACAATAGTAACCGGCAAAGGAAAATATTATGCCAAGCGTGAGTTATTAGGGAGCTGACAGAAATGAGTTTTTCGTTTGGGCTGGTCTGCTCATTGGAGTGATAATCCTGCAATAAGTAAATATTATTTACTGCCAATATTACCTTAAATTAAAGATTATTCTTTGTCTTTAATTGGTCCTTTATGTGAGAGGTGGCTGAATTAGGGCTCTGTGTTCTCCGCTTCTTTGTTTAGTAATATTATTATAATCTAGCCATAACTATGACAAGTGATACAAATGCTGCATACAATGACATGAAAATATTTGTAGGACAAAAGCCATGGAGCGGTTCTCCGTTTTAAATTAAAACTTTCAAGTGGCAGTTCCAGGTTTATGATTGTTCACAATTTTTCTGTCGAGATAACCCATCTAGTTCCAGAGTTGGACTTGACTTATTTATGAGAGCTTAAATAATTCTGAACGAGTAACAACTCAATATGTATTTTTATTAAATTCAGATTTTCATGGTCCATAACTCATTACTATACAATGGGCAGTATTGGCACCTTATAACTCCCATCCTACACGCAATAAGTGTGTATAGGATATGTGTTTAATTAATAACAAACGCAGGCACACACGTATAAAGGTAAGCTGCAGAATAATGAGGTTTTTAATTAAAAATCCGCAGCGATATAAATAGTAAAGGTAAAATATCCATAGCGGGATTACGCTTGGAAATTTTAAAGTAAATCTTCAGTGGGGTGAAGTACGTAAGAGGTGAAATATTTCGATTTCCTTAAATATATGCAGGTAGAGGCTTTAGGCGCGCCAAAGATACATTATAGAAGGAAGTGCTAAGGTGAACTACAGCCTGAGGGGTAGATTCTTTAACGCTATTCAGATCAGCATCTTGTAAGAGGAGTGAAAATATCTCACTTGAACGATTGTAAGACCTCTTCGAGGTCTGACTTGGTGGCGACCACGCTTATGTCGAAGCTATCGTAATTCGTAAAACACCTATGTGTATTTCGACTTCTGCACGCAAGAGCCAGTTCCCCCCTTTCAGTTGCTGCGACTCTGACAACGCATAAGCAACTCCTCTGGTGTTGCAGTTATGCATGGGCGGCGATGGTTACTTATCCAGGTGGATTTTCTGCTTGTTTTCCAACATACAGTAAAAAAAGAACAGCTGATTAAGCGAGAGCCGATATTTACATACCATCACGCCTGTATTCCCCTTAGGGTAAGGTTTCGCCGGTATGTTTAGGTGTCATTAACTGGGCACAAATCCAGACTCCGAGCTGCTACAGGGAATTTTTAGAAAAACTCAAAAATTGGCTCGACCTGGGAATCGGACCTAGTTTTATTGGGTTTTTCTATGAAAGGTTTAAACACCTCTGATCTAACCCTTTTGGGAATACAGGCGTAATGGTGTGTTGAAAAAATGAAATATTAACACCAACTATCTCATCTATTTTCGTTCAACATCTTTGATTTCCCCCTCAAATCTGAGCAGGAGTGGGACGTAATCAAGGATTAATTTTCTACTTGGATTATTTTCAATCCACCTTCGTATGTGAGCTTTAGATGTGTCTTCAATTTAAAGGGCTCTTCAGCTGCTTGATAATTTTGGAGACGTTATGTAGGTCGCGAAATTGGTCGCGAACTTCAAAAGTGGCTCGAATTACAAGTCTTGCTACAAGGCATTAAGAGATAGCGAAAGAGTTTTTCTTTAAATACCGCCAGACTTTGGGTAGGTAACCTTGCTGTAGCTCTTCAGAAACCATGCTCTAAATAGAGGTTTGCATTAGAATGTTAGTTTTTGAAACTATGTAGGTATCGTTTTGTAAGGGACTGATGCACAGTAAAAGCACATACCATTCATTCCATATCTATTTTTTTGATAAAATGCTACATACCATCCATTTCTAAGTTTTTTACGAATTTTCAAACCATGAATCAATGTAGATTATGATACCTGCGAATTGTTTACAGGCAACATCACTTTTGTAAAATATTCATGATATACTCCTGTATTATTATAGGTAATTATATTAATGTATGGAGTGTTATAGCATTAGTCTCAAAATTACTTGATGTTACCTGTCTGAAAATGGTTAATTTATATTCTCTCTGTATATAAGTACATTTGAATGAAGGTTCTTCCGTTTCATAGCGCGTGTGAGGAGATTTATGATGGCGTTAAAATAAAATACAATTTCATCTACCGTTTCGACCTCGCAAGGAGGAGAATTAGAAAAATCTACATAATAATACCAAGTTCTCATATTCAATGGGGCATACATTACTAACATGATGACACTTATTACATTTGTAAAGATATCTAAATCGCGGCTAGACGTGCGTTATGAATTTTTTTGATAAAATGCTGTCATCGCAATACGTTACTTGTGTTGGGAAACCGAAATCCTCTTATTTATGACCAATTTTATTAAGGCTCCATTTTGATACGAAGGTTTATTCACAAAAAGTTATAATAATATACTTAATTAATTTAACAAGACAAGTTAATCTTAATGTTCAAGAAGATTCAAGTATCAATTTGACCTAATTTAATTATTATTTGGAACACTTTGCAAGGAAGGGATGGGGGTTAACCTCAAAACAACAGCAAATTTAAATACAGAACATTCTCGAGAATATGTTTCCAATTTCAAATAGTACCTACTCGATCAAGTTGGTTCTTTAACGGCTTTTAATTTATAAACTCGAGTTAAGTCAGGCTACCGGGAACTACGTTAACCAGAAGCGGATATTATAAAATTTATTGCCAGTGGAAAATAAACGGGGTTTTATCGTGTCCCGACAATTTCCCATCGTCAATTTAATTTAGTAAGGAATTTAGCATTAATTCGTTAAATTGTAATTGGTTTGACTTGGCGGTGTTCAGTATTAACTTATCATTAATGGTCTGGTAAGGGTGCTAAAAAGGTTCGTAATTTTAAGTGATTAGTCTGTATATATTTTGCGAAAGTTAAATTGATACTTCAACTCAAAGCTGTTATGGCTCTTTCTTCAAAAGGCCTGTTCAGATTTTGCCCTACATTGTAAAACTCGCATATCTATGATATAACTATTGTCTGGACTTTAAAAGAGACCATGCTTCTCTGAGTTTGTTTCGACATTTCTTCTCAGAGGTCGTCAGATAGGAAATGTCGGCGCCATCTAGTTTAAAAAAAAAGTATGTAAAAGGAAAACGACTTGTAAAAGTGTCTTTAAAAGATCTATTTACAGAAATAAATATCATTTCATTTCATTTCATTTTACTTATTAGACAATACCAGTATTTTGATTATATAAAAATACAAACTGACTCATCAGTTTACTGGTCCGACTGCTACGCTAGGGGTGCGATAACAGGTCGAGCAAAGTGTCAGGTACTGGATTTTTCTACGAAATTCTCAGTATCAGCTCGGAGTCTGGATTTGTGCCCGTTTAAAAGCAATAGGCTCGCCCCCTATTACATGGGACCTAAAGATACCGGCGAAGTGTGGGTGTAAATTAGTACACACTTTGGGGAATGCCGGCGTGATGGTATGTTTTTTTTTATTAAAGATGCAGGTAGGTTTATGTTGTGATAGCCTGTAAGCAGTTAAAGTCAAGAAATATGACCATTAGAATTAAATTTGACATATTTTGAACAACAAAACTAACTTGTAGTCGCAGGAGTTTTATTCTATCTTCTTCCTAAACTACACAAACCTTAATAATTTAAATAGAAAATAATCAAATCGCTTACTATAATCTTCATACCCCGCCTAAAGCCAAGCAATAACTAATGCAGTTTATCAAAGCGGCAATGTATAACATTCATATCAGTAAAATAAGATCTATCACTAGAAAAGCGAGATGCATTGCCGGCGGACATCCGAAAAGTATTTCCGGGTCGTCTGTTGCAGGAATAGTAAACGTGAAGCTATGAATGTTAATGAACGAACCACATTCGAATTTCGAATTACAACAAAAACGAATTCGGAATTCTAAGCTTTTCGGCCATTGTGCTAATGATGTCATTTGGATAATATTTTCCGGAGCCATTTGAATTTAGAAGTTCCCTTAATGTAAATAGGGTTTTTGGTGACTAGAATATTTCTTGAAGGTAGTAAGTAACATCATACTAATCCTAGTAATTACATAAAAAAATATATAAAAATAATAATTAAGTCCTCCCGTGACACCATAACGAAGAATATAAGAATATTTGAGGATTTTCAATAGTAAAAACAGGCGGGAATTGTAATAAAGTAACTGCCAATTTGCTTAGTTTTTACAGATTTGATTGTTAAGGCAGTAAAGTCATCGTAGTTTAGTTCTCAATTAAAAGATGGCGCTTGTCATTCTAACTACAGAACACTTAATACTGAGCTAAAATGTATCGCCATTGCCTTGATTTCTTACTTAGTACATACCACACCATCACGCCTGGTATTCCCCAAAGGGTTAGGCAGAGGTGTACTAATGTACACCCACTTTTCACCGGTATGTTTTTAGGTCCCATGTAATAGGGGGCGAGCCTATTGCCATTAACCGGGCACAAATCCAGACTCCGAGCTGCTACTGAGAATTTCATAGAAAAACCCAATAAAACTTCGCTCGACCTGACGATCGAACCCAGGACCTGTAGCGTAGCAGTCGCGCTTATGACCACTGGACCAATGAGGCAGCCGCAGCATATAAATATGTATAAAATACTTAATTAAAACTGACTGGTTAGAACGGAAATTTTCCACAGAATCATTTACTTCTAAGGATCCCTATTTAGGAATTGCTGGTACACAGTTTTATATTTATCCAGTTCATTTGCTTGGAGTTCTTTTAAGGATGAGCTAGATTATAATCTCTAAAGATTTATGTATAAAAGCGTGTGAGTAATTACTTGGAAGTCGCAAGCTCTTTATAATATTAATCTATTTTTTGCGTTCAGCGTCGGTGGGTGATGCATATCCATTTACATAACATATCACCGTTATAATCTATTGCGGGCCAGGCAGCTGTAAGGAAGTCTGTGGCGAGGACAAAGTAATCTACCGAGTTTTTTAATGAAAGCGTTGGGTAATAGACTAGGAATTTTGCCTGAGCGTTTACAGAAAATCCAATGCTAATATTTGGACTGGACCTTGGACTGTTGTCCAAGTCCAGTCTATCACTAAAGATAGGTGCTCGTATGGCATACGAGACCGACGGTAATCGTGCTTTCCGAGCGAAGGAGGGGTTCCTTGTGTTAAGAATGGTGACCTCTGCACATACTGACCGCGGCAGGCGGATGTTAATCTTACAGACCTGTAAATCAGTTTAGTGAATAACTTAGTTGTTCCTACAATGTTTGGGATAATCACAGTGAGTTAACGCATTGCAAAAATATTACTAATTGTATCTCTCTAAGTTAACCGCTTCTCTAGTACGTGGATGGTTTCTATAGGAGACACAGAAAATGTACAGTTATATTTTTATAATAGGTTTAAAGAATCTTTATTCTCAAAAGAACATTACAGTTCACTTATATGAGAAGTTAATATTTTAGCAAAAAAAAAAAATTCATGTCGGGGCTAATGACAATGCACGCAGAGTACGACGTACAATATTTCAAAAAGCAAAAACAACAAGACGAAACAATATTCACATCATAGACTTATTTGATTACATCATAGATTGTTAGCGTTCAATTTGTACATTAATAATCAATAATGGAATAATCATCACTCTATATCAGTCCACTGCTGAATGTAGGCCTCCCCCTGTGTTCGCAAATATCCTGCCGTATTTAATTTAAATAATAATCTGGTCTTCCCCTTATATACATTTTGATTTGAAGAGCCTTTCAAAACTTATCCACTAGATAATGTTTAACAATTCTATAACTTTCGTCAAAGATAAATACGGCGAGACATTTCATGTTTAAAATCTATATACTGTGCCGTCTACGAACACCCAATTTACTGAGGGGTTACAGAGACCATAAATAGCGGTTTCAGCGCTGAAAAGCATAAATTGGCCATATTTAGGTAAACTGGTTATACGCTGGCTTGATCGTTTAGGCAGAATGGATTAGCCTGTAAAATTTACAGGGTTTACAGAAGGTATTGCTTTGTTTATACGACGAAACTGTGGTGTACATTCAGCTAAACATCAAGCTATACAATGCCAGTATAGGCTGAGCTCGCGTTGTAAAGGCTTTTCGTACAATGTGAGGTCTGCCGGTTTATATAGTGTATGTATGTGTATGTGTAACCATGTGTTCTTTAATTACTGCGATTAAGCACGCTGTTTTAGAAGAGATTTTCTGAGATTTAAACATGTAATAAATCTACTTTATCTTTTAATCAAAAATTGTACTTCCTTATAGGAGAGAAGAAATGATTCAAGAAATATTATCTTCTAGTGATCTATACTAATATGACTACTCTACTTTTCAATAGTTTATTCAGCACATATGGAAAGAAAATGAAATGTATTCATGACTTCTAGTACGTCCCATCTATCCGTTGAGTCAATATTGGAGACACGCGTCTCTCAAGTGGAGGAATTTAAATTGTAAATGGACTCGCTGAAGCATTGAGTTAGGGGAATATTAAAAAAAAGGTTTTCTTTTGTATGCTATGTAACGTTCATGTATTAATAAAGTCAGCTTGTTCCTCTCAGTAAAAAAAATAGAACACCCGGTAATTTGACGGTTGACTGAAATGTAGTCAAGTCAAAATATATACGGGGGACGATGGGGGAATTGCGGACGTGGGGTAAATCCGGACTACCAAATATCTACTCAATTCTTTCCTTCCGCGTCAGGCTGGTGCAATTACGCGTTACTTTTCACCATCTTTAGTGCCGCTAAATCATTCACGACGGAGAGCTGCCAACAATTTTTAATGTAAGTAAAATCAAAACTTTTTGTTACTTTTCATCTAATTATCAGTGTTAGGTCTCAGTCACTCAAATTTACTTATTTGGGTGACAGATCTATATGGTAAAAAATATTTTTTCTGTGGATTGCCTCGCTAATGGAGTATGAATTGCAAATAACTGTGTAAATGACACGTTTTAATAAACTAATGTTTTTTCTTGTTTATATTTTAAAACTAGCCAGGGGTAATTGCGGATAAGCCCATTGGGGTAAATACGGACGCCCGAAATTACCCCCGATTCGATTAACCGTAATTATTGCACATTTTCAGCATTTAATGTTGATTTTGTAGGTGTATAAATGGAGTTTAATAATTAATAAAGTCAGAGTGATTATTGCTAAAATATAGATTTTGTACTCACGTGTACAGGTTAACCGATACAAATCCAGTTTAAGCTGATCTCGCATTGTATAGGCTTCTCGTACAATAAGAGGCCAGAGTGTTTTTTTTTCCCTACAGCGTCCGCAATTACCCCATCGTCCCCTAATAACAATTACTTGGATTCACTAAATATTCTCAGAAATAACTTATCTTGCAGTTATAGCAAATCATTATATTTACTAACCCCTTAAATATTATAAATGTGAAAATTTGTGTTTAGGTGTTTGTTACTCAATCACGCAAATACGGCTGCACAGATTTGGATAAAGTTTAAACACATATAGTTTATAACATGGACTAACTAGGATACTGTTTATCCAGGTTGAACCCGATTTTTGGAGTCAGGTACAAAAAGTCACAGGCAAAAGCTAGTGTCTATATAAAAAAAAATATGTGTGTAAGTTCAATAAGGACTCCAAAACGGCTAGACTGCTTTTGATAAAATTTTCAGACAATCAAGATTAGACCAACGAGTGAACGGATAAAATCAGAAACCGCGGATGAAACAGCAGGGCACAGCAAATCGTTAATGATATCTGAAACAAATAATCGAATTATGTACGTGCCACAAGCCCTAGTGTATACGTATAAAAAGGTATAAGCTTAGTTGCACTAAAAGTTAGTCTTTATATTTTTGTAACATTCAACTTGGCTATAAAATTATAACTTGCAGACGGGACGACAGTTGGGACTGGCTCTTGGATCTGGCTGAACGCTGGTCAGACGGAAACTTCAAAATTAATTTCGAACTTTGATCGAAAAATGTTTTGCTCTGTCGTCAAAGTGACTCGGCTGGATGTGTGGACCCATGCCACTGGGGAACAGGCAGCGTTCGAGGTGATGTTTAAAAGTTCCACTGATGAGTTTTTGCTTTATATTGTTTTAAAAGCGAGTTTCCTGCGAATTCTGTGTTATAAAAGGTGTTTGAAATTCTCGTGCCTTCAATCTCCGTACAGTTATGCAGGGGTGTACTGATCTGACAATAAACTTATAGAAACATTCATCATCATCATCAACCCATTACATTGTCCCACTGCTGGGCATGGGTCTCCTCTCATTACGAGAGGGATTAGGCTATAATCCGCCACGCTAGCCTACTGCGGGTTGGCAGACTTCACACGCCCTCAAGAAAACTCTCAGGCATGCAGGTTTCCTCACGATGTTTTCCTTCACCGTTTAAGCGCGTGATAATTAATTATTAATACGCACATAACTTCGAAAAGTCAGAGGTGCGCGTGCCTTGGATTCGAACTCGAGACCTTTGACTTGGCAGTCCAATGGTCATATCACTAGGCTATCACTGCACTTATAGAAACATTATTTGTACTTAAATATAAACTATGATGGGCCTCTTGTAGTTACGGTGTCCGGCACCACATAGGTCCAGTTCAGCCAATGTAACAGAGATCCGATAGGATAATCCGGTTACCCTGATTGGGAATCGAATTCTGGCCTCACGCTCAGTAATTCTGCATGTACAACTAAACAACTTAGGTTGACATTTAAATTCATCCGTGATTATTTATCAAAATTAATGGATTGCACAAAGTCAGAATGTGACAAAGAATAATGATCCTTATCACGTTTAAATCTTTCTTCCAAAACTAAAAATCAGTGCTGTCATATTCCGCAAAGTTCATAAGTTCCCTGTCAAAATTACCTATATATACCTATACGTCATCGGAGTTTAATCAAACAATACCCACTCAGCTCGTCTCGGGCTGTGTCATTGATGGACGGCGTAGATTTAATAGATGATTTTTCTAACATTTCAAACAATGAACATCGTATCATTAATCTCTGGACTACCGGTAACGGGCCGTACCTCGTACAATGATAGCTAACTACCTACCGATGCTATCGGAACTAGATGGAACTAATCGATTTACTGGTCCCGGACTGGCTTTCATTAAAACTATTGGGTCACGATGTGATGACGATGATAAGTGTTTTGCGCCACTTAGCCCATTACTGTTATGTCGGGAAGCCAAAACAAATACTCTATCAATTAACCCGACGAGATACGAATCTCCGCGTATTGTAAGATGCAGTTCAATTACAAGTTGTAAGTAAACTTGTTAGCGGTTCGGTGTTTGATTTTCACACGGTGTTTAACGCAAGATTGAGATTACGATTACGATAGCTAATTAAATAAACGATATCCGTTTTAAAGATATGAATTTTAGGGAAATAATAAATTGGTCTCATGTAGGATTCGGACCTGCATCCCTTCGGGTAAATACACTGGACGCTTCCAACTAAGCTACGGAACCCACTGCCTGTGATGTAAAATTTCTCTTCCACATTTCACGTCTTAATGTTAGCAAAAAATAACTGGTAAATGACCACTAGGGAATATCATGACCACTGCTTTCAAATTTCATCATCATCAACACATTCATCCACCGTGTCCCACTGTTAACATTATAATTTGCGGCTCCGCTTAATATGTTTGATTACCATAAAAATACAGTATTATTGATAGAAGCCGGAAGGCCCGGTATCATAAATAATTACTTTATAAAATAAGCCAGTGTAAATGAATAGATTGGATTTTAGTTCTTCCGGTAGCTTTAATAATACTAGATTATTATCCTCTGTCTAAATAGAATAAACTAGCAGAAGTTATCTTGAACGGGGAGCGTATAAAAGCAAACACGGTTACTTAACACGGTGCACATAAATAAAACTAAGATATTTAATTGGTAGTACCGTCCGCTCAAAGCTTGTATTGTTGCTATCAAATTGTAAATACGAGCGTTTGCTAAATTGCCGCTAAGCCGACGTTTTCGGATACGCGTGTGTGATGGAAATGTCATGTCAACATTGTATTTTGGTTCACCTTTATTGTGGTACGAATTACATAGTAGGAAGTCAAACCGAAAGTTTAATTCGACAACTACTATGAAAAGCAATAAATATTAACCAATTCCCATGTATACTGAAACTTCTTGTATTTAAATATTTTTTTTTTAAGAAGTTCTGTTTATTTACGAGTGTATTGTAGTAAGTCAGATCGGTGAGTACGACTGTGACATAAAGATACGAGTTTACAACCGGTTTAACTGTGGCTTCGAGATGCTCGCACCGCGATATCTTTGCAACAGTCGGAATGGCTCCAAGGAATTCTTTCCGATATTTAGAGGTACAAACAGTAGAGATAGTGACACGCAAGCCAATGTAGGCATCGATGTGTACCGGATTTAATTTTAAGCAAGAACTTTCGCGTTTAGCAATGTACTTACATTAATTATAATGAAAAAAGATGGAGATTTACAATAAAAACAAATTTGGTACAAAATCTTACATTATGTTTAAGTGAACGTTTGAATAAGTGCATAAAAAATCCCGTAAAATCACAAAATAAATTATCTCCGATCCAATAGACTGAATACTCATTAAAAAAATATTAATGTCTTGTCAATACGCCCATTGTTGCTACTAAAATTCGGGTGAAACAATCAATAACCCGTAATTAAAAATATTCAGTGCAAAAGCTTGCTTTATATTCGAAATCACCGCCAATCTGGAAAACGCATAAGACAAAAGAAGTTTTACATCAAACAGTATTAGTGTATTATTATTCCTATCCATTTGTATAGGATGATACTCATGAAGATCTTAACAACATAAGCAAACATACATGCTTCCCATGCTAGTGCGTACTTGTTAATCTAAGAAATACGATCAGCTGCTGCCATGCGGAAGCACATCTTTGATCTCAGCGCTAATCAATTGGTATCGATATATCGATGTTCGACAATCGAGTCAAATCGAAAACGATTCAACCCACGCACTGCCTGTCTTATTCTATTAACGAAGGATTGCGATTAAAGTTCGTTATGAAGCACCTACGCAACGACGTTTTTATTGTTTGTTTACAAAGGGAATGTGATCTTATTTTGTCTATTTATCAAATAAACGCATAAACAAAAGCCGGAGATACTGGAGATATTTTGCTTAAATTCGTGGATGAATTGTGTGTATGCTGACCTTGAATATAATATGGGTAGGCTATGTCGACATTGAGAAAGTAATTCTGCCGAGTTTTGCGACCACTGAAATAAAAATAACGTTCTTAATTAACACAAAATATATTTTTGATTCCGTGTTTGAATCACGAAACCCATAAATAAACTGCGTGTAGTGAATATCGCTGCAAAGTCAATTCGTGACCATTAATGTGAATTTGAAAGTCGAACATAACTCGAACGGTTAACCGGGGACCATTAAACACTGATATAATAATGTCGAAATTATAAAATATTGCTTTCAGTGTGCCTTGGGACTATCGAGGCATCGGGCTTACAAATTAACAATAAATATTCATGCGGGCAACGATTACACACACTCAATCGATACGTTGGTGTATCGATACAGCCACTGTGTACAACGATTTCGATTTTTATAAATGTACACGTCATATTTGAGTAATGATTTCGAATACCTATTTGGTATACGTTTTCTAAACCTTAAACCATTTTAACCTCCTTGCTCCTAAAGGATTTATTTTCTAGCTGACGTAGTCTAACGTACGACTCTATAAAACTTTATCGTCTAGTTTTGTATAAGTACTAATCTGGCAATAAAAACGGATCGTTGAAGGCATCTTTTGACTCGGGATCCTTTTAAAGCATACCATTCAAATTGGTGTAGTAGTAGGGTATAAAGTTAAGAATTATTTTCTAGTTTGAACATACTAGTCGCAAGAGGTAATGCAATTATAATATTACGATTAGATTTTACGCACTGATCCCAAGAAGACTATCCCTTACTAGCAATGTGGATAGCGCATTTCTAGTATTCTTGTAAACTCTCGTACTAAGCATTTAACTTGTATTACGAGTGGGTTCGCGTCGGTAGTGCAATGGGTAGGTTTCGAACCGGCAACTACATGATCGCAAGTCCGACATCCTAACAATTAGGCTACCGCCGCCGCCGCTTCAACTACCGAAGACAACATTAGTTGTATGGAGTTTTTCAAAAAGCCAACTGAAACACTAACAGAATCGGTTTCTATCAAACTATCTCTCAAACGTAAATTGTATCAACCGTAATCGTGAAATTGATTCTAGATCTAGTCTTATTTTTGTACGAACATGACGGGCAACATAACCAAAAATTCTAATGAATGTCTGTCTTAAAAAAGAAATAGGGTGATCTTTGCACAACCTTAAGCAATGCAATTATCGAATTAAAAAAACGGAATATTCGTTCGTATTCGTTCGGAAATGCGTTTTTATAGTATTCAGTGGATTAGGATGGACCCTTTAGTGTTGTGTAAGACTGCGAAGGTTTTTGAAAAAATAGGAGCATAGTAACGCATGGCCTAGTGTAGGTATATAAAAGGTTTTCTATTTCATTTAACATATGAGGGAACAATTAGAAAAAAGTTACAATCCTCCAGGAGTTACCGTTCGTTAAAGAGGAACTTTTCGGTTTGAGAAATATGTCGACCGTCGTCGAAATTAAAATAACATTTTACCTTGTCTAAAAGACTGTTAACCCTACGCTTACAACGTCTAAAGTGAAAGTATCTCACACTCGCTCTTTGTAAACTTTTAAGTCAATAAATATTGAATATATGACTGATGAGCAAGAAGCCTAATGATTAATGGTGTTGAGAGCTGTACCGTTGCTCTGTGAGTTGAGTTGTGTATTCACTGGCAATTAAAAAATATTAGACAACTTGTGAGTGAGATATAAGCAATCTGTTTATCAATATCGCAATAGCTGATGGTAAAAGATGACGGATAAGGCTGTTAAATTTTTGTTTTATTTTAATACTTTTAATGCGGTAATAGCCCAACGGTAATCACGGCGTGGATCTTTACTTAATTAAGTGAAATCGAATGTTCAAACCCCAATCATGGAACTATTGAATACCTAAGACTCTATATTTACCCAGACAAAGGGGCACGAGAATACTACTGACATATGACCGACTATGTATTAGTGGGTATTAGAAGTAACTAAATTTATATGCCTAATCCAGATTTAATCCAAAAGCTCCCTAAAACTAATCCATCTCCTAACTAACAAATTATTGATGTAATGAGATAGCATAATGTCTCAGGTAGGTTTGTTTTGAGTAAAGAGATTTAAAAAGTAATATTTAAATGTGTACGGTTTTAAGGAACATTCATCAGTTATAAGCACTCGCCGTTAAATAAAATACTTAGTAATTAAATAAAATACTAACAATTAATTTAACATTTAGAATTTAGCATTCTAAACTGTAATCTGTTGGCATTTCCGAACGCAATTATTAGTGACAGTTGCGCGAGAAGTTTGGCATAGCGGGTATCTTCAAAATAATATATTTGTGGGTTTTGATTTCACTATTATGTGCTTATTTATGCTGTGTGCGTCAGGTGGACTTTGTGTATATAACTATTTATTATACTACTTAATTCTGGATCTGTGGACCTATTGACAATAAACCCTCTGTATCTAAACCTCAAATTTTCTTCTTGAACTTACTAGTGATTGCGTTGTGAAAACTGTGAAAATGTGAATTATTATGAAGATGACATCACCTAGTTAGTTTTGATAAAGACCTAGAGACAGCTCCCTTCCGGTGAGTAAATGCATATATCTTACATTTAACAAACTTACCTAATATAATAAAATAAAATGACGAAACGAAATGAAACCAAATAACTAAAACCAAACGTATTAATTAAATTCAATTTTATTTTAATTTCATGCACCACCTATTATTTGATTGTATAAAGTATTTAAACTATGTTTTAATTTAATGGCTTCTAAACATTAACACAAAAAGCATATACCTGAATTCTTATCTATTAAATATATTAGTAATTATTACTTATTTAATTACTTAAGTAATAATATTGAAGGGATCAAAAAATTATGTAAGACGATGCAAAATTTATTGTCTTGTACCAGGGGCCCTTATCGGCTTTGTTGAATCTGTGTGTAAATTTTCCATACACATAGCGTGAAGCTATACAGTTTATACGTAGGAAGTGAAAGGTAACCGAACTTGCGACCATAGATAGATGTTGTGTGCTCGCTGACTGATTCGGTGTCGTCGGTTCTTAGTTACGGGATCATTGTAGTCCAAAGATTGATGATAGCCTAATAGGCAGTCAACAAACCCGCGGTGGCCAAACTCCTGGCTCTAATGAATGGATTCAGTACGCCGCTTTGGATCTTCAAAAGCCGTTTTTTGGATAATAGAACCTAGAACGCAACAAGTGAGGTATTTAGAGGGAAGTTAAATACGTATTTGTGAGGTCTTGTTATGGAACTTGTTTGATCAAGAGATTATTAATAGTTTGATTGGATAACTTCAGATTTAGATAGCATAGCTATTACGGTGAACTTTAAAGGAATTTTATTAGCATTATTTATGTTGTTGTAGGGCCACGCTGTTCGCAGCATGAATGGGCCGGCTTGACCGGGGAAGTACCACACTCTCGCAGAAGACCGACGTCCGAGTAGAACCGTTTCGTTACTGCGCTTCGTTCGGTGAGCGAGAGGGCCGGAGGCCCAATTCCTCCCCCAATCCCCTTCCTTCTCGTTTTCTCCTTCCCCCTCCTTTCCCTAAATAGGCTCGGCAACGCATCTGCAACTCTTTTGGTTTTGCAGATGTCCATGGGCGGCGATGACTACTTACCATCAGGTAGCTCGCCTGCTCGTTTGCCGAGTTATCCAATAAAAAAAATAAAAAAAAAGCATTGATATGCTAAGGAAGTACCCAGAAAAAGACATACTGATGTGTCTTATTTTGCAGATTTCTGCTCTAAATGTTACCAGTTAAAACAGCTGTGTGTGTTTTGATCTATTCTCTTAAACGCCACCGAGATTATCATCTATGCATTTACTGCGAAACGAGACTGATCAGTGTAGTAGGTAGATATGTCTGTTTTTGCAAATGTCTTTCTCGGCCGTCATCATCAATTTCTTCCGTACCATAATTATGATCTTTGACCCGTATGCATCCACTAGCAGTTCACAATTGTCTAAATCGCAAGACAGTCGAATTCAAACAAAGAACAAACGGCCCCTTAAAATGAAGCATGTTCAGACATCTTTTGTATTCTTTTGTGTCATACTAAGAAACGCTTAAAGAATTTAAATTGCAAACACACAGAGGTCGCTGGTGTGTCCACAGCTATTTCGGTAAGGGCTTAACAAACATTCAAATTGGGCTTTAGCAAACAATAAACAAATCATAACAAGCTCTCTGAGGGACAGGATCAACTTTATAAAGGTTGTTATGATTTATTTACTTTAACCATTTTGTCCTTTACTTCACTGTGATTGTGGTATGTTCGGTAATTTTCAACCGACTTCAAAATGGAGGAGGTTCTCAATTATTTGTCTGTATGTTTGTGACGCGATGTCTCCGCCAATTGTGGCGCCAATCGATTTCATTGTTTTTTTTTGGTAGGTCATCTTCAGCGGGACCACCGTTCAAATTTTATCGACATCGGTTCAGCGGTTTTAAAAAAATCAACACAATTATAAAAATATAAAATAAAATCATTTTATGTAGGTAGATGAGGGGTTAATATATCTTTACATTAGCTTTCGCTCGTGACGTGGTCCACGGTAGTTATAAGAAATTAAATTCAGGTTTTACTGTGCCCAACTAAAATTAATTTAATGATTGTAGACATTGCAAAGGTTTAGTTTATCTAATATTTAAGTTAATATGTTAAGTTCAACTTTCTGTACCGACGTTTTGAACGCTTAGGATGTATTCCGAGTGAGGGCCTGGTGATCTGTCACACAGGGTTTCCCTAGTACAGACTCCAGTCTCTCGCAAAGGAAAACACTATACAAGTACTATAAAACAAATGATGTAACGGTACCTTTGTGAAGAGAGAACTTAAATAAATATTATATTATATTATATATGGATTTGTGCCCGGTGAATGGCAATAGGCTCGCCCCCTATTACATGGGACCCAAACATACCGGCGAACTGTGGGTGTACAATAAGTACACCTCTGCCTAACCCTTCGGGGAATACAGGCGTGATGGTATGTTTTTTTTATGTTATATTAGATATTGTAATATAGGGATTAAACGTACACGTGGTTATCCTGCGCCTGAAAAAAATAACGCTCACCAGTTTGACCTTTCTGTCGGTGGCCGCACAAGGTCGGAAAGTAATAATGAATATTAATTTTTTGTTACTAATTGCGTGAGGTCGTCTTGTCAAACAGTATATTTACAGATAAAAAACACAAAAAAGGTAATTTTAAATTCGTATACATAATTAATAAATACACTTATACGGAAGATGGAAAGTAAAATATCATTTGTAAGTAACTTAGTATTCAATTTGCTAAAGTTAATCGGTACTGCGCCAAACACGGTAGATACGAGTATAAACTCTTGTTGATCTGTTAACGGTTACAGTTTCAGTTATATTCCCATACCCCGGTGGTCCACATAAACGCGGCCGTTACCGTCGGCACTCGATACCAGTAACGAAATAATACCATTATTTTTAACTCAGCTTCGGGAAATTGAAGAAAAATCGATTTCCCACCTGCAGTTGAAGCGAAAGTTAATTAACTCGGTATTTTTGTTAACACATTTTAGTTAAATAAAAACTTTGTTTATGTTATGACTTGTGTTATTGAGTTTTTTTATGAGATTTTCAGTTGCAGCTCGGAGTCTGGATTCATGCCCGGTTAATGGCAATAGGTTCGCTCCTATTACATGGGACCTAAACATACCTAATATACAATCTGGAATGATTAAAAGTAATTTCTGACTCTTAAAGCATCCAGCTCTATGGAAAATATAATTAACACTTTTATGACACTAATAGCTTTCTTGCTAACTCTCAAGGTTCGACAGAATTCGTCAGGTGTTACAAGGTCTTTGGCTAACCTTGTTTAAGAACTTAAGTCGTCAGTAAGTATTAGTGGACTCCAAACAATTGCTTTCAGTGTTTTTCGCTTCTTAAAGCTATAAGAGTGAGCTATATAATGGTCCTGACCAACTCAATGCAACATTTCTCAATTCTTCTCAATTCAACCTTTAGTTATAAAATTGTAACCTGCCACTGTTATATCTCTTAACGGATTTGTTACTTTTACTAAACACCACAGTAGAGTTGATAGTTACTATCCGAGCTCTAATAAGCGGTAAAAAAGGTTGCCCTTAAGACCAGAATGTTTGTTGGGACAGGAATCACTAAACCATTTTCCAACTTTCTGTCAGTATACAAACTAATACAAACAGTACATTAAGTAACATGCAACCGTTTTTAAAGTGATTTTAGACAAATAGTGGAGTTGGTCCCACAGTCGGGTGGGCTGTAATCGCCGTCATTACACCGTACCGGAGGGTGCTCGTGTTGTTAAGGGTTGCCACCTGTTCATCAACATGAATTAATTCACTCGAATTGAGCCACCTTGCATTTCCAGTTTTGATGACCTAAAGCTATAATGTATGAATGACAATATAGGATCATTATAATACAGACTAGATTTCAAATATCCTAAATAAGATCAGTAGTTTCATTTCGTGTTAACCTAACTGCCTATTGCCCTGATTGACACGTCTGGTTCGTAATGCAATTAATTATAGTAATTATTAATGTCATTATTATTTTTTCATTGTTCTTTTTTTTACACACATGAACATTATTCAAATTGTCATCAAATCAGTGGCGACAACCCTATTTCCAGCTACCTATGTGATTGTTGAGCCCTGCGAGCGAACTCCCGCCAATTTCATAATTCGTGTATCGCATGTCTTAGTGATTTACGGTTTTAGTACTTTTTAATTGTTACTTAATTGAAAGTGTAGCAGTCTAACGAGCAGTTATGCTAAATAATTGTGGGGCGCGCTAATGGCAGGCGAAAATTTGATTCGATATGTTTATTGTTTTGGAAGTTTTAATATAGATTTCATATTTTTTCTGTCTTTTATTTTTTTATTTCGATTGTTCTTTCGCAATTTGTAGATCTATAACACATTCTAGGTTCATGGCAGTAGAAATTGCGACAATATTCACAGCTGACTACTAAAAAATTTGCTTACAAAACGTAACCGTAGCAGATAGTCAAGGTTTTAGTACTCAGTTATGAATACAGTGAAGGTAATTTCGCAATTACTGTCGTCAGGTGTAAGATATCTACATATGAGTACATACAATTTACGAAAAGAAATAACATTGTAGGCCAGGTGTACGATCTTCCTTAAGCTATCAAACTGAATCCGATACATTCTTACAGCTATCGGAGACATTTCCATATCAGTTGAATATGTAATGTGCCTTTTTATTACAGTAATTTAACTTTAAACCTCATTAGATATATTACACAATTTACGACGATACAAACAGCAAGGTGGCCATATTAGGAGGTCTTACATTAAGTGTGTAATTCAGCAGAGATTTGCCGCAGTATTTTAAGCTGTAGGTACCAACCTCAGATCAAATAAAAAGTTAAGATGGAACTTTGCGAACAAAAAGTGGGTTGTAACTACGCCTTGCCGTGTACAAAAATAATTACACGCACACACGCACGTGATACGTTAATGACGTTTTGATAGACGTGCAGCGATAGCTCGACTCTGCTCGACTGACAAGATAAGGCGTAGTTTCGGTATACGTGTGTGCGTGTAATTGTGTTTGTACACGGCAAGGCGTAGTTTTAGCCGGCCTCACTTCTTCGGTTGCAAACTTCCATCTTAACTTTTTATTTGATCTGAGGTACCAACGCACACCGCTTAGTGCGGGACGCGCGATAAAACGGCGTAATTTGGCTTTAAAAACACTTTATGGCGTCGTCAACTCACTTCAATCCGAGCTGTCTATGTCTTTATTAGTTAATTCAACGGGTCTCGGCTAATTTCTTAGGAATCTAGGTTATACGTGCACTTGGAACAGGTTTGCTGTGAAACACTGAGTTGATTAGGTTTCCTAAGAACCATGCTACGTGCGACTTCGATTTAATACATGTTGCGGGCGCATTCAGTGGCTATTTCTGTTCTACTTATTCTGGAAGTTTTTTGTGTTATGCCTATTTGCTACAATGGTTGAATACATGCGGTTATTATGTTTACTTGAACCCAAAGGGCCATTTGAGTTTCAACTGTGTTCATTTGTTTGGAGTGCAGTGTATTGATATATTTTCTGTATATTCATATTTTTTTTTATCATGAGATGGTACCTGCGTTGTAATCTTCATTTATATCTACATTGATGCCTGAATTAAATGGAGGTAACTACATAATGCTTCTGTAGAACGAAAATAAAAGATACTCTACTTATGGATATTTCTATTTTGTTTATTAAATACAAAATTAGCAATTTATTTGACTTTTATGTTTGTGAATGTTAACATAATTTAAGCGGGAGGGTTGGGATTACCTACTACTAATTTGTGGCAAGGTTACAGCTATTATGCGGTTAAGTAATGTGCAAAACTTGTGTACAGGCCTAAATAAACTAAACCTAAATCTATTAGGGTTTCAAGTTCAACTTATTTTGGTTTTGTTGTACTTACATCACTGTTGACATGGTTTAGCATTTGTGTAGGTAGATACTGCGGCCTAAGGTAATGTTAAATTTTACCCAACATTGTGAAATATTAATTGAAATATTTGTTATGGTTTCATTTTCGCAAATTTCAGCAGCGTTCGTTATCAAATCCCCAGAGTTTTTCACCATCCGAAATTTTATAAAATGACACGAATTTTGTTACACGTAAACTGTGGGAAGTTAAACTGCGGCGAAGCGTTCCGTACGGACGGAATTTATAATAACATTCGCGGAATACTTCTCTGGTTGAAATTTTTAATGAGTTATGGCTGTACTTCGAGCTCGAGTCTTAAAATGAATGGAGTCCCCGAGAATTACAACCAAGAATTAATTAGAGGACGGCCCCCATTGAAAAGTTTGTAATTGTCACCACCTGGCAATCGTGATACAAAACAAAGCTAACACAAAAGCTTTGAAATCGTCTTCACTCAGAAATTATTTTGTTATATTTATTACCATTAGTACCTACATCGAATATTAATTCGTTCTCTTTGAGAGATGAGTATATTAATAATACCATTCCAATATTCGTCTGAATTCATTATTTAGAAGCGTCGATTTAGGTAAAAGCTAATTATTTTGCGCAGTATTTCGGACTAATATTAATATACTTATCGACGAAATTAACTCCTTGACATAGTTCTCTGGCTTCAACGTGTAATTAATTTCTGACGCAAAATTTTGTTGGCTCATTACGAAAATTACTATGCTAAAATTGTTTTCAATAAATTGGCAAAGATAACTTGTTATTATGGTGAAACTAACAACTTGTGGATGATGATAATTATGTTCTAATATTAGCCATTGGATTTGGGGCATAAATAGCGTGGCCTTAAGGGTATTACATCGCTCAAATCCCAAAAACACCCTAGGTTTAAAGAAGTTTCTAGATGAATCCTTATGTGCCTTTGCCATAAAAAAAATATATGTTATACTTAAGGTCATCACAAATAAATTGTATTGTTTAATTTTTGCATAAAATTGCCCCATTTTTTTTAAATAAATCCAAGAAAATAGTCCTTTTCCCAACTAAATTGCATTTTGTCTCTTTAACCGCTTAATAGTTTGTCATAAATGTTATACCAAAAAATGTGTAATGACACACTTAACAACTTGTATTGTCTAATTTTTCCTATTTCTTTGAATATTTTTAAATAATAACGAAAAACCCGAAACTTCACTAGCGCCCCCCGTGAAGCACCCCCGCAATGCCCGTGATGAATACTCAGGACGCGAATATCAGTGTCTCGACGACTCTTGCGACGGGTGGGCTGTACGTGCGTTATTGTTTGCAAATAAATTACAAAAGTGATGATTTTTTAATGATTTTTGAATTAAGCAATATCGTAAATAGTACAAATATAAATATTACGTAGAAATTAAGTTTGTAAATACATTTAAAGTAGTTTATAATTTTGTTTTTGTTCTTGATCATTATCATAGACTAACCATAGTGTAATGAAATCTAGGGCGCACTCCTTTGTCTGGCTCTAAATGCCGACAATCTTTTTTAATCATTTTAATTCAATTATACATAATAATCATGTTATCCAAAGTTTGAATGAACCTCGGAGTACCTAAGTAGGTACCGACTGAGATACTAGTTTATCTGACCTCGTAAGTAAGCTGACCTTTTATTGTATGAAAGTCTATATAATGCGAGCTCAGCTTATATGTATAACAAGCTATACCTACATCACCAGTACAAACTGACCGCTTATTGTACGGACAGTCTATACAATGCGAGATCAGGTCAATAGGAGTTGCGTATTTTCATGTCACCAAAAGTCGTTATTCCCCTCTTTATCGAGACGTATTTCAAAATCCAAGATGGCGCACATCATTTAAATAAATTGATATGGGTGTCAATTTCGAGGTATCTTGGGGTACTGATGATGAAAATGGCATTGATTTTGTAATCCAAGATGGCGGACATTATTTTTCTTTATAAATTGATATGGGTGTCAATTCCAAGGTTTATCGGGATTGTCATTACGAAAATGACATTAATTTTGAAATCCAAGATGGCAGACATTATTTTTCTTTATAAATTGATATGGGTGTCAATTTCAAGGTTTATCGGGATGCTAATTACGAAAATGACATTAATTTTGAAATCCAAGATGGCGGACATTAAAAATTAATGTCATTTTCGTAATTAGCATCCCGATAAACCTTGAAATTAACACCCATACCCACCCAGCTCATCCTAGCTATCTCCGTTTCTGAGAATCTAGAAGGACTTACCTGATCATCATCAGACCCTCAGAATGTATCATGTAGTAGCACCCACACTCAATTAGATGAATGTTGAAAGCCAGCTCATCCTAGCTATCTCCGTTTCTGAGAACCTATAAGCACTTACTTGATCATCATCAGACCCTCAGAATGTATCATGTAGTAGCACCCTCACTCAATTAGATGAATGTTGAAAGCCAGCTCATCCTAGCTATCTCCGTTTCCGAGAACCTATAAGCACTTACCTGATCATCATCAGACCCTCAGAATATATCATAATTATAGTGGCAGCCGTATTCAATTATATGTAAATATAAATAAATGTTTTAAGCCAGGTCACCCTAGTTATTTTCATTAGGTACTAAAGTAATATGTAGAAAGGTGTAGGTATCCCTTATTTCAAAATTATCAAGAATTACCTATAATAATTATAGATGTAGGTAACTCGTACAAGACTTTTATCTAGAGGAACAAAATGTCTTAAATCTTTCAGAGAACGAATAAAATAGGTAAATACGATGACGACACTGCGACATATCTGTATTCTTGCTTAATCTTCAGTTCCTTTTATTGAGTACGATCAAATGTCGATAGATGGCGCTGAAGTAACAAATACTAGCACAAAAACCCGAATCCTCAAGGTCATTCGGCAATGTAATACCCTTAAACGTATTTTCTTATTTCTTATCGGTTACTATTTTAGTTTCAGGAGTGGTATTCTGTAGGTTTTGTCTACCCAGAGAAATAGAAAACCTAAAACCTTCAGCTGAACATAATTTAGGCATAACATGGTGTCTAAATTGCACGATCAGCTGATATTCCTGATATAAGCGGCTCGACACTTTCAACTGACTAATGGCGCCACTAAACACGTATGAATATTCATTGTCTTATAGGGATTTACCGAAATTCGATTACTGCTTAAAAGGATATCAAAGGATAATGCAGTTACGGCTAGCTGTTACCAAAACAGTTGATAACATACCTAATGAGACATTTAATTGCCTTCTAAGAATGATAGTCTTCTAAGATTGACTGCCTCGTTGGTCTAGTGGTCCCAATGACTGCCTCGTTGGTCTAGTGGTCCCAATGACTGCCTCGTTGGTCTAGTGGTCCCAATCGCGACTGCTACGCTAGAGGTCTTGGGTTCGATCCCCAGGTCGAGCAAAGTGTTATTGAGTTTTTCTATGAAATTCTCAGTAGCAGCTCGGAGTCTGGATTTGTGCCCGGTGAATGGCAATAGGCTCGCCCCCTATTACATGGGACCCAAACATACCGGCGAACTGTGGGTGTACATTAAGTACACCTCTGCCTAACCCTTCGGGGAATACAGGCGTGATGGTATGTTATATATGTTAAGAATGATAGTCCACATAATCGACATTGGGAAACGCTTGGAGAATCACAAATATACTCAACCTAAATAACTATCTCCCTCTCACCGACTCCCACCGAGAGGAGGCCTGTATCCCAGCAGTGGAAACATTATAGGCTGATCATGTATATATATGGTTATGGTTAAAGATCTTTATTTTATTTTTTATATATATTATATTATGTGTAAATAACTAACTAAAAATAATACCGAGAAGTTTTATATATTTGATGAAAGATATGGCATCAATACAATAAGTAGGTATATGCCTACTCGTTTGTATTTATATCAATAAACAAAAAATAATAATCTTACTGCTCTCCTTGGTAAACATTGAATTTCGAGAACAGAGCCGTTTGGGTATATTTGAGCCGAATTTTCGTCTGTTTATCTCAAGCTAAGCATTTGAGCGAATTGTTAGAGACGCCGGCGCCTGGAGCGGCGTTCATAATAATGGAGTAGGTACCTCGAGTGCTGATCATCAAAGGGAGTTAACAATGAGTGTTTTTGACGGTCATTGCTCAATGCTCTTTGATCTAAACTCTTGTGGAGAAATGTGCCAAATATTTGAGGTGGAATTACAAATCCCTTAAGTCCAGTGGGTAAAGGATTTGTGTGGGCGCCGACATCTTACATCTTAAGCCCCCTACACTGGTTTTCAAGTCGAAATTTTAATAATTTAACATTTATGCCCAGACAAGTATAATTTGGAATGACGTAATACGCTATAAACATTACACGGGTTGATTGTATCTTTATGTAGGCTAATTCAAATACTAATTTAAAAAAAATAGTATTTGAACTTCAATATTCTAGTAGTTCCAAGCTCGACTCCTACGCTAGAGTTCCTGGGTTCGATGCCCATGTCGAGTAGAGTTATTGGGTTTTTCTGTGGAATTATTTGTAGCAGCTTGGAATTTGGATTTGTTAATGTGGGTTCTTCTGTGGAATTATTTGTAGCAGCTTGGAATTTGGATTTGTTAATGTGGGTTTTTCTGTGGAATTATTTGTAGCAGCTTGGAATTTGGATTTATTAATATGGGTTTTTCTGTGGAATTATTTGTAGCAGCTTGAAATTTGGATTTGTTAATTTGGGTTTTTTTGTGGAATTATTTGTAGCAGCTTGGAATTTGGATTTATTAATGTAGCTTTTTCTGTGGAATTATTTGTAGCAGCTTGGAATTTGGATTTGTTAATATGGGATTTTCTGTGAAATTATTTGTAGCAGCTTGGAATTTGGATTTGTTAATGTGGGTTTTCTGTGGAATTATTTGTAACAGTTTGGAATTTGGATTTGGTAATGACACGAGGCTCACCTATTACATGGGTCCTAAACATACCGGCGAAATATGGTTGTAGGTACATTAATTCACCTCTGCTATTATTGCACCTCCTTTTCAGGGAAAACATGCATGATGGTATGTTATAGTTAAATATTTATTAATATAAACATACGTCATAATGCGTCAATTTCCAGTCGTATTAACCTTACGAATGCGTACGTGCAAATAAGCACAGAACAATACGCATTGCGTGCGTTAATGACCCCTAAACTGGTTAAATCCGTTTCACGCTCGGGTTTGTTTCATTCACGATATTTTGATAATGGCGTACATTTATGCAGCCCTACTTCGAAATCCGAGACTGCATAATGACTTGGTGTCGGGCTTGTTTTATGCTAAGTACGAGGATGAAAGAGCCTGCAAATGTATGCAGATCGCGCGTGGGAAGTGGCAACAAGTGGCCGAGACGTTGGTCCCGAAATAAAAAAAAAAATGGCTTTTGGGTCTTTTTGGCAGTCATGATTAACCACTGGTTAATTAAAACATTAAACGGCGGTACAAGAATTCGTGGAATCATGATGACATCCAAACATCTGCATCGTAAAACACTAAAAAACCTTAAAGGTTGTGCGAAACGTGCGTTGTGTGTACGGGTTATTTACCTTAAAGTACTTAAATCATCAAAGTTTATAATATAATAATGAAATATTTAAGGAATAAAACAAATATATAATTATCATGGCGATGTATAACATACATAAGATCCCATCACCTATATCTATTCCTCGAAGGATTGTATAGAGGTGAACTGTTGTACACACCTACATTTCGTTGGTATGTTTATGTCTCATACCATTAACCAGGCACAAATCCAGACTCCGAGTTACTACTGGGAATTTTATAGAAAAACTTAAAAAAAATTGCTCGATTCTAGAATCGAACTAACGAGAAATATGTACAGTGGGTAATAGCTGTTACCTGACCCACCGACACCCCACCGTCCCAACCAGGGTGGGTCAGGTAACAGCAATTACCCACTGTACGTATATAAAAATACAATATTTTTGTCCCAAATAGTAATTATAAGAACTGGTATTAACGGTTTGCGCAGCTTCTCTCAATGATGATAACAATCTCTATAATATTTTTACAGTTTTGCGACTTCAATGGGTGGCGCAGTCTGTTTTCTATAAATCGGACATTTATAGAACCTAACCTAACAACGAATCCTTGGTAATAGATAAATATAAATACAATACTAACAAGTAAAAAAAAAGTAATTATAACGACTTTAACCTTTTCCTGCACCTGCCTAAAACTGAGATTTGGGTATTGTGTGTTGCAGTCTTTATCTGCAATTCTGCACTTCTTAGTGCAATCGCATGCATACATATGAAGGCGCGCGGTGGGGCGTGTCGTCGCGATCGTATCTACCTTCCAGTAATTACCGGCCATACACAAAATTTTCACAAACGCCTTTTATCTGATATTCAGTCAGTATGTTAATAGCACATATTCCGAATGCCGGCAGCTCGTAATCTTTTCCGTGGCTTTTATATGCCTTGGAGGGTGAAACAACTAATTAAAGGTTACGATAAATAAAAAATAATGTTTTTCAGTAAACACTATTGTAGAAGAGGAACTACTGTATTTTTTTTATCCAGACGAAAATCATACAAAACTTGGTTCTGGTGGAACACTGCATAACAATTAGCTGATAGATTGATATTGTCGTTTCTTTATTTTAGACAATTTTAATGATTATTCTTGTTTATAGTTATGAAAATTTCTTGAAACTTTGACGAGATTTTTACAAGCCAGCCCTAATCATTAAGTTGTATATATCATTAATCAATTTGTCAAAAGCCATATTTTAGGGAAAATTACACATTCCAAAGACTGGAGCTTTCACCCTACAAGTGGGCGGTTTTAATTGCATTGCGTGAATTCGTATTGTATGCTTACTTTATGCATTAAGCTAGAAATATTATCGTTTTATGTGAGTTGTAAAAGAGCATGACGTGTTGGTAATTTTACTTCCACATGAAGTTGAGTTATTAGTGTATGAAATGGATTTTCTCTACTTGCTTCTTTTCTTTGCCTTTTTACACTTCTAGGTGCATTTCCCGGATGTGTCATCATACCCGTAACCTTTTCCCAATTATGTTAGGGTTGGCTTCCAAGTTCCAACCTAACCAAATGCCATAAGACCGCCGCAACTCATTCCCGGATATGTTATAAGGATTAAACTCTGTAGACTCAAGGTCAAGAATTTCATAAATTTTCTGTAATTCAAAACTACTGGAATATTTAAAAAAATACATATCTATATATAAAATAACTTTTTTTCTTCTTTTATATTTAATTGCATTGTTTTCGGTCTTTTATTTACTTCTTCTTCTTCTTCTTTCTGCAACACGATGATAATGACTACATCCGAACTGAGTTATTTGAGATGCGAAAACAAATGTCTGAAATGATGCAAATGTTAACAACGCTCACCACTTCTCAAAACGATTTTATAAAAAAAATGTCTGATGATATAACAACTATAAAAGAACAAATTGTTAACATAAAATCCACTACTGAAAACCTTACTATCGAGCAAAACGCTATAAAATCGGATATATTATCTCTGCAAAACAGTACCTCGAAATCAGAGAACAAAGTCGATGAGTTAGATAAGATGGTTCAGCAATTGACGACAGGACAAGAAGCTACCCAAACATACACCACAAATGAAACACAAGAAGATATTATCGCAGAAATACACGAACGCGAGTTTAGAAGTAAAAATATAATAATAAGTGGCATTCCTGAGCCCAAAGCATCGCATAAAGAGGAACGCCTAAATATAGACAAAAAAGAAGTCATAGATGTGTTAAAAGAAATTGACATTAGCTTACCTGAACCAGAAAAACTAATGCGACTGGGTAAATATGATATAAAAAAATGCCGTCCTATAAAAGTGCACTTTAAAGCCCAAGAAACTGTGAAATCCATACTGCGAAACCGGAAAGGCGCAAAGAAAGACGATATAAAAATATACTCCGACCAAACACCAAAGCAACAAAAGTTTCTACAAAAGTTGAAAGAAGAGCTTAACCGCCGATCCGAAATTGAAGGCAAACACCTAACTATAAAATATATAAACGGCGTGCCGAGAATCGTGGACTTACCACCAAAAAACTAGATATACGTAAACCTGTCTTAAATAAACCAAACCCAAAAGCTAGAAACGAGAAAATATCGTATCAAAAAATTGACGACTACAACCACCTCCAGATTTGCGAAAAATCTTTAAAATTCCTATATACAAATACACGCAGTATCGTAAAGCCTGGAAAATTTGATGACTTGAAATGTATAATAAAAGCATTTGGGACATACCTACACCTAATAATCTTAACAGAAACGTGGATAAAGTCAGATGAAGAAGGAAAAAAAGGCCTAATAAAAGAAAAATGTTAGAATAGCAATAACTATCTCTGGGTTCATATAGAAAATTATAATTTGGACATTGGAGCTATATATAGACAGCCCGAACAATCAAACGTGCAACTCTTCCTAGAAACTCTTTCCCAACAACTAAATGAAAGAAAAAGAGGACTCATTTTTGGTGATTTTAATTTTAACTTACTGGCAAATGAACGTACGACTGCAAAGTATAAAGAACTAATCCTGGAAAACGGATACGAATTTCTGAACAACTTAAATAGTGAGTATTGCACTCGAGAAACCCAAACTACTAAAACCATTATTGACCACATCTACTCTAACCTTAAACAGAATAAATTTCATCTTGCCATCATGGACACACCACTATCGGACCACAAGCAAATCTACCTAGAATTAAAACGCTACTACCCAGAACCACTACAGAAAGTTAACTATCGAGCAATTGATTATGAAATATTTTACAATAGAACTACTGAATCTTTCCATAACAACGAAGACTACACATACAGTAAACTGGAGAAAAAGCTACTACAATGTTTGGAAGAGAGCAAAATCACTAAAACGAAAATACTGAACCGACCAAGACAGGACTGGATAAATGGTACAATCTTAAGTGAAATAAATACCAGAAATATACTGTGGAATCGATACAAGGAAAATCCAAACGATAAAAACATAGAGAAAGATTTCATAAAAAAAAGAAATGAAGTAACAGAATGCATTCAGCTAACTAAATCTAAATACTATATGAAAATTTTCACAAACTGCAAGAACCAGCCACTAAAAATGTGGGGACTTATAAACAGCCTCTCATACAACAAGGTCATCGAGCAAGGGGCACCACGCGAACTTCAAACGCAAAAGGGACGCATAACAGATCTAAACGAAATTTGTGAATGTTTTAACGATTTTTTTTCAAATGTTGGTTCGGTACTCGCAAATCAGATTCCTACAAAATATCACCCAAATCAGGCTTCTAAGTATGTACCTGGATCTGATGTTCCCATACTCAGTACCTTAACCCCAGCTACCCCAGATGAAATACTAAAAATCATAAATAGCCTAAAAAATAACACCAGTGCGGGCATAGATGGTATAAATACAAAGTCAATAAAATGCATCGCTCAGTTAATTCTTGATAAGCTTACAAATTGTATAAACCACTGTATACTGACAGGGACTTTCCCTAAAAGTCTTAAAATTGCCAAAGTGACGCCAGTTTACAAATCTGGAGCAAAGACAGAGCCGGGAAATTACCGTCCAATTTCAGTTCTTCCAGTAATATCAAAAATATTTGAAAGGATTCTCTACAACCGCCTTGAAAAACATTTAACTTCCATTAACTTTTTATATAACAAACAATATGGTTTTAGACCCAAATCGAATACTCTCTCAGCAACAATAGATCTCGTGACAAGAATAAAAATGGGTATTGATAAAAAACAAATAGCACTGGGCATATTTATCGACCTTAAAAAAGCATTTGATACCGTTAGCCATGAACTCCTGTTACAAAAACTTAGCGAAATAGGACTAGCTGGAACTGCGCACGATATATTCAAATCATATCTCTCAGACCGATACCAAATAGTGAAAATAGGTGACGCTCAAAGTGAACCCAAAACCATAACATACGGCGTGCCTCAGGGCTCAATTTTAGCTCCCCAGTTATTCCTCCTATATATTAATAGTATCCACAAAATTGGTTTAAAAGCAGACATAACTTTATATGCAGATGACACATGCCTATTTTACTTTGGTCACTCGATCGATAGTGTTATAAACGATGCTCAAAATGATTTGAACATATTAAATGAATGGTTTCAGCAAAACCTTCTTACTATAAACGCAACAAAAACTAATTATATTGTATTTGCAACTAAAAATAAAAAAATACCAAATTTTACTCCACTAAAAATTAATAATTATGCTATAAATAGAGTAGACCAAGATAAATATTTGGGATTGATCTTGGACGGTAAAATGACATGGCTTCCGCATATATTAAAAATTAAATCAAAATTATCATCACTCACCGGTGCATTGCGACATATTGTTCGCTGCCTACCACTCCAAGTGCGCTATGTAATATACAACTCACTCGTTAAACCACATATAGATTACCTGGTGGAAGTATGGGGCACGGCCGCAAAATCAAATATAAATATACTACAAACTGCACAAAATAAATTATTAAAGACATTATTTAAATATGATTACTTAACACCAACAGCAAAATTGTACAAAGAAATAAAATTTATGAATATTACCCAAACATACATATATAATATTTGCATACTTGTTAGGAAAATACTTAATAAAGATATACACACAAATTTAACCTTTTCCAAAACTAACAAAGTTCATAAAATGAGATTAAGACGTGTAAATGAAATAAAATTATATTCTCCGCGTACAAACCACGGCAAAAGAAGCATAATGTACGAAGGATCTAAATTATACAATAAACTACCAAAGGACTTAAAGGACTCAAAATCAATGGCCACTTTCAAAAAACTCCTAAAACACTACATCATAAGCAACACCCAAAACCTTCTATAGTTTATTAGCCACTTCCAGCTACGCTCGATCCATGTACTTACTCGCACTTGCCTAGTCACCGCGTCAACTTGTTTTAACTCTCGTACCGGACCGACATATTTATTTTTACAAGATACCCTCAAACAAATAATTACCAATTATTTAAGTAAAATAACTATAATGTGTTTACTTTCCAATGATATTGTTTATTTAACTCTGATTTGATATAATTCTCATGTAAGTGAATTGTAATTCTTATGAGAATAAAGTTGTCTCTAACCCGACTTGACGGTATGTGCACCTACCAATTTCTGTCTCTGCATCGCCCTGAGGTTGACTGGTAGGGAATGCCTTAGGCAATAAGTCCGCCTCTGTACTGTTTGTGCATAATGTATAAATAAATAAATATACTGGACAAGCAAAAGTCCCTATTCCCTAAAGACACAATAACTTGATTTTATTTCAAGACACGACTGCTTCAATATTCAGACTACTGAGCTCGCATCTACTTTACTTTTAAACACGAAAAATGTCAACTCTTCCTTACCAAATGGAAGTAGTAGAAAAGTTGGCATTTCGTCGGGTGATTCATGAAGGGAACCGACGACGAGGTAGATTTATGGTGCTTCCACCTGACGTGTGACGTTTATTGCACAGAATAGCCCACCGATTCGCAAAGCAACAATTTTGTTCGGTATGTACCGAATGTGTTATTTGTCACAATGTGTTATGCACTTTTGGTGTTCGCATTTGAGGGTTGCTAGCAAATTTTATTTTATTGAATCACATTTTCTTACTGATCTGGCATCGTCGTACGAAAGGTTGTTGAGCTTGCTAAATAATGGTTGAGCTGTGCCGTCAGGTTAGAACAGGTCAACTTAAAGCTGCTATGGCTTTAAAACTGATTCATATTTTGAATTTCGTATTCCGTATTTTGTTATACTTAGATACTCGTGAGCATAAAAACTTAGAATAGATCCCTTATCTCTTTTTTAATATAGCAGTCTCTCATTTTATTTCATTGCTAATAAATTCGCATATCATAAATAATTGCAATGTCTGTATCGCCATCTATCGCTTCTGTATCAATTTATATTCCAAATAAGAGTGCAGAAATATTTATTTTAAATGTAACACGAATGTCTTTAAGGCATCTGCTCCAATAAAAAATCTTTAACATTCAGCACGCATGACTATGACCACTTTATTTTCCACTGGAAGACAAAAAATGACACCGGTATCAGCTATCAGGTGCAGTTATCACGTAATGTCATTACGTGCCTTTAATGGCAAGGTGTAAAACCAGTTAAAATGTCGCGCCCAGGATTTGCTAAGTAAATTGCATTGCATCCAGTGCACCCGGAGAGAGGCGTAAGTCAGCGAGCGCCCGGGGCAATGCAGTTATGACGTCATTAGCACGTTATGTGACGTCATAACTCTCCAGCTATCTTCCGCCTGTCAGCAATTACCGCGATGGATGGAGCTACACGTGGTCCAAATGTGCGTTATTATTTTATTCTATACTTTATTTGGCAGTCGCTTAGTTTTGTCATATTCTTAAAAGCTCTATATAATACGGAGTCTTTTGAGTTTATTTTGCTGTGAAACTAATCTCAAATTTACCTTTCAACGTATAAAGTTTTACGCTGCGATACGTATCTAAATTGCATTCAATTACGAAGAACTGAATAGCCGTAAAGAAAGAAATACAAACAGTTTACAATAGAAAGCAAAAAAACGAATTAAAACAAAAATCATCCATATATTCAGGTGCGTCGCCCAACTTGTAGACGTAAATGAGAATAGTTGGTTCAGACAATGGATTCATAAATCGCGTGATCCTATCTACTTGTAAAACTGCTAAAATAGAACGCTAGGCGACGTTCATTATGCGTATTTAGTTCCATTGTAATAAATGTTCTACCAAAAGAGGAGGACATGAATATTACAATAAAGAATATCTAGTTAGGCTTTGGAGGTTAGTTCTGCAGATAAACAGATAATAAAATTCTAGTATTTTGAAGTCAACGTTTGAATGAGGCAAGCGATGGGTAAATTTTTAATATTTATTGTAGAAGACTAAGTAGTGATGACATCACGGGACGTCCCATCAGATTAATAAAGAAGAAGAAGATATAGATTTAAATGGAAAAGATTCCCGTAGCAAAGCGAAGAAAGTGAACTATTAAAAACTATGAAATGCAATACAATGGAACTCGGCAAAGAATAACGGCCGCGACTTACGAGTTGTAACTCTTAGGTTCGAACAGGCGTTTTACTTTGTGTTAATTATTTCATCCCCACTGCTGCTAAAACGATGAAGGAAAACACCGTGAGGAAACAAGCATGTCAGCAGCAGTCTACAACCAAAAATTTGAAGACATGTGACATCTACCAACCCGCGCTGGACCCGCGTGGTGGATTACGGCTCGCTCCCACGCGCTAAAAGGAGTTGTTTGAACGTTGAATGTTTTAAAAAAATCACGTTTTGCTATTTTCTTACATAAATGAGTCAATTTATTCAGTCAATGGTCCCCGTGGCCTACTCGTATTTAGGCACATTTTGCCCCAAGGATTCCTACTGTAACACAGTATCATCTGTTGTACTTTGCTCCCTTGCGGCTACGGCCTTTCTTACAAGCTTGTTTTACTGTCCTAAACATTTTTGATAAACCTTTTTTGTTTCAAAATTGGAATCAAAGAAGGTCGTACCATGTTTGTTGCCTTGTCGGGCGAGTATAATGTAAAGTTTTGTTTTAACAAAAGCAACAATTTTGTCTTTAGCTTTTTTGATTGATTGAGACCACAGGCTGTAATTTTCAACAAAATATTTTGCATTGTGTCTGTGATATCACTTGAGAGTTCAAGTCACATCAATTTGAGATAGTTTTTATTATTGATCCAATTAAACCAAATTTCAGATTTGGATTGAGATGAGTGGCACTTATTAGTGAATCTAGAGATACTGGGTCAACCTTCATCTTCTACGAGTTAGCTCAGTGTTCAAAAAGACATTGATCGTTATTTTCACTTGACCGAAATAATTCGAAGTTTGACCGTCCCAAGTCTTGCTTTTTGCAAGCTTCTTACTACTCCATATCGATAGAGATCGAGTTCTAACGGCAATACATAAATAAAGACTGTAGGGAATGCGTAATCATTCCATTAGAAGACGCCTTCCTATGGATTTGTTGGTACCCCTTTATCCTACGGGAATCTGCAGGAAAAATCCGATCATGTGTGAAGAGAGCCGCGCCGGGTTCTGTACCTTATTAAATCTAGAGGTTGAGTTCAAATTACTATTCAATTAGATAATAATTTAAAAATAAAGTATGAAGATCATATTTTATGGTGATCTAAACCTTAGTTACTTTGTTTTATTTTTGGAATGGCTGATTTTTTTTGTTAGTTTCTCTATATTTACAACGATATGTATTTTTGTTATTGGGTTTTTCTATGAAATTCTCGAGCAGCCCGGATTTTAAATTCTCGTGCAGCTCGAAGTTTGGAATTGTGCCTGGTTATTGGCAATAGGATCGCCCTCTAATGCATGGGACCTAAACATACCGGCAAAATGTAGGTGTAATTAGTACACCTCTGCCTAACCCTTCGGGGAATACAGGCGTGATTTTGCAGTAAGTAATAATGAATACTGATACATATGGATGGATGGATGAACGGAGATTGACGAAACAAGTATATATGGTGAGTATGGATGGACGAGTTGGAAGGGGAAGACCTCGGCGAACGTACCGCAATCAAATTGCGGATGTTCTTAAAAAAGGCCAGGTTCCGGGCACCCTAAACCGACGGTCATGCATGAAGAGATTAATGAATGTAGATGAAGCGAAAGTAGTGTGCCAGGATCGTAGCAAGTGGAAATCTATAGTCTCTGCCTACCCCCATGTGAGACAGGCGTGACAATATGTATGTATGTATGATACATACCGCATCAGTATTCAATAATATTTAGTGCAAATTCTATACTACATTGAAGACAGGCGGACAAGCACCGAAATTTTACTCTAGCGGGTCATCTTGTGCTTTTGGGCACTGAACCCTAACACAAGTCGAGTCATTTATCTTTACTTGGAGAATTTATGTTGGGATCACTAGAATAGAGCAGTCGCCTGAGGCAAGATGCTCTTGGACTGAATTGTTGATTATATCGCAATAGGACATATCAGGTCACTGATGTGTTACGGACGTATTGTAGGCCTAGTCTGGCCTAGATCACGTGACGTAGATTGGACGGTGACATAACATCAGCTATAAGCTTTTAATTTGTCAATAATATACCTAAGCAAATTTTTAACTGACTTCGGACTCGCGCACGGAGGTTTCCGTACCATTACGATTAATGACGTATTAAAAAAAAAACTACTAACTAGATCTCGTTCAAACCAATTTTCGTTTGAAGTTTACATGGTAATACACATTCTCTTATTTTAGAAGTTACAGGGGGGGGGGACACGTTTTACCACTTTGGAAGTGTCTCTCGCGCACAATATTGAGTTTCATTTTTTGAAATTTGAAACCTCAAAATCATTTTTGAAGACCTATCCATAGATACCCCACAAGTAGGGTTTTGTTTTTTTTTCTAATTATGAGTGAAAATCTTAATGCGGTTCACAGAATACGTCTACTTACCAAGTTTCACCAGCATAGTTCTTATAGTTTCTGAGAAAAGTGGCTGTGACATACGGACGGACAGACAGACAGACATGACGAATCTATAAGGGTTCCGTTTTTTGCCATTTGGCTACGGAACCCTAAAAAGGGGGGTTATCATTCGACCCGTAGCTACCTGACCCGCCAAACATGGTCAGAGCCATAAAATGCCCACTTAATACTATAAAACGTTATACGAGTATACATTACTAGTATAAGCTGACCTTGTATCATACTGGCTTTTCGTACAATGCTTATACTCGTACTAGTCAAATACGTACGCTTTGTAGCCAACTGATTCTCCATAAGTGGGTATTTTAGTCCCCGTGGTCGATGAGGACAACTACTAAAGAGCAGAATTCTCACTCAGAAAGCTTAAACTGAAGGTTGTAATAGCGTTTAACGTCATTAAAGCGACTTTTAGTAGCTAGTTGAAAGAATTCTGCATTTATACAATCTACATTATTTAAAAGTCTAAGAAATTGAATTCTTTACAATTCATTTTTAGAATTCTTGGAATAAAGTTTTCTTGATATAAGTTATACATCTTTAGGCAAGGGTTTATATCACATTTTTTATTCAACAGCGTTTTAATTTTGTCGTTGGTCTAGGAATGTGTAAGTGTGTTTTTTTTATCAAATACTTTTCTTCCATTAACCGCGTACATATTCAAACTTTTAGAATTCCAAAACAGAAAAAAATAAGCAGATTGATAACTACTTTTATTTTAATTTCAGCCGTTACTGTCCCACTGCTGGGCTGCTTCCCCAATGCTTTCTAGGTACTCTATTCCTGCGTCTCTTTGAACCAGCCGTTGCAGTAGGTACACATCCAAATCATCCCGCTACCTCTTCCTGGGCTGGGTTCGAAAATGTATGCTAATAAGGTATGAAAACAATAGAAACGTTTTACGAGTTCAATTGCTTATTAATAAGTAATTTAATTCATTAGGATGGTGGCCACTAAATTCTAGCTGCATTTCCACTCCTTTTGAACAAGACTTACTTGGTATGATAACAAGTTTATCCCAAGATTAGCATTGAAACACATAATTGTATAAATAAAACGTATGATTGCGGGACATAGACGCACTTAGTCGGGTGTCACTCATCATGATGAATGCGTGACACTTGAAGTATCTACCGGCAGGTACCGGTACTCCTGAATGGACAAGTATCCATTGCCATTCTCAAGACATCACACGTGGTTAAAATTTATTGATGAGATAGTTTTCTTTCAACAGTAATAGTCGCGATAAAGTTAAATCCAACCTTGGTAAGTATGGTCAAGGGTTTATCGTGTTTGGCACATAAGTGGACAAAGTTTGAACGTGCTACGTCGCTATAAAAAATAAAAGGGAAGATGTTGATTGGACAATAGTTGTAACTTGAACGTTCTAATGATTAAAAAAAACTGAATAATTTTATTCGTCACTGAGTGTATTTCTAGCTTTTATGAATGCCCGGACTGTGATAAAAACCTTATATAAAAATAGAATAGATATACAGAGGGCCTACACTTATTAAAAAAATCTAATTTATTTTAAAAAGATTACCTTATCAAGAATGATGCAGCAGTTATAAGACGAGACCACAACAACGATGATTTTAGGTGATCATCTAGTGACGCCGTTAAAAATATTATTTATTCTATTTAAAAAAAAAAATTAGTTAAGTAAAAATTATGTTGTACTAGCTTTCCGCCCACGTGTTCGCCCGCGTGGTTTCTCGGCCTTTTTGTACTATAATATGTATGTATTATACATATAAAGCTTCCTCTTGAATCACTCTATCCATTGGTGAAAGCAGCATGAAAATCGCTTCAGTAGTTTTTGAGTTTATCGCGAACAGACAGACAGACAGATGCGGCGGAGGACTTTGTTTTATAATATGAAGTGATCCATAAAAAAGAAGTGAATAATATTTTCTTACCAAATACAATTCAGACTTCTCAGATTAATTTACAACAAGCATCTCCAACTTCTACATGTCGTGCATAGTTACGTCATCATATACGAGTATACATGACGTCCAGTCTAAGCTATATTGCGGTCTTAGAAGCCAGCGATCCGGTCGTGTGCACACTGGCAACTCATGCGTTTGAAACATTGCCTCATTACCCCGCACGTGTGCACCAAGCCGCGGGCGCATAATCAAATGGATTTCAATAAAGTATTGTTAATTATTCACCGAAGGGCATATCATGGTTATGATTTGAGTAGAGGAACTTGCTCCTCATTATTTCTTTCTTTTATGGGAATGTATCTCTGCTATTCAGTGTTCACAGTATTGTATTTCAATAATTTACCCCTTGAAGTATTTTTCTGTCGATCATTTTAGCAGTAAAAGATATTTCAATCTCATTTTATTTACTTTTATCTTAAGTATTGTTACATCTTATATGCATAATATTTAACGTTACAGAGTCACATAATTAACTATCACATAGTTTCCTATTGGGAAAGGGGTTTCGAATAATAAAATATTGTATGAATATGAATATATTAATTTAATATATATATATATATGTCGGAGAGGTCATTAATTACAAAAGCTGAATTATAACGAGACGCAAGCGCTGTGACATATTTATTTCATAGTACCTATTTGTTGGTATAGCGGCAACAGAAATACATCATCTGCGAAAATTTCAACGGTCTTACTTTCACGGTTGATGAGATACAGCCTGGTGACGGGCGGACAAACAGACAGACAGACGGACAGCGAAGTCTTAGTTATAGGGTCCCGTTTTTAACCTTTGTGTACGGAACCCTAAAATAACTAATACAAAAAGAGATTTTTTAATAAACTGACTTTGATGAGTTGTAAATGATATCGCATAAAAATTACTTAGGGTGTGAACGCACAGCACTACTCACCGAGCGATTCGTCTTAACGTCACCTCATTACATTACACGTCGCGATTTACGTTGTCGCTGCACGCACGTTTTGATCTCGCGTGTCTGGACGTGCAACCGCGGCCTTATTCTCCTTTCATATTTCTTTTAGCGGATTACTCGATACCGCGATATGAATCTAATATAGAATTGAAAGCTCTATAGCGTGGGCAGTTGTTGATTGATACTTCATCAGTATTCTATTGGTTGTTTCAACCACTCATATAAATTCTGACAGTGTTGAAATAGTGCTTGAGATTCTGTTATCCGTTTATTTATATTGTAGCTTCAGGAATCGATACATTTATTACACTGTAGGCAGGATTTTACGAAGTTACTTTTCAATCAATGGACGTGCCTTTGTCATATTCCTTTTAATATAACGAGATAGGGACTTTAAATTAGAATTTCAGTACAACAAATTATTAATAACGAGCAACCTTAGTTATATTCTCCTTCAAAGAAAATAGCATTTCCTTAAAGTTTATTTTAGACATTGTTGGAAACGATACAAGGTACGTAGGAATAAAACAAACGTGTACTTAAATATAAGAATGACATGCATATTTCACATATATGCTTGAAAAATTCCGTATACATTTATGATACTGCTCATTGTCTATTCGTTGTTATATCCAAAAAGTTATATGCTTTACGAATAATGAAAGAGCATTAATTCCACTCAAGCGAGTTTTACTCGGCAAATATTATGAGTGGCCTCAAACAACACTCAAATTATATGGATTGTTCAGTGTATCGAAAAGGATACTCTATCCCGACGGATATTGCATAAATTGTTGAGAAACTTTTTTTCGAGATCTTTGTGATATAGGAATTTGGATTTTTTATAAATCTTTTTATAAGCACCACAGAATATAACAAAGTTTTTAAAGCTTTATTGTAAACCAAGTAAATGTATATCACTGATTTTTGTTAGTTTTTAATCGCTGATACATACTGCCTTGACAGTAGTGATTTTTTGAATTTTTTTTTTTATAATGTATATTGTTCTTACATTTGGCGAAAATGTATGCTTTATTCTATATATACCTACTATATTCTATATATACGGCAGTGCAGTGGGCCAATGAATCAGTCAGAATCAATCATATTTGTAGATTAGTAGAAATTGGTTGAAATTTACTTTCACAGAAATTTTAATTTAAGAATTCTTTCGTAATGCAATATAAAAAATAAAATATACTCAGGTAGTTATTTATATTTAAAGAAATTTTATTTACGTCAATACGTATAGAGGTCTAATACATTGGTCATTTCAAGCTTGCTTAGCTAGCTTATAGTAGCATAACAAAATTTACTGAAAGCCATTTATCTACCTCCTAGTACTATTTAATAGTAAAGAGCGGTGGCCTATTCTAAGCCAGCGACTACTCGGCATTTATTAGCGATGTGTGAACCAGTGTTTACGTCATACACTGGCTGGAACACGACGGCGAACCATGGCCTATGGTTTATTTATTACAAGGCTCGAGCTCTTAGGGAAGCATCGTGAGAAAATTTACTGTTTGCAAGTTTTCAAGATTCAAGAAAAATTGTATATTTGTAATTCATTTATAGTTCATAGTGCACTATGAATGAATTGAAATACACAATTTTTATTATTTTTTCCGAATTTTGTCTCAGTAGGCGATGACAACAAACAAATTACTACGAATGCTACTGACAGGTAATGTTCATATGAAATAAAGGTTGGTCAGTTCGACAAGTTAAAAAATGGAGTATGCTCATTATTTATCATTACGAGTTTTTTGATAATAAAAAGAAAATGTAGCCAAATTAAATCGTTTATTTGCATGAAGTGTGGTACATGTACATGTGTATCCGTTAGATAATGGTCAACAATTTGATTTACGAATTATTCTTTCAAAACACGACCTATAATCGATCTGAAATTTGCCCCTTAAAACTATGTTACAATCCTCTACACATATTGTGAAGTTAGTTATTTTACAAATTTTATATGTTCAGGTAGGTAAATTACTATTGCGTAGTAAGCATAGGATCGTAAAGTTTCTGTAAGCTAGGCTGAGCTATCGAAAGGATTACTATGTAAATGGCCGGGTTCTACTGCTAATAACTTGTGTGTAAATAAGTTACGCCTACTACGCTAAAGATTACGTAGTAAGGGTTGTAAAACAGAACAAAGATACGCTTTGACAAGATGTTCAGTTAAATTTATGGATAGCATTAGCATATTTCTACATAGATGTGTAATGAATTTTTGTATGTATTAGTTCTGTTAATGTTAAGTTTTCTACATGTATTATGGTCGTCTTTTATTTTGCATTTAAGCTGGGCTTGCAATACTGCCGCTTTTGATGAATTACAAGATTACTTATATAAGAAAATGCCTTCGAAAAATTTGATTTTTGAGCAATGATGTAATCATTATTTGTGTTACTTTAATGAATAAAAATAGCTTGAATTTAATTCATTCCACTTGCTTATATTTTATGTAGGATGTAGGTATTATTATGTTAGTGATACGAGGCGCGCTTATTATAAGGGTAAATTGGATTTCTGATCTCAGAACTTGGCAGATTAAAGCTGATCGGATTCCTGTCAACATCGTTATTTTGTACTTACAAGTACATTACGTCACGACGACTTCGTTATCATGTGGTGATGGTGATACGTTGAAATTATTTTATAGAAAATGTATTTGTAAATAGATTGTATGGTACAGTCACACTGAAAATTGATACAATAATCAACATTGTAATTAATTAATCAATAATTGTAGTCGTTTGGATGCGTACCGCAAGGGCTGGTTCGAGGTGGCGAAAGAAAAGAGTGTCTGGAAGGAATTGGGGGAGGCCTGTGCCCAACAGTGGGACAGTAACGGCTACGGAAAAAAAAATGTAATAAAATTATTATTGTAGAAAAATATAGATTATCATAAATCCGCCTGGGTGGTCTTATTCTCTTTGGTTGGCAAGCGCGATGGTTAAGCAGAGATTCTATTTGATATCGGGTTTTTTATTAAGGCTCCAATATTTGCAACTCTTCTAAGCCCTAATAGATAGGATTACGTTCGAGCCCTGTTAAATGGGACCTTACACACCAGCGAAGTATGGGCTTATAATAATTAGTACACCTCTACCTAACCCTTCGGGGAAAACGGGCATCATGGTATGATGGTACAAAATCTAACTTAAACTGAACTTGAACTAGTAATCTAACATGTAATGCCTACTCATAAAACATCCTGGATAAAATATTAATGTTTGTATGTTTCAAAACACAATTAATGATAATTTATTCGCAGATCCAGAGTTTAGTTTCTCTTACGTTGGCGACAAATTAACATCTGACAAGATTAAAATTTCAGCAAATGCACTTAAGTTAATTAAATCAAAGTCGAATGAAGCTCTAGCACTTAGTAACAAGTAGCATTACTTAAGCTTTTGATTGTGACACTTAAACTGAGTAATGATGTCTACACTCTTAAAGGGTATATAATAGAAGAGGTACTTAAATATAATTGTTTTTTTTAATGCAAAGAAAACATTACAAACTAAACAACTATAATCTGACCTACAATAGTGCTCGCATAACGAAAGCTTTTAATAATTAATAGGAAACTCTAGACGGGATCTTAGAAATCCAATCATACAAAGTGGACAGGGCGCCGACGTCACATGAATGTGACAAAAATAGTATGACATTATGCCTCTACGCTTTGCCTTAAGGACATCAAGAACACTAGCACCAATTATTACATAATCTTCATGACTGCACGAAGGTCCACAAAGGGTTAGGCAGGATGTTTAGGTTCTATGAAATAGGGGGCGAGCCTGTTGCCATTAACCGGGCCCAAATCTAGACTCCGATCTGCTACTGAGAATTTCATAGAAAAAGCCAATAACACTTTGCTCCAGGTCGAGCAAAGTGTTATTGGCTTTTTCTATGAAATGGATGGAACCTAGGACCTCTAGTGTAGCAGTCGCGCGTAGGACAACTAGATTAATGAGGCTTCACGAAGATCATTGATAACATAATAATGATTTTTCAATAATTAGGTTTGGGTCCAATTTGACTTGTAGCTGTTGAAGGGAATTAATGAATGACAAACGTAAGCGAGCTAGAGAGCTTTATTTGTATATTTGATTTTAGATCTATAAGTACACACTAGAGGGCTTTCTATGAAAATAATATAGACCCGTCTTTGTTTTATAAATCCCTGGTAGAGCTACTGAATGAGTGCATCCATAGCCTAGATCATAGCGTCAAGTAAAGATTTTAGACTTCGAGAAAATTTCAGAAACACCATGGGTCCTGCTTTATGTTTACCTGATAAAGCTCTTGCAATCTTTGTTTTCAGTGAAATCTACTCAAACGTTCAAACGACAATATCGAATTTTATCCTATTACAGAGTACCTGAAAAAAAAAAAAAAAATACAAAATTAATCGTGCGATGCTTCCGGCAGATCAACGACCCATCTCATTATATTTCCATGTATCATATCGCTACAATACAATTCATATCCCTTTGTACGGGAAGATTGATAATGTATATCCTATAGCTGAAGTTAATTGCAATCAACCGGGCTCCGTAATATGATATAAATATTGAACAATCACAACGTTGTCAGGCAAACATGGCAGCTCAGACGAATCTTTTCGGTTATGATTTAAATATTAAATTATTCGAGTTTTCCATTATTGATGACGTAGAGAGAGAATAAAAAAAGGGATTTTTAAAGTAAGGGGTGAGTAAAATTCAATGAAATAAAACGTATTTTAAATTTTATACGCCTGCATATTATATTTTTATGATGTTCGGGCTTTTAAAAGAGTCGTCTTGCGCAATTTACCACTCGAGTGAAATCGTAAGTCGAATCGATTAGAAGTAAATGAATACGATATCATGGAAAGTAATTTGGAAACCTCAATAAAATTGAAACAAACTGTATAGTTTTTATTTAAACATTAGTTTTATCTGCATTTAATTATCAAACAGTACCTAATACTGTAAGCTTTCTTTTTTTTTGTTTAAAAGAAACCTGCAATCTCACAGGGATTTACTTGTTTCAACGAAGCAAAACAAGCACTAAATAAGCTGATACAGACTGTTCTAGAAATGTGGGTCAGGCATTGGAGAAATTGGTTAGGCGTCTACTGATCTACACAAATAGTCCAAAAGATACTTTATTCAATTCGATTAGCATTCATATTTGAATTAAGAAATATAAGACAGACATGATTTTCATGATATATGATCACCGTTATAGGTACCTACTAAGTTTACTCAATAGTGTAGTAGTCCTAAGCGCAAATGCTACTTTAAAGGTTTTGGGCCCGATTTCCAGGTCTTTCTATGAAATTATCAGTATCAGCTCGGAGTTTGGAATTGTGCCCGGTGAATGGCAATAGGCTCGACCCCTATTACATGGGATCTAAACGTGAAATGTAGGTGTACATTACTACACCTCTGCCTAACCCTTCGGCGAATACAGGCGTGATGGTATGTTATGTTATGGTACTATGTTTCTGCAAAACAACAATTCATGCAACTAGACGTACCAAGGAGGTTCTAGGTAAGTTAAAAGGAATTTCTGCAAGGAACATGCAAGTATGCAGATGTTAATGAAATTATTTCTGGGAAAGTAAGATCTGAGACGGGTGCAATGCCCTGAGTGCTGCCAGCAATTTGCATTTTGAATACTAATGACGGGGAGCACTCACTACGGCGACATCGTCGTGAACACTATAGAATAAAATAAAATTGCAAGAAATCTAATTATTGATTAAAATGTTGCCGGTCCTACAACGTAGCGAGAGGAAAATTAATTGTTAATGGCATTAAAAACGTCATTATTAATGAATTTTTTTCCTTTAGATACGAAATAAAATATTTTTTTAATAATCAGAGGATATCAGGAAATCCCTCCACGAAAATGAGAGGAAGAGCGAATATGCCCAAACATTTAACTCACTTTAAAGCCATCCTATTCAACTTCACAAACCCAGAGTAATATCAGAAGAATAAAAAGTACATCAGTGGCTGTTCACTGTTCAACAAATGTCCATTTTGAAATTTTCGAGCGACTCTCGGAGGCTGCAAAAACTGTTCTCAGTAGCGGACAAGGCGATAAGGAGTGCTTTTATTAAATTTTCTCGCATCGCCTGACTAATGCTGTCCAGCTGACGCGTATCCGACACACTTACTTTCTCTTTTTCGCCCGTTTGCGAAATTTATACGGATTGCTAAACACTGCCGTCATATTTTCCACGAATTTACTGCTTGGGGCCCATTTTGATACGTTATTATTTCGATACAATAATGTTTCAGGCACAAATGTTACAATTTCGTTAAATAAATTGGAATTGGAATAGTACCTATTATAAACATTAATTCGTTAAGAATTAATACGATGGCTGTCTGCAACAACAGATCTTCCGTAACGTGTATTTAATCACCACGTTTCCAACTTAATCAATCTAAATTAACAACGGATTAAATGAAGCGATTTAAAATTGGCTAACATTATTGAACATCTACAATAGCGAAACGTTTGTTCTGTTCACATTAATTAAGAATGTTCGTTTTGCGAACACTACAGTCGATAGGGAGTACTCCGCCCGTTCGATTCCACGAATTTCATTAATTAATTTAAACATTCATGCTTAATTATCGAACTCTTTAATTAAAAATCCCTTTTAATTTGTTGCTTTATTTATTTACTCTATTACACTCGTTAAGTTAAATGCAAATATCGGACTTTTTGTATGGAAATCTATGTTTATCGTTGGGACATCGGCGGTGGTAATGAACGAGTAATTAATGATGTAATTATGTTTAACGGTGCTAATTAGTTATGGGGTGATTAAATGGCGATCAAACAGTTCCCTGATGCTTAATTCAATTTGACCTTGGAGTGAATTACTGAACGAGTAATTAAATGTTCAAATTGTGACCGTGAATTGAGGTTACGTTTGAAGACAACAATTTCAAACTGTTTTGAAATATGAAAGAAGCTGACTGTTTTCGGGTAATTTTCCAAAAAAAAACATACCGCTTTATCCGTAACAGCCAACAATGGGTGACCCGGTTTTTACTCTAGAAACTGAATTTGATGATAGTGAGAGAATGAATTTTTATCCTCACGTAGGTGGCTACGTATCACTGAATCAGAAACTTTTAATGGTGCGACTCGTCAGCAATCTGTCTGCGGGACTCTCAAGATGGCACCCTATCAGAACGTAGTGTAAATACGAGCAAAGAAAATATTCAGACGTCATAAAATTGGCCAATTTTGGACAACAAGGCGAACAGGTACGATTGCTGAAATAGATTTGATTTTTGCGGTAAAGTCTAGAAAAGAAAAGGTGAATCAGACAAAGCATTGTCAGCAAAGCAGTAAGATCACCTTTCCTATCAACTTTAAGAGCATTTGTTCTTTTATTTTTACGCTTTACTTGATAGTCTTGAGCTGCACGGTATTTACTACACTTCTCGAGAGTATCGAATAAATCTTTCGCCTGAAGGAAGTTAAGGCAATATATTCACATGTTTTTGTTCTTACTTCAGGATTACTATTGGATTTACTTTGCTGGAACGCGTCGTTTACGAGTTCAATTTCTTAGCTTCTAAGTTGCGCTTGGTACCGGAGATAGTAAATAATTCTATTATGCTAATCTGTACCTTTATATAAAAATGAAGCCCTATTTTGCTTGGACATGCTATATCTTAAGAACAACTTTATCTATATTCTTGATCTACTAACGGAAAGAAAAATTAAGAAAATTGCGCAAAAAAATTGGAAAATATTATAAAATGTAACAATACTAACGTTTACTTATTCCAGTACGCTAGGTAAGACAGGACAATGACTGTGCGGTCATCAAGTTAATTATAAACATCCATAAACAAAATAGGTAAATACAGGACGTTGCGATGTCATTTCAAAGATTAATAATTTAAGTCGAAGTAGTAGGTTTATAAAATAATGGTATATCGCATTTGTTACGGTGTTACAGAAACTCATCCCACGTGCACGTCGTCTAGAGCTTGTTATTGAACAAACTTTCCACGTGACCACTTCCAATATTGCTTAGTCATATTTTCCAAAGAAATATCTACTTTTAGTTTTCTGATTTAACTTGTTTTGTATTGTGAACTAGTAATACAGGGGAAAATAACGTAATGCCAGAAATCTGTATAATTGGAGCAAGATTACAAACTTGCTCCAATAACCTATACAGATTTTTTTGTATTTGTTTGATTGATTTGCAGGCAGAACTTTAAAAAATTCAAGTCGCAAATTGATGTATAAAATTGCTATGTTTCACGATTAAGTGTAAAGTACCTACTAACAGTTTTCAGAGAAAAAAAACAAGGTTTGTGACAATATTGGTGATATGTTATAATAGTTAGTCTTTTTTGTTATTTTGTAGGTTTGCAGTTTTTTTTAAGTTAATAAATATAGATCAAAGAAGTATTGGTCTTAAATAAAATTAAGTTTTATATACATATTAATGAACAGTTCAATCATAGTTTTATCTAGTGGAGAGTCCAAGCTGGAGCATGAACACAAAAATAATAATACTCACCTTTTTGTATGCTACTGTTGTGTTTAGATTATATTTCAAGTATTAATATAGTGTTTTATTTATAATATACTATACAGTCCTCTTAACAATTTGATCCCAGAAACAGTACGTTTGACAGTAAGGTTTACCATCTGCGACGTTAGTTTGATCTTATTTTTATTCACAATTTTATGCCAAGGACGGACCCGAGATATTGTTTACAAAGCATAAAGAAGAGAAATGAAGACTAGTGAAACCCGGGCGTACGTTGGCTTGCCTGCGGTTATTGTGTTGTACAAGTGGTAAGAGATGGCGGGATTTTGTGACGTTCTGCTCATTGATATATCAGTGACGAGGTAGCCGCATGTCCTCGCGACAATAATTTTTAAGTTGTGTGAGTAGGGTGGCACTGTTTACCCTTTAGAGCAGCTTCTCGCTCTAACAGCTTACAAATACTCCAACTTTTCAGCAACAGAATTAAATAAACAAGTGATAAGCGGCGGTAGCCTAATGGCTAAAGCGTCGGACTTACGATCATGTGGTTGGCGCTTCGATATTCACCCGTTGCACTACCGACGTGAACCAAGTCGTAACACAAGCATTTCAGCTTAGCACGAAGGGTTAACAAGAATACTAGTACCTAATGTGCGACCCACATTGCTAGAAAGCTTTATTTAAAAAAAAAAACTTTCCTGGTAATCAGAAGTTCGAAAAGCGTGACTATTAAACCGACCCCAACAGAATCTAGAAAAGGGTTAAATAATGATTACATATTCTGTAGGTTCTCAAATAAACATTTATAATAATAATTAATTTAATAAAATTAATTCACATCATAACATATACTTAAACGCCATTCGCTTCTATCTTAGGCGCTGGATCAGAATTTGCATTCTGGGCGGGTGGATGGCGGGGCTATCCCGGGAAACTCTCCTGCTGGGACACTATCTGAATAGGTATGTATTTCTAAGTGGTGCGGTGGCCTAACTCTGCCACACCAAGATATATGTACGTGTAATTGTTTCTACTCAAGTCGCTTGAGATATTTTTGGGTGTATGAATGTTACTGTTCCCAGTGACGTTTATTTTGGTAGTTATTGCTTTAGTTTGCATTTCAAATAGGTAAGGATATCGTTGGTGGGTTATAGTGAGTTGAGAATTGGAGTGTGTAATCTATTCGTAATGTTGTAGCCACAGAAATAGAATATAGTTACACACGACAAACAAGTTACATTGCTTCATTGGACTTCGCCTTAAGCGCGGCTGGTGAGCGTATAGTCCTCTCTCGATCCCCAGGCCGAGCAAAGGGGTTTTCTATGAAATCATTAAAATGTTGTATGGGCCATAAACATACTGGCTAGCTGTGTACACAATTCTGCGAATCCCTAAAATTTATTTAAAAGTCACCTGTATATGCATATCATTATTTTTATAGGTGCTATTATTCTTTCCTCGTTCTTTTAATTGCTGAAAAACTTCATTATTTGGACATTTATAAATCTATATTCAATACATTTATTTCACTCAACAATGGTTGTTAACTTCATGGTTGTTATCAACAAAAATGTAAGCTGTCTGTAACATTACGGTGTCCAACACCTCATTCTACTCGTGACCATAGACTGTAAGAGATCTGAAACGTCGGGAATTAAATAATACCAATATTACGGGGTAAAATCTTATCTTATCAGGATTTTATTCAATGTCTATTAATTATTCTGGTAAGTGTCTGAAATTAGTATTATATGTGTTATCAATCATAGACCCTGTTGGGCTAGGTAATGTAGGACAGAGGAGGGAGGTACTATGTTATTTCTATAAAACGATGGCTACACAACAACACGTTCTCCACAATAGAAACTATAAATTCTATTGTACCATGTAATCGTATTAGCCGTTACTACATATTCTCTGTATTGTTCCGCGGATATATTTTGTTGTTTTGGTGCGAGGCGTGTTCCACTTACAATATGGTGAAAAATCGCCTGTTTACCGAAGTCCTCGTCTCAGCCAAGAAACTAACAAAAGCCACTGTTCTGTATCTATAAAAAATTACTTAATAGTATTTGGCAGACGAAGCGCTTTCAACCATATACTTGTAGCTGGATTTTATAAATTACTGGAATAATCCGAATAATACAGAGTTTCAAATAGAATTTCTGGATAGATTTTCTTGGTAAATATGACGAAATATTTTTGTTTATTGATATTTTCTTTGAAACTTGATATTTTAAAGACTAAGTCTTGTTTTGGTTAACTTTTTTTCTATAGGATTTCTCCTGTAAATAGTACAGTATCTATACATAATATGACTGTTTTTACGAACTGTTTTTATGTACACAGATATTCGAAGGATAAACTGGTTGTCAGGCTTTTTGGGCAACTAACTAACAATAACGATAACTGTTATAGATCTTGTTTTACGTGCTCCCGAGGCATTGAGGGGTTTTGATGTGTTAAGAATAACCACTCATCCAGATTGACTGCGGCAGGCGTAGCTTAACCTTGATAACTGTTGATATGAAACAGATTTATTTTATGTTATTTACAAAGCTTTTATTACTGGTTGTTTTCTCCAACATCTACTTAAGTAGCATACTGAATTTGCCAAACATGTTTACTGCTTAGTATTTTATAGATACAGCGAACGATATGCGATATATTTTTTCCGGATACAGTAAAACAGGGAAATATGTTTCGTTTTCTAACTTGAGTTGCCACAAATAATATATTTTTTACTGCTCCGCTAGAGATATTGGTTTCGATACCTATTAATTCATAAATAATCCAGTTTATTATGAGTGGTACAGCACTACATTTTGAATTTAGTGAGCTTAGTAATCGGCAAATAGGGTATTCACAAACGATATATTCGCCACGATTGTATCTAATGCATTGAATGGAGAATATATAGTCGTTGCATCTCATTTGTCTTTGATTCATCTACCACCTATCACGGCGCGGTACCACATCGTTCCGAATTTGGTTGCAAAGAGATTTGCATTTAAAACGAGTTCGTATCATGACGTTATCGCGTCTCCACGTCACCAGTTCAATGTCTCGACAAAGAGATCTCATAGAAAAACGGACGAAAGCATTTTTAGGGAGGCAAAGCAACCCTTTCATGCGGTCTTTTAGAGAAAGATGTATCTCCACCGCCATTGTGAGTCATTGTCTCGCTCGCTGTTAATAAAGAGTACCTGTTATTTTGAAAATGTAGGTCAAAGCATTAGTACTGAAGTTTTAAAATTTATAACATAACTGGAAATTAATTAAATGTTCGTTTGCGTTTACTGTAGGGAATTTATGGTACAAGCAGGTATGTAGTTTAAATATTAAAAAAATAAATACGTAGTGATGGTTGATATTTAATTTTTAATACATTAAATTTCTGACTATTGACTGCCTCATTAGTCTAGTGGTCCTAGGCGCGACTGCTACGCTAGAGGTCCTGGGTTCGATCCCCGGGTCGAGCAAAGTGTTATTGGGTTTTTCTATGAAATTCCCAGTAGCAGCTCGGAGTCTGGATTTGTGCCCGGTTAATGGCAATAGGCTCGCCCCCTATTACATGGGACCTAAACATACCGGCGAAATGTGGGTGTACATTGGTACACCTCTGCCTAACCCTTCGGGGAATACAGGCGTGATGATGGTATGTTATACATTAAAAAACTCCGAGCTGTCACTGTGAATTTTATAAGTAAACCCAATAATAAATATTTTGTTCGACCTGGAAATTGAACCCAGTCACGCTTACGACCACTAGAGTAATAAGATAATTAGTTAGTTAAATTAAAACTCTGTTTGTAATATCAAAATAATAATTTGTTTTTAAGTCTGTCTGTCTTTTTGTTCCGGCTAATTGCCGAATAGACTGGACTGATTGCCAAAAATACAAAAACCGACTGCCAAAAAAACAAAATAATATCCGGACATTATAAGACATGTTCTTATTAGAACTAGAAACAAAAAGGAAAATATCTACCTAGAGAAGTTACAACAGGCGTATAAAGTATTTGCACCTAAAAACATCGCAATTTATCCTTTGATGTTCCAGCCTTTATCAAACAACCGTGTAATAAGCATGCTCAGGGCAAAATTAGCATGTTACATTTTTCTCGCGCGTTGCGTTCGTTGGCCCTTACCGAGTGGTATCAAAATAAAACGCCTTACGCTTTGGCACATTTCAACGGAGTTCCCTGCAGGTAGTCCTAACTTCAAAGCGGCTTACAAACGGACGCCCCTAGACAACATTCGCTAATTCACTTTGATGTCACCCCTCGCACCCCTCGCACCTCCTCACCCCTAACCAGTAACGAGAAAACGCGCCTAAAAACTTTAAACACCCCGCAATGTAAAATATTAAATGCTCGCAGAAAATCTAATATTTTTTCAAACGAGAAATTGTTTTCAAATTTCTTTGAACGGTAAATCTCTCGACGCGCGACGTCAGTTAAAATAACAAAAGAAAAAATAAGATGTTTTTTATTAATTTTAAAAAGCAGACTTGGAAACATCACTCTAAAGAATGTATATTCTTTCTTTAAAGTAACTTCATTGGCTTCTCTCATTGTTGTTTTATAACACTTGTTTCATCTTTAATGTGAATCTGCTATCCTCATTTCTGGGAATATTTTGTGAGTTCTATTTCACTGCCCAATGCGTATTTTTCAGCTGCGAGTTACATATTTGTGCATAACATTTCCAAAAAAAAATGCGTCTCCCTAGCGGCACGGAAGCGAAAGGATTGCGTCATAAAGCGACAGGTAGGTAGAACACATGCACCTACTATATAACTTTACAGTCACAGCGCTGAAAAAAAAATTATGTATTCTCAATTTTGACAACAATTCATATATGCTACATAACTGCTATATAACTACATTCTAAAACTTTATTACTATCTTCTATTTTTTTATGTTTATAAATATAGTCCGGAATGGAAGAGACTAGATCCCAGTACACAGGGAATCGTATAGAGTGGTCTACATTGTTTTGTATTAAAGATTATTTGTTGCAACGCATTGATTTATTTTCACACAGTGGAAAGAGTAATAGTCCATACTTTATTGGCGTCGCGGTCAAACAATCATCCACATTAAAGATAAACCTGTCCAGATACACTCGACCAAAAACACATAAAACAATATTGTTATTTGCGTATGAAACTCTGGACACAGTTAATACATATTAAGCTTTCAGCAATATTGCTTTGTGAAAGGCAAGCGGTTACAACGAGGTTTCATAACGTAGATTGAAAACGATACAAAGCGACCACAAGAATGCTTTGTGGTATATTTTGCGTCTCTTTTGTCTAAAACTAAACTGACCAACCAACTCGGCTTAGTTTATTCATGTTTATGCATACACCTGTGGCATACGCATGTTTCTTGAGTTAAATACTTCGAGTATTAAACTTGTTTTAATGAGCTATGTTTTATGTGGTTAATTAAAAGTATGTGCGGTTTTGTTTAGGGGTAGTTGTTTTGTGACGGATCTATACATACATACACTTACGCCTTTTTACCACAGGGGTAGGCAGAAACTATAGTCCGCCACTTGCTACGACTCTTGCATATCTCTTTCACTTCTTCTACATTTTTCATACAAACGCGCCGGTCGCGATTAAATACTACCATCTAATAAAGACAACTCACCTGACCTTTACCGATAAGATCGGTAGGTATACGTCGTTCTATAATTAATATTATTTACCATTTACTAAGTTTTCACAATAAATATAAAACAAGATGAATGCAAATTAATGAACATGAATATGGAAAAATTTTGAATTAATTGAATTTAAAAGGAAAAGCTGTTCAATTTTCTGCAGTTTTTATATTTAAATTTAATTAATACATAGCGCTATTTTAATTTTTAATGAGTTTTCAGGGCTAGGTTATTGTTGAATTTGAGTAAACATTGTCGTGTCCTGTAGGGTGACTTTAAATTTATTAGCACTTCTTAACTCGAATATCTGGACTGATTATTTTAGACTTACTATTATCAACATAAAATCACCTAAATCATATTATTATTTGACGGGCTTGGTGATTGGTCACACATTTACACTACCTTATTACTAATAGGTACCTACCTGAAAGTCGAAAATAGGTTAGCCTTCAGGGAATAACAAATTAATATTTAATAAGTTTAGTTCATGTACAGACGGTTACAAAAATGTTAATGTATGTCATCGGAATGCGCACAGTACGTATCCTGTTTTGCAACCAAATACTTTTGTAATCAGGCTAAAAGTCGTGTCGTGGCTTTAATTTGTAAATGTGCACACAGCTTTATATCCTTTTAAGTATCTATCTGATGTCAATCAATCTAAACTGTCGAGCGACAAAAAATAAAACGCTGCACTCTACACATTTCTGTTTAGTAGCACAGTTTACTCTTTTTTTACATACAACCCATGTATGACACATATATATACATATGTTTGTTAGTACCTGCTATTGAAATAGGTAGATGAATTGGTGCCAGGTAGCTGCTTAAAGGCAAAGCCACACGAATGAAACATATGCTACCTATGCACCATTTTTATATGACATCTGATTTTGTATGTATAAGAAACGCATACACATAGGATTGAATTACATGATAAGTGGGGCTCTTAAAGATACATTTTCAAGAGTTCAGAACTTACTGAGTTACACATTGGGACCGAACATAGCTGGCGAAATGCGGGTGCAGAATACGTCAGCCTACCGCTTTGGGGAAAAACTGTGATGCTATGTAGATTACAATTTTACAATTTTTAAATTTTCCCTTGAGTCCGGAGCTTTCCCTTCTCTGTGGCGTAAAGCCCACGTCCGGGCACTTCCTAAAATTCCTAATCCCACACTTCCTAGCCACTTCCGCCCTATTTCAATACTTCCTTTCCTTTCCAAAGAGCTCGAAGCTTGTGTTCACAAGCAACTAACCCACTTCATTTATAGTAATAAACTCATCCTCACTCCTCTGCAGTCTGGGTTTAGGTCTGGTCACAGTACCATTTGTGCCCTCCTGAAAGTGACTGGCGACATTAGAGCAGGTATGGAGGACACCAAAGACACAGTACTTGTGTTGGTTGATTTCTCTAATGCTTTTAATACTGTAAGTCACAACATCCTTTTGTCCATTCTTTCCCATCTCATGGTCTCTTGTGAGGCACTGGATTGGTTCTCTTCTTATCTTCCTTTTTTGTACAATCTATACTCTTGTGGAACGCGCAACCCTTGGAAATCAGGATGGCCACTAGCCGCTACGTTTTAAAAGGTAAGCTAAGAACTCATATTTTAAGTTCTTTGGCAGAATCATCTCAACCTTGATCTTTCGTATATATTATAATTTGTATTATCATGTATGTATGTGTGTATTCATAGTTATTTTGTAGTTATAAATATGGTATATATTTATATATATGTATATTATTTATGTACGTATGTATGTAGATATTGATATGTTTCCTTATTATTATTCTTTCTTTTTTTTGTTTTATTTAAGTTGTGCACCTACTACCATGTTATTTCTGAATCACCTAAAGGTAGACTGGTAGAGAATGCCTAATGGCATTAAGTCTGCTTATGTACATTTGTTTTGTGCATGAAGTATTAAATAAATAAATCAAAAATATTTTGGGAACCGAGTAAACCTGCGGCCAGCTGGTATAGTTTATATTAAAATATACACTTATCCACCCACGTACATCATGTGGACTGTTTTTTACCTTTTAACTATATACATACGTTCGTTACTAACTTCATAGTGTTGATATAATTTTGTAATGATAAGTAAGTATTTAATATTATTGACTATACTAAAACGTATTTTGTAATATGAAGATTTATAGATAAAAGCACAATCAGCATTCTTGATTGTCTAGCAAAGGTAACAGACATTCAAGCCTGATTAGAAATAGATAAATTAAAGTAGGCTAATCAAATCAGAGATTTAATAGCTACTATTACGACACGAACATTACTAATAACATTCACAATCGAGTCGTGAACATGTGTTTAAGTTGTCGCTATTTTAATAGGTCTGTAGAACACGTAATAACCAAGGAATCTACTCGCCGTTTGTGAGTTAAAAGGGCTCTGTATGCAAATGTTAGGTGCGCAGTGTGCGACTATGTTGCCAACTATTCACATTGTCTAGCATCCTAGTTACGACTCAATTATCTTCAGAAAGTAAGGAACACCAATTAACATCCCTTTATACTGTCTCTACTACAGTCTGTAAAAAACGAGTTTCGCGAAACTCGACAACATTCATTTACCACTCGTCAATTCTTGTTTCGGTGAGAGTCGACCTTTTTATTTAGACCACAAAGACTCACTTTTAGTTGTTCAATTGCAAAATTATTTTTGTAAGGGGGTAAGGAGTGATGCACACTCATTTGCAAGTGTCTGCGGCTAGATTACGTTTTGACATGTCTTAACAAACGTAACCAGTTGAACAGGAGCTGTATCGATTTGTTTTATTAATTTAAAGATTACTTTGTGAATAACGACTTCGCTTTCTAGTTACGAACTGAAATAACTTGAAATTGAATCATGATAAATGAGTATGTTGAAAGGAGTGTGTCATTCTACAAGTGTTTACGAAATGTTTTGTGGTGTTTCTGTGTTGTGAATTACTAGCGGAATGCTTGGGAGGTAGTACGGAATAGTTGCAACTAAAATATATTTATGTAAGCATTAAAAGCAAATAAGTCAGTGACAGCATAAAAGCACAAACATTTCTACGCGGACCATAGAATGGGAGCCATAGCACAAGCGTACAGTCACTAATAAAATTGTTATCGAAATTTATTTTACGGGACAATAATATACCTACTTATAAATCTATCATTATTCCTTTTTGATTATGGATCGAATTTTCACCAAGACTAATCATACTGAACTGTTAAAGCAATCCAGAATTTCATAAATGTTTAATGATGAATCCATACTATCCTAGCGTCTTATGACAGATCATAATAATAAAGTAAGAATCCTTGTAAACTTATGTTGAAAAAAAAGAGGAAAGGTATATTCTTCTTTGTAGTGTGGAAAATCCTCGTTGGTACGGGAACAAACTAAAAACCACATTTACTTTTCCCTGTTCCTTTATCAGTTCCATGGTATTCGTGACTACATCACGACTCCAAGGTTCACCGACACCCGATTTTACTCTAATAAAAAAATGATTTGACAGAATGGTTACCTTTCTTAAGTAAATTTTATTACGCTAAAAAAATTACAGATAATAGTTCTCACGTAAACTTTTAGGAATGTTTTAAGCAAAAGTATTTTTGTATTGTATATCTCTCGCTCACATAACAAAATCTGGTAACAAAACGCCTAAATTCCCTTAAACAAGCCCATTGTTAGCGGAGGTACGCATGCAAGGCGGTGTTACCGGCGAAGCAGGTGCCAACGCGAGTTCCATTCAATATGGCCCTATTGTACCATTATGGGTAATCGAGATACATTTAAAGCGAGATGAGGTGTCGAATTTATTACTAATATTGCCTTGTACGTGGGCTATTTGCTATTATTACTTTCCTATAGCTTTGCTATTGGAAAAAGTATGATAAGCTTAGAAACTATGTGGGTGGTGTTTCTATGTTGACTGTAGTTTGGGATTCAGGAAACTCGTATTATCTCTAGTATAATATAGTAAAATACATTCAATGGAATCCTATAGATGAAAGTGATTAAGTCAGAAAATAAATGTCGAAGTGGTGATGTTAGGGTTGGTCAGATAATTGAAAAAGCAGTTTTCTTATTAAGTACTACGATCTATATTGCTACTATCGGGAAACGCATACCCGTTACCCGCAATATAGTAGACTTTAGTAATAATATAGTAGCAGTATTGCTACTATAAATAGTAGCAATATAATACTCGTCATACATATTGCTTCTATCTGGAAACGCAGCGGGTTAAAATTTATTTAAATCCTTAACTGAGTTTTTTTTTTAATTAATTAACTTAATAAATTATACTTTATGTTTGTCAACTAGCTGTGCCCCGCGTTTCTGTTTTATTCTTTTTTCTCGGCTAGCGATCATATATTAATTAATAATAATGTTTATTTGCCATTAATGCGTACAAAAGTATGACAGTTTGTACGCAGTTGTATAATAGACTTCTTTACATGATCCCATGCTAGGATATGCCTGTGATATGGAGGTCTTCCATTTGCCCGTTATAAATTTTTGTGCTTTATAAATAGCCTAAATTACTCCTCATTGGATGGTATGAGGAGAAACTTAGGCTATTTATAAACTACAGTTTGATGGCAGATAGCCGATGAGCTATCCAGTAAAGTCCCGTCAGAGATTAGCCGGAACAAAAAATGACTCATAAAGACAAATTAAAATTTTTTTGTTGTTATAGGTACTTACCTACGTACCGTATATTATACTTTCGTCTGCATTTAATAAAACGCTGTAATTTTCAGGTTACAATCAGAAACTTCAATTTTGTGTATAGACTATAATGATTATGATGCCTAATTCCGTGACCCATGTCTATAAAATTAGAAGCACTTTAGGTCATAAAGTGTCCCCTAGCTGTACATAGGGGATGTTTAGTGGGGTGAGCTTATTGATCTCATATCTATGTGTTTCATTAAGACCTACATTTACATCATCGCTTTGTATGAACTCTTTTAAAGCATTGTTAGTTTTTTATCACAATAACTTTAATAGGCAATATAGTCACCAATATTACATAGCGGAAATCTGTAAGTACATCTCTGCGTAACCCTTTGGGAAATACCTTCAGGCGTGATGCTGATTTTATTTTGTAACCTTGCTACTTTAAGTAGGTATGTATTCTTTAAGTAAGTACGCATAGAATTAGTATTTTAATCGAATTGTGAAAAGGAAGTGTCTTTCAATTTATCCCTTTTTTTAAAGTTCCCAATAACTTTGTTTAATTTCAACGGTGAATCGACTGATATCCGATTGGGAGTGGTGCATTGTGCTGCCTCAATAGAAGAAAAGATTACATCAGGTGCGTCATACTACAGCTTACGGTGCGTCACACAATGCAAGGCACTGTGCGTCATATCGTAATTAATACCGTAAGTTTGATAAAAAAATACGACATGTATGTATGACAAGATGAAGCCAATAAGTATGCAAGAGTGGTGGCAATTGGCGTTCTATAAATTTTTGCCTGCCTCTATGCCGTATCTAAAATTATTGACGTATAGAAAATAACGTAGTGAAAAATCTCTCACAATGTGATAGTATGGTTTTTACTTCTATAGTAATAAACTAAAATCAATTCTAAATATCTGCCTCATTGGTTGCCTCAGTGCTGCTGAGCGTGAGGCTCTGGGGTTGGTTCCATGGTCAGGCCAAGTGTTATTGATATGTATATTCTCAGCTCAACTCGCGAGTTTGGATTTCTACCCAGTTAGTAATAATGAGCTCGCATACCTATTTTACATGGGACCGGCTGTGTGTGTACGGCAGTTCACCGCTGCCGCTAACCTAACCTAACCTAACCCTCTGGGGAATACAGGCTTGATGGTATGGTATGTATGTATGTGAAAATAAAACATTGAGCTTTTTACGATTCTTATTTATTCTTTTAAAAGACTCACTCTTCACCTCGATATCTGATGATATAAAATTTTCAATGCGTCTATAACATTTTCTTTGTAAAAAAACTACATGCCAGTAATATATCTATTCAAGAAATTACATAGGTATTAGGTACATAGTTCTATAGTTACAATAAGCGCATAAAGTTCGCAACATTAGTAGGAACTACGTAGAAATACGTATGGTGTGGTGTGCCGCTGATGTATTTACGACGCACGCGACCTGACGTGTTGTCTCATCCGTGTAATTTAATCGGCATTATGATGCTGACTTTGTAATTAATGAACTCTATCTATATTTCGGAAGGGGCAAAATTCCTACAACATAATAAAATTATAGTGTCCATAGCAGAATAGTTGCTGCTGACAAATAAATTTAGGACCTGTCTGTACACTTTAGTTGCAATCTAACATTTGAAGCGAATAATGAATTTTGTAACGCGTGTGACTGCCTCATTATTCTAGTGGTCCTAAGCGCGACTGGCTACGCTAGAGGGTTCAATCTCCAGATCGAGCAAAGTGTTATTGGATTTTTCTATGAAATTCTCAGTAGCAGCTCGGAATCTGGATTTGTGCCCGGTTAATGGCAATAGACTCGCCCCCTATTACATGGGACCCAAACATACCGGTGAACTGTGGGTGTACATTAAGTACACCTCTGCCTAACCCTTCGGGGAATACAGGTGTGATGGTATGTAAGAAGTAACTATATTTATATGCCTAATCCGGATTTAATCCAAAAACTCCCTAAAACTAATCCATCTCCTAACTCACAATTTATTGATGTAATGAGATAGCATAATGTCTCAGGTAGGTTTGTTTTGAGTAAAGAGCGAAATGTGGGTGTATATAAGTACACCTCAGTCTAACCCTTTGGGGAAAATAGGCGTGATGGTATGTTTCTATGGTATGTAATGCGTGTGTGAATAACGAAATGTAACGTAACAGTTCTTTTCCATTTTCAAATATAAACAAGTATTTAATTTCTTTTTTTTTAATGTCTTACAACAGTTCCAAGATAAATAGTTATTATAAATTTTATCGCAAAAATATAACATCTGCTAGTTTTCTTTCCGATGGTTGGAAAAGATAAACCCTACTTAAATATACGGTTACCTTTTATTATCAATACGGTGCGACGTTTTTCATGAAGTTCCATAAAAAACGTATATATTCATATTTGCAATACTACTTTCATAATATACGGCCCCATGCAATGATAAAGTAAGCATTTGATGATTCAAAGATAGGTGAATTCCCCATAAATGGTTCATCGATTAACCATAAAATGTTTTTATACGGCAGCCATGATGCCGATGTTTGTACTTTATTCTATGAATATTATGGCATGGTATCGTTTGGCGTTGTAAGTACTAGTTTAGCCTTCGGCAAAGCTCATAAAAATATTGGGGACTAGAAATATCCGATTGCATTATACTCGAGGTTGATAAATAATATTTATATTAATTTATAAGTTTTTAAATTCAGGAAGAATGGGATTAAACATTAATTTTCATATCTTGTATGTGTATTCCCGTTGTGCCGGACTCATAGTTTAGTCATGGCGTTACGCAGAGCTTCCGAATTCATCGACCGGTCCTGTTAAAAGTATTATGAGTACATCCGGGGCTCACCTGTAAAAGCATTTATGACCGGAAGATTCTAGGGTATTCATTCGCATAGGAAGCTATTTAGTTGATACTAGAACCCCTAAATGTTTATGTGTTTAGGCCGACTTCATATCGTTATCTCTCGAAATGTTCATGTTTTTGTTTTTAACGACTTTGAGGTGCGCGAAATGGGGACGAAATTTCACACCGAATATTCGAATTTCATGTTTGAATGCAGAAGTTCTAAATGGTTATGTGAATGTTTCAGGGAAAACATGTCATTTGGTAGTTAGGAAGGTTCATTTAAATAGTGCATAACATAACGTAAGGTTTTCTATGTTTATGTAGAAACTACGTATAGTTTATGTTCCAGACGTTTTTTTTTTGCATAATATAATATAATATTGCATTTTGCGGGCAGGGAACGGATATATAATATTATTGGACTGAACTTGAAGTTGTAGTTGTAGTCGAACTTGTAGTACACTACCATATTCGGTTCGATCGTAGTAAGTACGTACTAGTCCCATGACTCACATTTGAGCAATATAAGAAGGTCTATATTTTTACTATCTGTCTATGTATACCTACTATCGTCAATATTGTCATATTTATGCAAACATTAATAAACATTTTGCATCCCTAAAACTTAGAACTCGTAGCAAAATACCATAATAATAAAAGAGGTGTAGTTCTCATGTCGTAGTGGTCTTAAATGAGCTCCCAAGTGATGAGCTTATGGCGGAATAGCTTTGTTACTTTGAATTAGTTTTTGGTATGCAATAAAGAATATTTTACATACCATCGCGGCTTAGTCGCAAAACGTCTCTTTTGCAAAATGCTGGTCATAAAATGTCTCTTTCTCATAATGATACCTACTTGCGGAATGACTCATTCTTACGATGCTTTACAACGCCTGCATTCCACGAAGGGTTATCAAAGGTGTACTTATGTACACCCACAGTTCGCCGGTATTTAGGTCCCATATACCTAATAAGGTAGAATATTCTAAGTTAATGTAAATACCTATTAAAATCACCCTCATCATCCTTTCCTTAACTTTTCCCAACTATGTTCTATGTTGTTATGGGGTCGATTTCCAGTCTAACCTGAATTTTATTTTGATTCGATATCATAAGGAGAAACTGATGGTTAGCCTTATAGGATTAACGATACCGACTAATGACTGTCAAACATCAACGAATGATAATCGGGACCGTGTGTGGATAATGTAGTTAATTGCACTTAATTGTATAACGTAATTACAAACAGTGATTTTAAAGTTTCAAATCTAATAGAACACGACTGTAAGGTTCATCCATTAAAACAACTTTACAAAAATTTTGCTTTGAATTTTATTGTTAATAACAATGATTAGAAATACCTAGTTGCTAAATTGACTAACTGTTATATTCGGAATTAATCAAAGCAACGACACTCCGCATGTAGGTGATTCTATCGGTAATTGTGAAGGTGTTCAGACGTTTTCTAGAGGTAATGGTAAAAGTGAAAATACTTCCATTAGTACTAAGGATTATTAAATTAGTGCTAAAAGTGAATACCTTGTGTTTCATTGGCGTTTTTATACTACCCACAGAGCATCATCCATAATTTCATTTCATATCATTGCATTCTAGTCACAATGAAATGACATCAGGTCAACTTCTGTACAGTGACAGCTTTCAAACAAAAGACCTATATCCTATCACTTAAACCACACACATACGTCCCTTGGGGTCCAGTTTACAGGAGTCCTTTGTTGGAGGCGACGCCCGCGAGCTGTCATCAGCCGTTAAACGCTGTCGACCGTCCCGTGTTGCTTTGTTAATTTCATGCCGGTCTGAGTGGTGTCCTTGGGCTAAACAATCTAACAAATTTTACAGAGCAGAATAAATTACTTTTTAACATACATTTTTAACAACATTTATTTTTTTGACATGAGGTTCCAGAGTTAGCTTTTTATGTTTTCTACTGACAGATCTACTGCCTCATTGGTCTAGTGATTTTAAGCGACGTCAAGTAGCAGTATGCATACTGTTGCGTTTCGCATGGTGATTGTGGAGCACCAGAGGCCCAATTCCGCCCTCAGTCTCATTCCTTCTCCTTTTCTCCTTCCCCTCCCTTTTCTTTTATAGGGTCAGCAACACGCGAGTGATACCCCTGGTGTTGCAAGCGTTCATAGGCTACAATAACCGTTTACCATCAGATAACAAAAAATATTTCAAAAGAGTAACCCACGATACCTATTTCAATCAATCGTTTTCTTCATTAAGAATTGTGTAATCTGATACAAAGTTAATCCGTAAACGAGTATTTACAAGATACAAAGAGATCAGAGTATAAATATATCAATGAATCATGCCAATTAATAATGAGAAAACTTCCGTTTTACAATTAATCCTACATAAGTACTCACAGGTAAGTCTATAAGCTGCTGAAAATCTATAAGTAATGCATACAAGTTAAGTCAGGAGTTTATTGGAAAATTTATCCGAATTCCCCATTTAAAAATGGCGGAGACAGTATGGAAACTCGCAAGAGTCGGACTCATCTTGAGATTGCAATTCTCTTTTAGGATAGGGATGTCTCGTTTCTATTTTTATTGATGATTTCATTTAAAAATATACTAAGTACTATGAACATTGAAATTTTTTTTAAGAACTTTAAAATATTATATTCAAATAGCTCAGAAAAAGATCTCATTTCGTTCCTTAGTAAAAAGATCTTTTAATAATGGCTGTGCTACACGATGACTGATGTATGCACGTCGTCAGTTAGGACAGGTCAACAGAAAGATGATATGGGTCTTTGTTCATGAGACCTGATCTACATTGTAAAACTCGCATATCTTTCTGCTGTAGTCAAGACTTTACCATGATACTCTGCGTTTTTTCGTAGATGGCGTAGTTATATAGGGAAAAATGTAAATATTTTATTATTCTATATGAAATATATGGTTGTCTATCTAAGTTGAAAGGCATGAGATTGTCATACCGTTTATGGGTTTCTAAAGGCTGTCATATAATTTTGAGGAATAACAAAATGAATGAGACTCCTCTCATTTTTAAAAACCATAAAATTTTATTTACCATGCGAAGCAACCCTAACCTTCTTGACGTACTTTATTGCTCGCTTCATTAAGCAAAAAGTATGCTGATGTTACGATCCAGGAAAACAACCAATTAATTAGTTTAAGTAATTGGTAGTATCTGGACCCGTAACTTTTCCCATTTCAAATAAATCCTTTAACTGCTTGAATTATGTATGGAAGATGTTTCTCGGAGACTTGAGATGGAAAAACGTGATTTTAAGTGTTTATTCTGATAATTTAGCAAATAGAGGCGTATTTACTACTACTACGCTAAAGGTTCAGAGTTCGATTAAAAGGTTGATCAGTATTATTGGTTTTTTTATGACATTCCCAGTAGCAGATCGGAGTTTGGACATGTGCCCGGTCGGTAATAGGCTTGTTACTTTTACATGAGGCCTAAAATACCGGCAAAGTGTGGTTGTACATTGGGTGCACCTCTGGTACCCCTTTGGGGAATACAGGCGTGATGGTATATTATTGTGATTCTGATTCATCAAAAGGGTGCATTTAATCCTGATCCTCCCATTTAAGTATGAACATAATTTTTACTCGTACACACAGGCTAGAGGTCAACCTTTACAAACCCATTTAAGCTGATCTCGCATTTTATAGACTTCCCATACAATAAGAGGCCATAGTAAACTGGTTTTGTATAGCTTGACGTGTATCCGTTCGTACCTATTATATAACTTAAGTAAAAGTACATAAGCAAGTATAATTAAAGCCGTGAGCCATTTCTCAGAAACAAGTCGTGTACAAACATGAGACATGATAACTTTCTGATAAAGTTTTTCTTATAAATAAAAAAAAGAGAAACTGTGTTATCTCTGTAAAAAGTTTTTAACGATGTCTCTGAAACTTCGTGACGAAACGAGAACTAGTCATATATATTGTTGTTCAGCAATTTAGTATAAGCTTTAAGAACGTAGTTTTTTTGTATTTTAGACATTGCTTTGTGACATTCTATGTGAAATATTAAATATGTTTATGTATTCTTATAATCACGGTACATGTAAAACTGAAGCGGCCATAGTAATTAATTAATAATACTTGGGTAGAGGCTATCTCGCTTCCCACTCTTTGCAAGAAAAACATTGAGACTAAAATTAGTGAAAAGGAAAAAAGAAATAGGATTTTGTTGATTGCCTTGGGTACATATTTTAGCACATACCTATCCATGGCTATTTATTTTTTACCGAAAGTGATAGAGTATTAGTGTATATGTGTATAAGGCTATAAATTTATTTAAACGTTAACAGCGCGGGAACAGCTGCTGTTTATTATAAAACTACATGTAAGTAACTGCTGTGCGATTTCACTCACATCACAAAAATCTTTTTTTTTTACTATCTCGTCGCGGTAATAGACCAACATACAGATTTACTTTCGCATAATATTGTTATGACCTTTGGCCCCCGACTTCGCACTCGTCGACGAGTAAAAAGAATTTAATTAGAAATCAACAAAGATCATCTTCTTTTTATGAGTCTGCCTACATTAGATTGTTTAAGTTGGAGCATATGCTTTCTTACAGTGAATACAAAATAATCTATTCAGTCGTTTTTACGCCAACCCCTAATTAACGAGAAAAATTCCAAACATCGCTTATCAGGTTTCGGTGACGTTTATCTGACTGACTGTTTTTTTTTAATGTTCAACGTACTGACTCAGGGCTGTAACTGTTTCATAATAGATATGTATTTTGAAAACTTTAGCCATACGTAAGTTATAAAACAGCCAAATAAAATTACAGCGACATTCAATTTGTGAATAAATGCAGACTGCACACGCGTGTCAAGGCACGACCTCTGCCAGTCGACGATTTCACGCTACGAATATTCTTCTCCCACGCTGACTTTTAACGCACGTTTGTTGCGAAGAAATTTCGCTTTAAATTCTCATTCCGTTAACAAAATGTAAACAGAAACTTCTGGCTGAAGGCGTCAGGGGGCGGTAGAAGCGCGGCCCGTTTGCACTCCTCGACTGATATAATTGAAATTTTGTTCAACGCCGTTCCTTCGCTATCTGTCCCCTCATTTATGTCGTAATGGGAGTATGCTAATAAATTTTCCTACTTCGCTATTTTGTTTATTATGACGGATATTTTTGTGGCGTTCATTTGTCCCGGTTTATGAATTGGCTTGTAGATTTGTGGAAAAATATTATTTTATTGTGACGTTTGACAGTTTTACGAGGTTATTAAAATGTTATATTTAAGTTTAGTGTTGGCTCTCTCTGCTGTGAAGAGGATTTGTCTTTCATATGTATCATTATGTAAAGCTTTTTTCTACAGCTTTAAGACTTATATATTGTTTACTAATTAACTGCATAACAGTTTTAAATAAATGAATTATTCTACAAAAAATACCAGAGACAATAATTCAAACCTTAATAAACCTCTTTAATATTCTAAAAGCTCTCAACAAAGTAAAGTTACACAAAACAAATAAAATATGAACTTCAATATTGACCAATGGTGTTAGATTGTTGATTATATTAATTTAAACTTAGAATTAGGGTTGTTTAACAAAAACCGTTTGATTTGGGTATCACAAACTTTGGTGATGAGGGTCTTTCGAATGATTCAGAGTGCTTTTAATTTCTGACTAAGCGTTTATTTGTTTTTTTTTTGCATGCATTTATCTGGATTAAAATATTAGAAATTTGATAGATATGAAAGCTAAGCTAGACTTAATAATTGCAATAATCAAGTAAGTTCCGAATTCTTCTCAGTATTATAATATAATTAATAATATTTATAAATATATTTCAGTTTTTTATTTTATATTATAAAGCTTTTAATAAACAGAAAGTCCCAAGTGCGACTGGAGCTAGAACGAGCTAGGCCTAGGGTTCGTTTTCCGGATCGAGCAAAGTGTTGGGTTTTTCTATAATATCCTCAGTAGCAGCTCGGAGTTCTGTATTGTTTCCTGGTTATGCTAATAGGCTCGTCCCTCTACATAATAATTTATATTAAATAAATAAATGTTAAATTGATTTAGAGTTCTTTACTATGACATACATTTATTTACCGAATTTCGCTTATCTTTATTACTCCAGGCTACTGAAACTTGATTGAATTCAATCTTTCACCGTGTTGCATATCATCAGAATTATCTGTTTTGTTAAATATTTTGCTGCAATCAACGGGCGCACGCTACATAATGCTAAAATTGCTCAATTTCCTGTTTCAACTCTAAACTCCGTTTAACGTCTTTATGGCAACTAACTTTACAAAACTTTATTCACATTCTCTTCAAAGAGAGTAATTAGTTTTTAAATTATCCTTCGTCGTTTACAAAGATAGTATGACGACGTTAGACTCGGGGGAGATTTAATAAAAAAAAATGATTGTCTTTATGAAAAAAGTAATTTTAAAACACTCTCCCGACAAGCGGATGAAAAATAAATTGGTCTTTATTGCAGACTATCATAATTTTTGTAAGAAGACTAAAGTAATTTATGGTGAAAGGGAATTAACATTGTGGAAATTTAATTAAAGAATTATATAACATTGCCACCCTATTTTAGGTAGAGTTGTATAGTACTAATTATATTATTGTTAGACGGAGATGTACTAATTATTACTACATATACAGTTTCCCGGGATCTTTAGGTCCTATGTAATTTGGGCAGGCCTATTTGCTATTAACCGGGCACAAATATAAACTCCTTCCTGCTACTGAAGTTTTCATAGAAAAACCCAATAACCCTTTCCTAAGGAATCGAACCTAGGATTTCTAGCGTATCAATCGCGCTGAGGACCACTAGACTAAAGAGGTACTTCATTTAAATTTATTATTTATAGGTAAGCAACAAATCTACGTCTATTCCTATGTATTAGCATAATATTATGCTTGAACAATCCGATTATAAGGTTTTACGGTATTCATAATAATCATTTGTTGTTGGATTATCAAGTCTATTTGTGTATAGCCTGGATTGTTTCAGTTTTCACTCGAAGTTTTATACATACATAGGTACATACCATCACGCCTGTATTCCCCGAAGGATTTGGCAGAGACGTACACTCACGCTTCGCCGGTATGTTCAGGACCTATGTAATAGGGGGCCATTGTGCCATTGACCGGGCACAAATCTAGACTTCGAGCTGCTACTGAGAAATTCATAGAAAAACCCAATCACACTTTGCTCGCCCTGGTTATCAAATTCAGGACCTCTAGCGTAGCAGTCACGCTTAGAACCACTAGAATAATTAGTCAGTCGAAGTAGTAGAAATAATAAAAAACCTTCAAAGATACATAATTCTCATCTAAAAATACAATTCTATGTCCTTGTATTATGTTCAATGTTATTCTGAATCTAATTATAACTTAATCCAACTTCGAGAATATTTTCAAGAATTAGCACAGTTTATTCTGGATAAACGCTCAACCAGTTACTTTAAATAAGGGTGGGTTTAAGTGGAAATGAAAAATAAAGTTGATCCAGGTTGATCCCGAGTCTAGATTAAAGTTAAACTATTGAGAGTTAACTAGGCTAAGCCGGTACTGGGGATTAATTCCATCAAGCTTTTTTTTAGTTTCAGTAGTCCCTTCTGTGTCCCAGTTAGCTGAATTACTAAGCCTATTAACAGTTGTTAACGAAACGTATAGTTGTTACTTTGACTTTCCGAGCTAAGTAGATTTTCTGTAGCCTCTAATTTGTTTCTTTGTATTTGATGTTCAGTTATTTTATTAAAACTTAGTCTTGATTTAGCAGCAAAGTTTGGTCTTTAATTTTATAATGATTAACTACTCTCTTTTGTATTACGTGGAATTAGGTTGATAAATTAAAAGCCTGAGATGTTTTGGAAAAGCATTAACGTAATTAAATTTATGCCTATTTTCTAAGTGACATTCTTAGAATATAATATGTTTTTTATTGACAAATGTAAATTGATTATACAAGAGTACAACACTTGTATTACAGGAGCCAGTATATTTCAATGTATTATTAGCAACCTTTGGTATAGAAATACAACAAAGAGGACATATTTTACTGATTAGTAGAAATATCATAAGCTTTAATAAAGAAAAAATGCATTTCCTCGCTCATAATTTCCTACTTCAACAACAGAAACGTAATTCTACCACCATAAAATTATAGTTTGACATGATTGCATATCTGACCTACACAATTCGATGCTCACTTCAGAACGGGTAATTTAACTTTTCACCCAATACCAAGATATAGGAAGTCTATTCGTGTTTTGGCATGTGCACGGAAACCGGGACCTCGTTAGCGCACCACTCACCATCGCCCAATTATGAACCAAGTTCAGTGACGTAGCCATCAATTAAATCTGTACGGGAATTTGTCACGAATGAAAATGATGTAAGCCTTTTGTTCAACTGCTTGTTGTTTACGCTGTGGCATGCACAGTTTTTGTTTAGTTTTATTCTGTGGTCTGTTTGTTATGACTGCTTAGTTTGTGACGGATGTTGCATGGGATTGGCTTAGTGGCTGACGAATTCGCTGTCGGGATTTACGTTTTTGTTCAATATGTACGTCTTTCCCGCCGTTTACATAAGTTTTAATAATCCCTAAAAGTAATATTTTTTCGAAAAGTACTATCTTCGAATATGCATAAAAATCTCGTATCACATTGTTTGTTATCAAACTCTTCTGAAACGGCCAGACCGATATTTATGAAATTTTGACAATTAGATAATGTATTGATGATTTATACAATAATAAATAAATATTGAAATAAAACTACTTTTTACGGATTTTATCGCGTTATATTGAAAATTTTAAAATTCTTGACGTTTCAGATCCTTTACAGCATCCATGGTCACGGGTGGACTGAGGTGTTGGTCGTCCTAATGTCAAAATTATCAACAGCTACCCTACATTTTGTTGATTATTATTTATGCCGGTCACGCAGAATGAGCTCACCGTATCCTTAGGTCTCGCAGTCTTGTGCTTGGATTTAATGGACTCTATGCTGGGGTTCCAAGCAGATAGTAAGACCCAGCCATCTTCTCTATTGAAATTTGGATGTTTTTTAATTTCAATAGCCTCGCGAATAATCCTAGGTAGGGAATTTTAAAAATATCAATATAACGCGATAAAATCCGTAAAAAGTAGTTTTATTTCAATGTCTAATATTCGCGTAAGTGTTAGAAACCAATAAATAAATAGGTAAATTATAATACGAAAAGTGATAGTCTTCACCAACAAAACAATCACCATCCACTGTGATTTGAAAAAAATAAACAAAAAAACAGTACAGGAGATTTTAGCTGTGTGCAACGTGACCGCCTTTGTACCTCTGCTTACGAGGGTTGCCAGTCTAAAAATGCAAAACAAACACATGTTTGGCCTCGTTTGTCTAACAAGCTTGCGGTGACTAGCTTGCTTGTTACTAGCCTAACTGCGAGTACCTAACTGCAAAGGTCGCGACCGGACCGACCGCATCGCTCTTTGTACAACTATTTATATATTGAGTACTTGTTTTTGTTATGCCATTTGCTAAATATGGAGTCTTAAGAATGACGGCTGATTTTAAAAAGGATATTATATTTTTAAATGTTTATTCGGGTGTTGCCGTTCTGGAAAAAGGTATGTATCGACTAATTAATGAAATAGAAGCATTTATCGATGTCTTTTTCAAAATAATACCATACTTTTTATCTTGACCATAATTTGATATTACTTTGAGTTTAAACATAAAAAATTTAAATGTATAAATAGTTTCAATATGAAGAAGTAAAATGTGCGTGCGTGTCTAATATTTTTTTTCAGTGAATCGAAAAAGAAAACATCGAAATACCGAATATTGAGTGTTAAAAATTCTGCAATAAATTTTGACGACCTCCCAACCTGAATTCCATGAAACAATCCAGTGGCCTGTCAATTTCTTGCCAGTCGGTCCTGACAGTGCTTTTCAAAGGACTGACTCTTTTCCTGGACAACTGATTGTTAGGACGCAACGTTAATTGACTGATGGATCAACTTTGAAAAGGGCGGGACCACGGAGGACAGAAAAAAGCGGAGATGCCGCAAGGCAAAATTTCTTTAGAAAGCAGCGTCGCCTAAATGCGGGTGACAGGGGGACGAGGTACGGCGATGGCTCCACCCCACGATAGAAAACCCGCCCTTTATTTGTAAATCCATCTAGTGGTGAATGGAATTATTACAGTCAAATTGAACTAGTTATTTTCATTTTAGTTCGTCTATTTGCCACTATGGCGTAACAAAGCATGATACTTTGATCCAGAACATTCTATGTGCGTTAGAATTAGGGATGTCAAAAAATAATCGATTATAAAAAAAACGATTATTATTTCATAAAAATCGATTTATTATGAGCAATTATTATTTAAAAAAAACGATTATTTACTCATCGATTTTTTTATTTTAAGCCTATATTTATTCGTAGTTTTAAGCGTCCCCTTTTTCGATTTTTTTCTACTGGCATCTATTAAAATTACAAGAAACACCGCTACCCGCTATCGGGGGGTTCGTTATTATTTTGCAAATTGTTCGTAGATAACTTTCGAGCAACAGAGAGTAGCCTTAGCGATTTATTACCAAATAGTTCTGCCATTTTTTTGCGGGGGGCAATGTGCCCACAAGCGCAGTTCCGAATTACTACAAACAAAACTAAAATTGTAATGACGACACTAACACATACAAAATTAAACAATACCAACAAGCATTGCACAGCGCTGAAACAGCAAATAGCCGTCTAACCAGACGAAAAAACATGCAGCACTAAAACGCTTTTTAAGTTAAGGCTCTCTCGCTAATAAGAAAGGTCGAAAGCGCCGTAAAATTCATGGCGCTTTGACGCATAGGCGTTTGGTTCAACGTTAAAGGTAACATCACTAAATTATTCATCAGCAAGAATTCGCGTATTTTGGAGGGGCTAGCGGACTCAATGTTGGTACACAAATCTGATAATAATTTAAAATAGAATATACGAATTTGGTGTCTAAATGTAATTAAATAGAAAAATACGGTAAAGATTTAATTACATGTGAAATGTCATACCATGTTTTAGTAGATTTGATGTTCCAGAAAATAAAAATCACTTTTTAAATAATCGATTTTTTTACCGCTAAGTTACATCCCTAGTTAGAATGGCTCATCAAGTAAAGCCGACTACCTACCAACAGATGGCGCATTTTTCTTATATTCAATTCTTGTTCTTGTTTTATGCATAAGGTATATAATTTATCTATAAATTGTAAGCAAAATAAACATTAGCAAGTAATTTGAGCAGAAAATTGGCTACGAATAACATGCATTGATAGTATAAAAACACGTAATCTATAAGAAGTTGTTAGAAATCTTAGAATGCTTCTCTTCAACGGTAGATGTCTCTATCTTCAATCTGGCGATCAAGCTAGAAAATTTGTGTTTATAAAATGAAAATATTAATTTTAGGGACTTACACGTGAAATATTATGCCATCAACATGTTTCAGTTTTGATCCGGAACAATTGTTGCATCCAACAACAGCGCACTTCATTATTAAAACAATGTAACAATATGAAAAACCTATTGAAATAAGACGGATCCACGGATCCGAACGCGATCAAATTCATTCGAAACTAAGGTTTTCGGCCCCGCCCACTGTGACGTCATGACCTAGTTGGAGGCGCATGACCTACTTGCCTTGTGGCATCTCCGCTTTTTTCTCTCCTCCGTGGGCGGGACGGTACGTGACAATTGGAAAATTGGCGCAACCATATCTAAAAATTGCGATAACATGAACTATAAAATGAACCGTTGACCAGAAACACGCATAAATCACAGTGAATATGATACTATCCTATCATACTACTTTTGCAAATAGGTAGCTTAAAGTTTAATAAATATGAAATACTATTTTTAATGATGTTTTACACGAACTCATAATATAATTAAATATTTAGAAGTATTAATGCATTTAATAATTAATACTTCTTAATATTTAATTATATTAATTTATGTATTGATAGCAGGATTACTGATTGTAGAAATATAAACTGTTTCACAAACAGGATTTCTGGAAAAAACTATTAATAAATTGTTCTTAACATGACTGTATGGGAAGTATTAATTAAATATTCTATTTAGCCAGAATTCACTGCTTTTATGAATTCTATTAGCTGTGATGAGTTCAGTACAATGCTTGTTGGTTAAGCTCGTTTTAAGCTGGATATTCTTTGGTGTTTGGTACAAGATATACATTTACTATTTTCTTTTCATGTCATTGGTAAAATAGAGATAATATAAAATAGAACGTAATAAAAATATTGTGTTAGGTTTTTTCGATAGATCTTGCAAATTTCAGAACCACTATGACCTTTAGAACAAAATTTATAGATAATATCAATAATCATTTTACTGTCTGTCTCATTACAATATCTTCAAGGCAATACATTGTTTCGAGAACTATAGTAAGTATGAAGTGCCTAAGTATATTGTCTTTATGCCATCAGTACTTATTTTATTGTATAGTTTTGTCCTTCTCTACACCCATCAGTGATACTAATATGCTTAGGGCTGCGATTCTATATCTTATTGTTTTGTTGTTTAAATACCGTTTATCCCAGTCATAATAATCGACAGCCCACGATCCCAATTATGACTATCGATCTATCTTCAGTATGCCAATGTATTCTATCCCGAGTCTGTATTTAAGATCACCATATTAGACTCATTATTAGCTGACTGTAAACTAAGTAACCTACGCCACGAATCAGTGACTTCAATATTGATTTTTTCAACACTCTTACATGTGAATACAGATTACAGGTAAATGTTGTTTGAAGTAGGCGGCAGTAGCCTAATGGGTGGGGCGGTGAACTTGTGATCATGTGATTGTTGGTTCGAAACCCAACCATTGCAGTATCGACCGGAACCCACTCATTTAGCTTAGCAAAAAGGGTTAACAAGAGTACTAGTAATACGCGACCCACATTGTACAAGGGTCGCTGTCGCATCGGTCGCTGTCATTGTGGCTTACAATAACCTTTTTTAAAAAATATATATAGGCGGTTCGCTAGATCTTACTCTAAGCAAATGTAATTTGCAAAGCAACCGGGCTTAATAAATAACGTCGAGTATTTTGTCCGCTAACTGCTTTTTACGTAGTGTGAATACTATTAAAATCGAATTGGACACTAATTGATTGTTGAATTGACCCTTCATTAAATTCTGTCTGTAGACACTGAAGAACGAGGAAGCGAAGAGGGAAGTAGCCACCCGCTCCGCTTCTACTATGTACCAATCAACCCAGAAGCGATCCTCTTCGCAAGAGATACGTGTCGCAAACAAGCACGTGTTGAGGATTAAGTTGTTGTGCATAATAATCACTGCTATATGTATGCGCCCTATTTTGATTACAAATCTTAGATACAGTAGTGGTATTATGTGGGCGTAAATAAGACCTGTGTTTTGGGTAGCTTTGGTTGCAGTAAAACGATGGCTCTCGTTTCAGAATATATAACCATATAGATTCTTTTTTTTTTCAGTGGGATTAGTCGGTGAACGTGCAGGCGAGCTACCTGATGGTGAGTAGTCAGCGCCGTCCATGGATATTTGCAATACCAAAGGAGTTGTAGATGCGTTGCATGCTGCCATGTTGACATGCCAGCAGGCACTACTACTAAGATTTTATAAAAAAATATTGAAACCAGAAATAAAAGTATTTGAATAAAAATAAATTAAACTTGTGATTTTCCACTAAAACTGATAACTGAGAACTGACTAATTATAAGTTGTTTTCAACCCGCTTATGTTTCCCCTGACTTTATTAGTTTATATTATCATAGTATTAAAATCTGTTTTAAACACTTGAATACTTAGTTAGGAGAGTTAGCTCAGGGACACTTAATCCTCTGTCAATCAACTTGATGAATGTGTACTATCGTAAGGGTTCGCACTAATGACACGTCCCTGTCCAGTGCCTCTAATCTTTGGGATATTGCGGCGCTGTGATTTGTGAAAAATTGGTAATCATCATCTTGTGAAGTTGCTATCACGTTTTTCTTCCAGTCGTAAGAGGGCTTGGGCTCGATTCCATGGTCGAGAAAAATATTATTCGATTTTCTTTCTGATTAATTTATAACCATTTATTGGAATCGTTGCTTCTGGTATTTATATAAAATATTTCACATTAAAATATTGTACAGTCACCATCAAATATATCGGAGCGAACAGACTGTTCATAACCATCTGAGTAACTAGGAAAATTAAACGTTATCTCAATAGGATAAAATACATGTCAGAATGACAGCTGCCGTGTGTAGTGGTCATTCTAAAACATACTTTGTGTCGCTGAGATATGGTTTAATTTCTCTAGTTGCTCAGATAATTATTAACAGTCTGTTTGCTCCCATATATTTGATGGCGTCTATACCTATACAGTCTCTTACGCAACCTAAATAAATCCGTCCACCAAATTTAAATACAAATTAATACCATTAAATCGCTAACAGAATTCGATTTTGCAATCGAATATATTATTACCCAATAGAATGTTCTCCGGGCTGTCCCCGGTCCCCGGGCGATCGGAGGGCCTGGTCAGGCCTCCGGTCGATTATTTGCCGATACAGACGACAATCAACACAAATTTGCATGTGAGCCGTATTGAATTGAGACAAGCGACCGTCACGAGCCAGCCCTGATGGGTCACGACTAACGACCATACTTTACTGGATATACCTCACACTTAAATTAGTTTGATGGTATTCGTTAAGGAAATATTTGCTCTTTAACATACCATCACGCCCGTATTCCCCGAAAGGATAGGCAGAGGTGTACTAATAGACACCCACATTTCGCCGGTATGTTTAGGTCCCACGTAAAAGTGACAAAGCTATTGCAATAACTGGGTACATGTCCAAACTCCGAGCTGCTACTGAGAATGTCATAAAAAAACCCAATAATACCCACTGATCAATCTTTTAATCGAACTCTGCACCTTTAGCGTAGCAGTAGTTAATACACCTCTATTTGCAAATTTAGCAGTAGCAGTTGCTTTTAAGACCACTATACTAATGAGGCAGTCATTTTACATCTTTATTTATTAAAATTTAACTCCCTTTAAATTGAGTAATAAAAAAAAAACTAGTTTTGCCTTTTTTTAGTTTTCTTCACAAAAACTTAATAAGCCCTGACATATCCAGTATATTTATATCCAGCTAAAAATTTGCAATTCAGTAATCTACCGCCGAAGGGAAAGATAGCTGCAGAGTTTAATTTAACCGTCTGTATTACGGGTCAACTGTTCCATCCATTTCATTAACGTTACGTTTATTTTTATAGTCTTGTATGAAATCATCGTGATCATAACGGTAATGAAAGAAAAACAGTGCACCCCGGCTGCGGCACTTCCCACGCGAAGTTAGAGTCGGAAGGCTCTTGTAATGAGAACCAAAATAATTATATTGCGTTTATGTTGAAACGTACTGAAATTACTGTTGTGTTGACGTCACTAATTAAGAGCGTTCACAGCGAAAGAGATGCAACTAGTCAGTTTCTGTAAATCATTATTTTGTTGATACTTATAACCATCGACTGACAAGACTTAGGTCTAACAATTAGCACTCGTTTAAATGGATAAAGAAAACATCGTACAAAAACTAAATTTCTGAGAGATATTTTCAATGGTGTGTAGTTTGTCAAACTGCACCACGCGAATTATAGTGTAGGCCTTTTATATTCTAAGAGAAGATCTAGGTAGGTATGAGAAGAGAAGATTTAAAAGAAGAGAAGATCTATATCCATCAGTATGGTAGTAAATATATTGATGATGATGTGGACATGTCTTTCCGAAATATGGTGTATTTTCATGTTTAATTTACAATACTGTAAACCAAGTAAGAAAACTCAAATTTAAACGTACCTATATACGTTTAAATTTGAGTTTTCTTACTTGGTTTCAATCTTGTCAGTGAACGTAACCCTATTTCTTTTTTTTATGATGGTGCCTCTCTTGTTCTTCCGTGTCCATGCTCTCCTCGATTGCTTGACAGCAAGGGGTTCTAACGAACTAAAACTCCATTATTAGTATCAATCAATACTGTTTATTCTTGGGGTCCATTGTAAAATTCTTTAAATCTGCTAGTTATTTTACTATTTTGTAGTGTAAACTATTACTGCACTCCAAGTGCTTCACGTTGAAAACCTATTTTAATAATATACAAGGTTCGCAGAAAGTAAATGTACATACTTCTGACCTAAATTATGGCCTCACCATTTTTCATATAAGTGAAAGAAATGTGCATTATGAGCGGGGTACTTATCCCATGATATATAGCAGTCTTTTGTGTGGTTGGTGCACCAAGCCTCGTATTTTCAACAAACTATGAAAAAATCGCTACGTCGCTTTGGACTTCTGCACTGGGGGGAAATATTTTAGTAGTATGATATGATATGATAATAAATATAAAAATGTTGTATCCCAAAAATGCTTTATAATTTTTTTTGTGTGTGCAAAAGTGTATTTGAGAAGTCCAGTCATTAATAAAAAAACCATATAATTAAGTAGAATACACAATTTTTTTTGGTTGCTCATCAATCGACAATGTTGGCGGTTTTATATTTTCGACCCTATGCCATTTATGATTAGGGTGAAACCCGTTTAATTGCCAAGATAACCAAATGGTACTTTGTAATAACAGTCCAATGAAACTTCTTTGGCTTCACTGAATACAGACAATGTTTGGGCATCTGGATCTAATTCCCCTGTAATTTTCAAAATTGTCCCCTAACAACCTAAAATTTACTACGAAGTCAAATTTTGATGGGACTATGGAAAAGTTCCCTACTGCCTCAAATTAAGGGAGGAGGGTAGTAAAAAAGTTTTAATTACAGATGCCATATTTCACTGAATTATCAAAACTGCGCAGCCGAGGGTTGAACTAGTTTATAATAATTAGGAGAAAAGTAAGTACCGAGACTTGTAATTGCCTAACGTGACATGGCATTTTGTTATGGCGTGTTGTAACGCACCAGAAGCACATAGGTTTCATACCTTTAGTATACATAGACATAATTTTTTCACTTTTTCTCTGTCCATCCAAAGGTTGTCTGGAAGATATCGCTTGTAGCGATAAGACCGCCATTGTACCCTTATTTTATTTAAGTCCTTGTAAATTTTTCTTATTACGGTGTACAATAAAGATTATTCTTATTCTATAGACAAGATTTTCACGAAACAAATGTATGATTATGATGTAGCTAAAGCCTTATCGTAGCGTGCCGTGTCGTGAAAATGTGGATATGCAAGACGTGTCATGGTATACAATCCCTACGACACGCTAGTACACTCGGCTACAGGTGAAGCTATACAAAACCGGTTTAAGCTGACCTCGCATTGTACTAAGCTTTCCATACAAAAAGAGGCCAGCGTAAACTAGATTTATATGGGACGACCTGTAGGTGCGTTCGAGTGTGTTTTTTCTTTTAGATAATCTTCAGTCGCAGATATTCTTACAGTATCAAATTCTAACAAATATATTCCAAAAACTATGTGTAATATAATCCCTTGCAGAAGTAAATTTTCTTATTTTATTAGAAAAACGTAGCATTCAGCAGTCTGTAGTGATCAAAATGTAACTCAGGTATATGAGTTCAGTGCCGTGACCTCGCTGTATAAAATGCTCAATTCTATTGTTGTTTCAAAAGGTGAGACGTTCTTCAGCGTAAGCTACATGAACATTCATTTCTTATTGAGGGTATTAGCTACTTAGGAAGAATTGCTTACAGTACTTATGAGTTTGTTTGCTCTGTAAACCGAAACATTCCATCAATTTGCGTGGGATGCAATTGAGATGTACTTATTGATAGCGGCTACAAAGTATTTAAAAATATGTAAGTGCTATCTATACTGTAGATAATACAGATATCCTCCTAGAATGAGAAGGGTATGGATTCTGTGGAACTGGAAATGGGTTAATAAATTTTCAAAAGGAATATTGCAAGAAAGATACAAAAATTATTGTTCTCTCCATATGAAACGGGGATGAAAGAATGAGATAACTTGTATGGTTGTAAAAAGAGTGGAATGCCATCCTTTTCTCACAAACTAATACTATTTCAGATATGGCCTCAGGTTAGGCCTCCGTCATGCATGATTAATACCACCACACAAGTACATACCTTCAGCCCTTAACATCCAATACCTATTTCATAGCAACATTGTTTTTAGTTTGTAGGTAACATTTATTCTGCTAGTTTTAATCGCGAAGCTCTGCCGAATGGGAGATTTGTTTCTAAACTAAACTGAAATCATATTAGAGTTGAGCGGAGTTTGCTTTGGCGTGTTTCCAGGCGCGTTAGTCACGGACAACCGAACTAAGGCTTCGTCCACAGTCGAACTTTTGCGGCCAATCTCGGTGACGTAATTTGTTTAGAAGTAATGTAGATTAAAAAGTGTAAATATGTAAAGATGAAACAATTCCTCCCCCAATACCCTTCCTTCTCCTTTTCTCCTTCCCCTCCCTTTCCCTAAATAGGCTCGGCAACGCAGCTGCAACTCCTTTGGTTTTGCAGATGTCCATGGGCGGCGATGACTACTTACCATCAGGTAGCTCGCCTGCTCGTTTGACGAGTTATCCCATAAAAAAAAAAAAAAAAATTTCGCCCACTGTTTAACTTATGAAGGACGTTTTAAGATGTAAGGTCTAGTCTCTAGTCTATATCCTTCTTCAGAATGCAATTTATCTCGACAAAATTTTGACAAAATCTGTTCAGTGGTTTAGATGTAATGTTTTATTCATAAAGCTTAGCTTAAGATACGACTTTGTTTACATAATTAATTGTAAACAGCATTCTGATACTTGAATTCTTTTAAATCAAGTTGCAATCTATCATTCGAACCAACAAATAAATCGAAACAAAATATATCGATTTATCGAATGTTTAATGAAGTCATTTCCGTACTTGCTGTATGAATTTTAGCATTAACTTATTTACAACTGAGTACCTACTAAAGCTTTCGGTAAAAATTGACTACTTACACTTCTTCCTTCTACGATAGCTATTGATTTTTAAATTTAATGTAGTATGTGTTATAGACGAACAATTGCGAAAAACAAAACAATATTTGAATTTGGCGTCCATGGCAAGATGATCAGCCTTATCTAAAACTATAGAAATCTATTTTGAAATCGTAGAACATAATTATGTAGGTAACTACTAACTTTATTAATTTATAAGATACTCTTTAGTAATTTATCTATCTTTGATTTATCCTCCATTTGATTACGAAGTCGTGTCCCATTATCTTAATTAAAGTTTCCCAATTTAACTAAAACTGTTTAAGGTGTTTGTTGCATAAAACTATTTCGTACCTTACCTTATACAGATCGTCACCTAATACCATTAGTTTCGACTACAATGCCCCATTTAATCAACCCGTTAATATCCACGGCTAAACATGGACTTGTGTAGGCTATAGTAAAGGATATAGCAGGGATATTGCAATAATCATCTCGATTGGCAGGCAGATTACTCACAGTATGATGTTATTATTACAAAGTAAGATGTGGCATGTGATGAAATTGCTTATACCCACAGATAGAATACAGTTCATGAGTTCAAGCTAGTATAAATGTAAAATTTACCTACGATCATATTGTGGTTGCTGGTTCGATACCCACCCATTGCACTACCGACGAGGGGTAACAAGAATACTAGTAGGTAATGTGAAAAAATAGGCGGCTATTTTATGAATTAATGGCAATAGGCTCGTTAGTACACCTCTGCCTAACCCTTCGGGGAATATACCTGCTATCACGCCTGTATTCTCCGAAAGGTTAGGTAGAGGTGTACTAATTTACACCGACACTCGCCGATATGTTATGATCTTGGCACAAATGCTATTGAGAATTTCATAGAAAAACTTTAAACAGTTTGCACGTCGCAATCAAACACGGGATCGCTAAAATAATGAGGCAATTTTTTTATATCGGTAAATGAATAGACAGAGCCAGGTGATATCGTAGTCATTGCCGCCCGTAGACGCCTGGACACCCGCAAGACCAGAAGAGTTACTGATGCGTTGCCAATCTCCCACGGATTGCGGAATGCTGAATATTATCAACTATAATCCAATCTGGCTCTATTAAGCTCACCAATAAGGCTTTGTAAATATTTTTAATAGTCCGTGACTAGTTGATATTGTCGCCTACGGGTATCCGGTATTTAAATATAAAATAAATATGAATAGCGGCAATATGAAATACGTCATAAAATCGATATGTTCGAGAATATCGATATAAATCGACGCATTGAAACTAGAAACAATGCGGGGTATAAAATATAACATTCTAATGTTATGGCACTTATGGCTTCACCTTTCTATGGTAATAAGGAGATCGTAATTTTTTACGAGCGCCTTCAATAAACTTCCATGGTGATATTGTGCTGTGGTTTGAAGTATGGCATCCGTTTAAAAAAAATACTGGAATCAATTGTGAATGAACTTTTTGCGACACGAATTCGAACACATATACCTACGTTAGAACTAGACAGAATTTTAGAAAAACCACGTTAATTTTACATACAATCACTTGACCATAACGTTATGCGAAGATACTGTCTCCTACGATCGAGGATATTCTTAGTCTAGGAGGCAGTTTTAACTAATGAAATTTTATTGCTCCAAATTTTACATACATACCATGACGCCTATATTCCCCAAAGTGTTGGGCAGATGTGTAATAAGGTACACCCACATATTGCCAGTAATTTTAAGTCTAATACAATAGGGAGCGAGAATTGCCACTAACCGGGCACAAATCCATACTCCAACCTGCTTCTGAGAATTTCATAGAAAGTCCCAATTACAGTTTGCTTGACCTGGGAATTAAACCCGGGACCTCTAGCGTAGCAGCCGTGCTTAGGACCACTAGATTAATGAGGCAGTGTTCCAAATCTGAATAAACAAACATATCTTCTACAATTTACTTTAGGCTAAAAATAGTAAAAAAATCCATAAAATTTTAATTTGTCATTGCTGATAAATTCGTAATTTAACATGTAAAACATTTCCTGTTGTGGTTATAATAAGCCATATATATTTTAAAAAAGGTTTCAGTACCGAGGTTATCCTCGATTACCTGCTGTTTTTGGATTATGATCTTTTTAAACTTTTTTACCGATTTAGTTTATGCTTAGCTTCAGCTCAAATTTAGATAAAGATAATAGATATATCAAGTATAATAATAATTACTAAAATAGTTCATTATAAGGACCAAACATACCATCACGCCTGTATTCCCCGAAGGATTAGGCAGAGGTGTACTTAATGTACACCCACAGTTCGCCGGTATGTTTGGGTCCCATGTAATAGGGGGCGAGCCTATTGCCATTCACCGGGCACAAATCCAGACTCTGAGCTGCTACTGAGAATTTCATAGAAAAACTCAATAACACTTTGCTCGACCTGGGGATCAAACCCAAGACCTCTAGCGTAGCAATCGCGATTTTGACCACTAGACCAACCAATTTGCTAGAAACAACAAAACTATTAATATTAAACAAAAAATATTACGCGCCAGACAATGATAAATATTCAATACACATTTGCTAAATTGCTAGATTTACGCTGTCATTAGTGATATTGCTCGCACATTGTGAATAATAACCTATTACTCGCTTGGTTCATAACATAACCATCGATAAACGAATATCGATATCGATAAGTACCAGTGCGTATTCCTAAAAATATCACAGCACTATGACTTTTGTTTTTGATTGTAGAAGCCTTGCAAATTATTGTCTAGTGGTCCTAAGCGCAACTGCTACGTTAGAGAGGAATTCTAACGTAAGGTTCGATCCCCAGGTCGAGCAAAGTGTTATTGGGGTTTCTATGAAGTTCTCAGCAGCAGCAGCTCGGATTCTGGTTTGTTCCTAGTTAATGGCAATAGGCTCGTCTCGTATTACATGGGACCTAAACATACCGGCGAAATGTGTTACAGTTCGCAGGAAAGTTTACGTCCTATTGCCAGTAACCGGCCTAAAATGCAAACTTCGTGCTGCTACTGAGAATTTCTTAAGAAAAACCCAATAACACTTTACTCGACCTGGGAATGGATCCTTGGACCTTTGGACTGACAAGCTAGTTATATTGAGACTCTATTTTTTTTAACCTAAACATGCTCATACAAGTGCAATTTAAAACACAAAAGAAAATGGTTTTGTTTTCAGTACAGTCCTTCCAAAAGCGTCCCACACAAAGCGTTTACAAGTCACGAGTGAAGTAGAAGGGCGCAACTAGCTCAAGAGTATCTCTATGGTCATAAGTGCCTTGGTTTGGGAGCTAGCTTCAAATTGTCTAGTTGAAATGTTTGTGTCTGTCTGTACAGTTACTTTTGCAGAAGTAAAATGTTATACTTGTTTTAATCAATTTGCATCTTCTTATATCTAGTAGTGTTGCCAGCACAGATAATGTATTTCCCAATATTGTGAATATTTCCATAATCCAAATTTCAAGTTTATGATTTTGTATGAACAACATGATTCTTTCTTTTTTGTTTTCCCTAAAGTTTCTGAACTTCAGATGTCATAAGTATAATTCTATAAACCTTTTTTCGAATAAGCCCATATTAATAGTGATAAAGTTAAGATTTTTTACATTTCCGTGATGAAGAGTAGTGAATAATTTAAACATAAAAAAATAACTGTAAATCCCAAAAAAACACGTTGTTTTGAATCGAAATAAATTTGAAATCGATTCACAAGTTGCGTATACTTTTAGTAAAACACAGGTGAAGTATATTTTTACATTAAAATCACACGATATTTTAAACCATAAGTGAGGCTGCTCGTAAATAAAGACATAACTTCTCTATAAGAGGAATAACATGTTGATTAGCACTAACCTACATACTAGTAGACTATTTATAAATAGTAAAAAACATTAAGCTGTCCTTCCAATGACAATTTTATTTTAATTTAGACAGTAGGTGTTCCGATTGCAAATGTATGCAAATTATTTGCGTGGGACACGGTCGCCAGCAATCAAATTAAGTGACAGCAAAAAGAGCAGCAAATAGCGTGTTAAAAACGTATTTTGCTCTTCTATTTTTATTGAAAATGTGTTTGTTTTTTGTTTTATTATTTTAGCTGAGTACGCCTTGGTCCCACATTTTATTGGCATTGTATTTGTGAATAATGGGTGTGGGTAGAACGGGTTATTAAGGTATAGTGCAGATACTATAAATTTTACGATTTTAATGTCTTAAAATTCCAGCTAATGGACGACATATAAACAAGTTTATGTAACTTCCACGTAAGTAACCTAATTATGTTGTGTTTGAGAAACCGATTTGTCAAATCTTAAAAAATATTCCATCTGAATGTCACAAAATTGTCAATGAATTCACCATTCAATCAAGGTACTTATATTTCGAAAACAATAACAAATCGCAAAACAATTTTTGTCACAAACCTGAAATGCTGAAGCAGCTTAACAATTGTTGTTCGTGCAATAATTTAAATTGGATTATTTTACTTTCACAGCACATTTTGCGAACAACCTAATTCCGGTTATCCCCGACGACACTCAAAACAAACGAAAGTCTGATAAATGTTGCTATTAATCTTCCGGCAGCTTCAGCGTTCACCCTTGCGAGAAAAGGACGGAAACAATTACAATAAAAATCTAGATTTGGGTTAAGTGTACTTAGGCAGACAGTTCATGACACTTTATGCAGGAGAGGCAGAAATTTATTATTCACAAATCTCTTTTATTGGATTAGCTCGAACAAGGCTCTGTGCTATTTTTTTACGAAAAACCAGAACGAGAGTACCACTAGAACGAAAAACTAACGATCATGTTTTCTGCGAATAATAAAAATTAGATCTATTTTGATTGGATGGCTGTTGTTGTTTACGTAGGTATACCAATTGTGTAAAAAATTGTTAACAGAAAATGTTCAGTGCGCTAAGTAAATAGTAAATTTTATAATTTTGTGAAGGTATCTACCTAAGTAGTCCTCGTACCTAAGGTAGGTACCTAAGTATATTTAGCAGCATACGGAATTTGTCCATTTTTAAGAGTTTTTCCTTTTGAACTTTTCAGTTTGAACCCTAAAAATAAAGGACGTTTCTTAGAAACTTCTTTGTAAGAAAATAATTTCTGTTCTCTATAATTTACGGAGCTAGAGCTTTCTTTGCCGAAATTTTAATGACGGCCGAAGCTCGTTAGAAAACCTGCCCCGTTCTTTCAGTCAAAAATGCTATGGTAAGCATAGAGATATACATAATTTCTTCCTAGATATTCTACCTTCCTATTAGTCTAATATCGTAATATTTTCGTTTCGATTCGATTCCCGGATCGAAGTGTTATTAGGTTTTTTTATTAAATTCTCAGTAGTAACTCTGAGGTTGGATTTGTGCCCGATTAATGGTTAACCTTCACATAGGTACCAGCGAACTGTCAACTTCTGCCTAACCTTTCGGGAAATACAGGCATGATGGTATGTAGGCTATAATTATGAGCATAGCATATATTAGCTTTGAAACACTACATGTGGCAACTTCTTGAAAACGCTCATTATTTTCAATTGGTATTCTGTACGTGTTATATAAATTAAGTAACGCGACACCACCAATTATGTCGCAGAATTAAGCAATGAAAACTGAGCTAAAGCAATGAAAAAGGCTTAAGTTTAAATACAGGCGAATGGGGTCAACGCAGAGGTCAGCATCCGTACAATGGTTACAATACAGTGAAATATAACTAGGACAAATTGCATGGGAACATTTTGAATGGCAACAAGTGGACTGAAACTCTCTGAAATATGATTATCATATTCCGGACCTGTATCCCCTCACCTGTTTCATAATGTTTTTGTTTTTTGTTCTCTTACGTAACGAGCATCCTGTTCCGTGGTTAATTTGAATGCGTGTTTTTCGCTAGAAATTTGCTGTTGGATTTTTGTCACTTTTGCTTTTTATGCGTGTACGTAATTTTTCCGGAGGAATTTTTTATTTTTATAGGTCCTCCAGTCGAGTGGTTGGGAATGTATTTTTTTATAAGAATTATAGAATGTACGGTTGCCTAACATAACAACTGGGTGTGAACCGCTTCGCTCGCGGAATGGAATTCTCCTGAATAATGGACGAGTTCCGCTAAGCACTGCCTGACCCATATTAGACTAACATGCTGCTTTAAACGGTATAAACACTTGTTCAAATAGGGAAAAATGACAATAGAATAAAATCTAAAGCAGAAAGCGTTTATTATAAAAGGTAACGAGGTACTTAATTAAAAATATTAAAGCAGGAAGAATAATCTCTTTTTATTACGCTGTAAAAACATCAAACTCAATGACATCTGCATAATGTAATAACTTTTACACTGCCGATAAGGTTTTTAAATTATTACAGCAAACAATTATTATTACCCACTACCTATCGATAACACAGTACCAACCCTTAATAACCTTCAATATCCCGAATCGATAATTACTTGACCCTTTCAACGAAATTACCAAGAGCTCGCAAATTAAATTAAGCAGTAGAAATAAGAATACAGTTAAACAAACTTCACGAGCGAGTCTTTGAACAAAACGGGAGGGGAATGTAGCCAAACGTTTTATCCCGAAAACACCTAAATTAGAATTAGATCCCCACCTACAAACGAGTTTACTAATTAATTTTGTGATAATAGGTTTAGCGTTTTAGAGTGTTTTTTGTTGTGCAAATTGTTTTTTTTCTCTTTCACATTGGTTGAGGTTCACCTCCCTATTACAAGATTTATTTGAAGTTAGTACTGCCAGCAGCTACTATAGGTTGACTTTTAATTAATAACCTCTTTGATAACTATAATCTGTACGAGTGTTCATGGTACTGACCACTTCTACTAGAGTCTTTAGACGTAATCATCAACCCATTACAGTCCCACTGCTGGGCACGGGTCTCCTCTCAGTAATAGAGGGATAAGGCTATAGTCCGCCACAAGATGTTTTCCTTCACCGTTTAAGCGCGTGATACGCACATGACTTCGAAAAGTCAGAGGTGCGTGCCTTGGATTCGAACTCGAGACCTTTGATTTGGCAGTCCAATGGTCATATCACTAGGCTATCACTGCACTAATTTGGCTTAGCCTGCCTGCGATCTTAATTAAATAATTTTATTGAAGTTTTCTTTATTGATTTTTTTTAACAAACTTTCATTTAGTTCACATTTAAATTATAGATAATTTGAAGCTAAAATTTGAAAAATATTGTCTCAATTTAAGGTTCATAATAGAGAAGATGAAGAGTGAGAATTTCAGATTTCTCTAAGCCACCAAGTTTTCCATTTCGAATATATTTTTATCACGTAAGCCAGGAAGCCGTTCCCTTGCAAGTGATCTAAGTGATTCGCGCCACTTGCGTCATCGGAATTCGTCCCTCAAACACAATCTCCCTCTGATAAGGTCAGAATATCAGTCGTTCGCTCTAAATGCAAATATTACCGCACCCGGGAGAGGTGTTATAGCCTCGGTTTTGAGGTAAAAAAGGACGAAAACAGCGCTAAATGGCAAGAAAGCGCTTTTTATGCTGACGGAATTGGGTAGTTAAAGATAAAGAATGGATAGACCGGCTCCTTAGATAGTTGTTTTACTACAGTATAGGTAGATAAGCCTGTTACGTTTTGTTTTATTTATGTAATAGGACGAATAAGTTTTTGGAGTGTGCCTCTTGGCGCGGCACATTAGTTTTGATGGGCAAAAGGATCTTATAGATCGTTACGCAGCAAAATATTCGAGGTAAAGTGAATGGAAATTCTGTCTTAAGAATTCAAGTTCAAGCCATTAACATTCACCCATTCACCGTGTTTATTCTTTATGGATGTAACATAATATACTCAATGTCGGTTACTAAGCAACTGCGCCGCTTATCCTATAATTCAAAGGAAATCGAGTGAGAGATGTATATAAATGATACATATATCTTTCTCTTCGGGAACGATATATATCATTTGCATATCTTTCACTCGTGAGCACATCTTTAATTAAAATACAACTTCAGTAGTCGTACAGTCTATAAATAAACTGTTAGTGGATCGATGACTTTGTTAGATTATATTTCATAACTTTGTTAAGAATTGAATGTCGCTCTTTTTAATCTTACAGAAGATACTAATTTAGACTGCCTCGTTAGTCTAGTGGTCCCAATCGCGACTGCTACGCTCGGTTTTGGGTTCGATCCCCAGGTCGAGCAAAGTGTTATTGGGTTTTTCTATGAAATTCTCAGTAGTAGCTCGGAGTCTGGATTTGTGCCCGGTGAATGGCAATAGGCTCGCCCCCTATTACATGGGACCTAAACATACCGGCGAACTGTGGGTGTACTTTAAGTACACCTCTGCCTAACCCTTCGGGGAATACAGGCGTGATGGTATGTTATGTTATGTTATGATACTAATTTACAAAGATGAATTGAAGTTAAAGTACAATCAAAACATTCATAATTACGTCATACCTTTCTGCAGTAACTGCTTTATACTGCAATATTCATTTATGATTAAACAGCTGAAGGAGAACGATCATTTCCGTAGTGGTAGGAAACGAATCCTCCTGGGAAATGAAACTACGAAGCGCAGTTCGTTGTGTTCACTTCAGTTATATACAGAAAATTGATTTATGTACATTTTTAACGTAGATAAAGTATGTATCGAGTGGCTTTGAAGAATACAATTCCTTTCAGCAAAGCATGTTACTGAGAAAATTGACAATACATTCTGAGGAAATTTAAATTTGGATTTCTCTTACCTAACAAGTGGAGAAATTAGGTTAGGTTATTGTGCTTTCTCGTTATTGTTGTTATAAATAGTGATTTTTTTCGTTTAATTATAGTTATTATACAAATAATACTATCATTGAATAAAACTATCCATGAACTATCCCTTGGTGTAGGGGTGCACTTACACCCAACTCGTATATTGAAGGTGTCATATAATATCAGGGGGTGAGCCTATTGCCATTAATTTTGAAGCGGCGGTAGCCTAATGACTAGGGCGTCGGACTTGTGATCATGTGGTTGCCGGTTCGAAACTTACCCATTGCACTACCGACGTGAACCCACTCGTAACACAAGCATTTAGCTTAGCACGAGGGGTTAACAAGATTACTAGTAATGTGTGACCCACATTGATAGTAACCTTTTAAAAAAAAATGATAACAAATCCAAACTCTGACGGAGCTTTTCACAGAAAATCTCAATAACATTTTGCTCGACTTCAAAATCGAACTCAGGCCCTCGGGCTCATCAAGCACATTTATAATCAATAGACCAATAAGGGAAATTTTGATAATTGTAATTGATGTAGTATACCTACGACATTTTGCATCGTAAATATAGTCCCATAAAGACTAAAGTAGCACAATTAAATCATCAACAGCCCTATGCACTTATGAACAATAGACAGCACACGAACACAGTTAGATCTTGTTTGCAGTTTGAGTAAGTTTCGCAAGTTACTTGTCATCTATCTTTTATAGTTATATGCACGTGTATATGACAGGACTGCCTTATTAGCTTAGTGGTCCGAAGCGCGACTGCTACGCTAGAGATCCTGGGTTCGATCCCCAGGTCGAGCAAAGTGTTATTGGGTTTTTTTATGAAATTCCCAGTAGCAGCTCGGAGTCTGGATTTGTGCCCGGTTAGTGGCAATAGGCTCGCCCCCTATTATATGGGACCTAAACATACCGGCGAAATGTTGGTGTACATTAGTAGACCTCTGCCTAACCCTTCGGGGAATACAGGCGTGATGGTATGTATGTATATGGCAGTATGCCTAACTTTAATGACAGCTAAGGGGCATAAATATCCGAAAGTGACAGAACTATGGACTTATAGTAAAGATATGGCCATAGTAGTAATCATAGGTATCAAGATTTAATGCCAGGTATGCATATTTTAGGATGGATGAAAAGAGCTGAAAATCGGGCTCTGTGGCGTTCACTTAAAGAAGCCTACGTCCAGCAGTGGACGAATACGGGCTGATGATGATGATGATGTTGATGATGATGATGATGCATATTTTTCTTGTAGTGCGGGAGGCGTCAGTTATTTATTTATTTATTTATATCCTTTATTGCATACCAAAATCAATTACAAGGAATAAAAGAATATGCGACAAAAGTAAACGAACAATGGGTGGTCTTATCGCGCAAGGCGATCTCTTTCTGACATCCTTAGTTAATGTCATACTCGTAACGATAGAAAATTGGGAAAATAATACTGACGAGCTGTAGGTGTTCCATGGTAAGAACACTTCTGCGGAACCCTTCGGGAAATACGGTCTTGATAATATGCTGTTTGATACTTTGACTCATGAGTCATCAATCAGAACTACCTACTAAACACAGATGATAAATTCAACTAATTCCCTTTATTAGATAGGTACACACGGCTACACATTAAGCTAAACAAACCCAGTATACGCTCGCCTTGAATCGTACAGAAAACCTTTACAGTGGGAGGTCAGTCTAAACTGGATTTGTATTGCTTGATGTGTAGCTGAGTGTACTAATACTAAATTGAATACTCCTTTAATAGCTTTGTAGATAAAAGCCAATAATTCTTAATAGACAGCCAAGATATTATTGTTTAGGGAAGTAAATTATTGGTATATTCTGTTAGATTAGCGGTATTGTTATATGGTACCGAACCTTTGAGAATTATTAAATTAATTAAATTAGAGCTCGTGGTGCTCTTTGGGAAAGGCCTACGTTCAGCAGAGGACGGGAATAGGTTGATATTATGATGACTTAAACTAGTCAATATTATCCTGAAATATTTGCTGGACCAACTCCATAGAGATATAATCTATCATCACGCCTATATATTTTTTTGTTTAGAAAATAAAGCTTAGTTACTAGCAATGTAGGTCGCACATTACTAGTCTTCTTGTTAACTCCTCGTGCTAACCTAAATACTTGTGTTACGAGTGGGTTCACGCCGGGAGTGTAATGGGTGGGTTTCGAACCGGCAACCAGACGATCACAAGTCCGTCGCGCTAGCTATTAGGCTACCGCCGCTTCATTCATATTCCCCGAACGATTCGGCAGAAAACGCTGTAAATACCATTATTGTTTTATCGTTTACTTAACTTAACAAAGAAGAGTATGGTTCCTTTCATGATATAAATTCAATCGAAAATAACGTAGTTACGAAACCCACAGTCAGTAAAACTATAACAAAACAAAAAGGAAAGTAAATATATCTATCATTTTATTCAAGAAATACCAAAAGATATCGAAATATATAAGACAATTGATTCCAATCCCCAGTGCTTCCCTGATAGAATATTCAGGTTTTACGTGAATATATTTATCAGAAATATAAGCGTACGGACGATATCTGTTGAAAATGGAAGGCAACGTCTTTCCCCTGGGAGCTCATTAGATTGTCGCGCGCTGGTCGCTTGGGAATCGACTGCCGGATAACCGATTCACCGCTTCGATTTCAAATCGAACCGTGTAAAAATACTGGGTATTGACGGTTATTATAGGTAATGATGCTATCTTGGTACCTACTCACGTTATTAAGATCAAAATTTCTTTTTTATTATTTTAGTGAAGGAAAAATACGACCACGGGCAGGATTCGAACCTGCGTCTTCTGGTTAAGCACACCAGACGCTACGACCGCTAAGCCACCGCGACTCCCACCCGCCATGTCGAAATTTGCCTTCACATTTTTAATTTACGTCTTTGAGGCGACGTTAGTGACATCTGTTGAAAATGTGCTTCTCAACCGACATGACATGCTTTACAGCAAGTATGATATGGCGGGTGGGAGTCGCGGTGGCTTAGCGGTCATAGAGTCTGGTGTGCTTTTTCCTTCACTAAAATAACTTAATAATCTTTGCATGGAAAATGCCTAAAAAATACAAAGATATATTTTTTTTGGAGTTCGTAAAATCCTCGTGGGTCGTCTGATACCCGGGGAAATGGCTGAGTATATTCGCTAGCCGGCCAGGGGATCCATGAATTTCGCTACGACCATGACAGGATTATGTTCAACACTTCATTATCATCATCACCATCATCAGCCTATACTTGTCCATTGATGGACGTAGGCCTATCCTAGTGAACACTACAGAGCCCGATCTAGTTTCAACACTTGCCATTTATTAATTGAATGACGGCTGATAGTGTTGTATTGAAGAAAAAACACAAAAAAGTTAATTATAGGATGAATATGACTAGCATATTCATGTAATCTAATATTCAACATTTCAATAAAATACAGTAACACTTAGTGTTTAGACTATATCAAAGAATCTTCCATATTATTACACACAATATATTTCCAAGTAACACTTCTCTCCAAATGATATTTTCTTGTTTCTTCCATTTCCGCATTTATATATGTCTATTTTATGTCAATCATCGACGTTGAATTGGCGTCTTACCTTGACAATCAAAGTAAATCTTTCATATGTCAGTTATTATTTATTGAAATAACTACCATTCATAAAAGGAGATTAGAAAGGGCCCGATGAAGTTGTTTTATCTTGATTGAAACTTAACGCACCCCATTGTGTTTTGTGTAACACTAAAATAGCTTCTAAATCAAAGCTTTTCCAAACATCTGCAACACTTAAAACTTTGGAGAGCACATAATAGCAAGCAATAGATCGCAAAACACACTGAAGTATGTCTATTCTCAGCCATTGTGTTCATGACAGATAGAACTTGGAAACTACAGGGAACAAGTTAAATATTGAAGTTGACAAACTAAAACCCAAGACTGTTCAGCGTTGGATCCAATTTGAGGGTAGCTTCGACTCACACCATGTATGTTTTAATAGAATTAACATTACGGGCTTTATGAATAGGCGTGTCTAATAGTTTTTGATTTAAACTAGGATTTATTGTTGAATGATGCAAGTTAGGACATAATTTACAATGTTACAAGGGCAACGCTTTATAGGTGCATTTAAATTATTAAATCAGCCGCATGACACATGGATTGGATAATTTCCAAGCAATTTCAGAGTCTTTAAAAGATTTATAGAAATACACATACATACGTAATAGTACATACATACATTTACACTTTTTCTCATTGGGGTAGGAAGAAATTGCAAAACGCCTTGTATCTTTTTAAATATCAATTAACAAATATTGGTAACATAACCCTTTTTTTTTCATACATATTTTATAAAATATTTATTTAAGATTGTGTGCTGACGAGATTTTGTTTGCACTGATAATTTAACTTATTTTCATTTAAATTAAAGTTATATGTAAAAATATTTAATAAAAATACATTTTGGCTAAAATGCTTTGCTATTGGTATTTGAATGGTTTTACTCTCAAAATTAAAAAGAAACCAGGCCATGCTGGCATAGTGAAAAATATTGTAAAAAGTTTATCGCCTATTGTCAGTCAATCGTTTTATTGATATTATTGCTAGCGCGGCTCGTTAAGTTGCTCGACAAACGCACATGTCATGAGTAACATAGAAATATAACTATTCGTTCGGCACATGTGACGGTAAATTACAATTTGTGACCGGGCGTTAACTTCACTGACAGATTTATTCTTCGTAACACGTCCTACTTTGTGTCACAGCTCATAAAGATGTCGTTACGTTGAATTAATATGGTCGCACATTGAATTAATTTACACTAATAATGTCGTTCGAAAATAAAAAGGGCCGAGACCAACAATTTGATGTTTTTTTTTGGTTGAAAGACGCGTGAGCTTAACTTAAAAACGTAATATACTAAAAAGTTTGACCTGGTAAAATCTTTGAAAAAATATAATTAGTATTTTTTCAATTTTCAATCTTTGAAAAAATATAATTAGTATTTTTTCAATTTTCAATCTTTGAAAAAATATAATTAGTATTTTTTCAATTTTCAATCTTTGAAAAAATATAATTAGTATTTTTTCAAAAATTTTTTAGGTCAAACTTATCAGGGTCACAAGAAACTGCCTCTTTAGTTAAGTGGTCCTATGCGCGACTGCTTCGCTTAGTAGTTTGGATTTGTGCCCGGTTAATGGCAATAGGCTCGTTTCCTAGTAGATTAGTACAATGCTCTACATAACCCTTTCGGGGAATACAGGCGGGATGGTGTCATGTAATTAAAAGAAAAAAAAAAATATGTAGCACGTAGCTACATATATTTTTTTTTCTTTTAGGTGATCACAGTTTTGTTCCTAAAATTGATTACCTACACAAGGGTATTTATTCAACTGCTTTGATGGTTTTCAGAGATAGTGAGTTTGTTTTGTTTAAAGTTGCTTCTACTATTCATCATGTAGACAGAGAACAATGATGCTCAAGTTTAAGTGAATGTCACCAAAAGCTGGGCAGATTATAATATACTCAAAAATAAAGCATAGTCAAATAATATTAAATAAAGGCTCTTTTGCAAATCTACTTACCGACTCTAAACTGTATTATTTAATTAAAAGTTTTCTTATAATAAGTTAGCAGTACAAAAAACATCATACTTCGAATGCACTGCAGTCACTGCAGCCCAACTTTACAAGTTTAGTAATAATGATTTCTAAGAAGGTTCCCTCATCTGGATTAAATTTGTCCGGAGCAATGTGAATAAGAAAATGGATCCCGAGATCCAGAGGAAATTAACTTGAGTGAGGATTTAAATTTTTCATCAAACCAACCTAATTAACTTCATAATTAAACTTGGCAATCTTGTGGAGTTTTATTCATCTATTGAGACTCCGCTCGTTCGCGCTTTGATCAAGTCTAATATATTATTTCGTTTAAGTACTGAATTGAATTACGTCTACAGTTTACTCTCGCAGTTTCTCGTTAACAATAACATTTTATAAGTAATTAATGAATACGTAAAATTTACAATTAAGCAACGAAATGGCTTTCCTTCAATAAACGTTTTTGTGACAAAGCGTCGTTTCAGATAAATAGGAAACGAGGAGGGTGAGGACCCTTCAAAATAAGCATTGTTAAATCTTTTTGAAGTCCTCAACTTCCCGCCATTTAGTACAATTTAAGTATAGAACTTAAATGAAGTGGAAAAGTTGACCGGAAATGATCACCGTAGGGCAAGTCCATTTCATCTACTGTGTGGGTTTTATAAAAGTTAATAATGCCTACATATTTCATACTATAGCGGAAGCTGGATGCGACAAGCTAAGGAAAGGCTGACATAGCTCACATTAGGGGCGGCCTACGCAAGAATGGCCTGTTATAAGCTGATGATGATTTCATACAGTTGAAATTACTTCTTATGGTATAGAGATTTTGATGAAATGAATTGCACCTACATAGATAATAAGATACTACTCTGCTGTGAGCTATTAAAGCCAAAATAAATCATATCATAACAGTGATAACGATAGAATAATAGTGGTAAAAATAACTTTCTTGTTAGTGGATGTTTTTTTTAAATACCAACACTTCAAGGTCTTCCATACAAGGGTATTTAAATTTAGTCATAGTCACCTCTTCATGACTACGTCTATTGTTTTTAACAAAAATAGTTTTCCCTGATCTGGAAATCGAATCCAGGCCCTAAAGCGAAGCAATCATGGTTATATAATGGTTTAAAAAGATAATTGAAACTCATTGCTATATAAAACAAAACAATATATACCTAATTACTTTATTCTCTACCGATTACAGCCTAAAAATGGAACGAAAGAACAAAATGATAGCGTGCCAACCAGCCCATCCAATTAAACAGCGATTATGTAAGTACACACAATTCATTGTAATAGTTATGTCAAAGGCCGTTAAACCCGTCTGCTAATTGTTAGTCCGAAGTAGGTCATAATATGGCCTGCACCGCGATACTTGGTTAATACACAAACTTTGTTGACAAGGGTCCAATGTGCAGGGCTCCCAAAACCACTTCATTAGCATACGAGTTTTAGTTTGACAATGTACTTGTATTAGTGTCGTAACAAAACATGCTTCCTGGTGCTAATTAGGGAAATACACTCATAATACAACTTTGTTAATTGGTAAGTGGAGCTTATTTTTTAAGTTACACAGTACAATATGTACATAGGGTTAATTAAGAGGAAATTAAATCTTGAATATAAACAAGAAAGAAGAAGGTCAAGTTTAGTTCAAACAGTTCATTTTGTCTTGAATCGTAATTAAAATAAAAAATAAATAAAAAGAAAGGTCTCGTTGTTCCCATCCTCTACAAACTTATTAAACGACAATTTAAATAAACGTAAGCAGATGTACACACGGCTACACATCAAGCTATACAAAACCAGTTTGAACTGACCTCCCATTGTAAAGGTTTTCCGCACAATCCAAGGCCAGCCTATTATGGTTTTGTATAGCTTGATGTGTAGCTGTGCGTACCTACATACACATTTTTTTTGTACTGAATATCTTTAGATGTCTCAAATTTTATACGCAAAATGAAATAAAAACGAATAATGTATTCCAAAGCATTATACGGCGACTGTGTCATTTTACGGTTGTCTATACAAATTGGTATCAAATTTTACGAATAAATTTATTGTGGTAGCGACACTCCCCACGCCACGTGTTCCTCCCTATGCAAAAACTATTCCAGCAGTACCATTGTTTTGGAATAATTTAGTACCACATCGAGGCTCTAAATCTTTTATTAGTAAATAGAATTGCTTTAAAAACCAAACTTAAAAAAAAATCACTTTTTAAAAAACGAATAATATTATAATCGTATTAACACGTTTATCCATACTAAGTGATATTATAAAGAGATGAAGTTTGAGAGTTTGTGGGTTGTAGGGTCATCTCTGGATCTACTGAACCGATTTTGAAAATTCGTTCACCAATAGAAAGCTACATTATTTCTGAAAGACATAAAATGAAAAGAAACGTAGAGTCCACGCGGGCGAAGCCGTGAGCGGAAAGCTAGTACCTATCTAATAAAGAGGTTGTTATACAGATAAACATGAGTCTTCAATTCTTCATTCATATTCTTCTTGTTATCGTTATTATGACGTCTTCTCATAAGTGAAGACATGGGTTCGATTTTTCAATAAACACAAATATATGATGTTTCATACTTTTAAGGAATTCAATAAGAGTTCATAACTATTTTTTTTTTGTACGTAGTTATAACCCTAAAAAGTATAGCATTTAATAATGTATTCATTAATTCCAAACTCCACCTAGCGTGGCCAAATGTAGCAAAAACAATTCTAGTATTTCAATTCGTTCCATTGTTTTGGGAGAATTTAGTACCGAACCAAAATTAAAAGGGGCTTCATAAAAAGTTTTATTTATTCGGGTTTGTGTTAAGTAGAACACAGGACTATACTATTCATATTCACATGCACATTCCTGTTTCGGTATATATATATTTATAACTGACAAAATCTGAGTGATCTCAGAACAAATAGGAAAGCACTCCGGGAGACCGTCGGAAGCAACTATCACTGTATCATATTAACACCGGCTAAGTAAGACGAAGACCTATTGATACCAAAAAACTATGTTATAATACCATATACTAGTTATTAAATAAAAAATATTTAGTTATTACGTCCCATTGCAGGGCAAAGCTCCCTACCTTCCGATGCTCATCTCTTCTCTTTCATTCAAAAGTTTCTGCGGCCAATCAATCGAATTAAGGTTGATTTAGACAATAAAATATAGATATAACTAAAAGAATTAACGGGATAATGTATCTTTTTTTCATCACCATCTTGTTCACTCTTGACTCAAGTGTATCAATGAATATTATTAACTTACGAACAAATAGTTCTGAATTGAGCTGACTACATTAATTTAAATATACTGCACTATGGAAGCCTCATAAATAGTTGCCTAATTATGAGTAAAAAACTTGGACTTTCCATATCACGGGCGCCAGCAAAACTGTTCGGCAACTATAATAAAGCTCTCGACTTTTATGATCCAAAATGTTCACCAATTTAAAGTTCTATCCTTAGCCAATGTGACATTTAAAATCCTAAATCCTTGTAAGTAGCCACTTCAATTTGTAACTGACTGTGGCAGACTAAGTTGCGCTGCCCGAGGGCAACGTCTCCTCCCTCTAGTTTCATACAAATTGATATTTACGGTAATAGCATGAGTTTTTCAACGAGAAGGCAAAGTTAGAGGATAACAGGCTCAGTTGGATACGTTCTGGAATCCAAATGGGCAAAAACGTTGAGCTAAAGAAGTGAAAAACGGATCTACAATTTTCAACGAACGGAATTATTCAAGATCAATTTAATGTTTTACGAGTTAGCTTTTCAGTGGGAATTTTGTAAAGAATAAAAGCGGACGGCCCTCAGTGTGGATATTACATTAACAATGCTACCAACATTCTGCCGGAAGTGAGGTTTGGAGTGGTCACCTACTTAACATTTATTACGGATCGTAGCTTTTAATGATTGCGTAACGTGAAAAGAATGAAAACAAAATTCACATTTGTTGTTCTCGTTGGAATTGTTTTAATTATATAACGTAATCATCCTAGTGTTTAATGGAAATCCTTTTTCTGAACGATGCGTTATTCATAATCGACGAATCGAGTACCTACTCAAAAAGTTTCAGCAAAATTAAATCGTGTTATAGGCGATACAATATAATGTGCAAAGAACTGACTATGTTAGTAAGCCTTACACGCAGAGTATCGATTATTTTTATTTTTTATTTTTCTATGAAATTATCGGTAACAGTTCGGAATTTGGATGAATGTTCGGTTAGTTAATAAAAACAGGCTTGCCTGTATATATGGCATCTAAAACATTTACATTAGTACATCTCCGTGTAATCTTTCAGAGAATACAGGGGTATTGGTATGTCATGTATATCAGAACAAAAAACCTACACGTTTCCCCCATACCTAGTTATAATTGCCTCACTAAGGAAAAACAAAACCCTCGACCTCATTCATTGGCGCAACTACGTATACCTACAAAACATACCAACATATTCACTCACACAAGCACACAAAGGGCAGATCATCCGCACACAAGCTCAGCCACAATAAACACCCCGCATATCCATTTCTTATTCAGCATCCTCAAGTACCCATCCCGATATTAATATTAGCCGCAGAATACGTAACTATTAGATCCAGGTGCATGATTCTGTATAGAGCTTCGTAAATAAGCGGGCGTCCCGTCCGCGGTACAGCGGGTACAGTCGGCCCAATAAATTATGCGGCGGACCACAGTACCGGGATCCGGACGCCTGTCGAATCCAACGGGAACCAATTAGTCGCACTCGAGAATATTTATTTGCGGTTTTCTCAAACAAGTGAGCATCCGACACTTTAACCCTGCACACACTTCGTGACTTGACTTCTTTATGTGATAGATATAGTGGCCGTCCAGTTAAGTGATTACGATTAATGCTCGCTTTAGAGGTGTTCTCTTTATTTGGCGCCGCAGCGCAGCTATCGTAGATTTGCTGTAATGTATCAAGCTGGATTGAACTCAATAAAGTTCTTTTGGAATTAGTTTGTATTTATAGCCCAGATTTTTCATATAATCTTTATCAATAACAGACGTTGAACAACTATATTCTTTGATACTAACGAAACTTACGTAAAACGTACGGTGGGCCCCGTGCCTTACCAGGAAAGTCTCTGAAATACGAATAACTTTCATATCCATATTTCGAGACCCCAATAAATAAAAGAGGTAACATAATTCGATAAACGCAGTGGTTTTAGCTATCTTCGTAGTTTAGGCGGGTCGACTCAGCTAATATGAACCGATGTCGGCAAGTACTTCCATGTCACGCACGGCAAACACGCAACCGAATATCGTTGATCCCTACATAATGCTATGATTGATCGATGTTGGCACTTACTACATTAGGAGTTGTGAAAAATATGAAAGAGGTGGCGAAAAAACGTCGCCTATTGTACCTTCATGACACGACGAGCAGAAAATGGAATGTTGAGACGCATATTTTTTTTCAGAATCACTCTTCTATTTTGTGGGCTGCGACTTTTTATTGGTTAAAACGGCAAACGAGCCACCTGATGGTAGGTAGTCATCGTCGCCCATGGACACCAGAAGCACCAAAAGGAGTTGACGCGTTGCCGAGCGTTAAGACCTATAAACGGCAGATAATCAGAGCCGCAGCAACCGAGGGGGAACTGGCTCTCACGCACAAAAGTCCAGACTCACAAATCAAATTCTTTATTTGCAGAATATGGGTAGGTAGGGTGTATATAGGTGTTACAATTAAGAATATATTATGTCGCCATACTCAGGCTCACGCCATGCAAATTTTCAAGCATAATAATTAATTACAAAAGAATGAACTTTAAAGAGGATCAAGTCTCAGATTAATAATCTGAGGATCAAGTAAATAAGTTTTAATAAAAATGTGAGAGAATGTCAAGTTTACATTACATTATTACAATAGAATAAATAAATTCACACCAATGTGAATTAGTCTTTAGTCACATTAGTCTTCTTAGTTTAATCACATCAGTCTGCTGCGCTAGAGATCCTGGGTGCGATTCCCGGGTTGAGCAAAACCCAATAACACGGGTTTTTCTATGAAATCATCGGTGACAGAGTTTCTAGCGGAGTTTGGGTTTGTGCTCGATTAATGGCGATAGGAACATAATCATAATCTTTATTTGCAAAAATGTGGTAATACAGTGGTGCCATACATGTAGAACTAAGTCTCACACATTTGCCATTTCTGCATTATGGCATGCAAATTTAACACTTATTCTGCTTAGAATCTAATAAGATCATAAATTTTATATCTATGACTGTTAGTCATATCTATACCGGTGAATTGTGGGTGTACCGTGGGTAACAGCTATAACCCACTGTACAGCAATACACCTCTGCCTAACCCTTCTTCTTCGGGGAATACAGGCGTGATAGTATGTTTATGTTGTTGGACCATTTTACTCGAGATGTTATTACTCCATTCGCTTATTAGTTTGTGTTGTAAGGTACGGAAGTGACCTTTGCGTTTGCGGATTCTTAATTTTATGCTAGTTGTGACAAATGGTTTCTTAATCTGAAAATAACCAGCTTTTTTGTATAGTTACTTAAAAAATTTTCCTTGTTCTAACAAATTGAATGACAAGAATTATTGACGTGATGATTGATGACGATTAAACCTATTTAATATTATTTTTTATTTTCTTCAAATCTGTTCTATCTAGGTATAAGGTTTATTGAAACGTAATAATTTATGATTATAAATTAACTATCACCATCACGCCTGTAACCGCCACTAATGTACACCCGCATTTTGCGTATGTTTATGTTCCATGTAATAGAGGGCGAGCCTGTTACCCTTAATCGGCCAAAGATCTAGAATCTGGGCTGCTAAAACCAAATAACAACAAATTCATCTGAGAATCGAACCTAAGACCTCTAGCGTAACAGTCGCAGTTAGGATAGGTTAGAATAATGAGGCAGTTTATCAATATTCAATGAATATTAAAAAAAAAATCTTCAAAACCATACTAGGTTTAGGGCATTTAAATGTATGTAATTATATATAGGACTTGATTTTTATTATTAATTTATATATAAATACTTAATCCTTCCCAATCAGATAAACTACTAGATCTGTGTCAAGCAGAATTAATATAATTATTTTTGTAAAATAAAATTATCTTATGCCCGTCTAACATTTTACTTGCGTGTAATTTCGAGTCGCGTGATAGCGACAATTTTTCATACACAAATTAGGTTGTTTACATATAAAGCACAAAATTAACGTTATGCCTCTCATCCAAGGAAAGCTCAAGGGAACACTTTCATGTTACCAACATAATAATAAAATATTGTGTCATTTCGGATTAACATTCAAATCGATAAAGATAATAATTATGTTCGAATTTCGTTATTTAAATATATTTTGAGCATGTCACGGCTGTGACCCCAAAGGTTGAATAGAGGTGTAGGTACATATTGTACACACATTTAGAGGAAAAACAATTAATTTACTAGTACTGTATTTACCTCCCCATTGTTCATGAGTGTGGTTGAGGGTTTCATGTTAAAGATCATTAATCTTTTTATGAGATAGCGAGCGAGCAGGCGGATCGTTTGATGGTAAGCGGTTACCGCCGCTCATGGACACCAATAACTCCAGAGGAGTTACAAGTGGGTTGTCGGAAAAAGCCATTCACTGGGCGAACATTTTGATTTGTGACTTGCTACTGAGAATCAGTAGAACAACCCATTTACACTATACGCGATTTGGTAATCGAACCTAGGTATCAGCAGCCCTGCTTCTATCTCTATCACGGCAGCCAAATGCCGTGTGGGTGTTTGTGACGTATTTTCTAAACTTTTCGCTTGAGAATCTATAAATAGCAAAACAGAATACCTCCTACCAACAGAAAATTTTTAAATTCGTAACAGAACTTTACATTATACAAAGGAGGTGTACCAACTTAAAGAAAAAAACTTGAACAATAGCATTGCAAAACTCTCCCTTCAATTGGGTTCGTAATCACGCAAATCTTGATTACGTTATAACGTCATTTGTTTATGCAGAGTACGTAGAAAAGTAGATAGCTATTTTCTTACCCCGCTATTTTGTTTTAACCTAATTTAACTTTAGCTATTGGAGGCTCATTTTGCGTTAACGAAGTTATCGCGTAGGGTGGAATCAAGCTCGTTGTTTTGTTACTGGTGATTCCATAACGTAGAATGTGCCCGGTAATGGCGAATATTAATAAATTTTTGATTAAAATTATGAGAATGTGTGCGAACAGGCAAAACATTTAGTGTTTTAAGAGTTTAATGAAGCGTGTTGCTCACTAAACGACGCTTACACTAAAAGAAAATATTTGCACGTTTTGCAATGTTCATGTATTTTTTTTATAGAGTGCAAAAACAAAAATTGATGAAATATTTACTCGTATTTATTTAAATGCAATACCTCTACATCCTATTTTGAGAGAAGCATGTGGGAATTTTTGGTCAGAGGTGGGAAAAAACGGGCTAGCAAAAAAAATTAAGGGCACATCCTAAAGCGGTTATCAGGAATCATTGGGGTAAATTATATTTCAATTCGGCCATTTTATTAGCCGGGTACTAAAATAAGAAGAAACATGGCTAATGGTTTGGTGTTGTTCTTAAAATTTTTATATAGTTTCCAGTGTTGCGTTGACGTCACTTTACGGTATTAAAATTTTTCTTGATGTTTATTTTCACATGCACAGATTGTTGAAAATAGGGTTACCTTTCATCCTTACGATATGGTGGTATAAATATCCTAGGTATTTTTGACAAGAAATAAATGTTAGAAATATTCCAAGAAAATCCTAACAAATAAGATGTGAATTTTCGTAGGCGACGTATATTTATAGATTTTTCTTTTCTGCTCCTTACTGTATTAAATAAGGAAACTAGATTGTACGGACGTGCTCTGGGCATGTTTTCAAAAACCGTAGTAACGGCGTGACTCAACGTTTATCGCCGGATAAATTGGTATTTATTATTATGAGTAACTTTTTTACTACGCTAAATGTCGGATGTAGCCCCAAATGAGGTCCGTACTTAACCTGGCTTAAATATTTTGTGTAGATACTCGTAGGATTTGAGAAAATTATTTATTAGAGAAAATATTGTGGGGAAACATTTTAGGTTCATGTATGTGGAAGTCAAATTAAATCAAATCAATTTATTAATTCAATACATTTTGGGTATGTCACGATTACAGGAGTTTCTCTTTATTGTTATTCATATCTTTGTTTTCTTAAAATGAGCTAAGACCTCATTTAGAATCTCTTTTTATTATGTACCTACGACAAAAGTGATGTATTAACGTATTTTGAACAGAACTCCAATTTAAATTATTTAAATAATTATTTTTCATCTAATTGAAAGCCAAAACATACACTTATAATTAGAAGCTTTTCTTTTAAGACAAACAAAGAAGGTATTAAGTCACAAAACGTTCGTGTCGGCACCCAAAAAAAAACCAATACTTTTGCTATCCTAGGTAACTTATAAATCTTAGATCAATGTGACAGTGAGGGCTTATTAAAGATTGTTCTAATAGTGGCCAAAAATGATTAATGAACCTTAAAAATAGGTTTTTTTGTGGACACGCCAGATAACTTGTCCAAAAAGGGTCACAAGATCCTAATAATGATTATTCATTAACTTTGATAATTAATCCATATCTAGATTCTAGTTAAATTTACAAAGTTTAGATTTTCAAAGCAGAGAGGTATGTAATTATAAAGTTTTCGGTCGGACCAACTTTTGGTTCACGTAGTAATTTCAAAAATAACTTCGTTTAGTTTGAAAAATTTTAGTTAGTGTTCACTTAAAATTCTTATTAGCTACGGGATCTGAATATTAAAACAGACTTCAAAGCTTGTAGATTATTGTAATCAATTCAGTTATGCTTACCTACCTTCTAAATAAAAGGATGAGATTGGTTAAAATATTTTAAAATTATTGACCTATAAAATTTTTTAGAAATCCTTTTTTAATGGATTAGTTTTTAAAATCTTCAGCTTGCCCATTTTAAAATTTTAATGAAATAATGCTTCATTGTTGCGAATGATGATACATACCTCTACATAACCCTTCAGAGAAAACAGACGTAGGTAATGGTATATTTTGTGTTATAAAAATATGAAAAAGTAAAAAAAAAACATATTAGTCAATCAATTCTATTAAAACAAGTGACGATTTGGTATCTATACTTATATTATAAAGCGGAAGAGTTTGTTTGTTTGTTTGTTTACTTGAACGCGCTAATCTCAGGAACTACGGGTCCGATTTGAAAAATTCTTTCAGTGTTAGATAGCCCATTTATACATCATCACGCTAAGACCAATAGGAGCGGAGCATAATTGAGAAATATTGCAAAAACGGGTAAAAATTAAATGCCGAAAAGCCTAGAAACCACACGGGCGAAGCCGTGGGCGGAAAGCTAGTATTTCATATATTTAAAAAGCAAGATGTAAGCACGTACGGTGTAGGTTATCTCTCTAAGCACAAGACTGTAACTGCTCACACAATTCGAACAAAACTTTAAAATTCTTAGGTAAATTGCATCACTCCGTTTACCCTTTATAGTATCCCATGTAAACATACATAGACCAAACTCAGAAACAGAAGCTCCCAAAAGTACACAAAGTGGTCAAGATAAGCTTACATTTAGGCGCATAGGTGCAGCCATATATCGGATATGTCACAGGAATCCGTGTCAGTGCTGAGTTATGGTCCAGTCCGCCCGTATTTTGGGGTGAATTGTTAATTAAACCGCACCAATATGCCACTCACAACAGCTTAATAAAATTATGGACCCAATTTCCGATCAGATTTAAATTATTGGTTCACGTTCCGTATCTAGTTATAGTTTTATGTGATTTTTATAAGCTTCGTTTTTATGTGTTATAAAGACTTAGTAGTTTTTTTATAGTTTTTATTCTCAAGTAAGTAGTTGTATCTTCATCTGCTTCATGTGCTGCCTTGTTTGGTTCACCATTATAACGCGGGCCGTGGTTCATTTGATGGATGTTTATAATTCGTTATGTCCCTCTTTTGACGTAGATAAGTTCAATGTATCCTCTGACAAGTCAGTACATAACCCGATGACTGAAGTACACCATGAAACTGAGTACTTTATCTTATACTTTCTATTTTCATGGGAGTTTGTACTAAAATATCAAAAGAGACAAAAACTCTGCGCCAAAAAAATATCTTTCTCTAAGATACTCCCTTTTCCTTCATAAGTTTGTTTGTGTACCATGCGCTATTTAACTATGTATTTCCCTGAATTTATCGAATCTTATCTATCCAATAGACTGGTGCTCATAGGAATGCTAACAGCAAAACATCTGGCTAGTAAAAAAAGACAGAAAATTAAATTATACAAAATGGCGTATTTTCACTTGAGTCTGACAAACAGTGCCCGTATAAAATGATCCTATTATTTCATATTTTAGTCATTTTGCAACGCTGCAGCTGTTGCAGGTTGATTTATGTTGGAAAATGAGTACCGAGGGGATAACAATAAGTTGAGGACCGAAGAGTTATGTAAGGAAGGGAGAAAAAAGAACTGTGGCTGCAATTGTGGCAATATTTCATTTGGCAGAGGAAGATGTAGGTCGTGAAAATGGTTTTTATCATAAATCAAAAACTAGATCTATCAACAAATGATATTGTTGATAGATCTAGTTTTTGTTAAAAAGGTATTGGAATACATAACAGCATGGCGCATTGTTATGAAATAATAAAACTATCAGGGATTTATAAAAATGTTTTATTTCATGATTGCCTCTTTAGTCTAGTGGTTCCAAGCGAGACTGCTACACTTGGTTCGATTCCCAAGTCAAGCAAAGTGTTATTGGGTTTTTCTATGAAAGTCTCAGTATCAGCTCCGAGTCTGGATTTGTGCCCGGTTAATGGCAAAAGACTCTCCCCCTATTACATGGGACCTAAACGTACCGGCGAAATGTGGGTGTACATTAGTACACCTCTGCCTAACCCTTCGGGGAATACAGACGTGGTAGTATGTTTTTCATTTCGCTGCTAAAAAGTCCATTTGAGCTACTAGAGCTTAATCATTTTGACCTTTATTTGTTTACTGAGGTGAGTGCAGGCCTTTCTAAAGTCTTATTATATTATTTGAGTATACAATTAACATTGTAATCAGACTACTAGACACAGCGCGACAATATTATATATCAATACATTAAAATCCAAACTGAAATTTCTGTTTACATAGTGATCAAAGCTTGTCGTATAGCCTTCGGGTTAAATCTGATCTAAACACCAATTACTTGTCCCAGTTGTCTCGTACTAACATTATGTTATATTTTGAGAGGCCTGCCAATGAGTTTAGTTTGTGAGCGAGAACCGATCGTCCGCCATTATAGACCCTGATAACGGTTCAAAGTTCCACCCTGATATGAAACGATACTGGGTTTAGTTTGTTGTTTGGCGATAGTTTGTATTGCGTATTGGTTTTGTAAGTAATTTTCAAAATAATATATAGGAGTTTTTTTATAGTACCTACGGAAAATCGTCATGGTCCGTCCGACTCATACCGACTAAATACCGTAATTGCCTCTTTATATATATTATAGTCACGGTCATGGGTCATATATATCAACACACCTGTATTGTCTGAGGTGTTAGGCAGGCGTGTAAAAGAGGCAAATGTACCCAATTCGTCGGTATTTTTAGGTCCCATAATATAATCGACGAGCCTATTGCCATTAACTGGGTAAAAATAAGAACCGATTTCTTTCATAGACAATAGCATTTTGGTCGACTTGGGAATCGTCAATCGACCTCTAGCGTCTAAGTCACGCTTACAATCATGATTACACTTGTGAAGCAGCTTCCAAATTTGCTCAATTCCGTGGGAATTCCCATAAGTTCCCACCTCGTTTGTGGCCCCAGTGGTTGAGCTATGCCTGATACTTTATGTTACAAAATACTTTATTTTACAAAATAAAGTATAAAACATGTTTTTTTTTAAATAATACCTTTCTACAATAGGTACGTCTCTGTTAATGTATTTGTTTCATCCAAGTGAAATAACAATTTTTGTGTAAACTGTACATACAAGGGGAAAAGCTGGCAACGGTCAATGCAAGGAAAATTGAAAACTTTTTTAATACATCACGTTGGCGGGGATTTGAAAAATTCCAATGAGTGTAGTGCAGATACTTTTGCGGGGCCCTGTCCAACCAGTGAGGGAATTTGTAGACTTCCCGACTTATAGAGATTCATGGATGTAGGTACAATTACATTTTCCAACCCATTGAATATTCATACTTTTTTTTTTAGGTTTATTAGCAATGTGGGTCGCACATTACTAGTAATCTTGTTAACCCCTCGTACTAAGCTAAATGCTTGTATCACGAGCGTTGGGTTCGCGTCGGTAGTGCAATGGGTGAGTTCCGAACCGGCAACCACATGATCGCAAGTCCGACGCCCTAGCCATTAGGCTACCGCCGCTTCAGAATAAATGAAGATGCTAGAATATTTTTATATCTTTTACGTTTCATTAGAAACATTACATTAACAAAATGGATGGTTTCGTATGGTACAAAATTGACGTAAAAAAATATATGTAAAATATTTATATTAATCTATCTCAAACTAGAACAAGCAGCACCTATATTTTTCTTTATAGCACGTCACGTTATTTTCTTATTTTTTTTAAGGTCTTTCCCAATCTAACCAGATCCGTTTGTAACACAAAGCGACCGCGATAAATGTGCAGTGATATTCTAGTGATATAACCAATGGATTACCAAGACAATGGTCTTGAATTAGAATCCAATGCGTGCACATCTTTTCGAAGTCATGTGCGTATAAGTGCGTCGTGAGGATACCTGCACGCCTTATAGATTTTCTTGACAGCGTGTGATGTGTGCCCACCCGCAGTAGGCTAAAGTGGTGGACTATAGCTAAGCCCTCTCGCTCTGAGAGGAGACCCGTGCTCAGCTGTAGGACAATGTAATGGCTTGATGAAAATGACCGCCATTAAACCCATTTCTGATTAATATCGATTTCCTAAGAATGACCACTAATGTATGACAACCGGATCGGAAGGCTGCCCAAGGGGTCACTCGTTATCCATAGAATGACCTCGGCAAGCAGCTTAAATTTCCCGATCGATTGATAAGCCTAGTTATAACTTAGCTACGAGCTTTCACAGTCAAATTATGTTACAGCTACTCATAATTCTCCTGAAATATAATATAAAAAATAGCAAAGAAATGCAAACGCAGCACTAGTTACAATTACATAACCAATCGCCAATAATATCGGGAACCTTATTCGAAGCACTTCGCTGTTTAATCTTAGGCTTATATAAAATTTATTAAAGGTAAGGTTTGCAAAAAAACGCAAAAGAAAAGTAGCATTCAGATTCAGAAATGAAATGAATACGGGCTTGAGGCGTTTCGTCGCCGATGAATAATTTATTTCAGAACTGGGTTTTCACGAAATTACTTGCCATCTCATTTGAAAGAGTGTGCCGACGTTTGCTGAATCGACTGTTAATGTTGTACGCAGTTCTTTTTATACTTATATTGTTTGTGAGGAACGAAATGATATAAAAGATGTTGCGAAGATTATTTGGCTGGGTGGCTTGAATGTGATTATGAGTTATTTGATGGGGTGGTGATAATAAAGATTCTTTTCTACGGAAAGCATCCATAAGGACGTTCATGCAAAAAAAAAAACATTTTTGACGAAACATAAGTTCCATCACGCCTGTATTCCCCGAAGGATCGTGCAGAGGTTTACTGATGTATACCCATATTTCACCGTTATGTTTAGGTCCTATGTAATGGGTTATATCGTTCGACAACCTGGCTGGTCTACTTATATTTCGGCTTCCTGTTTGGGGTCTCCAGGAAAGTAACTCTTTTTTGGACTCCTTTTGAGATAAACAATTAATCCTTTGAGCTCGGGAGGCTCAGAGGATTAACAAGCTGAAGTGGCAATGGGTCGGTCACATCCGTTGGAGAACTGACAAATGCTGGAGCAAGCGAGTTCTCGAGTGGAGACCACATCTAGGCAAGCGTAGTGTAGGGCGCCCGCCGGCCAGATCGAGTGACGACTTGCAGAAGGCAGCTGGCAGTGACTGGATGAGGAAAGCCGAAGATCGGGCTCTGTGGCGTTCACTAGAGGAGGCATGCGTCTAACGGTAGACGAGTATTGGCTGATGATGATGATGATAACACAGACTTCCATGATAAAGGCTTACTGGCCTCATTTCGGAAACAGTAACAGTACATATTCTTGAAATAAATATACAAAGACTGTACCTATTTAAATACCATTATATGTACCTAATTTATGAGTCAAGATTTTTTTATTAATTAATTAATATTTATACGACCAACAAATCTAGAATTGATATAAAGTATGCATTGTAATTTATTAGTAGTTACTATTCATAGGGTAATAGTTTCGATACTGAAATAGAAATTAAGCTTATTGCCTCTCTCTCCAGGCACCAAGTGTCCGCGTGTAGTGTGACACGAGTAACTCTTATGTTATTACTGACACCTGTTATTTTCCCACTGTTTATATATATTATTCAATTCTGTTTCCATACAGTCGTTGGCAAACATAACTGTTTGGAGGTGTTAATTTGTAGTCTGGGCTGACGATTTGATTAAATCGATCGTATACCTACTTCTCAGTATCAGTATCAGTTCTCACTTTGAGGTACGAAGAGATGAATGTATATGAATGTAAGGTGAAGGTATTTTTTTAAACTAAAAAGCTTACTGAGTATTATTAGTATTCTTGTTAACCCCTCGTGCTAAGCTAAATGCTTGTGTTATGAGTGGGTTCACGTCGGTAGTAAAATGGGTGGGGTTCGAACCGGCAACCGCAAGTCCGACGCCCTAGCCATTAGGCTACCGCGGTTTAAATGAACGTAGATGAAACGAAAGTGATGTGCACCAAGATAGCATAGCATAGCAGATGGAAACCTGCCTCTGCTTTCCTCAATGGGAAGCAGGCGTAATTATATTGTGTATCATAATTCTATGAAAGACGTATAAAACTTGGCCCTTAATAATATAATACCATCCGTGAAGTCAGACCTCTTTGGTGGTCATCGTCAGAATTGGACCTGTCAAGTTGAATAGGTAAGTTTCTCTTGTCGATTGGTTGCTTAAATCAGTTATCGGCATAACGAATTTAATGTTTGTGGAGGCTAGATGTGCAGTCCAGTTTTACAGATTTGGTAATAAAAAAAATTACAAGTGTGATTTTAAAATCTGCAGAATATATTTTCAGAGAAAAATAACAAATTGAAATAATTCCTATTCTTTAAATATTATTAAAAAAGAATAGGTAGTTACATACAAAATTAATCTCCTTATATTACAGCAAAATGATCGAAATATGAACCCAAGTTTCCGTTAACTAGCCGCAACTGTGAAGGTTCCCACATAAACAAGGAAAATTAACCATAACATCAAAATGAGTTGCCGGCTCCTCCAAACTTATACGTATCCTACCGGAAATCGCTGTAGAACGCTTCTTGGAAGCTCCGTTCATTAAAGAGGATTTTGTATAACGTATTTTATAGCATACCATCACGCCTGTATTCCCCGAAGCTTAAGGCAGAGATATACTAAACGTACACCCACGGTTCGGAAAATCTAGGTCCCATGTAACAGGGGGCCTGCCTATTGCCATTAACCTGGCACAAATCTAAATGCATTCCTGCTACTGAGAATTTCATAAAAAACTCAATAACACTGTTCGACCTGGGAATCGACCTCAGGGCCTTTAGCGTAGCTAGCGCTTAGGACAACTAGACTAATGAGGCTATTAATGAGACTAATGATATTCACAACTTCCGGTGACAAATATATAGGTATATTATTATACGTTAAACCAACCATTTGTAATAACGACCCAAATATTCATTGGAGTAGGTACTTATAATGAATTGCCCGATTGATATTTACAATTCTTCATCTTAATTGAAATGAAAACCAATTCAGTGTTACCCAATACTCGGTGAATGACAGCCACTCAAATCATTCCCCCGTGAAAACGATTTTCTTACCGTTTTAAGGAGCATTCAACACGCAAAATTCGGGCTCGGTTACCACAAGGTATATTATCAAAACAAATTTTCGAAATTAATTAAGAAATTCGCAAAGTTCTTTTATATTCATGAAAGTAACGACTGTTAAGCGTACCGATCGTAAAACCTAGCCACGTTTTCAAAGTAAGTTTCAAATTAGCGTTTTGTGGCGAAAGCAAAAGGATGTTTGTTTTATATAAACTTTTTGTTTTCATTTGCAGCTTTAGATATAATTCGCTACAGTACATTTCACATTCTTAAATCTAATTTAACTAAACGATTTTATAATCATAATATTGTGAGAAGAATAAGAGATCTAAAAATTAAAATGTAGTGACTACGTACGCAAAACAGTATCGACTGACCCTGCATTGAAAATGCTTTCTGCTCAAGGCCAGCTTATAATTGATTTTTATAGCTTGATGTATAGCCATGTGTACGTAAATTGCCTTATTAGTCTAGTGGTTCTCAGGTCCTAGATTCGATTCCCAGGTCGAGCAAAGTGTTACTGGGTTTTCTAGGAAATCCTGAGTAGCAGCTCGGAGTTTGGATTTGCACCCGGTAATTGAAATAGGCTCGCCCCTTATAGCATGGAACCTAAAAATACCGGCGTACTATGGCTATCCGGTAGTATACACCTCACACCTCTGCCTAACCCTTCAGGGAATATAGGCGTGATGGTAATGACTACGTATATTTCCCTACAAAATGTTCCACAATAGTACAATTTCAGAAGTGTTGCGCAGTTTGAAAATTGTCGCAGAAACTTTAGCCTCAACGCAAGTAGTTTGAGTATTTGGATGTCACAATTACGGCAAGCAATAAAAGTTTTCCACGGGATGGTACGTGACGACGAAACGTAGACGTTACGTGTGACGAATGGACAATAGCGAACCGTTAGTGATACCAGGATTAGATAAAACCGTTTGGGAAGTCGGTGACTTCTATTTGAGCGGGTCTTTTATTTTCGCCACCGACTTCCCAAACTGTTTTAGACAAAATTATTTTATTATTTTTTGAAGGCGGTTTAACTTTTTTGTTAAAAGTAATTTTATTTTGTAATTTTTAGTGGAAAGTTTGTTTAGAAGTACTTGTTAGCCAACTAAACGCACTGCTCCAATAAGACAGCGATGTTTCGAAGTAAACGATAATATCATCGATGTAAACAAATTTTAGATTTTTGTTGATATTTTCAAAACTGCTTAACCGATTTCGATAAAATTTGAACGGGACCACCTCTGAAGTATGACCTACCAAACAAAAAAACAATCATTAAAATAGGTCCACAACTGGCGGAGATATCGCGTAACAAACATACAAAAAAAAAAAAAAAAAAACATACAGACGAATTGAGAACCTCCTCCTTTTTGAAGTCGGTTGAAAATTACTTTTAACAAAAAAGTTAAACCGCCTTCAAAAAATAATAAAATAATTTTGTCTAAAACAGTTTGGGAAGTCGGTGGCGAAAATAAAAGACCCACTCAAATAGAAGTCACCGACTTCCCAAACTGTTTTAGACAAAATTATTTTATTATTTTTTGAAGGCGGTTTAACTTTTTTGTTAAAAGTAATCAATAAACGAAATAAAAAAACATATTAAGTTTCTTTAAGTACCTTTATAAATCTTATGGAATTTATAAAAGTACCTAAATAACCCTCTGAGATATTTGGCAAATAACGGCTTATTAAGTTTCTTTGTAAAATAGGGTATTTTACCAGCGACTTCAAATAAAAGAAAACAAAGTATTGTTATTATTTTAACAGAATAATCTTGAAAATCTACGAGCTCTTTTGTAAATATTCATTGTCTTCTTTATCGCAGAGACCGAAAAAGAAACATTTATGTTAGCCATGAATACTTAGTTGGTTCTTAGTAAAATAAAAATAGATTAAAAGTCTAAAACATTATGATTCGGGCCATAACAGTTTATTCTATAAGTACGTTTTAAGTAAAGTAGTTAAAAATGTGACCGTGAGAGTTTGATGAGGTATAATTAAGAATGCTTTTTATTGGGAAATTGTTAATAGCTCAAAGATAAGATTTATGGCCATTTTGGAAAAATAATCCCTATGAAATTACACACAGACCTGAGAACATACTGGCGCGTGTCTCAGGTAAAACTAGGTGATTGTATGCTGAAACTAAAAGAAAGTCTTTAAATAAATTGTGTGTGTCGATGTCGACATCATAAGGAAACTGTATATTTTACGTGTTGAGTGTATGCAACAATCGATTGTCGAGCGTCGATTCGCAAATATTAGCTCTGACATAATGACAAAACCGCATAGTCAATGAGATTGTCGGGCGTGCGGTCCGATTTCAGGCTATTGGTTGCATCCCTACAGTTATATTAGCTCATACGACTAGTAAACAGAAAAACAATTATAGTTGCTGACGTCATTTATCGATTGTACCAATCAATCAGTTTCTGAGTTTGTTTCGGCATTTCTTCTCATAGTTCGTCAGAAAGTATGTCAGCGGCATCTCATTTATAAAAAAGTAACCTTGAATAGAAAATTTGAATAAAAAAAATCATTTGAATTAAAAAAATCATTTAATTTAAAAAAATCATTTGAAACACCTTTGTAATGTTACGTAAGTATGTACAATGAAAGCATGTATGTTGTGACCAGTACAAAGAAATTTCAGGAACAAAGTCCATATATTCCGCCATTTTATTTGACCTTTTAACCTTAGTTGACTTTTACGGGTTGTGCACGATTTTAGAAATGGTTTTCCTGGAAGGTCAGCAAGTATAATTGAACGAACTTTTGTTATTTCCGTGTCAAATAATTTGGGAAAAAATATATGGTGTATAATTTATTTGTATACAATGATATAGTTTCAAAACTGTATAATTACACCGCGCGGAAAAAAATGTGTAAACTATATATAAAAAACGATGAAGACAAAAATATATCTTTTTTTTACGTCCCTTTTGGTTTTCCACTCTACAATGTGCAGTAACAAGCACAGGACAATAGGTAGGTACGAACGAGGGTTGAAGAGGGTTGGCCACTGGATCCTTAACGAATTGTTATTTTGATGCATTCATTCGGAAAAACAATCGGGGCTCGTGAATTGAAGGGACAAAATTAAAGATTGGGTACGGTTAACTGTGATTATGCCTGCAGTTGAAGAATAAAAAGATGTTCTTGTGTAAACAATTTCGTAGATTTTTATTTTTATTTAAGTAATTTTTCTCTCTTCCCTTTAAGAGTCTTCTTCTCTTGTCGGTGGAACAATCGTCACTGTTCTCTATTCTCTGTCTTATGTTTGACCTCTTGATACGACTCCACTCCCACTTTTGCCTTCGCTTTAACTTGCGCTGTCAAAAATATTAAATGATCTTTCCTTTGATAGTTTACTGAATCAACTTTACATTTTGTGGGAAAACTAAGAGAAGCTGTATAGCTTCTCCAATTTAACTACAGACAAATAACGGCGAAATAATGACAGGATGTGTTGATAAAATTATTGCATTCTAATAACTTGCAAATGGTAAATATATAACAATATTTTGAGAGAACGGAGCTTATTAACCAACGAAATATAGCGTTATAACGTTATTTTGTCTTATATTTATAATTAAAAGAGTATTGGTAGAGGTTAGCGTTGTCTTGAATTTTCGAAAGTTATGTAATTGGAAATTTTCATGATCCTTCAATTGCGAATACGAACATTGGTAGTGTGTAGTTTTTGTTGATAGGCATGATAGGCACATATTAAGTAATTATCACCGAGTGGGAGTCCGACATCTTCACTAAGTGAAGTGAATTCTTAAAAAACAATCTAGTTACTCTGTACGAAGCTATCGTTTCGGATATGATACTTTTGGGAACACTTGCAGCTAAGTAACAAACATAAATACGTACTAATACAATTTGTCAAATCCATATTCCGAGCTAGCTTTTCTAGGTACTTCCAAAAAAATAAAAAAATATACTAGCTCGAGAAAAATTGTTCCAATCTGTATAATAAAGTAATCGTGGGCGAGTGCTCTCCGCTGAGGTGCCAGTTAACGCCTTCAGGAGGGTTAAGTGAGGATAATTTCCCTTTGCGTGCCCACTCCTAATGACGAGCGGGAGCTAGAGCCACTGAACAGGCAAGCTTAGAAGATGCACAGGAAACTGAAACTGATATAACAAGGATAATCAAGCAATATCAATAGATTAGTTACAAGGTCGGCAAACATCATACTTCGGAGCGGTCGTGACCGCGACTTACGAGTCGTAGGTCGTAGGTTTGAACCTTGACTTTACTTTGACAGACAGACAGCTTTACTTTGTATAAATTATTTCATCACCACTGCTCCCAAAACGGTGAAGGAAAACATCGTGGATGGGCCGGTCCCTCCACGATGTTTTCCTTCACCGTTTCATGTCCCAGCACCGAATATTCGAAGAGGTGGACATCTACAAATCCGCAATGGGCCCGCGTGGTGGATAACGGCCCACTCCCTCTCACCGAGAAAAGGTTTGGTCTATTTATTTAGTGAGTAGGTAATAAGTCCAGTTTTTTATGGAGAAATGTGAGAATAGCAGGGTATGAATTGAACTTTTACAGTGGTCTGTTTTGTGGTAAGAGGGAGCCAGGGAGCAACGCACCCTCTTGGGGAGGGGCAATTTCGATTTTCTTCGTCTTGAATATATTTTTTTGTTTAATTACTTATTCTTTTTTGGCTTAGTTGCTAATCGTAATGCGAAAAGGGTAATAAGTTTAAAATAACGGGTAATTGTAAAATGTTTAAAGAAGCATTTTGAATGTTTTGTTAATAAAAGAATTGGGGTTTATTTTCAGTATAAGTAAATTGTTAGTAGTAGTAACACCGTACCTTATTATTTACATTTAAAAATAAAATCTGTGAAATACACTACCTCATTATTCTAGTAATCTTAAGCGCAATGCCACGCTAGATTCCCAGGTCGAGCAAAGTATTATAGTTTCTTAGTAGCAGTTAGAAGTCTGGATTTGTGCCCGTTTAATGGCAATTGCTCACCCCCCGCCTCGGTAAAGGCGATGGCTGCGATAAAATTTGTCAAAGATTTAGGGTACGCACGGCCACACATCAAGCTATACAAAACCAGTTTACGCCGGCCTCCTATTGTATGGGAAGCCTATACAATGTGAGATCAGCTTAAACTGGTATAGGTTGTATTTTGATTTGTATAGGTTGACCTGTAGCCTGTGTACATGGAACAGAAACAACATTATCAGAAAAGTATATATTTATATCCAAAAACCGCCATATATTCAACTCTGACGCAGTGAATCCACCCCCTCTGACCTCTAACAGAGCTGGCAGATCCTTATTTAGTGGTAAGCACCGGAAAGAAGATGCATTGCTACTATGGGAACTTGAGGATCGTAATAAATTCACAAACCTTTCATCTACGCGTTACGCAAAATCCCATTTATTTTATCAACTAAAGCTTTTGGGAAATTGCTAGTCACATTTCTGTGTTCGCTGTACATATTTGTAGTACGGTCAACCCGTTTTTGTGTTTAGGTGAGATTGACGAACGGCGATTGATTTTAATTTATATAGATAGGTCTGTTATTTCAATAAATTCAACACCAGTTTACTAGAGTTACAACACAGATAACAAAGCCCAGAAATCCAAAATGTATATCTCACATTTCTGCGACTTCGGCAATAATTCACCATCGTCATCCACAGCCTGACTTCATCCACTACTGGATATAGGCCTCCTTAGGTTTTTGCCATCCACCACGGTGCCGTGTCACTTTTATCCAAGTACGCCCAAAGACTTGAATTATGTCATTGACCCATCTTTCTGCTGGACGCCCAACATTCCTACTACCATTATCATACGTACTCCACCTATCTTCACTCCGTCACGCAAGTATCCTACCACCATTTAATTAGTGAATCAAATAAATCAGGAACACCAGTGATCTTGTAAGTCCTGAATCCGATAAGTCACACATAATTTTCATTATCTCTAGCTGAACGTTGTAATGGAATGTCCACATCGCAGCCCGTGCGAGATATTTGCCTTAATTAAAACTTGTCCTGGTCCAGCGGAACGTGGATTAATAACAACTAGATAGAGCCACGGTATTGCTATAGTTTTAGTCTATAGGGGTAGAACGTTCTGTATCCTGGATTGAAACAAAAAATAAAGGTTTTGTGAAGCAAAAACCTTTAGATAAAAGAATTATGAAAATTTATTTTTTTAGTAGTTAAGTTTGGGAAATCCCCATGTTGAAAATTTTAACAAGAAAATGTTGCTTCACAAAGTGATATTTTTTGTCTCATGATGATCGTCGATTAGGTCTGGTAAGTATTATTATATTGTCACGCCTGTAGGTATTCCGCAAAGTAAGACGTGTACAGTTTGTTTGAAATAAGTAAGCCGATCGGAAATTGTCTGCAAGTGGTTTAGAAGTGGTAAATTTTAATAGAAAGAGTCGGTATAAAGATAATTAGAGTCGTATATGTTTCACATTTCTAATTATTTTGTTTACTAATTTCTATATTTATGTATTGAAACACTTGAATTAAACGATTTTATCACCGCGGTAGTTCGGAACGGCTAACTTCCGATCGGCTTACTTATTTTGAACAAACTGTATCAATTACTTATGTATACCAACAGCGCGCTGGTACGATTTTGGTTCCATTTAATAAGGATGACTCAGTGCAATGAACCGGGCAGAAATCTAAACTCTGATCTGAATTTTATAGAAAATCCTAGTCTTTGCTCGACCTGGAAATCAAACTAGTAGAACTTAGAAACTAGTGGAACGGTCGCGCTTATGACGACTAGAAATGGCAAGTCAATTTCATAAAAAAATCCAACGTTCTAAATTCAAACTCTTCCAGTACGTCTTTAGATCTTGGTGAGCGCGCTCGTGTCCAGTAGCTGAACAGTTTGTCTTACAACGGAACTCATTAAGTTACGAGCAATATCGAATCGGTGCTCTTCAGCTCGTTAATTGGCGCAATGTTCATTGCGTAATAGCTCCTCATCTCACGAGGATTTTCAACACGAATTACTCTACAATAATAGTGTATTTTGTGGGTATGTTAGGGAAATCATAATTATTCATAGTACTTTGGAGGTTTCATGAATAACTATAAGGTGTATTTAATATCTTAGCAATATTAAGCTTGGTAGGCCAGCTGAGTACCGTGCGGTAATAAGTAAGTAAGTACTACGGATTAGTAAGTACTACGGATTAGGATCCAACTATTATTTAAAAAGCTATTTGACCATGTAATTATAAATGACAAGGTTTTAAAAATCGTAATAAACGACGCGAAATACTAATGTTGACGCTAGTAGGTACTATATAATTATAAAGTTTAATAATATTTTACAGTTACAGTGATACAGACTTTAATTTGAGTGGTTCTTTTGTTTTCGCCACCGACTTCCAAAACTATTTTAGACATAACATTATTTACTTTGATTATTTTTTAAGGCCATTTTAATTATTTTTTTGGATAGTTAATACGAATTGCACAGTTCTAAATAGTGGGCCTTATGGAGAAGAAAGGGCAAGAAAATCCATTTAAACTCTTTTAAATATTAATGCTTATAATGCAAATGTTTTTATTCCATTTATAATTTAGATAAATCAATACGAGAATTATACAGCAAGATGGGACAGATAATAATAAATATATTAAGTTTAAACTCACGTCACGCAAAAACGTCTACCAATATTGGTAATACAAGCAAACAAAAAAACGTTATAACAAAGAGTGGCAGTGATATCAAATGTAGCGAAAGTTTGAGAGTGATCATTCTGATCGTAATTCTATTAGTTTCTAGCTGTGACCCGCCGTTTAACTCACGTCCCAATAGGATTTACTTAGATAACTTGGTTTCTAAGCGGCTTATTAACATGAACCATGCCACAGATTTTAAGGTAAACCTTCAGCAATACAACTGTGAAAACCTCATCCAATTTCACGCAGTTGTTTTTCCATGATACGTGTACAAACATACAGACTAATAAAAATATAAATTTGTTGTTTTGGCTTCTGTTGCTCTATAGAACCTCCATATAAGTTTTTCTTTAATATCTATAATGTACAGTGGATTATAGCTGTTTCCTGACCCACCCTAGGTGGGACGGTGGGGTTTCAGTGGGTCAGATCATAGTACAGACATCGGTCTGTGACGATTTTATTATAATGTGTTACATAAAATCTATAGCTTAGGTATCATTATAGTTTGAAGTTCGCTAAAATCAATTTCGATCTGACCATAACCACCAATAAATAACAAAATGCGCCATTAAATAGCTGTCTTGTCCAAATAAAACACACATTTGTCCGGTTAATTCCGACCCGGACAGAACTCATTGATGTATACCGTGGAGCAGATGAACCGACTGCGGGACGGCACCGGAACGTGAGGATGACGTCCGCTTTCCGGATTAGGGAATATACTGCTTTTTGTAGATAGAAAAATATTATTTATGTTAGTCTGATTATCTGCTACTTATAGATATAAATGAGATGGTAGTTTACTGCAGTATTAGACAAAATATAACGGCATTTTTTTTTGGGTCGCACATTACTACTATTTACCCCTCTACTAAGCTAAATGCTTGTATTACGAGTGGGTCCACGTCGGTAGTGCAATGAGTGGGTTTCGAACAGGCAACCACATGATCGTAAGTCCGGCGCCGAAGTCATTAGGCTACCGCCGCCCGCTTCAAAATAAATAGCGAGATGTCGAACACGACATCTCGCTTTTTATTTATATATAATTTACTATTAAATTTCAACAACTAATTATTAATTCTAACAATACTGTTGTATTGTTAGAATTACTGCATTTTAGAGTAGTTAGTATAAATAGATTACATAACTTTGTATTTATCGTAAAATAACAGAGCTTATAAGCAGTCATAGTCAAGTGATATGACCATGGACTGCCAAGTCGTAGATCTCGATTTCGAATCCAAGGCACGCATCTCTGACTTTTCGTTATAATTTGCGGTGAAGGAAGACATTGTGAGGAAACCTGCATGCCGAGGTTTTCTCGATGGGGTGTGAAGTTTTCCAACCGTAGTAAGCTAGCGTGGTAGACTATAGCCTAATCATGCTCACTTTTAGAGGAGATCCGTGCCCAACAGGGGGACAATAAAGGAGTTGATGATGCTTGGAGCAAAAGAGCCAACATTGAAATAAAGATGGCATTATATTCGTTATTTTTCTGTTACTATAGTTCACCCAAGGTGTATATCTTAATACTATTTTAGCGGTTTACTGCTGTGGTGTCTCATTATAAGGCCTATTTTGGCTTGTAGTCTTTCTGGCATGTGGCGAGCTTTGGCGACCCAGTTCTATGTTACAGTTTGGTATTTAGCTGAGCGACGTTCCTAAAATATGTATTGGATAAACGCTAATTACAGTGCACATAGAAAATGGATAGGTTATGGTTATGGTTTTTGTGTTGTATTGCTGATTTTAGTGAATCGAGGAATTAAAATATATTTTTTAGAACAGGAGTGTAATAAAAGAAAGAAAATAGATAAATATGTCATAAAATTAAAATATGCGAGCTTAACAAATTACAAATAAAAAAAAAACAGACAATGTAGTTAGTTCATTGTATTCATTTTGCGTATTAAATAAAAATGATATTTATATATTTCTTAGAAGATTTATATCTTTTGACGCTTTTATTATAGTAGTAGTAGTAGATAAAAAAATTCTCATCGGATGCCGATCTAACCCCACGAAAAAAATGCAAGTTCAATTAAAGACGAAAATCTTTCCCTGCTCATAATTTCGAGATCCACACATACCCTTATACTTCCCCAAGTTGTAGGGTCCAATGATTGGGGGAAGCAATGTACCGATTACATCGTTCCCTCGATATTTAGAGGTTTACCGGCAACGATTGCGTAATGAATACCTTGGAATCTTGGTACGCTTATTACCTTACATTTCTTAGCAACTTTCATTCATTTGACGTATTAAGAAACTCCTTATCATAGTTGTTTCACATACATACATACCTGTATTCCTCGAAGGGTCTTTCACTAAATATCGTCGTACTACATTCTACATAATAAGAAAACTAAGACGTAGGTATATTTACCTTTTGCAATAGCTTTTTATGTTTTGCTGGCTCTATAGATAAAACTAGTTCACTTTATCTGGACTGGCATACAGTATTGTAATCTAGCGTTTGCTGTGGTCATATTTCACTGATTCGACGGGTGTGCAAGCATTGGCTTCTCCATGAGGCCAAGCATCGGATTAATGGCTCCCGCCTTTTTCTGCTACAGTCCAAATACATAGGTAAGATTTGGATTTGACTTTTAGTCTAATATATGTTATCTTTTTTGATATTTTAGTAAGTTTAATATTGAATTTTTTGTTGTTGACAAATTTCATGTTAATGCTTAAATAACAATGCTTAAATATCAATTTACTTGGCACTAAACAAGTGGTCTGAAGCGCGTCTGCAACGTTAGAGGTCCTCGGTTCGATTTCATGATCCAATGAAGGTGTTATTGGGTTTCCTATAAAAGTCTCACTAGCAGGGAGTTTGAGTTTGCCTGATTAATGGCAATAGGGTCACCCGCCATTCCATGGGACCTAAGCATATCGGCGAAGTGTGTTCATTACTAAACCTCTGCCTAAGCCAACGGGAAAACAGGCGTGATTGTATTTTGAAATATCCTTATATTACTAATATGGAAACGTAGATCTCAAAAAAAAAAAATATTCTTATTTTTAGACCAATCCGTTAGAAAATTAACAGCACAGCCATGTGGAAAATTATGCAGGCGTAAATAATTCATTTTAATTAGCTTAATTTTCTTTGGCACCGGTCGTAATAGTCGCATTTTGTAAATTACAAGTACTGTGTAATACCCTAATACAATAAAAGCTTGGTGTTAACAAATCACGCCGAGGTAAGGACGACATTAAGCGAGTGCGAAATATTAATTTTAATATATTCAGACTGGGCCCGCTTCGGCCGCGGCAGTAAATTAAGTAAGCGGAAGAAAGCTCATTTATTTTTGGGCGGATGCGGCGAAATTCACATCCGCGTTAAATACACAACCCGACGAAACGCGCACTTTCCCGTTTCGAGTGTTTTCTATTAAAATTTAATTTCCCGCCCAAATTACTGTCTTTTTGTTCATTCACTTTCTGAATTTCTGATGACGAAATTAGCTCGTCGCCTGATCATTAATTCATACACTGAAACATGTTTAATTGAGAATTGTTATTAAATATTAATGAAACATTTTAGCTCAGCGATGCGTACATAAAACGTACATATTTATGGATATTACTTTGGTAAATTAATTATTCGTATTGAGATGGAGAAAGTAAACTAATCCTAGCGTCGGAAAAGTGGCTTCTATTTAGAAAGTGGCATCGTGAATAGCATAGTTGAACCCCCTTAGTGGGGTTCCACCCATGCATTAACGAACAGTATCATGCCCTATCCGAAACTAAGTGAAACCGATAGTAATCTCGGCTTTCCAAGGTTAATTCTATTAGCAAAATTGGGCGCGCTGCCTGTGTCTCACTTTAATTAAATTTTTGTGATATCGGAACCCATATTGGGCTTTGTTAGCCTACGAGCTATATAAGTACAAATATTACAATAGTATTGTGCTAAGGTTGAATGTCCGATTGACTGTTAGCTTTTGTTAGATTTTTTGGCAATCCGACTGTATACGTTATAACAAAGATGAAAAATTTGAAATATATATTTTAACACAAAACATTTTTTAAACATTTTATATATTAAAATGTTTCAAAAATGATTAAAAAACTTTTCCCAGTACGTTCATTTGCATAATTTTGAGTTTAGGTATGTATTTACATTAGGATACGGGCATAAAGAATAAAACAAACTTTTACCCATAGTTGGATAAAATGAGGCCTTCCCCAAACTCCAAGCTAAGTGCGTCAAAACTTTGACCACAACTAATATAGTCCAAACACTCCCAAAAACAACCTCTAACACGCAATTACAAAACGAAACGACATATCACCAACAACAACAACTGTCCACATGTTGTTCTATTCATTAAACCCCGGCTGCTGTATCGCACATCTAAAATACAACAGCGAGCCAATTAAAGTTGACCCTATGGCGTTCCGCTACTGCACTCTTAATCAGGCGGCAGATACACGGTTAATTAATGTGATCCGCTTTTATTATTCTCCACGTAAAGTAGGGATATTCGTCAGGATTGTAAACGGTAGTGTTGGCTAAAGATTTTGGCATTATGCTCACTATTTACGAACTATTAGCGAGCTTGATTTGTAGTTGGAGTTAATTCTGGATACCAATATTGAATCCTATATTAAAACCACGTTTTAATTTTGTTGTCAAAATGCAAGCCAGCTGTGGTATGGAGCATAAGGTTTTGATATGTGGTTAATGATTGTGTCAGATGTGTAAAATAGGGTACATATTCTTTCTTTTATTTTCTTAAATGCAAACGCAAATCCCAAATGCAAGCTTTGAACACCGTTACGAGTATATTCTTATGTAAGAATAAGATAAAACTAGATGCCTGAAAATGTTACATTTCATATTTTAATTCTTCAGACTTATTGCTAGGAATGCAACTCTGAAATGTTGAAAGCGACCATTTTGAGTCGAGAAACACAGCGTCATAACGAAATGACGTCTGGATTCAGTCTTCATGCAAGTATTCTACATAATTTACAACATTCAAGTTTAGTAGTTAAAAAATATAAGTTTTAGTTTAGTTTAAAAACATATGGGTTACTGTATGGGTATCGTAGGTGTATTTACAAACACCCAGAATGGCCCCTGAGACGATTTATAATCTATACAAATATTTGTTCCATCTGGGGAATCGAACCCTCGATCAATGGCACAGGTTGATCGCTGAGCCCTTACTCCTACCATGCCCTCAAAAAAATATTCAAAACAAGTTGAAGCGTTATTATTATTATGTTGCATATTCATAACGAAATACATTACTCGTTTTGTTGTGCTAGACACGAAAACTAATAATGCGTGTTCTGTAATGTAAATGCAATATTTCCCGGCTCGTCGGGCTGTCACTCACGAGCGTTGCGTGATCGTCATTGCAATCTACAGACTAAGTATATGACCTGTGCCAGATATGGGGTGCGTCCATAATATATTATATTATACGAGTTTGTATATAAATACTTCGAATAGTTGATGAAATTATCTATGCCTGCTTCCTCCTGACTGGTATGTAACCAAAATTCGGTCGATGTCAAAATGGCCCCAACTGGAAATCGACCGAATTCTGGTCGCCTCTCATTCGTCGTAGTCGTAGTTCGTTGGTAGGTACTCACATGTACTGAATATCATCAAGCCTGTGTTCTCGAAAAGTAAGCCTTATGAAAGGAGAGGTAACATAGGAACATCAAAGTTCACAACATATACTTTATACAATATTCTATGTCATATTATGTGACCAGGAGTAAGCTTATGCCATTAATCGGGCAACAATCCTCAATAAGACATGGGAATAGACCTCAAAAAAATTCGAAATTGATGGGAATAAGTAAATGAAAAAGTGCAAATCTATTATAAACGTTACAGGTTAAGTTTTAAATGAACGTCATTTATTAAGTTATTATCTACCTAAGCTTATTACTGTTGTCCTAGAAGGATAGTTCGTTAAAAATCAATAAATAAATGTAAATGTTTTATTATATTCTTTTTAAAGTTACTGTATAATAAATATGTAGTGTGAACCCACACTAATATGGCACAACACTATTTAGTCTACAATCAACATTTTCCAATATGTCCCTACTTGTTTAACCAATTCCCAACATTTGCCAGGGGCGACGTATTATTCGTCTGTGAGGGGACGTCACTCAGTTGCTGCGTTATGGCTACGTGCTTGCAATCACAATCCGGTCAACGCAATCTAGCCCCTACCAAGAGTTTACACGCGTTATAGTCGCTAGCGTCTATCGACGAATAAATGTCTTATCATTTTAGTTCCTCACACCGCTAATGGCGCTTTTCATACAAATATTTTCTGACTTGATTGACTGCCTCATTAGTCTAGTGGTCCTAAGCGCGAATGCTACGCTTGAGGTCCTGGGTTCGATCCCCAGGTCGAGCAGTGTTATTGGGTTTTTCTATGAAATTCCCCGTAGCAACTCGGAGTCTGGATTTGTGCCCGGTTAATGGCAATAGGCTCGCCCCCTATTACATGGGACCTAAACATATCGGCGAAATGTGGGTGTATATTAGTAGGCACTCTTCTGCGTAATCCTTCGGGGAATACAGGCGTGATGGTATGTTATTTTTCCACGGGTCGCTAGCGACTATCGAGAACGTTAACTCCTAGTAGGATGACTGCAGCGCTAACTTTGTTATCAAACAAAGTATTGATTTTTAGATCACCGTTATTTAGCTGTCAAAGTCTTTATTAAAGTCTGCAACTTTTATAGCGTGTTTGAGGCAACGTACCGTTAGCTGTAGAATAGGAAATATAAATTCAATTTAATTGAATTCTCGTTGAAGTGTTAAAACATTCGATAGTTAACGCTAGTGGTTTGGACAAATTGGGATCAAATATTAAAGCTTGCCGTACCAAGTATTGGCATTCCTATTATATAGATAATATTTAAAATTTCTTCGCCGGAAGTAGGCTTCACTTATCAGTAAAAAAGGTTAAAATTAATAAAGGTTCTTTAAAGTCACGGATAATAAAAGAAACATGAAATCGATATATATACTGCACTGACCGTGTATTTTTAATATAATTTTGAAATAATATAAATAATTGTAGTGTAGAAGAAAATAAACATCTTTCGTGCCTTATTAAAATATTCCTGAATAATAAATATAATGTTAATCAGATTGTATACCTAGTCTTGGTAAGCCCATAATAATCCAGTAATCCAGTAATTTGACCCAAGATCTTTGCTAAAATATATGTTTTCTTTTTAACTGTGAGTTTACATAAGATAAAGTTTTCGTGGCTTAGTTGTAACTATTCTATATCCGTGAATGGGTGACCATTCTTAACTCATAAATACGCCTTCGTGCCTCTGAAGGCACGTAAAGCCGTCGGTCCCGGTTGTCATACTAACACCCATGACAATTAATAATGAAACCTAAAAAGCCTTCGAAAAAAGACTGTCAAATCTTTCGTTTATATCAGTAACATACCATCAAAACATACCATCACTGTACCTGTATTCTCCGATGGGTTAGGCATAGGTGTACTTAATGTACACCCACAGTTCGCCGGTATGAGGTCCCATGTAATATGGGGCGAGCCTATTGCCATTCACCGGGCACAAATCCAGACTCCGAGCTGCTACTGAGAATTTGCTACATAGAAAAACCCATTAACACTTTGCTCAACCTGGGGATCGAACCCAAGACCTCTTGCGTAGCAGTCGCGCTGAGGACCACTAGACTAACGAGGCAGTTTTATATCGGTATTGTCCAGAAATAAGGTTGCAGGAGTCTGATGGGTAAAATCATCATCTGAGTAGAATGGTAGTCTACTCCAACATATTCGGGAAAAGGCTGAGAGGATATTAATGAGATTGCAAGAGAGAACTTCTGCTCTTAATTCACATAATAACAATGCGCTTAATAAACTAACTTATAACTTTTAATCATGCAAGACGCATACCCGCGTATATCTTAGTCGGATAGTTTCCTTGCATTCTGGAACAAGAAACTACAATCAATAACAAACTTTGTACCTTTTTCATTGGCGTGTTCACTTCGAATTAGATTTTGTATGAAGATATAAAGTATTGCTTTAACTTCTCTGTTCCAATTGCAAAACTTGTAGTCTTGCAATATTTTTCTTCTATAGTTTAGGTGCACTGGTATTAAAAGTTTTAAATTACAGCGTTGGTTGGTAAAGTACTACGTGTTTTGCAGTTGCTGTTTGTTATAACTGTAAGTACTGCCGTGGATTGGTATTTCGTTTGTTTATTTCTATTTAAATTCAAAGTATGATAGTGATTTCAACGTGTTCAATAATATTTGTAAAAAAATATGATAAAGCCATGATCGCATGATATTCGAATGTATGAATTTCGTGTGTGTATCATGAGTAATCATAAGTGAAGTGTTTGTTATATAATTTGTTTGTAAATAATTGTTTAGCCTAGGTAAATTACAGACGAAGGCTTGCTGGCACACACATACACTGATTTTACGTTTATGTGCCTAAATAACAATGCAGCTCCGGTGCAAGTAAACCTTTAGAAGCATAAGCTCTGAAATTGGGCTAAATCCCAGTTTACTTAAGTGCGATTCCAACTCCAAACACAGGCAGCACTGTGTTAACCCCGACTCAACACTGAGTCTACTTCGTATACTTCGTACGAAGTGACACGAGTCATAGAACTGCGTAGTTTTCCGTGTTCGTAATGGAAAACGTCCTCCGTATAGCGACTACCATGCGTTATTTGAATGTGTAATCCCAAGCTTTCGCGTGCCAAGGATTTCGTGGATTAGAAATATCAGCAGTATAACGTTCAGAAATATTTCGCAATAACAGTTATTATACGTACACTACGTGCTTTTTCACTTGAGCAATCTTGCTTTCCAGCGGAGTTTGAGCCGAATATGCAGCGTAGTGTTGTTTGATTATTCTGTTTAATACCGGTGCAAGCTTGCCAGTATTTGGAGCTGCCTCTTCCAGTTTGTGGCCTTAAATGTGCAAATATATTATGAATCTCAAAAGTTCTCAGTGAACATAAAATTTTAATTGTTCCAGCTTCTTGACTGCTCGCAATGCGGTTCTTTTTAATCTTATTTGTAAGACTTGATTTTCCCAAAATGCTTCAATGTCCAGAGATGTTGCAAAATAATAATAATAAGCATTTGCGAGTTTCAATGAAAAAAATTGTAAATGCAATAATATGCTGTAACTAATTAACAGTATATTATACTTATGTACGAGTATAATCATATAAATATTAATTAAAATGTAATATCTGAAAACGTAACAATTTATTTGCCAAAATAAATATATACAAACTCATTATATCCTTAATCCTAACCTTTTGCACGCCAGAGTATAAACGTATCGCCGTACCCCTGACGCCAGGCCACTTTTTCTGTAAAATTCCACAAAGTAGTGAAAACACACTAAAGTAATGATTAAATTGTTTATTTCATAATATGGTGCGACGTATATTTGTCATATATTTGTGACGTTGGCGTTCAAAAGGTTAACATTTATAAATGTTTAATGTTATACTGATGTAATACTGATATTGAAAATGACTAATAGAACAGTAACACTGCCATCTACATGATGGATTTAATTTTAATCACGATTTAAATAACTTTTCCCAAAACTACCCTTCAATATAACTTAGACATCGATGTACATATACTCCATTTGGTTAGGTACTTAACTAAAGGTAAACAATAAAAATGGCGGCGTTCAGGGCTCTTCAACCTTTATTACAATGGTATCTTATGAATTGGAAGTGAAATTAATAACAACACATCTAACAATCAATAAAAACAACGAACAAACAAAACTATAACTAAATAATACAATTTACGGCAAAAGAAACACAAAAACGAACGAAAGTACAAACTGTTACGAATGGCGTCTGGTTACCCGACTAAGTATAATATCGGTTAATTATTTTGCCGCGCTTCCTCGCGCTACTACTTCTTAATTTTTTCGAGTTATCAAAAGTCTAATATGTAGAAAAAGGTTTTGATTTCCTGTCTTTTTAGATTCTTTCTAGTAGGCACATTGCAATACTTTATGACATAATTATCAGATTTGATTTATTTATTGGTCGCAAGCTTAAGAATTTATAATTACCATTTAATATTAAACAAAGTAGTAAAATATGCTAGTCTAGTAAAGGAAAATTATTTTGAATGATTAAATAATTTATTTTGGTTACGTTTTGTTTCAAATTGAAAAATGGCCCTATAAAAAACCTTTTTTATGATTTGTTTACCTTTAGTTAAGTACCTAACCAAATGGAGTATAGGTTGTCAGATGACCTCGTTAGTATACTAGTGAACGGGGACATGACAATCCCGCAAATGCTGCAGGACTCGACTTTCAATCACAAACTCGTTACAAACACACAACGTAAACTTTGAGAGCAACGACTTCATAACAAATACAACAGGTTACTTGACGTGAGCTACAAAGCTGCAGACTACTACCTATCCGTTATTCCACACAGCCTTGTACCCTGAAAGGTTCTTCACAATGTGTTCAGTCGTGTTATAAGCTCTCTTAAGGCCACTTTACGGTGAGCGTATAACTTACATTCTACGCTTTACTTTGTGCTTTGTGAACTACGAAAATTATTGCTGCATAATTTCAGCGCCAGCTTGGGACGACGTCAGGTATTATTTACTGTCTACAAAGTTCGATTACCGAGTCCTTGTGAATTAAAGAGCACATTTCAGGGCTGTAGATCGAACTGTATTATCTTATAACTTTTTTGTATTTCAATAATCCAAGTAGAATTTGGCTAAATAAAAAAAAAACCGCAAGTATTTTTAGCTTACGCAAATGTATATATAGAAATAGGCTTACTTAACATCGTGATAAGCTACTTAAGATAAGGCTGCACTCCATTTCGTGGGCGGATTTCTCTGTGGTCTCAAACGAATTTTTGTGGAACCCTCTTATCAAGGGAATGCCTATTCACGTTAACAAATACGCAATCTACAAGAGCCAAGGGAACAATCCGGTTCATAGTAGGGCTTTGACGGCGGCGGGACGCGTAATATTTGCCGGCTGCGGCTAAATTGCATCTCTCGCGTTCCTGGCTGACAACTTTAATCAACTCGATGGGAATTTGTCTTACTTGCGAGTTCAGCTCACGTCTCCGCGGATCCACTGAACAATGAGATTTGCTTTAGATAAATTCTTGCGTTGGGAGCGCGAGAACTGAATGGATGCCCTGTTCTGTTATTCTGTGTACCCACATCTGTTACATGCTGCAAGCGAGAAACTACTTTATTTTCTTAACTAGTTTAAAGAAAAGCTTTTGTTATATAGTGCTTATCACACACTTATATCTTTTTCAAGTTAAGATTTTAAATGACTATATTATGGGTTTACAGACTACCCAACGTTTAAAACATTTTGTAAACCAAAAGAACAATTACACTTTTTATTACCAAAAAATATTATAAAGTCATACAATTACCCTTCGCGTCGGGGATGAAGTTAAAACATTATAATGAAATACCAGCCCATTCTTTACGACTCCATTAAGTTGTTGGAGAAAAAATAAAGGAAGGGAGGAAATGGCAACCACTCAGCACAGTCCAGCCCTCGTCAAGATTGGACGGAGCCGCGAAAATTCTTTTCTCGATCGACTGACTTCCATGAATACTAATGTTCGGGGGAATGGGTGAAACATCACCAATACAAATGGCGTCGCAGATAATAGCGTGAGGTGATAAGTAAATGCTGGGAAATTCTATTTATATCGTTAGAATACAACGTGGATGGCATGAAACGTACCACTGTTACAGATTTGTTCTGAAAGTCTGCCAAATACGGTATGCAAAGTAACGGAATATAAACTAGAAGCTATGTGGACATATATGTGCAGTAATCTACCTGCAGAGTAATTATTTACACAAACGGCTGCCTATGCTAAAGCAAAATATTTCCCGGTAAGGTGGCGTGGCGTTCAGACGTGGTGAAATTTACCTCAATTTCCATGCAGAAAATTCCATGAAAATGCACATAGGGGAAAATGTTGTTCTTATAATTGGACAGGTGCAACACCTAAGTCGTGCGTGGCATTTCTACAGCGCTGCATTAGCATATAAATAAGCGACCCCCCCTGAAAGCCCGACGGCAAAGGGCGGTTTAGATACCGAGCAGTTTTTTACATTTTTATGACCGGAAATCCAATTATCACGAGCAATTATCGAGTCAGCTAGATGGAAAGCGAATAGCTTTTTCAAAATGCGAAATGCAATTTAGAATTCAATGGTCGTGGTTATTCGGTATTTGAATTTTGGTTGAGGAATTTTTGGGTTAGGTTTGTTGAATTTTGTAGGGTTGCTTAAGTATAATAAGCTTGGTCCTACTGATCAATGTAAATGCTAGGGAAAGGCGAACAATGCAAATTTGGATACACATCGAGTCTCACACATCACTGGCGCACACATTAATCTGGTGATACATTGTATGTACGCTTACGCCCTCACATTTGGACAGTGCTTGGAGTAAGATTCAAGCAATAGCGATACCAGTCATGCAACATAAACAAGGAATTTATAAGGCAGCGTTGGGAGAGGTCGCCCTGGAAGGACATATACGACGATTCTATTTGAGAGACAATTTTTTATTTTCTTTTCTAAAAACCTTCGTATTCGAATTATACATAAAAAAAATACAATTCGAATTGTAAGTTTTTTACATAACATACTTAAGACTTAGAGCGTATATTATCATCAAAGTATAATTTAGTCTACGTACCTAATCTAATCTCAATCAATCAAATCTAAGTTTTAATTATTATTAACCACTGAGTTAAAAGTAATTCCACATCAGAAATGGAGATGGCGTTGTTATATATATCATAAATGTACTAAGTTATGAGTTTTGAAAATCATACTTTTTCGTTACTTGATTTTAATTTGACATAATTTACCTAAATGCAGTAATTTTAAGTAGGTAGTAAATTAGTAATTAAATGATACAATACAACACAGCAAAATATAATTATACAAAAAATTAAAATCTCAGCAGGTACTGTGTTAATCACAATATTTCACAATAGTTACTTAAAGTATTTAAATATTTTAAACTATTATTTTTAAGCCTATCGCAATATTATTGCTTTAAGGCCAGTCAAAAATACACAAAATGTTATTGGGTTTTTCTAGGCGATATTCGTATACTTGGGTGGTCATGTTGTTGTGTGAACGAAACCATATCGCGATCTAATTCGATGCCAACGCCATCTAGTTCGGTAAAACTAAAACTATGTGAGTACTAGTAGCACCCATAGAAAATATTTTTCTACGAAACATTTTAATTATATTATTCGTAAATGACAAAAAAAAACCAATCATAACAAACACTTATAAACTATCAGATATAAGTATTATACGTGTAATAATTCATATCAGTCTTGTTTACTTTGAAACCAGCTTGGGCTTCATATTAAAGTTAACTTTAGACCCACGTAGAGGTCAAGCTTTATTATTAATATATACGTGTGACGTCATCGTCCGCTGGATGTCATCAATCAGACTACACGCTGACGTCGACGTCGCGCGCCGGTTAACCGCAACGCTGATGTAGCATGCTTCCCTCCATGACCGCTGCTAAGGACGGCTGTGTTATATGCCATTGTGGAGGGTAATATGACCAATATTACATCTAGATATAACCTACTAATATTAACATCATAACCATCACGCCTGTATTCCCCGAAGGGTTAGGCAGAGGTGTACTAATGTACACCCACATTTCGCCGGTATGTTTAGGTCCTATGTAATAAGGGGCGAGCCTATTGCCATTAACTGGGCACAAACACTTTGCTCGACCCGTGTATCGAACCCAGGACCTCGCAGTAGTAGTGCGTAGCAGTCGCGCTTGGGATCACTAGACTCACGAGGCAGTCTAATAATAATAATATTAAAATAGTTTTGCTATTTCTGAAACTAATTAAATAGTAGTAGTAGTTTAGTAGTGCCTGCTGGCATGTCTACATGTCAGCATGAATGGGTCGCACGACCGGGGAAGTACTACCCTCCCACAGAATATCGACGTCAAGTAGCAGTATGCATACTGTTGGGTTTCGTATGGTGAGTGTGGGGCGCCGGAGGCCCAATTTCTCCCTCAGTCCCTTTCCTTCTCCTTTTCTCATTTTGCTTAAAAAGGCTCGGCAACGCATCTGCAACTCTTTTAATTGTGCAGATGTCTATGGGCGGCGATGACTACTTACCATCAAGTAGCTGGCCTGCTAGTTTGCCGAGTTATATCATAAAAAAATATAATAATAAAGGTTTGCTTGTTACATGACTTTTTGCTATGAATAAAGAATAAAGTTTATTATTTCTTAAGTTTTAAATTGTTTAAAACTCTGTAAGATATTTTTATAGTTGTCCGGATAGTATTTATTCATATTTGTTCGGTAGAATTTTACTCAATGTTGATAGATTTATGGTCGTGCAAGTAAAATATATTACTTCCTCACCGATTTTTGTTAGTCTAAAATTAACAATGTTATGTTAAAATGGAATTTGTTTTCTTGACGTAGAGAAACTAAATTATTATTAGAGATATTAGATATTATTAGAGATTAATTATTATTAGAGATGAAACGGATATTCGGTAACTATCCGGTATCCGGCCTATCCGGCCTTATTTTCATTATCCGGCCGGATACCGGATAGTAATTCAGTATCCGGCCAAATTCCGGATAGTACAATTAAAAAAAAACATTATTTTACTTTTATAATCGCACGTAAAAATTGTTTGTATTATTAATTAGTTTAGTACTCAAAATTATCAAGTCGCAAATTGTGGTGAATGAACACCAAATATTCCGCATTTGTTAGTAAGAAGCGACTCCTCTTGACTTCGTGCATCAGACCAGCTTCTGAAAATAGCCTTTTGCTGTAAATGCTACTGCCAGGTGCTGAAAGATAAATTCTAGCAAACCGAGAAAACTGCGGGTATTGATTCAAATTAAGTGACCAGCAAAAGTATGGGTCGATCGATTGCGATCGATTCGAGACATCTTTGAGAAAAAGTCAATTTCGTTCTCGCTCACGTACGATAACACCCGAACGCGCCCGAATATTTCCGATCTCGTTCAGCGCGCCAATATTTAAATCAAACTAATCGCGTCATGTAATGCGATAAAGCGCCGAATATCCGGCGGTCCGGCCTCGTAGCTTGCCGAATATCCGGTATCCGGTATCCGGCCAAACCACTATCCGTTTCATCTCTAATTATTATGTGTAAAATTGTCTAACTTGTATTTGATATACCTATCTTCTTATTCAATCACAATAACAATTTCCTAATTATTTCCTCGTACAACTAAATACTCATTCAAAATAATATCAATTATTAGTTGAGTATGTGCGTCTAAATATTTTTATAAATAAAAATAAATGTAATAATATGTAGAATATAGTAGAAATACATAGGTTCCTTCCTACAATGGTTAAAAGCATATATTACAAAGCACGAACTACTCAAAAGTTAACTTTGAGTGCTATTCATTAGGTTGGTAACTAAGATTAATGCGAATATTATTTCAACGATAACACACGATGAATAGTTCTCTCGCATCTCGATAGATGGCGCGACTAGTAGCTTCACAACAGTTTTGAAGAATGAGGCGCTTTATCATCTTTAGGTGCTGTCGGTTTGTGATTTTATATATAGGAATCTAGCTGTAGGGCAACACTATTTTCTTGGAAATAAACTTGAGTTGACTAGAATAGTGAAAATATTATTGAAAATTATTTCATGGTTGAACAAATTCTGATTAGGTTAAGATACTTTTTAAACATCGTTTTATGATACTGGTTTCTAACACTTACGCGAATATTAGATATTGAAATAAAACTAATTTTAACGGATTTTATCGCGTTATACTGTTATTATTAAAATTCCCGACGTTTCGGATCCTTTACAGCATCCATGGTCACGGGTGGACTGAGGTGTTGGTCGTCCTAATGTCAAAATGATCAACAGCTACCCTACATTTTATTGATTATTATTTATGCCGTTATATTATCGTTTTATGATACTTAGTAATATTTAAAAGTAAGCTCGCTATTGATGATATGATATTATAATATAGTAGTTTAAAGTACAGTGGGTTATAGCTGTTACCTGACCCACTTAGACGCCGCCGGCCCATCTAGGGTGGACCATCTAGGGCGGCCCATCTAGGGTGGCCCATTTAGGGTAACAGCTATAACCCACTGTACATAATAACATACTTAGAACCCGTTAAAAGTCTGTGACATTTAGAAACATGCATAATCCCTATATTTACCTCTAATTCTTCCGCAAATTAACTTTATTATTTTAACCTAACTGTCATAAGATACGACTCGGAAAGCATCGCGACAAGAACTTAATAATAAATCTCAAGCCTCTTCGTATTACATATTATCAACTTTTTACAAGTCGCCTAAATCATCCTCATACGTTTACAACCGTAACAAAACTTCTTCCGGTCTTATTCGTTCGTGATGGCAAACTTTTTTACTCTGAACGCCGATCAGGGTTTCCAAATTTTAAGATCATTTTTGGGACACTGTATCAAACTGTATGAAGTTCTCTCTATAAGGTACATCTGGCCTATTTCACGCTGGTAGATTGAAGCCACTTGTGACTAATATCATTATTATTTTTTAAATGAAGTTTGAGGCCTCTGTTCTTCATTTGTTTCAGCCTATTTGGCAGTCATAGTACGCTATAAATTTTTTTTCTTTCTTTCTTTTTTCTTTCTTATACGAGTCAATATGGTCCGACAATAATTGCAGATTTCAGCCTTAGGGAATGGAGGTGCACCCACACCCATACGCCGGTGTTTTAGGTCCCATGTAGGTAATAGGGAGCGAGCCTATTAACCGGGAACAAATCCAGACCCCGAACTGATAATTTCATAGAAAACCCAATAACACTTTGCTCGACCTAGAGATCAAACCCAGAACCTCTAGCGTAGCAGTCGCGTTTAGGACCTAGTGGTCCTAGTGGACTAATGAGGAATTGAACTTAACTTATTTTATCAATACCTGTCATTTATTGGTTATCGAATCCCTCCAATGAATTCATCAATCGCTCAATCGCTCAAAGTCCTGGATTAACTTGGATACAATGGATACCCTACTGCCAATAACTCAGTATACGTTGTCAAGTTTTTTTATGGCTCAAATGTTGGCGTACATTATTAGTTTATGCGGTTATCGTGTCTGCTATGAATTATTGTTGTATTTTGATCAACATTGTCACAAAGTGATGTTTCTAGCAAAAAAACTTGGTAAAAGAACGGACGGTGTTATTGTGAACCTATGTTATTCATTTAAGCAAAAAAAGTCTAGTCTAGAAGGTTAAAATTATTCATCTAGGTCGTGAATATTTAGGCTAAGTGGCATTGAAGCGATGAATTCGTTAAGTTGGGCTTAATTAACTGTAGATAGAATTTTAGAGCACCAGTAATTTGTAAAAGGATGTCTCTATAGTTTAGTTAGGTATTAGGTTGAAATAAAGCAAAGCCTTAGAAATTCTGACTACCTACGCCGAAATAATTATTACCTGTTCATAATCTGCCTATACTTAAGTAGCTACAAGTGATTCTACAAAAATTTTTTGGTACCTACTGACTAATAAGTTTTTAACAATTACAATGCATTAGACATTGCATTTGCCCAATAACGTCATACAATAACACCTGTATTCCAGGATGGTTAAGCAGAAGTGTTAGTACTAGTGTGCACCCACAGTTCGCGGGTATTTTTAGGTTCCATATACCTACATTGGCCATTGCCACATTGGACTGGACACAAATTCAAACTCCGTGCTGAGAATTTCATAGAAGAATCGTTCAACCTGCTACCGTATCACGATATTATAATTGAGAGAAAATGACACTGCTCTTAAGATTAAATAGCACTATCCCTCATTTTTTTGTTCACAAATTTATGGATTTTCTAATTAAAGAAAATTTCTAGTGAAAGAAAATTTCGATCTCAGGCAGGGTTTGAACTTGCGTTATTCTGGTTAAGTACACCAGACGCTTTACCAACTAAGCTACCGAGACCACTGCCTGTAATGTCGAATTTCTCTTCCAGATTTTACGTCTTCAGGCGACGTCAGCACCATCTATTGAAGACATTACTACGTCTTTCAACCAACACGACTGCCCTTGCAGGTAGTTCAATGTCGAACGATGTTACCTTACCGTATTATGCTTATTTTTTATTCTTTTTTAGGATTAAATATTGCGAAATGTTCACAAAGGCATGAATTTTCTAATTAATGAAAATTTCTACGTCATTCTGGTTAAGTACACCAGAATCGAATTTTTCTTATACTAGAAATTTTCTTTAATTAGAAAATTCATACTTTTGTGAGCACTGTCCCTTTATCAAAATCTAAAATGGATCGTACTTACACGTTGTGGCAGTGCTTCTAGTATTGAAACCGGGACTCCACACTGTGCAGTTCAAACCAATTTAATAATTACTTATTAGCCAATATTATATATAAACATAACAATCTCAGGTAGGTAATATTGATAATTTTATTGGAAAGTAATTAGGTATCTTTTGTCTGTGAAATGTTTTGAGTAGGCGGTGAAATAAATAGTACCTACTAAAACAGAAAGTTTGGACTTAATTTCTAAGCACTCTTGTAGCTCCATCAAGCCATCGCCAGTTGTTATTGAAATGACTATAACTCGTTGAAGAAAACTTTTGAAGCTCCACTTTGATTTTGTGTTATATTTGTACTGTAATTATATTTAATGGATTCGCTGCCAAAAGCCAATTTATGATTGGAAATTTAATACAATCTTGTTCATAAAGGTTAACAGAGAGTTCGAGATCATCAAGTTTTAGGCTTAAAAGGGAGGTTATATATTTCAATAAGATTATTGCTTATGTAATTTATTTTGTTGGACTTTTGATGAAGATGGAATAATTGTAGGAATTGTTCTTCATTACATATTTCTCATTATCGAAACCTCTTTTTAGATTTTATTGCGATGGAACTATACAAAATTAAGTTAAAAAAAAAACAAATAGTGGGTGCGTTTTGTACCCGAGACAAATCTTTGTGTGGTCCACAATTTTCGAGTTGGATATACTTTGTCCCCGTGAACTCTATGTTTGAAAAGTTCCATTCAATATAGGGTTTATTACATAGTGCTCCTGCTATTTTATTTAACAGAAAACAGAAACACAAACCTACTGTATGTCAATTAATTTATTATATATATTATTATATGTATAGGGTTGGCTTTACACTATGAATACGTATTGACACAAATCATCCCAACGCTTAGTCGAAGTGTTAGTGGGCTGGTTATGGCGGATTAGACGTAATATGGCGATAAACTGAACTAAACTATTCTGACCTCTGCACCCAATGCATTAATGATAAATAATGTGGTCAATAAATCTTGAATGTAGGTAATTGGAGTGCTAGGAACAGAAGTAGAGTTTCAAGATTTCATAAGGTCCTGGCTAATTGACAACTAATCGCTCGATATTCTAATCCAGAACATTTGTTGTGGACAACATAGTATCAGAAAAAATAAGTCAGTTCTTAGTCATTAATACATAGATTGTATATTCAATAGTAGATGTCTTAAGAGCCTACTGTAAAATATTTTGTTTTAGGTAGATTTTATTATTTTGACTTCCAGCGTTTTATTATTCAAATACAGTGAAATGGGTGTCATAAAAACTTTGTCTTACGGAAACATGAAACTGCTCCGTAAAATATGAAAGACGTGTATGTTCAAGATCATAAATTAAGTGGATTAATAAAAATTAAACACGCTATCGACAATAAACAAAGGTGCAGTGGAGTTTAACAACGTTGAGTAGCGAAATTTGAAATTTTATAACTGTCGTAAAAGTGAAGGTTACGTTTCGAGTTGGCGTATTCGCTTAACTTGCTTTATACACGAATGCGTAACTAATGAAAGTAACGTTCCTTGTTTTATTATCCTCTCAAATGTGGATGACATAGTTCGGAGTTAAGCCATCTCATAATCTGCAATGGACTTGACAGTGCGTCAATGTTAAGAATAAATACGTTTGACCGCACGACAAAGTTAGGGCGTGCGGACGGAAGTTTGCATGGCTCGTTTTATGTGCTTTAATTAAAGTTGACGTTACATTGTAGTATTAGTGCCTACCCTTTGACGAAACGACTGTTAGGATTACTCTTTGTTGGATTGAAATCATTAATCCGTGAAAATTGTATTATGTACTCACATACCTATGTCAGTGGGCGAACAATGAGTTTTGGTGTACAATATACATAGTTTCAACTTAACCTAACTTGTGTTGACTTGTACAGTTGTGGTGAAATTATGTTACGTTGAATACTATCTTTATATAGGATCTCTATATAGGTATTATACATAGATAAATACTATTTATCTGAGCCAATGTTTCCCGTCTTTGTGCACGTATTACGTAGGTACTGTAGGAGTTTGTAACAAGAAGTTTTTAAGTGCGCGTCCCGGCATGTAGAATATTTGAACAAAAAAGTAAGTAGTGTTTGAAATATGTCTAGAAAATAATTTTATATTAATGTCAGAAGATTAAGAATTTTCCCTTGAACGAATAAAGAAGTCGTGATTTCCCTAATCAAGTGTTTTTAACGTAGAAGCATTACGATCCCATAATAATAATCCTGGTGCTTCTACAGTACCTAGTGGATATGAGTATGTAGATACCCTACTGTTCTATTTTATACGAAAGGACTGTTAAATAAATTCACATAACCGTTATAAGTTTACGCATCATAAACTTCTATTTTTTACATTTCCCTTTTACTCCAAGTTAAGCACAGCAGAGCAATATAAATAGGGAATGGTACTATATTTTTCGCGCGGCTCCGCTCGCATGGTCCTTCGGGCTTATTTGGGATTTGCTTTATTGCTCATTCACTTTAGACAAACCGTACTCCGTTGTTACCGGGGCCAAAATTGGGGCTTTTATTCGCTAGGCCAGAAATCCTGAAATTCTCTTGTAATTGTGGGTGATGCGTTTTATACGTACTTACCTGCTATCCTCTTGTTTTTGTGTTTTTGGAAATGAAACACTAAATGTCCCTTTTGAGAGAGATTCTTTTCCCGAAAAAAGAGTAAATCCTCATGTAACAGCAATGCCATTCTCTAAGCTGCAACATCAAACTACTGTTGAACTATGCAACTTTTAGATAACACTTGCAACAAAACGCGTGTTCCTACCCTACACTGAAACAGCGCTGCGTTTTTATTAACAACCCTCGTTTCAATTTAATGAAAACATTATTTCGTTACTTTACAACACTTCCCGACAAGCGTTGAAGTTAGAATTTTAATTAGTTTTGTTTTAAGTTCTAAATCGACGAGGGTTTTAAGAAAATAGGAATACAGAATTAATTAACTTCAAAGGCATATTTTAAAGGAGCTATATACTTAGATGTTTATGTAGAAATAAGAATTTCTTTGTTATTTATAATAATTTTATTGCTACTTGAGCCTATTGTCATTTACCAGGCATAAATCCAAACTCCGAACTGATTCCGAGAATTTCGCAGAAAAACTCAACAACACTGCTTGACCAGGGAATTGAACCAAGACCTCTACAGTAGCAGTCGCGCTGGAGACCAGGCAGTACACTTATGATAGCAATATACTTAATTATTTAATTATTACAAACTTACTTAAACAAATTTCCGTTACTTGGTCGTATCCTACACGACGTAACTTGTATTTAAGACGTAACTACGAACATCTTCACCATGTTAACACCCGTAAACGCTGTAGGTTAAACATGGGCTTTCCCATAGGCCACTTTAATGAACGATCCTAAGGGATATAGCCATAATCACTGTTTGACGGGTAGATCGTGGCTTTTACCCTTACAGGAACTGTTAGTGACTTATTACGGATATTCTTAGTATCATTTTCAGTACTGTTAACGTTTCCTTAGAAAAAGAAAAACCGTATTTAAGCATTTTGAGATGTATCTTTAAAACTGATGATGGTCAGAAAAAGTTTACATATCAGATAAAAAATTGCAATCAAAATCTGTTAACAGAAAAGAAAGCTTTGCTTAAATATACAAGGAATACTTCGAAGTGAGTTAAAACAAATTGGTTGTTTTTTTTTTCCTACCGTGTACATTAAGTACACCCCTGCCTAACCCTTCGGGGATTACAGGCGTGATGGTATGTTTTTATTTTTCATTTTTATAAATTGCATTTTACCGTGTTTTGCAGTTGTTGTCGATTTTGAAACGATAACACGGTGAGGTTTAATAATAATATGAACATACCATCATACCTGTATTCCCCTTGCGGCAGAGGTGCACTAATGTACACCCACACTTCGCCGGTATGTTTAGGTCCCATGTAATAGGGGTGAGCCTATTGCCATTAACCGGCCACAAATCCAGACTCTGAGCTGCTACTGAGAATTTATTTCAAAGAAAAACTCGATAAGACTGCTCGACCTGGGATTCGAACCCAGGACCTCTTATTTATTTATTTATTTATTTAGATTCACCCACAGCACATATATACACATACATACACAAGATCTTAGGTAATATTCTAATATATATGCCAATTACGGGTAAACACAACATTTACAACATAGACGCCAGTTTACCGCTTAGTTGCTAACTTAAATAACAATTGGGATTGTGATGCAAAAGGAAACAATACAACAAAGAGAAACAATTAAGGTTATAGGAAAAAAAAAGACATTTAAAATTAAAATTAAACTAAAAACAGACTTAACAAGAATGGATTCTTTCATGTTTTACTTTTTATTTTTTTATTATGTTTTATTGATGTGTATGGAGGCCAAAATTCTTGTTTTAAATTTCGCCTTGGAGTCATTAAAAATATCAGCTACAGGTACGGACTTGTAAAATGAATTTAGGTTGTTACACATCTTTATGAGTGGTGAGTTGAGACCTATGTTTGTAGAGGTAGTAGGGCGCTGTAGCAGTGTGGTTGAGGGATAGCGTGGAATTTTAGGTGGTACTTTAAATGAAATGCGCGATAAAAGCTCACTACAGTCTATACGGCTATTCACAAGTTTGCGTAGGAACATAAGACTATGCATAGTTCTCCGTTGACGTAAAGAGATCATCTTAAAGAAGCTTAAACGCTGTTGATAGGGACACCTATGGGATATGCCACGGGATACAAATGCGAGGTGTTTGGTGAAAGCCCTTTGGATGCTCTCCAGACGCTGAGAATGTATTGCGTAAAAAGGGTCCCAGACAACACTGGCATATTCCAACCTGCTGCGGACTAAGGCATTGTATAGGACCATTTTAGTTTTAATAGACCTGAATCCCTGCGTATTACGTTTAAGAAAACCTAGTAATTGGGCTGACTTTTTGACACAACTGTCTACATGTTGCTTAAATGTTAATTTCCTATCCATGATCACTCCGAGATCCCGAATCTCATCAACCTTACCTAGTGTCACGTTGTTGAATGTATATGATGTTACGCTAGCTTGTTTCTTTCTTGTGAATGTAATGTGGAAACATTTTTTGACGTTTAGAGCCATACCATTTTTAATACACCAATCTTGTACTCGATTTAAGTCACTTTGAATCGCGATGGAGTCATTCGGAGACATAATTGTCTTGTAGATCTTTAAATCGTCAGCGAACATTAAAAACTTACAGTTTTTTATTTGATGACCTATATCATTAATGAACAGCGAGAACAAAATTGGTGCTAGATGGGATCCTTGGGGTACCCCTGAGGTAGATACATATGGCTGTGATGCATAACCATTCAAAACAACAACCTGTGATCTTTGTTGGAGATAAGATGTTAACCACCTCAAAAGTGATCCATGCACGCCATTGGCTTCTAGTTTTGACAAAAGTAGTGAGTGACTTACTTTATCAAAAGCACTGCTCAAGTCTGTGTACACCGCATCCACCTCCAGTCGTTTGTCTAGTGATTCGGATATGTCGGACACAAACTGAATCAGATTGCTTTCCACTGAACGACCTGCTTTGAAACCATGTTGGCTGGATGAAATGTTTGAGTCTAAGTGATGTGTGATTATGGGACAGACAAGTGATTCAAATATTTTAGGAAAACATGACAGTATTGATATTGGACGATAGTTCTTTACGTCTGCAGGATCATCTTTTTTATAGATAGGAACAATTTTAGCCTGTTTCCATACCTCAGGAAATATGCCTTCAGCCAATGACCGATTGAATATAATGCTTAACGGAAATGCCAGGAAACTTTGACTGTTCCTTACGTTTATCCTTTATATAACGCCAAAAAGCTTTTGGATTTGTAAGTATATCGGATTCAATTTTATGTTTACATGTGTGATAACATGATTTTATAAGTTTATGACATTGGCCACGTAATAACTCGTAATCTATTATATCGCGTGGATTTTGATATTTGCGACATCTTTGTCGGAATTTTTCTTTCTGGTGTAGCAGTTTAATTAACTTGAATGAAAACCAAGTTGGATATTTTTGCTTTCGACGGTTGTATTTCGGTACCGATGTATCAATAATATTCAATAGAAAAGTGTAAAAGTGTGAGACCATTTCATTCACATCGTGGCATTTAGAAAACGTACTAATCCAGTCCACATCTTTTAGTTTTGAAATAATTTTAGAATAATCTGCCTTAAAGAAATTATAACCAGATTTATAGTTAGTTTTCAGAGTTTCGGGGCTTGTATCGGATAAACTTATTAGAAGACTAGGGTGTAGAGCGTCGAGCTTACTAATATGATCAAGAGGAGCAGAGACCGTAATGTTTTCTAAGTTACTGATTACCAAATCTAATGTACGACCATCAATATTTGCTATGCCATTGAACTGGAAGAGATTATTTAATGAAATAAAGTCTGTTAGTGAGTAACCTAAAGTGTTGCTGTAGTTTGAGGGAAGTGTGTGCAAGAAACCATCATTCACTCGAGTCCAATTAATAAGGCCCAAATTGAAGTCACCAAGAATTATGACATCGTCTACCTTAGCAATTATATTATTTGCATTGTTTAAAAATAAGACTAGGTTTTCCTTTTTGATAGGAGGCGGAAGGTATACTATACATATAGCAATTTTTTTTGTAACACTTAGGACTTTAGTTTCTATTGTTATCCATAAGTCTTCAGTACTGGTCTCCCAGCTCTGCATTCTTGTAGATTTAACATCTTTTAAAACAGCAAGCAACACTCCGCCTCCATCTTTTTTGGAAGTACTGAACCGATCTTTGCGGTAAGTGATATACCTGTTATCAATGATTTCGCTGCTAGATATACTTGAATTTAACCATGTTTCTGTGAACGCAATGAGGTCATAGCTATTTAACAATATATTATGGTAAATACTATTAGTTTTAGTTCTTGTACCTCTCACATTTTGATAGTATATATTAAGCATTATTGATTATTGAACACCAAAGTATTTAAACAAACAATATTGCAAACAAACAATTTACTCATTACCCAACTGAGGCGAATCCAATAGGAGGAGGGTTGTTCTTCAATCTTTTCAACGTATCTGCGTTACGAATATAAATAGAATCATGATCAGTGTCCTTGCGAACAAAGATTCTGCCATTGCGGATCCTGACGAATTTATGTGAAGTTTCCTTAGCTAATTTTCTTGTTGCTGCATGTAGCTGTTTATTGGCTGGGCTCAGATGTTCATTTACAAAGACGGGGGCACGAGTGCCAGCGATACCCAAGTGATGGGAACTCAGTTTATCATCAGGGTGTTTTTTATTGTAGTTGATAACCGCGGCCAAAATTGTGTCACGCTGCCTAGGAGACTGTAATTTTGCTATAACAGAACGTGGACGGTCGCTGTCCTTGTTTAGTTTTGCGATTCGAGTGATATGCAGGATGTCTTTGTCATTCAAAGGACACCCAATGGTTGTAGATAGGTTAATAAGTGTGTTAGCTAGATTCTCATTCTTGTACTCAGGTATACCGTTAATTTCGATATTACTTTCCCGCAACTGCTGCTCAACCACACCTAACCGGGTCGTTAACTCGTTGACATTTAATTTCAGACGCTCATTATCGGCCTGCATGTTTGCAATGATGGAATCCTTTTCTTCAAGTCGATTCTTAATTTCCTCGAACTTCTGGTTGAAGAACTGAAGTGAGTTATGAAAACAATCCAATCGCTCATTGATGCTAGACAGCTGATCCGCTACCAATTCTTTAATGTTATTTTTTATAGTACTTCCTAATTCCTGTTTTATAATATTCCGCAACGAGTCTTCCGTGACAAACTGTTCTTGTCCGGTTTTCCAATTTGACAACATCTCCAGTAGCTCAGTCTTGAAGGCATTGAATTCTGGGTAGGGTACAGGGTCTGGCTCGTTTTTGGGAGAGTCGTCCAAGCGAATACGCTTGTTTCGCACAGTTATGTTAAATCCCTCCGACGTTGAGTCCGTTTTTGTTGCCGATGACGTTAAGTCTGGTTCAGAAACTGATTGTCCTGAAGTTAAAGTTGGTTTGGGTGGAGTTCTTTGCATTTTGATAAAAAAGAAATTGGCAATAATTTAGGAAATTATTTATAAAAAAAAAAAACAAAACTACCAAAAAAAACTAAAAAAAAAAAAAAAAAAAAACTAAAACTTCAATGTAAGGATCGAACTTGAACCACAGCAGTGAATCATTAAGCGAGGCGCTTTGCCACTAAGCCACGCCGTCTATTTGAAGACGTTCGAAATAAGCCAACAGTAACTTGTTGCTCATGCAAGTGGTTTGTTGCTAACTCGATAATCTCTTTGTCTCACTAATGAGGTCAAAGTCCAAGATTGTGCACTTTTAACGATTTTTAAGTTCGTTTTGTTATTAAAACTGATCACACAGACGGTTTACGTAGTTATTTCACCATTATTTTACACACAAATTGTCAATGCTTTAGTGTAGTTTATAATTGTATAGGTTTTTCGTCGGTATTTGCACTTTAAACACAGTTTTTGAATTATAAATACAGAGGTAATTAGAATCACGTGAGTTCGCGGTGGCGTCGCTCAAACAATATTCTAAACTCGCTAAACCTCTTGCGTAGCAGTCCCGCTTGGGACCACTAGACTAATAAGGCAGTCATTTTTTTAAATTGCATTTTACCTATTTTGGAGTTGAGTGGAGTAGATTGGGTCGCTAATAATTTTAAGATGATACACTGTGGAGTTGGATAATCAGCGGCTTTGATAAAGAGATTATAACTTTTCTAACAGAATCCGTTATCACTCATGCTCATATTAAGCCTGAATTGCATTGATAGCCAACAATTAAATCTGAACCTTGCACGGCAAGTTGCAATAGCTAGCAACGCATTAATAAACCAGATCTCTCTTTCTCTTATCAAAACTAAACACTAAGCAAATAACATTGTACCTACCTAACAACAAGAAAACATCAAGTTATCAAGCTAAACCAAATAATTCTCAACAAATTGAATTCAAAAAGTAAATAAAATTTGAACTGAGAGTTAAATAATTAATTAATATTCGTCCCGTCTCTCCAAGAAACTAAGTTCTCCTCAATATTTGTCTTCCCCTACCGAGTTGGAAGTTACACATAGACGAACAATTATTACCTGCTCATACCTATCCTAAGAAAGTTGTGCTTGTTCTAATAATATTGATTTAAGTTAGCTCACTATTAATGCATAACTTAAGGGTATACCCTTCTGGGCGAGTTTCTGTTAGTTTCGTACAAATATTATTGTGTGCCAGCTTATTTGGTCAGCTTGAATGTGAAAGTGATATGTGTGGTTAGATGTTCTTAGTTTTGGTGTTGATTTTTAAATATGGAATGGTATTGTCACTATTGTAGATTTTTGTAACGAATAGGTAGTCTTTTATCAGATATTAATTATTTAACAATGATGTTATTGATGAAACGGGTGGTTAATGGTTAAAGCTTATTTATTGTTAAAGATATTATTTCACTAAACTAGATATAAAACTATATTTAATTATCCAATATATATTTCATCTCATTCTCTTCGTCTCAGAAATTTTATCCAGGTCAAGCTTATATAGCTCTTGCTTCTTTCCTATTAACATGAATAGTTTCAGATTACAAATCACTTTAAAATAAATTGTGACCGAAATTATAAGTAATTATTTAATCTTTGCTTTGTTGTTGGTATCTTGAATTTATTGTGTATTTGAACTCAGGGTGATGGTGCTCCTGCTAGGTCACCCTGATATCCTTTTTTTGTTTGAGAATACCCATGATTACCGATCGTTTCTCAGAAGAAATATGGTTACAATATCAAAATAAATTCATCGTTGAATCCAACTATTAATTTCTTCAGTTTATTAGTCATTTCATTTTAAGTTTTAATTTTGGTACTTTTACATACATTTGGTATCAGATCAAATGCAATTTATGGATTTCCTAGTGCAATGCAGAGGTCTTTCTACACCATGAAGGCGTATCTATGCAAATACTCAAACATCATCGATGTAAACAGATGAGCAGACAAAAACAGCGATTGTGTACAAGAGCTATAAAACTTTTTTTATATTTGCAACAGCGAGCCATAACATGAAATCATAACCCCTCCAGTACAGCAAGCTGGCATGAACCGCAACGTATTATAATGACGGATGACAAACAAGTCACATCACATATCCCACGCGAGCCGCACCACGCTTAGACCACAGAGGTAATACGTACTACGTACTAAATAAATGCGTACGGACTAACATAGAGAGACTAAAAGCTCCGGTAATAGTGGTAATTGAGCAAATATTCAAAAATAAAACATTCGATTGGACGATTATTTTAGGCACTATAACGGAAAAAGGTGGCACAATAAAAAAAAATAGTGATTGTTTAGAACACAAATATTTTGATTGACTATTTAATTGATGCAGTAATTTTAGATTGATCGCTGCCCTTTGATTTTCAAATTTCTTGCATTATTGTTGACCCACCCCATCCTCATCAGGAAGTTCTATTGATTTTGTAATGCCTACAATGACATTGTGTTCTCAGGAATATATCGTAGTCTGCTTTTGTTATTGAGTTTACTCCACAACTACAGGAGTAAGCATTTTGCAGTGTCTCGTCTATTACCGATTATGTTAACTCAATGGCTTAGACACAGTATTTTATACAGTAGAAGGTATACGAGCATATGGTGCGCTATAACCGTAAAATTTTATCGCTTTCGATGCTGAAATGATACACGAAACAATCTAAATTATAGAGAGCGGCGTGTCGCTGGCATCACGCCAGTGTATTGGTAATGACAGGGCTTATCCAATTTGTAACTTTATCTGTACAAAAGGTTTGACAGCTACCCCGTCTGGACCTCAACAGACTGCTGACGTGACGTTATGTCACATAATGTTGGACTCTCCGCTATTTTCTGTAGTAAAATATTTTCACAGTGATTTATTTTTCTGATTTTACCTGCGATATTATTTTACTTTTACTCTTGTAGTCAACAAACATTTATTTTTTTAAATTTATAGTTTGCATTTAGGTAGGTGCTAACAACTAGTTGGACTTTTCAAAGTACCAATTTTATTATAGGTAATATTAAGACTTTGAATTTTATACTTACATTATACAAAATATCTCATTGCAAATAGCTACGAAGCTTTTATAAAAGAATTTTTGTCGATTTCTCTTATCATAAAAGTTATTTTATAGTTTAAAAGTTCTAGTTTAAAAATATGATTATTAAATATAAAAAAATAAAGACATGTATCGAAGTTGTTAATTTAAAATTAGTAAGTCTAGTCTAGAATTTAAGTATCATTTTATCAACAAAATTCTCGAAAATAATACATTGGTTTATGGTGCTAACATTGTAATTACAGTTATTACAAAACTTGAAATAATCTTGAAGGCCATACACAAAACTTATGAGACAAAGTATTTATTAAAACCAGTGGTTTGGGCTCGCTTTAGGTGTTAATTACAAGTTTGAAAGGGTGACCTATTCAGAAACAATACCCAAAGTACAATCACCTCTCCTTCATTAAAGGTATAAGTAAGACCGCAGCTAACTTCTTTTGTTATTGTACGTGCTTCGATCAAATTACTATAAAATACCTTCTTGAAAGTTTCAAACTTTATCTGAAACGTCAGCTTAAAAGGTTTATAGTGATTTCGCGACGGCTTCCCTATATTTCTTATAGCAAGTAGCTACTTTTATTGGGAAGTGAGGCGGGCTAAGTACACTACTTTACGCCTATATTGCCTAGTCGACGACGTCGTAAGAGAACTTGCTCCCGGCCACTGATCCCTCCTTATCAAAACACTGGAGCATAATCCTGAATGCTCTAAGTAAATAATAAAATTCTCTTATTTATGTCGTCTTGTCATTTGTCTCGGAACGATGTTATTTCAAAATATGAGATACGTTTATGATTTTATTTTGCTATTTTTGTAGGTTAGCCTTTTGTTTGACCAGTCGACATTCTGTTTCGTAGGCGAGTAGTCAGTATAGAGACGGGTTTTATTCTTATCAAGTTACATGACGTTTTAAATGTCTTTTAAAAAAAATGCAAACCCAAGTGTAAATCAAAGTTAGTAAAAATGCAATTTTTAACCATAAAAAAAAATCATTTGAGTCATAAAATAATAATAACGCACGTCGAGCAGCACTTTATTGTTATTTTTTCATGATAAAATATTATAACACAAAACATTAACGCCGCCCTAATTGCTAAAAAACAGTGATGAGCTCTGATAAAAGGGCCCTAATCACTTTAGTTGAAGTGCATCATAAAACCACGCCCCTATAATTTTCGATAGCAAAAATGAGCCGCAAGCTATCAAATCTGCACCGATGATTAACCCTCAAGTCGCCATTAAAAATAGATAAAACAAAATACTGTCGGAGCGAGGTCCCTTGGGCCCCCGTGCACGTGACGTCGACGCGCGCTAGCCTACAATTCAATTAGGTACCTATCCACTATTCTGGTCCTGTACATATTTGCAATAAAATCAAATAACTATGAGACAGCCTTTAGAGGGTTGTATTTTCTGTATGATCAGAATTTTATTTTGAGATTGGTATTTAAACTCCGGATTTATAGAAAAAACTGATGTGGTTAACACGATAGATTATTTACTGCTGTTGATAATATTAAATCGCATGTAAGATTTATTAGAATATAATATTTGAATAGCTAAAATATTTCTAATGCTAGTATAGTTATTTTTGTGAGAATACAGATCGCAAATTCAATTTTAATGCTAGACGTATATTTAAAAATATTGTATGCTGCATTAGTAAAAAATAAATAAAAAACAAGGTTTTATTACAGAGATTACATGAAATCATTTTGAGTTCTTTTTTTAAAGCCTGTTTCGACGAAATTTCTTTTTATATTAATGTAGTACCTACCTATATAACGGAGGAATTTAATCTCTACATGTACATGATGAGGCAACAATACCGAATTAATTTTGCATCCAGCAATCTGGGGATGCACCCGGCAGCAGCTGTTCTGACACATACTGACCGATTTGATATGCACCCTTCGGTTCTGTCTAGTTTGTCATGGTTTCTGTATCTACTTATATCTCGATTTGTACCTTTAGCTATATTTCGTACGTACATGTATAATACTATGTATCTCCATTTGTACCTTTAGATGTACCTACTCAGATTCGGTATAAGTTTTTAGTACTAGTCGAAGATCAAGCTACTGAAAAGTTGCTACATTGATTTGTAAAATTAATCAATATCATTATTGTAAATTTGGTATCCTCAAATATAAAAAGGGTTAAGACCAATGAAATGTCATAAGCAGCATTGAAAAAAGTTGGAATGATGATTAAGTAAAGTTGGTACATGTCTAGATTGATGTAACAACACAAATCTAAGGCGGTAATCACACGATGTCACACGTCGGTGTGACATGCGATGCTAATACGATAGCGATGTACAATGCTGCGACTAACTTTATGGAATATATTGCGACACGTTTCTAAAATCGCAGTGTTGCATGAAGCTACGAGATGAGGCATTGTTTGTGAATTCTTGTCATGGTTTTATTTGCGTTATAACGTCTGTTAGTATTATCTATAGGTTTCATGGCAGTGTATGTATTCGTAGAAGTAGAAACTTTGCTAATCTATCGAACTGCAAGGTTTTTTATTCCGAGCTTGTTGTAGTAATTCCATGGGCAGGTGACCATTTTGATACATTGAGGTCCCCCTGTGCCCCGATGAATATGGTTATTACTTGCTTTGCTACTTTATTTTTAGGATATTTTATCGGTATACCCATGATTATTCTTTAATCTAGTCTAGTCTACGTGAGCCGCAACAGTTTACTAGTTTTCGACTTTTCCGAAGTATTTTATCACGATATAATTGTCCTGCCCAAATTTTCCTTATCTTGAGTTCCTACAAAAAAGGGAACTATATATGTATATACATACCTACATGATTTTCAAACCATGAATATTATGAATATTTTAATTCAGCGAAACCCGTATCGACCCTCCGTGTACAGAATAATAGATTTTGAATTGTGTCTGTAGTTAGTATAGACCTTGAAGGGTTAACTTGCGAAGTTGGGTCAGGTCACTAGTTCAATTTATATGTTTTAGAATTCTCAATACGAATGCTGCTGATCGAGTTACCATTGCTGCCCATCTCTGCCTCAGTTTAATTTTCCTGCGTCAGCATCGAATCACAAATTAATGTGTTCGACAGATCCCAACCCCATATAGTACCAAAAAAAATATAAACCTCCTTCTGGCGCAATCGGGTAAAAATTGAGAAAATGCGGAAATAAACCATAATAACTCGTTATGATAAGTAAATTGCTGGTTTAAACAACAAAACGCAAATTAATTCGCGGTAGCCAAACATTACGCGGGATCCAACGAAATTATCACATTTAATTTAATTTGCCACAGTTATAATAAAATTTAAAACGTATAACACAAGTGAATGTCTCTTAATGAGGCTTCCGATGTGAAATAACATTTCAATATAGCGGAAATATTTCAATTTTATTTAACGTTAAGTAGAATTAACTGGTGTGTGGTCGAAAGTTCGCCAGTTATGTTGCCATTGCATACGAATCACCGTTTCCGTTAATGCAATTAACCGTTATCGTTACATTTAAACATTTATACAGCGTAATTGTTTTAATGCGCTTTATACACTGACATTTTAGCGGTTTAACAAATAGTGGTAACATAAATATATGTATTGTTGTTTAAATATCTATGTAAATTACATTGCCATATTATGCCAAAAAGCTGTTGGTAACAACGATGTCTATAAAGTTTCTAGTGTAAAAATTGGACAATGTTTCTTTTATTTAAAAATAATAATAATGCGTAATTTATAATTGACATCGATATTAGTTCATATATAAACCAAATAACATACCTGTTTTACCTGTTCTGTGCCAAAAACACATGACAGAATCTATTTGCAAACTGACAATTTTAGTCTCAATTTTTTCATCTACCCCCAAGTTCTCCGATTTAAGCGTCGATCATTTTCTTCGTCCATTCGTTTACAATCAGTCAGTCGGTCTAGCGTAATTTCTCGCTACTTGTGTATTTTGTCAAATATCTTTGGACTATTTATGTTTAAATTGTGTAGTAAGTAATATATTGATTGTGTATGACTGAAGTGAAGTGATGTTGATCGCGGGGAGAGGTCAACTGGCCCGATCTACAGTATCGTGCATTCAGGTGGGTGTAATACATTTTCCTACGTTGTTTTTTTGAACAATTTAAATTATTTCGGTGAGAATGATTTACTTTGCGAAACTATTGATCCACAAAGAAGTATGTTATTTGGAAATCAGAGATAGTGCGCCCTGTCATCGCAATGAAAACAATTCAATCTATGGGTTTTTTTATGGGATACTCGGCAAACGAGCAGGAAAACCACCTCATGGTAACTAGGCATCGCCGCCCATGGACATCTGTAAAGATGTTTAACCCGTCAATGCATACAGGTTCCTCATGAGGACATAACAATAGATTTTGCATTGTGTCTACAATATGCCGCTTGATAAGTTAATACATGGGACATCTGTAAAGATGTCCATGGGCGGCGATGATAGGTATTACTACTACAACTACCAAAGGGTTGCAGATGCGTTGCTGAGCCAAGGACAGGGTGGGGAATTAGAAAATGAGAAGGACAGGAATTGAGCCTCTTGCGCTCATTTTACATAGACTTGACCTATATCACACATGGGCCTATATCATCTAATTACAAACTTAATATTGTCTAGCAGACAAACGCCGGTTAAAACAGAAGCTTTAAAAAAAATCACGAGCATTCACATAATTATCTTTTCAAACATTTTAAATCTATCTATCTATTATGACATATTTCTGTGCAATATTCCGAGTCATGGAAGGGAGAGACGGGTTTAGTAACCTGTCACCAGCATTATAATATGACGACATAATACCCGGTTGTATTAGTAGATAGACTTGCTTACTAATGAACGTGTCTCAATAATTCAGCAAATTTTTACGTCTGTATAGTAGGTATCTGTATATGTAATTTGTTACTAGACAGTTTAAAGGAAACTGCATTTTTATCCAGATAATAAATATTGTAGTAGACCTACCTACTGGCCACTAGTACCAATTTACAGGGCTCAAGTTCGAATACAAATCCTGCCTCTGGTCCTCTTGAGGGTGGAAAAAAAAATGTTTGCCAAACTTTTATAAATAATTATAACGGATATGATTTTGATGACGTGACTGACTATGATTATGACTTAAATCATACATGTTGATTTAAATCTAATAATCATCCTCATTCGAAAAGTGTGGGACTTGCCAATGCATAAAATTTAAATGTCTGTCTGTGTCTTGGAAATCAATGCCATAATTTTTATTGTACCATAGCAGGTTGCACTTATAGGATACCTAATCTTGTACTTACATCTATCTGTTTCAAAATGTGTCTTAGAACAAGCTAACTTATTTATTGACCAACTGAAAATAAATCTATAATTTACACTGTAACAACAACAAACTGATTCGACTACCAACAAAAATGAAACAAAATCGTTGTACCAATTGCATTAATTCAACTGCATAAAAATCAGCCAATTATTCAAATCGGGAACGCCATGAACCGAAGACCGTATCAATGAATATTAATTGTTTTCGATTGCAATAAAAAAGAGTAAAATACACTGAAATAATTGAATAATCGAGTAAGATTGTTTAGATAGTAACAATGGTAATTGAGTAATTGATTGATACCATTATAATCGGTGTCAATGTGTTAACGGATCTGCGTATCTTTGGCACCTTATTTTTGCAGTTTGGAAAATTCTCATAGATCCTGGAAACGGGGTGCCTATATCAGACCTGACCGACTAATAACTACATTTGTCTTCTGTTATTCTATAGTCTCTGGAATTCGTCATTACTTTCGTCAAGTCATGTACACCAGTCAGTCACCAGCACATCAGGTTATACAAAAGTGTCAAATTTCTTCAAATGAGTTTAAACCTTAAACGTTTAATGATTAAGTTCAAAATCGACTGAGAAAAATTTACATTTTGTGGTAACAACGCGATGTGCTGGCAATTGTACCTAAAGCAGATACCGGCCAAACATTTAAATAGGTTTTTTTTAAACAAAAGCTGCAAAGATCCTTGTTTTAATGTTGGTCATGTTTTCCTAAACATTTTGTAAGGTCATTAAAGTCCAACTCCAAATCAAAATAAATGTGTTAGATATTATTAAAAAAAAATCACTGGAGTTATTTACCTTCGGTTATAAAAATTGTTTTACATAAGTGATTTTTTTACGAATATCTATCAATTAATGGTATAAATAAAAAAATACTATTTGACTGCCTCAATAGTTTAGTGGTCTTAAGCGTGACTTCTACGCTAGAGGTCCTGGGTTCGATCTCCAGGTCAAGCAGTGTTATTGGGTTTTTCTATGAAATTCTCAGTAGCGACTCGGAGTCTGGATTTGTGCTCGGTTAATGGCAATAGGCTCGCCCCCTATTACATGGGTAGTAGTATTTTAGTACTCCTCTGCCTAACCCTTCGGGGAATACAGGCATGATGGTATGTTAATAAAAAAACACATTAATACAGGAAGGAACTTGCTATATTATAAAAACATTACCACCCTTTTATCTTTGCACTCAGCCAGTACTCGCTTATACAATAAACGCGAGATAATCAAGTTTCATTTGAATGAATCGATTTGGTATAAATATCAGAAAATATTAATCCTGGTGTTACAGTTGCATATTTTATGGTAATGGATAGTGGACATTATTATCTCTGGTTTAAAAGTTTTAATATTAAACTAGTGCGTTCATTACTGCCCATAGGGTTATTTAACAACTATTATTACTATTAGACTTATTTGTCACTGCCTTACCTATAAGTCTGGTGGTCCTAAGCCCGACTGTTATGCTATATGTCCACCGTTTGTCTCCCAATTTGACCAAAGTGCTATTCGGTATGTATAAAATTCTCAGTAGCACCTGGGAGTTTAAATTTTTGTCCGGATAATGACAACAGGTTCACCCCCTATATAAAGGCCCTTAATGTACCGGTTAATTGTGGGTATACTTACATAAGTACACCCCTGCCTAACCCTTTTGGGAATGAAGGCGTGATGGTGTGTAATTAATTTATATATTGAAACATATCGAGCGCAGAAATCCCCATTGGTCCTTGCGTAATATAGCTTTAAAATATCAAATAGAACTTAGGTCAAAAATGGTGTAGGTATGATGGTGTTATCTTGTTTATGTTATTGTTGTAGGTATCGGAAAGTTGAGGATAATGAAGTAGAAGTACGCACGGCTACATATCAAACTACACAAAACCAGTTTACGCTTTCCTCTTATTGTATGGGAAGTCTATACAATGCGAGATCAGCTTAAATTAGATTTGTATAGGTTAACTTGTAGCTGTGTGTACCACAATATGTTAACGCGATCATTTTTAGAGAGAGTGACAGCGACAGAAAGACATCGCTATAACAGCTTGAAGAGCGGCGTCCCTCTCTTACAACCTAAAAGTGATCACGTTATTATATTATGGATATGGTACGAACTCAGGCCTTAATGACTAAACTAAAGTCAGATTACGGAACTACAATCCATATTAGTCCCACTCTACCTTTGTATAACATAGAAACCCTATTTCCATTATTACTTGAAACTAGGAAACGTATTTCACGTTACTGTACAACTCTTGTACATTCCTCGGAGCTGTATGTACTTAATATATGCCTACAACAGACTTATCACCTAAGCATTATCGTGTTTCTAACGATAATGGAACTTTCGAGTGTCTGTAACCCAACATTAATTTAACTGGTACCTCCACGTAATGGCGTCGGTTTCGCTAATTGTACGTTAGAATAATTATATTGCCGCCACACGCGTATTCATTTTAATGGATTTTGAGTGTTATATACGGTTAAATGTCACTTGTACCGGTATTTCATGTAAACTAATTTAAGCTAGGCAGTTTCTCTATGTGGCTTTTAAGATTAATACCCACATAAGCTTCACTAATTACTGCACTAAATTTAACATTTGTTAATAAGTACTTCTTGTAAGTAAATAGAAAAACAGTAGTTTATTTCTTGGACGATATGTTAGTTGTTGGTTTCATCTTGTCTCTTTAGTTTGTGTTTAGATACAAATTTTGATCTTGCTTATATAAGTAATGGTTTTAATCTGATCAGATTTTGTACCCCATACATACTTCACAAAATAATAGTTCTCGTTCCAGAAACTAAAACTCGATAATAAGTAGGCATGTATGAAAATAAAAATATTTTCGATGTTTTAAAATGAGTAGATATTTTAATCACCAATAAGAAGGCGTCTGCAGCACGTACCTACTCCAACATTACAAGGAAGGAAAAGTTCCAAGAAGTAGTATAATGTATCCTTTGAACAAGGCACCGTTTATAGGCGGGTCAAAGTTCTAAGATGTACTCGTAGATATGTTGCTAACTCATCGCTTACGAGTATTATTAAGTTCCACCCATAACTTGTTGGGTTTTATTTACATTAACTTTTTCTTTATTAGTAGTATCTTCAACGATTCAGTAAACAATATTTTTTTAAATAGATGGTTCTGAATTTGTATATCTGTTAGAATTAAGCATATAATTAGGTACATATTATTATTTATTAACATATTTTGAGTATAATTACTAACCTTCGGTTCTCAAGATACTGTAGAGACGCTTTACTAAGAAACTTTATCTTAAATTGTTCTTTCAACGTTATACAATTATTTCTGAAATCAACAACAGCATTATTTTTATAAAAAAAGTCTTGACCAAGGACTACTTCTTGATTTATATCCCTGATAATTATAAATTTATTATTAAAAAGACACGAGTCCACCATAAAGTTCAATAATGTCTCTCCGACTACATTTAAACACGCACCGGAAATTGACCTTACAAAACGCTTCTCTGATGTGTCACTGCTACATTTTGCTTTCACCTTCGCTGCTAATCTCTCAGAGATACAGGAGATAGATGCACCTGTATCTATCAGAGCTACCAATGTCTGCCCGTTTATATCAATGTTAATAAAAGGGCTGTACTGACTTAAATTTTTCTGTTCATCTGGGAGTTTTTGAATTTCGGACGCAGTCGTCTGCAACTCCTCATGCTTATGGAAGTTTGGGTGCTGCGGGTTCCTTCTCACGCTAAAATTATTGGGGGTATTAGCGTTTGTGTAGGTGAAACGAGACCGTGGTCTCAAATTATAACGGGGAGTGTGAAACTCTTCCCTATCCCTCCTTTCTGGGGATTGATATGGGGTTGAAGGCGCTGTCGTCGACGAATTCCATGCTCTCGGCGGCGTTGGTGACCTTGATGCGGTCGTATTGGACGGTTGTTCAAAGCGTACCTTTGATAATATGCCGCGGGGCGGTTGAATCGGCAGATTAATCGAGGGTGTTTCGTTGTCCTCGAATATGTCTCTTAATTGTAAAATGGTTGCACGCAATTCATTTTTTGTGGCATAGAGTTTGGTGCCTAATTTGACTTTATCACACGGTAATAGCCCCTTTAAAAATGTTTTTATAAGGATGCTTTCATCTACAATATCGGCCTTCGCGGCTAAATCCGTCAACCTATAATAATACGTCAACGAATCTTCCTTCACGTCTTGTTTGTTGCTATAAAATTTCTCCACATAATTGATTCCTGATGGGAATTCAACTCTCAACTTCTCGCATATGGTTCTGTAATCAATCCCCTCGCGATACACGGACTTAAAAAACATCAAGGCTGGTCCTTGTAAATACGCCCCGACTATCAGAGCTAAATCACTTTCCGGCCATTTATTAATTGCGGCTACCAGCCTAAATTGTACTAGGAACTCATCTAAACATACATTGTCGGTGCCGGTGAAGAAAAACATTTCTTGCGCCATCTTTTATACCACCGAAGAAAAAACAAATGAAACTCGTTCCTGTTTTTCTTTTTTTTTTTTTCTCTTCTTCCTCGGGAAGAATCTTCGGGTTAAGCGGTTCCCTCTTTATTGTTGCACTCGTCAGTGTGCTCCGTGCGCTCCAACCTCGCGTCGTCCGGGCTTGCTTGCCGGCGCAGTTGAATACTTATTTTATGTTTTCTGGAAATTCACAGAAAACGAATTAATGCTTTGTTCTTTATCCTTACCCGGCGCCTCCACCATATGTAGAAGCACCAGGTTTAATGTTTAGGGATCGTAATGCTTCTACGTTGAAAACACTTGATTAAGGAAATCACGACTTCTTTTATTGTTCAAGCAATCAATCTTAGTCCTCTGACATTCATATATAATTATTTTCTTTAGACATATTTCAAACTACTTACTTTTTTTGTTTAAATATTTCTACATGCCGGGACGCGCACATAAAAACTTCTTGTTACAAACTCCTACAATACACACGAATGTTATAAGTGACTCATAATTTCCTGAAACGTTAAATGATCATTGAAGATAGTTTTCAGATCAATTGTTTAAAGTACAGTCACCAGCAGGTCAAGGTATACAAAACTGTCAAATTTCTCCAAATGATTTTAAACCTTAAATTGTTGAGGATAAAGTTCAAAATCAAGTAAGGAAATTTGACATTTTATGGTAACTTGATGTGCCACCATCATTATGATTAAACGAACTATTGAATGGACTGAGCCGTAGTCTTTCAAACGAGCAAAGTATATCATCAAGATCATCATCATCATCAGCCTATATTAGTTCAGTACTGGACGGATAAAGGAATTGGCCTTATCCAGGTATTGTATATTATTTCTGATTTCCTAACGATGTCTCGCTGTATGTGTATAGGACATCATCGGTCTTGATTCGCTAATGCCTTTTCCCTATTTGATCAATCAGAACTTGCACAGGTCCTTTATACATTTTTACCAGACCTATAGATCCATGACAAGTCCAGCTTTCCACCATACAAACAACAGCTGCACATATGGGAGTACACCAACTAACCAATGTGATCGTAGTCATCATTTTAAGCGTATCCTGTCAGTTACAGACAGCTCAATAAATGTCTGTTATTAATGACAATGCCACACTTCTGTTGAAAGCTAATTCTATTGGGAGTGACATGTAAGAATAACATAAACACACCATCATGCCTTTATTCCCCGGAGGTTTAGGAAGAGGTTTATTGATGTATGTAATAAACTCACAATTTCCTGGTATGGTGAGGCCTTAGCCTCATGTCATACGGAGGCCTAAAATCTTAGGTTCCTATACTTATATAGAATATTGCTGATTAAACATATTGTATCTTAAAATATTATCAGTCTTTAAAGGCTTCTCCAACTATATAAGAGCGCTTTTTCACTGCTGGATATAAGGCTTTCATAAAGTACGCCAGTCAGATCTGTCCCCTTACTCATATCAGCCATTCAAAATGAGCAGAAAGCATATTTCTTTGCCTTGTCGTAGTCATCATCATCATCAGTCCGTATTCATCCACTGCCAGATATAGGCCTCTTTAAGGAACGTAATCGTATTCATATATCTGTTTAAATATTCACAAATTCAGGCGAGACCGTTTTGTTACGTCATCTGTTTTATCGAACACCTAAATACTTTCTACTTGTACAAGCTGTAACATTAAATCACAACAAAAAGTTTTACGTACAAAAATGTGTATCGGAGTAACAAGCCACGATGGGGCATAGAAAATGGCGTCTTCAGTGCCAATATATTGCTTTCTCGCGTGTTGTCGTTATCCACAGCTGTTGCCTAACCTACTTGTTTTTGCCACCGATGTTAAAACATTATAAAATGTTTTACTTTATCATTCTTTGCTTTATAAGGTTCGTTTACTTTGAGATATTAATTGCAACTGCAGCATGCAATGCAACGATCGGTTATGAGTTAAGCATGCGACTTTAGTTTTGTAAAGTGCACTGCGCATTGTTGCGTGTTTGAAGTTGGAGATATTGGTAACGCAATGTTTTTATATCGGTACTTAGATTTTGTCGTAAAAGTTTACTTTTCTATTATTGCAAATAATAGAAAATTAGCTGCCATTTTATTTTATATAGAAAAAGCTTCTTCTCATTTACTTATTAAAAAAGTAGCAGCATTTTCTTGAAATGGTAACTGAGATTTCTCCTGTTTTTGGTAGAATAAGAACATCATTCCAAATCACTCTTCCTTTTTCCTAGTCTGGCAAAAACTAGTTGTATTTATGGTTAGTGAGGCATTCGCTTGCTTAATCATCTAGGTAACTAGCTAGATATTAAACAATGGAATTTTCATGGAATCTTTACTCCAATCGAATAAAATCGTTTTTATTTATTTCCACCATGTATGATTAACAAAGGATAAATAACAACAGCAAAACAAAGCCGGGACCGAAATAAAAAAGGAAATGCCATGCATAAATTAAAAGGACTTAAAATATTTGGTATAACAGAGAATAAGGAAAATACAACAAACAAAACATGAAATATTGATAAACGCGTTGTAACACAATCTTTAAAGAATCATTATTTTGATGTCGATGAAAAAGCGTATGTATAAAACGACCACTAAAAATGTTTACAAGCAATGCTCGTAACTTTTAGAATCGTTCAATACATCCGAGGCCCAAATCATAATAAATTGAGTGGAGGTTAAAGGATAAAGGGAGATTGACAGCGGTCTTTAACACTGCCCCGGGGCAGGCATCAACTTGTGTTTCGTGGATAAGTCTCAATTTTATCGAGAGAATCTGCCGTAATAATTTTTGAGGAGTTTATACTAAGTAAAAGCTTCCCTTCTGATTGTTAAAGGCAATTCAGTAGTGGTCCGACAATATGGACCGTGTTTTATTTTTGTTTCAAAGGTTACTTTATCCTGTCTTTTTATAAGATAATGTTTTACTTAAGGCAATGGTTTTTATTCCATTTTTCTAAGAATACTCGTCGGTACTTAAAACGATTTGTGTTCTTACATTTGCTCTAATGACTCGTAAATTAACTATTATAAGGTCTTAGTAATAGGAGGCGTGCCTATTGCCGTTAATTGGGTACAAATTTTAACTCCGAGCTAATACTGAGAATTTTATAGAAAAACCCAATAATACTGCTCGACCTGGGTAGCGGAGCCGCGTTAGTGAACGTCAGATTATTGAAGTAGATAATAATTTGTGTTCTATCAATATTCATACCGATAAAGTACGAACCATTCTTGAGTATATTACAATCATTTTAACAAATTATAGCCCAAAAACCGCTTTAAAGAAAACCTTTCTGTCACAAAAGGCAATGCCTATTCGTGGAAAGGTGTAAAACTTTTACGACAATGGAAAGCAAAAACGGGCGAAAGAGAGCTTAAAATTCATATGCTAGAAACGGAAAACACCTATAAAGCCAATTTCAAAGGGGTGTTGGTGTGAAAATAGGGTGTTTAATGGAGCACTCTGGCTCCACGTGTGATGACGTCCCTATCGCGTCCTAAATCTGTCCTATGTTAACTTCGTCACAACGAAAGCAGGGCGGCCGCGTCGGAGGTTGTACAGTAGCTGAAAGAATTGTATGGGCGACGTCACCTTGTAAGCGTAGCGAGCTACGTTGTGTGACGTCACTAGCTTCAGAGTATGTTACTCGGTTTGTGTGTACAGATTGACAAATAATGTTCACATTTTTATGGGTATCAAAACACTTGTTTGCTACCGAACGACTTCGCTAACTTTCTCGCATTAAGTGGGATATATAAATATAAGGAGTACCTACCTAAATCTGGGTTGGTTCTTACTTTTTTTATTTATCTTAAGTAAGTATTTCTAAAATTTGAGACCTTAACAAACATTTATTTTGTGTCTCATTTATATTTTTTAGATTACTGCTTTGTGTAAACATGGTCTTGACGTGGAATTAGAATTCGTTTTGAAAACGTTTCAATTCGGATTATGAAAATATTATCCAAGATCAAATCGAAATCAAAATTAAACAGACTTTAATATTATTATGTGTAGAGATCCTCTTGGTACCCTCCATTACAGGAGGTGAGAGAGATAGGGTTATGGACTGCGGACTCTTGCCGATTTAAATCCATCCGTAAGATGACCATTTGATCTTGTAAAAGGTTCTTTTAAATTTTCTAAAATGCCTCATTTTTCTAGTGGTCGAAGCGCGTCTGGTGAAATGTAAGGGTTTGAGTTTGTTCCTCAAGTCGGGCAAAGTGTTTATCCATTGATTGAAATTACTAGTAGCAGCTCGAAGTTTGGATTTGTACTTAATGAATCGAATACATAACAGCAAACTGGGTTGTAAAATAGCTGTAGGTATACCTTTTCCCAACCCATGTTTTACATGTAGAAAATTATTTGTATCCGAAACATTTATCACGAATGATAGCAATAACTATTATAGTTTGCTTATCTAAATTATGTTATCAGAATACCATATTCAGGTCACTTTGTTACCCGTCCATTCTAAAGTGAATATTTGCATGCCGCTAGTGAATTCTAGGTTACGTTGGAATTACCTATAAAAAGTAAATGGCTTTATCTTCAGCGGTTTAATTAAAAAAACACGTTGAACTTTTTTATGTTGAAAAATAATTAGGTACCTGCCTGCCTAATGAAAATTAATTTCATATTTCCTGAAAAGAAAAGGTTTTTTGATTAGGTTTTGGTTTTTTGTTTTAAAATAAGGTTAGCAGCTGTGGGATATAAGCGGTCGTTGTGGAAGTCTATGGGGGAGGCCTTCGTTCAGCAGTGGACTTCATTTGGCTGATATGATGATGATATTTGCTGATATATATCTTGCGGATATATTTTCCAATTCCATTAAAATTTTGCAAGTTCCTGTCCGCTCATTTACATACGTCCTAGGTAATTAATAAAAGAAATCCTGTGTGCCTGTGCTAGAGATCTTCGGATAGATTCCCAGATCGAGTGTAATTGGAAGACAAAGTGTTATTTTTTCTGACATTCACTCGAAGTTCATAGCAGCTTGGAGTTTGGATTAATGCCCGGTTAATGGCAATATGCTCACCCCCTTTTAGGCACATGGGACCTAAACATACCGGTGAACTGTGGCTGTACAATAATAAGTAGGCAGAAGGAGGGTTAGAGGCAGTCATAGGCAGAGGCAGTTAGGCAGAGGGCCTAACCCTTCTGGGAAAACAGTCGTCATGGTATGTTATGTTAAATCATGTGCAAAATTTCATGCCTAGCATATCCATTTATAGGCTTAAGTTGTGTTTTTGTGTTTGCTTGGTAGTAAAATTTAAAAGTATGTTAGGACATTTAAAATCAGTTTAGCAATTTTTAAAATGGTGACGTCAGCTTGTTTTCTTTCAAAGTTTTAATTATCATCACTATCATCATTTACTATCCCACTGCCAGTGGTGGGGATGTTTTCTATTATTGAATTCTCAATATCAACTCTGACTTTAGATTTGTGCCCGGTTAATGGCAATATGCTCGCCCCCTATTACATGGAATCCAAACATACCAAACTGTGGCTATACTTAGTACACCTCTGCCTTGCCTCTGTCTCTACCTTCGGGGAATTCAGATATGATGGCATGTATATATATTAAATATGAATTAATCTTGGTAATGCGTTAGCAGTAAATGGCTTTGTCAACCGTTTTCCTACGGCAAAAATAATTAATTTCTGTGAGAAATGATTAATATCTTTGACGTACTTACCTGTACAAGTACAGCTGCTTCGAACATAAAACATCAAGTATATACATTTTATGGGCAATTAATAAGAAGACTAAAGAAGAATATGTGTCGCATAACTGTTTCTATTCTGTGTAGTGGTGTAGGTGTATAGGAATTGATGACAGTTTTATCATCATATTAGAGTTTCAAACGAAAGTGCTACGTCTAAAGTGTATTGAAAACGTCAGGTACGGTATTCAAGTTATTTGAAATATATAGCTCGTAACTCAACCCATTAATGTCGAATTACTGGCCTTGTAACCTCAGCTTTTACGGTCTGTTTCTAGGTCATCAAGATTTTTCATTTTTTTCGTTATCACGATTACGTACCACCATTATATTAAATGTAATTAATTCATTGACATAATAAACTATATGACAATTGAAATGAATAATTAGTACTTATTGTCTGTACGTAAAAGTAATTTTATTTTTAAAATTTATAGTGGAAAGTATTGTTTTCGACATATAATTAATTATTATATATTAATTAACCTCTGAAAGTATGACCTATCAAATAAAAAAAACATACAGACGAATTGAGAATCTCCTCCTTTTTTAAGTTGGTTGAAAAGAACGCACTGTTACTTGCAAGTAATAAGTATTTCATAATTTAATGTTTATTTATTTGTTTAATATTTACAACGGTCTTTAAACCAATTAAAGTAACTAATATATATAAACTGTAGGAAATTAACAAAAAAGGCTAACAACACTTTCATAAATTCCTCTCACAGTAGTTCTGACATACCAATAAAATCTTCGACCATCCATCCGCAAACAAATCATCTGTTGGATTAGAATCCAAGAGATCATTAAGCGCGGCCATAGTGCGATGAATTGGCGACTTAGCACATGCAACAGTACGACATGGAGGCACGGCCAACAGCTTGTGCTTTCTGCCCCGACAATAATTGTTTGGGACAAAAAAAGTTACAAGAATTGAGTCATTTGAACACGTTGAAATCAATTGCAGGAATTGCCGTAGCAATTACGTTATAATCGACTTGAATATCGACACAGTCATATTGTTTACGATTGAAGTACCTATTAATAGTTCCCAGAGTTCGTTAAATCAATCACATTTAAACAATACACGTACGCACCTCTCTATATTCAACGTTTATATTTCAGCCGCATTCATAATTTATAAAGAAATTACATATAAACAATAAAATAATTTTAGGTATGTAAGTAGTAGTAAACTATAGGGTTAACAATTGTTTTATCGCCAAAAAAAACTGTTTTATACCTTTTTTCAAATTATTATAATATCGTACGGTTCCGTGACCTAACGGAGGTGCGCAGGTGCAAAAGGTTGATATTATTGTTATATTTTTCGCTTTTTGCCATGGATTTATTATCCTGAAATATTTCCCAATGTTAAAATAACGCCCAAAATATAGTTCCATAATATTGCAGCCCATAAACAGATGAAAAATTATGTACACTCGACGGCACCATATTGTAGCCAACACAGATTTGACAAGCATATTCTGCATCGCATCAGCTCAACCAGGTAATAATCATTAAGTACTAAATCATTTGGAAGACAACGCTACAGCTATCAAGGCTGTGACCAATTTCAACACATTTGAGGCCGCAAGCGGAATACTATTAATCATAACTCAGCATATCCAGGGTGCCGCATGCACAATATATTACCTACGATAGTAAGGAGCACCGATGTGAACAGTTGGCGTTAATGGCCGGCCTTACCCCAGGGAAATGCGCTCTTGATAATGTGAACAGTAATTTTATGTTGCAACAAAAGCGATAATAGTTGATTCCTGCATACAGATAATGTTGAATTTAAATATTTAGAGATGGTTAATGGATTTTTTGATGGACTGTACTTCATTTTGAATAACAATTGCGTATCTATTGCTCTTGTCTTTTGTTTCTATTCATAATTTTATCGTATTTGCATAATAATCTCGACTCATTTTTAAACAGTTTTAAGTTTTGTTAATTAGATGATATTTATAACGTGCTTATAACGTGATGGATTTAATTCTTCTATAAAATATACAAAAGCTTTTTGTTTATTTTTTCTGCTCTGATAAAAATCTAAGTAAATAACATTTAAGAAAGTAATACAAATGGCTCTAATTACATACATCACTCGTTCCAATTTAGATTTTATAATAGTCTTCTCTGAAATAACTCTTCAGTAATGTAAGGAGTTCTTAAGTGTTATCGCATCTTTAAAAATAATTACGCAGTTTTAAACCAAACATTATCTAAAACTAGATCATTAACTGTAATATCTTTTGAACCATAATGGTCCTATAAATATTTTCATATCACAGTTTGGCTTAAAGTTCGAGTGAGAGTTTCCGATAGCGACACGGTTCAAGTTTTAACGGTAACGTGTTCTGTCTTATATTGCGAGTGTTATCTACCCTTGTTTAGTCTCCCTTTGAAAAAGTAAGTACTGAACTCGATAAATCACGTGGCTTTAGATGTATTTTTATATAGTGATGTGACTTTATCGATATATATATAAACCAAATAAATATTATTTATTTTTGGGATTTTTGTAGGACTGATTGTAATCTCATCGACTTAGTATGCGGCCCAAGTCCTTGTTACTTCGATATAAATTAATCGTAATTCTCTGATGAAGGTGACTTTTATTTAACCTTTCTTCGTTTACACTCTTGTCAATTCTAGAAAGAAATTTTAGTTTGGATTTTTTTAACATGAGGTATTTGAATCTAATATGTTGTACTATTGTACGAAATTCACTCTAGTGGAACATCGTGGACAACATCACTAGAGACGCGGACTGGGGATCACATAATCCCCATTACAAGGCATCTAATGGAACCATTTGAAAGAACCCTATGTATCGAGCCCATGTACCTATCGACATTCCAAGTCAGAATTCAGTTCGAGTAGTAAAGGACATTGTGACATTGACGAAGAAAGATACATTGAATTCTTCAGATACCTATCCTTACATTTTATTAGGACTAAGAATAGGACAGACTAGACTTAGCACTTTATTTACAACCAGCGCAATAAAAAGGTACCTAACTTTTAGTTCTCCGACAAAATTATTCCTTGATAGGAGAATAAAGAGTCCTCAGTTTTATATTATGGTAGTATAAATACCATTACAGAAATGTTTTTAGAAAGGCTTTGTCTACAGATGTGAAATAATAAAGACAAATATTGAAATACAAAGAAGACCTACGCAAATAATGTATGGGATGAAAAGAAGCCTAAATACATACGCAACGGATCTCTCGAGAATTCTTTTGCTATAAACATGTATTTGCAAATCTCACCTTTTGAGATGTACGATGTCTGAAGTGCGTATTCCCGAAATCCTTTACGCATTCGCAGCCTCTGTAGTGTAGTACGCAAATCCTTTTTGACAAACACTGATATAATCCCTTGCGTCCACCAAAGGGCCACGTATTGAAAAGACAAGATTGCCCAACCTCTAATTCCGATGAAAATCGTTTTATTCCCCACTCGCTCAATGAAATCTTCCTAAAAGCTTCTTTGTTGTCGTCCAACAACGCCAAAAAAAAAACACTATTTATTTCGGCCATTTTCTTGAAATTACATTTTTTCTTGCCATTTTAATATTGCCTCATTCCCAACCGTCCGTTCAAACCTTGACACGGTACAAAACATCTGAATAGAAGCCAAAAGTGGATGACCATTTAACGTTACAAAATATTTTCATAATTCTTAAACAAAATTAAAGTTACGGAGCTGAAATGAAAGTTCTTTCATGTAATTGGGGTTAAGGATGAGTTTTTAAAAAGAAACTTTAAGTATGCTGAATTTGTGCGCACGTAAAACTACTAAGTGTAGTAATTTACGATATTTATGAACCGTATAATGTACTGAGAAGGGAAGTTTTCTGTTCAAACGTATGTCAGTGCCCTCAACAATTAAAGCCTATGCAATGTTTGAACAAAACAAATACATGTAACACATGTTTAATTACTCAGCGAAGCAGGATGACCTATGGCTTCGGATGTTTGTCTCCTGAAGTTGGAAGAGATCCTTGATTTTAACAGTCAAACAGTGGCGATGTTTGCGCAAACAAAATATGTAAAGTAGGTGCGGGCGAGGGAGATACGGGCCTTGCTAATTATGTGGGAGCACGGCTGGCTGTGTCCAACCGTCGTCCTACATTCGAAAAGGCTAATAAAAATGCAAAAAAATGTGGCAAATTATCAATTATAATTAGCCACATGCCTCGGTTTTGAATTCATACTAGGGCTGTGATGGCGACCATTGTTGTACAAACATTCAAGGTCAATAAAAAGTTAAAAAGAGTTTCTCGGCCGCTGGTACCTACGACATGAATGTGGACTATAAATATTGACTTGCTCTTTGTTTGCTCACCAAACATGGTGTATCTTACACGCGGTACTTCGCCGAATTAATTTTAATCCGGTTGGAATTACCATAAAGTATTTTCGCCTCGAACAAATAATGGGTTAAGCTAAGTTTTACGCTAAGGCATACTAAAAAAAATACCTATATGTCCAAGATTTTCTTTTCTGGTGCCATAATATCAAAGAGAGCAAGTTTTGACGTACCTATACCCAAATATTACGTAGAAACTAATGTTTTTCTTAAAATGAAAAGTAACCCTTCCTTCTCATCTTACGTTTATTTCGTTATCTTATGATTCTCTAAACTTAACACCTAAATATCGTTTTTCTACCGGATGACGTCATGATTTATTGTCAGTAAGACGAGCTAGCAAACGAAGGTTTTATCTCCCCCCTCAAGTGCGATTTATATAACACCAAGATGTTTGAGATATTTCAATAAATCACAAAATGCGTGTCGAATTTCTAAAGTAAAGTCCCCTTCTGTTATTTCTTTTTGTTGAGCGTCAAGGGTTGGAAGGAATGTTAATCTTTAAAGCTCATTTTTAATCACGTGTTTCGAGCGTATCGAATGTTTTGTGATCGAGTAATCCTATTAGTTTAAACGATTATCGATTATGTATGTAGGAAACTTCGAAGCGTTAAGACAATGTTGTAATTTGTAAACACGTTTGTGTCCGAGTGTAAGGAGATTGATAAACGATAGCGGCCGTGGGCGAGCGCTAACATAACAAAGCAATGTTAAACATTTGTTTTGCTCTATAGATTATTCTGTAAGATGTCGTATCGGTAAATATTTTACTATGATGTTGCTTCGTAGACAGACGTGATTTGCGCCATGAGAAAATATAATTTGTTTGTCGAGAGTGCTTTGTGGCGTCTATTAGGGCTTATTTAATCTGCCCTGGCTTGCGTAAGTTACTTAGGTATGTTATTTATTATGCGCAGAATTAACTGGAAATTAATTTCAAATAAACCTACGATTCTAGATTAATTTGATCTTTCGTAGGCGTTTGGTATTGTGTTATCTTGGAATGGAAGTCTCGGTAATGAGAAAATTTAACAACTTGCTTAATTATTTGACGAAGAAGTGTGTTTTGCAAGGTGTTACGGAAGACTTATTTTACTTACTTGTGAATTAAAACTTAAATTAAGGTATTAGAGCTAATAGAAAACTTATAGAAATTGCACTGTACTATTACAGACGCTAATTAAATAATGTTTTCAACCTTTCTCTTATAAATAAATTAATAATTCAGAAAAGAAAAACTTGCATATTTATGAAATTAATATCGCTTAATTTGGAAGGTCTTAATCCCGTCATTAAGATTGGCATAGCATGACAATTCCCACCATACCTTTTAAAAAAATCGTGAAAGCATTCGAAATTCAAAAGTTAAAAACTGGCATCTCTGCGGCCAGTTCGCCGTGAAGGTTGCATCGTGTGCATCGTGAATGTAATGAATACCTGTCAAGCGCGCGTGTGGGCGATCCACCGGCCCGCTCTAAGTCGAACGCAAACATTTACCCTTCGCTCAACAGTAATTGTTTAAAATTGAGCCTAACTGTGTGGGCCTCGCCTGTTGCCCGAGTCCTGCCATGCACTCAAATACGCCGTCTTTCTTTGTTCATACACAATAAGTACCCACTAAGTGTTACTGCACTGATTTCCAACGTGAGTTACGCATTCAAAATTCGCGGATATAATAATTTCAGAGGTGTATGGATGTACGTCCATGCGTTTTGTAATTAAATCTTCTGCCTCAATAAATAGAGATATCGACAAGTTAATGGAATCAATTGGCCGTTGATAGTAAATTAAAATTGTCGCTTCGTTAATTATAAGCTTCGTATTTTGTATAAAATAATCGTCGCTACGGCCACCTAATACGATAGTAAATTAGGGTGTTTCGACGCAGTGGCACGGCGGCCATGCTGACGCGAACAGTTTTAGCTGATTTATGCTGGGCCGTTATCAGGATTACACCGTTGTCACTAAGCTCTAACTATAAAGCATTAAACAATGTTTGCTGTGAAGTTTCTACTTTAATTAATTGTCTTATGAGAAAGCTTAGTTGGGAAAATTCTTCATTTTCACTTGATAGTGTTCAAAATTTAATTAAGAACAACTTTTTAACTCTTTGACAAGTGTAAATAGCTTGAATTTATAATTTTATAGAATAGTAATGAATCTTAATAATTATAAATAAAATATTTAACATTTAGATTGATGGATTGATGATATTCATATATATTATGATTTAGTATGTAAATATTAAATTTGACCACCGTATTGCCACATATAATACCTTCGCAAAAATGTACTATATACGTTCCGTATCGATCAACAACTCCACATTGTATCAGACTGCAGATAAACAGAGCGAATGACAAAAAGAACTAAAAATAAAATCAGCCTTTTGCTTTATAAATGGAAAATAGAACATGATCGGGGGTTGGGAAGGAGTACAATGCACAACCAGTGGACCATTGCGATGGCACAAAAGAGTATTGTTCTTGCCATGTCGAATGTATCGGATGGGAACGGCAATACGTGAACTTTATTACCTTCTTTATAGGGAAATGATAGAAAATGTGGGTAATGCAACCTCTGGGAATTAGGTGACTGTAATGTTAGTGATTAAGGCTGATTTTATGTCGTCATTTAGTCTGATTTTACCATCAGGCTTTTAAACAAATTATTCATTAAAATGACTGTTATTCCTGGTTTCCAATTATCCGGTAACAACTAGAGCTCACGTGAGAATATTGGTCATTGGGTAAAAAACTGTTTTGGGAGTTTCACTCGTGTTTCTCGTATAAACTCCACTTTTGATATTAACGCTTCTTTAAGTGATACTGTACTTTCAACTGCTGGTCCTGTTTCCTTGAAATACACTTCACCTAATACGAAAATATATACCGAATGAAGAGGTCTCATAAAATTCTTATAAATTGCATATGAGAAAAATGCGTGTCTAACCATCACTCTACAGAGCTTATGTTCAAAAATAATCTTAGTCGTAATTTATGAGCAATATTCTTTACTGCTATAACGTATTATGCGATGCGTTCTTCAGTATTGGTATAAATACGGTATTATAATAAATATTAAGTTATCAACACTAAAATAAACACTAAAAGTTATGTTATTAGGATACCATAAATAAGATTTAATAATAGCTTAATACAGTAACTTTTTAGAATCACTCGAATGTATAAATAAATATTATAACCTTAGTTAATGCAATAATAAATTTTAATGGGTATCTGAATAACTTCTCCTACAACTACAATCATGTAAATTTTTCTTATAAATCTATTAACTATACACTTTGTTTTGGGAGGTTCCATTTTGTTATCCCTCTTTTCCTCTACCTCCGCAAGTCAAGTTCCTTAATGCTGAGGTTCGTGATGTTTGTATGGTATTTTTGGTTATGTTGCGCTACTAGTGCCTGTATTTTGCATGGAGAAGTAAACTCTTTTTTAACCTTTGTTATTTCAAATTCTTTTAAGATTAAAATAACTCCTGGATCCATTACCTACGGAAGAAAATCTCCCTTATCATAGCTATTGTTGACACCAGTCTTTTGTGAACAGTGGCCTTTTATTGCATTATCAAGAAAAGAAAAGGTGATGGTCTTTTGTCTAACACTTTGATGGCTAAGAAGCTAGTCTAGCTTAATTGTTATCTTGATAAACTTTGTTAAAAATAAACCAAAACTTCAGGCTTAGTATTTAATCAAGTGTAAAAGCACATTGGAACTCTATGTAATTTATTTTGTTGTCAGTCCAAATTAATTTTAGACTTGTGTATTTGCAAAAGGGTGTTTGGAATGATTAACGAGCTTTAGTTTTTTCAACTTGAAACAGATCGATTGCAGCTTTCTGTTCTATACGTTGAACGATGGCCTGATTTATGAAAAAACTGTGTTTCTATGTTTAAATGTTACAATCAGTCTTTTTTGGTTGACCAAATAATTTACGTTTAATTTGTATTTTTTAATCCTGTTAAGTTGTTAATAAGCAGACAAAATAATAATACAATTTATTTGATCTCCCTAATTAAAGCCAATAAGATAAGACAGAGAAGATGATTGTGATGTTAAAATAGGATCCCATATATTAGGGTGGTTATGTAAAATGTGTGTGTGTGTGTGTGAAATCTGCCAAATTTGCAAGTGCAAAAACTAATGCCTCTCTTCAGAAAGGATGCCAATCGTTAACAAATAAACAAAAAGTTGATCAATCATTATGAAGAAAATGGGAGTAGATGATAATGTTATTGCGCTTTCTGTCTGCGACTGCAATCTATCAATTTGTCCTCTTACAAATAATCAAAAACATAGTAACAATAGCTAAATTACCAAGGACTACCATCTGTCTATACTTATGATCTTATATTTTGCCAAATCTCACACTCGTCCGTGCGCGCAATGTGCTTAATTCACGAACGCACGTAGTGGACTCATGAGGGCAAAACAATAGACTTTGCATTGTGTCTGCAATATGGCGCTTGACGGGTTAAAATGGGGTACAAAGTTTTTCTTCACTTCATATACCTATAGATCCCCTCGGATCCACGGTATCTCGGATCCACCGAGATCCACTCGGCACTGGAAAACGTCAGGAATCCTGCATCAGATTTTTTTGGATGTTATCGAAGTCTGCCAACCCGTTCTACTAACGTGGAAGTCTGATTCCTTTCATTGAGTAGACTTGAGCCCAACAATGAGACGATAAACCGGTTGCTGATGATAAACATGACTAGGTAGGCATGATTGTATTATACCTATGTTAAATTATTGCATTATCATTATTAGCCTTGAAAGCGTAACTAATAAATATTACCCACATAAATCGAGGACTTCTAAATTGACAGCATTACCTTGCAAATTTTAGCTAATATGTATTTCAAAACAGTAGCTATGAATAATTTCAACGTCATTGTAACGTTATTATGTTCATAATAATGTAACTTGGCAAACGATAGGTAGGCATTGTAGCGGTCTAAAATAACTAATAATGCGAGTGCCCGAATGCAAACAGAGCGTCATACCCCGGATCATACATCATGTGATTCTAATTATTGTTGGGGCCAGTCTAAATCAATTCTGTCCAGCCGCACCACTCGATTTACAACACATTTCTATAATAAAACGGATTAACGTACACAGTACCGAGTCACGCAATAACTTTGCTTCTTAATGGTGCATACTACGCCGTTATGACACATAACTCCTTAATGTTCTCCTTTTAAAAACAAAACCTCAATACAATTTTGTTAGTGTTATTAAATAATGTCTGGGGTATTTACCTTGGCCGGAGTAATTTGGTCGCGCAAATAGACGAGCGGTGACCCTACGGTCACAATTTGCCCCACCGATGCCCCTCAGCCTTGCTTGAACTTCGGTAACATTGTTACACCGTCCCCTGCGTCCCTCGAGGCGCTGAATGTCCCTACATCTGTTCCACAAGTCTAACTATAAAACTGTAGCGTAGTTTACAATCGGCAATTTCATTTTATAGATATTGCACAATAAATCATGATGAGTAAGACTTTCATTTCGTCTCTTTGTTCTGTGGTGGTTAAGCTCGCTCCTAAAGGATCTCAACCGATTCCAATTGAAAAACTGCAGCCTCATTTTCTTCGTTGCTATTGTTTTATCTCCCTTTATTTCAATGGGGTTTCCTGTTTTAATATCGAAGTTATTTTTTTTCTTCGAGGAGATATCTGTATTCAGTGGTCGTTAACAATGGGGTGGTTTTCAAAGATTGACCAGGATTTCTCTATTTATTCGAGCAGGTGTCGTTTCCCAGTATAAAATGTTTTTCTATCGCGTTGCCCTGAAGCGGTCCGCCCTCCCCCAGGGACGTAGCAAGTCGTCTTAATAGACTTAGAGACGTACCGTAGACTGCATCCCTTGGGGCTAACGTGTCCCCATTCCACCCTATGCTATACCAGAAAAAAATGAGATTAGCTCCTTTTGTCAAGCTTCCACTCGTTTATCTGAAGACATTTTGTGTAATTCCGTAGCTTAAACGAATCTCTTTTTAATGTAAATCGTTTCCTTTGTTTTATTATTTTCTACTTTGTTGCATTAACTAGTGACTGGTAACGTTTTAGGATTCATAAACAATATGCTAACGATGTAGCTCGGGTCATAAAGAGTGGGAAACTGGGAATAACGTTTGTTGTAATGGCACAACTTCAATTTACCTAGTTTCCGAACAAAACTTTGAGTTGGGTTGCAAAATATCCCAAACGTGAAATGCGTGCTAAACGGTAAAAACGTTTTTAAAATAGCCCATTGACGGTATATAATCATAAACAACGATAACTCCCTGGAATGTAATTACCAATATGTGAATTTCATGTTACCATTATGGCAAAACAGCACGTGCCTCCGACATAAATATTCACATTATTGCGTTGCCCTAACGCTGTGCGATTTTTTGTCGATCTCCTGTTGTGCATTTAGATGTATAGGGGATTGGGGCGTAACATATCGATGCAAAGCGACGGAGGGTGACGCGCGTTCGCCTACTGTTTAGCCATTATTTGCTATAATGTGGGTGAAATTTAGCTCATTTCGTACAGCGTGCAATAATTGTCTCCGTTCTTTTATTTGGAACGCTGTTATTTATAGCGTGGTGGGGTTCGCATCGAAATCCCGGATTATTTGGCTAACAAATTATATCGAATCTGTTAAGAATAGGACGGGCATGTCAATAAATCAATATGTGGATTTATTGATGAAAGCTGACAAATTTGCTACAGAATTTTGTTCATTCTCCCCAAAATTGATGACGATGTAAAAATAGGTCGGTTTTCCGTTAGCCATGTGTGATCATATTGTAGTAATATATTATCATTATATTCAAGAATGACTTCTAAATCACCATTTACAATGTAGCTAGTTGAATTTTACTTGGTGTGAATAATAATGGATTAACTTTTTGTATCACCGCATAGTGATTCAGTAATTAATTAGGTATACCTATAAGTAAAAAGCACCGTAGAATCTCAAAAATATTGCACCAATGAAAAGCTCTGCGTAAAAATAACACTGCAGGTAAAAACAAAACCAACGAAAATATATAAAACTATCCGAAAATCACTCAGTAGATTACGACCATTTCTGGCACAAATATTGTCTAGGTCAGACGGGGAGGAAAACAATGAAATATAGTAGCGTATACCAGCCACAAGGCAACAAAAGTGATTAATGAATCCACACTTTAACAAATATGTCACATTCGTATAAATATCTACGTATTCTGGGCCCTGTGGGGCAAATGCGTGTCGAAAATGTTATAGTGATGTTACTAGTTTTTTTTTTCGATACGGTTTAATATTTTCCAATATTTGAGCCTTCTCCTTTGTCATCGTTTCTTGAAGCCTGAAAGACTTACCTAATCATTGTTGGTCATTCTTGGAAAAGTGATTGTTTACCTTATTAGCTGATTAAGTATCATTCTGTAAAAAGGTATATAATATTTCTACGAAACTAGAGGCATGAAGTCGTTGGATTGCTTTAAATACAATGCTTATGGAATAGCACCATTCAGAACTAAAAGCTACCTGTGTTTCATAATTTGTATTCGCTTCAATGCTTAAGCTCCTTTACCTTACTGTAAATAGTGATAGTATCTACATTATTCCGAATGATGGAACATGTTTTTTGAGTTCCAAAAAATATGACATCTATTTATTTAAAAGATTCAAAGAAGATTGGATAATTAAATTATAAGGACTAAGTGACCTTTTGCCTTTTTTTAACTAGCATATTTAGGTTAGGTAAGTATTTAAATTAGCTCTGAACTAAATAAAGGAAAGGTCAAATTATTATTACTGTGTTTATCTCTCAGCTGCAACTTAGTCGAAATAGGTTTTAACTGTATGACCAAATGAATTAAGACGAAGGCAGACAATGAGTTCACAAACATTTCTAGCAATGTAATGTTCAGTTAATAAAGTATTAGTGATGTGGCGTATTAGTCTGTCTACCGTCTGAAGCAATATAGTGATGTACAACCCGAGAATTAGAACGAAGTAAAAAGAAGAATTGAAGTAGTTAAAAAAAACACCAGCGTGTACAAATACTTAGCTGCTAGATACGAGTTTACATCATTGAGCTAACAGCAAATTATATATTATCATTTATACTGTTAACATTGTATAGTTAGGTACCTACTTTATTCAAGGACGTCGTTATTTTGACGAACTTAAAATAACTAATCCCTGTTTAATTTGCGTTAAATAATAATTATTCCTTCATAATTTTTTAGAATTCAAATTCTGTTACAATATGTTGTTTTTTAATTTAAAACGTTATAACAATATATAATTTACAGCTACATTTATATCGCAGTGATCTTTATTTATCGATGCCAAATCATGTAGTTACTTCGAGCCATCAACTTTTTTTACTTCACCGGGTACCAGTAATGAGTTTAAAGCTTAATAATAAATGCATCCTGCCAATCTAAAATCAAGTTACAACAGACACAAAAAACACATTTAAAATCTAAGTACAAAACAAAATCGCTCACTAATAAAGCTGTCTCCTAACTCGCTCCGGTGATCCCATTTCGTCGGAGATTGTACCTCATAACGCAGTGAACGCACCATTACGCACCTAAATTACAAGTCGGACACACGATATGTCACATCACTTTATAATGCAAATATCTCGTAAACCCAAGGCACAAGTACCAACATTTAAATTTAGAATAGAATGAACAAATTGACGCAGTAATAGCAATTGAAATTGGCAGATTATTCTCTGATTACGATAATAGTTTGCAATTCATTTTCGAACGTTATTTATGTTGGTTGTAGAGTGAAATTTTGATAATGAGGTGGTCAATAAATCGGAATTATGTGCACCTAATATTTGGAACTTTAATGCAATGATCATAGCAAAATTGCAACAACATAATTATTATATGCATTTAAGATACACATGAGGATACTGAATTTGCCATCTTTTATTCAGGATACGGTAAAATAACAAATTATTCTTTACTTAAAGGAAATGAGTTAGTGGAACATTAATTCTATTTTCTATAATGATAAGGGGAACTAATAATGTGCGTAAATAACATCTACTTAATGTATAGTGGTTTGAAAAACGGTTGGCACATAAAACTGAGTGCAATATTTACAAACACGATCCTATTCCTGTACACATTGAGTACAGTTTTTATTACTTTTTCTATGTACTTTTTATAGCCTGTGAATGACTTGTAGCATCTGTGGTGGATTTCAATTTCCTTTACTTACTCGACTTCCGTTACTTAAGCCATGTATGTATCGGTGATAAAAAATTAACAACTCTTTTATTTTTCAGTTGACTGAAACGAGAATAGTTTAGTGATTTCCTATTTCGTTTTTAACATCAAATATTTTCGTCTTTTCCATTTAGAATTCTAAAAACCTCGTAATTACTTAAATAAAATGTTTAACAGCAACATCGACCTTATTAATGTGCGCAGTTTATCTCAAATCATCCTCAATTAAGATGTTAAGATCACATCAGAATTCAGTTAGCCCATATTTAAAGGTTTTACGTTAAATTGAAAACAATATCAAAGTGATTCTTATTATTATAAGAATCACTTTGATATTGTTTGATCTAAATTGCCTTTATTGTAAGAACATAATTGATAGAAATATTGCCGAAATGAGATGTCGATCAATCAGTTTTCTTGTAATAAAAGAACTCAACTAAATCGAGTTATAAGTTCTATTATAATGGTATCTTATTTAATAAAAATCTTTACAAGTTATTGACGCCAGGCATCGAGCTAATAAAAATGTAAACTAACAGATCTTTAAATAAAAGTGATTTGAACGCAATAAAAAAAGTATCACACGTTCGTTAAAAAAATACTTGGAGAAATTAATTCTTGTATCTTGTTGACAAAGTCATTCGGTCCCCAAATGTGCGCCGGCGCAGCCATCAACAGAACATTCGTTTGAAACATGTGGCACCAATTAAAGTTCTTTTACAGAGAGGATAATAAAGATAAGACTTGAATAATGATCTGTGGAGAAACGTTTTACGAATGACTGCATCTCGTGCAAGTGACAAACTTATAAACGTATGTAAACCATACGATATTGTGTAGGTAGAACGTCAGTCGGCGAATTATAATGATGTAGACAAAGGGAACTTCCACACACCCATATCTCACCAATGACAGATTTAGGTCTTAACTTGATAAATGGCGGGCTTATCGCTATTTATCATAATCACAGCTCTAATCCTGGATCCAGGATATTCTAACACGAAGCAGTAATTTTAGATTGTTAGATATAATGATAGAATCAAAGACCTCGGGAATGGCAGCACTTTGGACAAATGCTTACCACTATAAAGCCATTCCAGTTCCTGATTTCCCGTAGTTCTACGAATTGAACATTCTGAAGCTCTGATCTCTGTAACTAGGTAAGTGCACCAATCGATAAATGGTACGCCGATTGAAGTCAAATTGGTTGACTGTAGGGCACTAAGGAAACTTGTCAAATGAAGTTTTAGAATGCACCCCGGTATAAAATAACGGCAAAAATACTCAAATCCATCCAAGTTTTTCAGGCATCCCTTTGTGGCTCGGTTTCACTAAATTCCAATAAAAATTGCGGTAAAAAATTCGGTCGTAATCCATATCCTAGCTTACAAATTTTAAAAATAACTCAGCGACATGATATAGGTAGGTACTTACCTACATCATTAAGTAGATTTGTGATAACTTAACTGGGCTCTACAATCATACTTGTGATGATTCAAATTGCTATTATAAAGTAGAGTTGCATATTGCAAAGCGTTAGTTGTAGACATATCAAAACTTATAGCAATAAGATTATCAAGTATCCTTTCTAGATTAAGTGTTAGTTAACGTAGGTATAGAATTTATAGCGGTACTTTTAAGAGATCACTGTAAAATATTTTACAATCTAATACCAATATTTCAAATAGTACAAGGACATAATCGTTGAAACGCAATAGCAAGTTGCATTAACTAATAAAGTACAATATTCATAATAATAAAATACAATAATCTGTAAGGTAAATAAAAATTATTGCCGTAAGCGCCAAGTTCTATGCTTTGGATGTCATAGTAATTCTTTTAAATTACAAGCGAGTATTAAGGCAGGAAACTGCAATAATGATTTTGCATAAGCGACCGCTCGACGGCTTCAATTAAAATTGTAATTAATTGCTTTGCTCAGAGCACTGACAGGTTCACGGTGAACATCATTCACTTTTATATTTATGCGAATCCACTTGACAGGTGAGGAACGATGCTCATCTTTTCCTAATACTCGTTCACTTTATTTGCGTCCCCTCAAATAGTTGAACGAATAACTCGAAATATCTAAACATTTTTAGGAATCGTTTTTCCGATGTTCGACATCATTCCACGCAAGAACACACTAAATAAATATAGTAAAATATTAGCAATATGTTAATAGCTTGTATACGAACATGTTACGTGTGCCAAACTTGTCAAAGCCATAAATACTCCTTATAATATCTTGACGTATGTAACTGTGATTCGTTAATCGCTAGGATATTCAGCAAATGTATGGAGATAACTCCGTAAGTTAGCTACTTATCGAACTCTTGTGAAACTTGAGCGAATTTATCTTACTTTGGCATAGGCATGTAAACGATATTAAAGAGATGTGGCCTCGGAACTTTGCCAGCCCTTGACAACTGTAAACTTGAGTATGTAATATTTGTTTTTCTTTCGCATCATTATATGTAAAAAGTAATAACATATAAGTTGCTCACAAAAGTATTATTATTAACTTATATTGCAAATTTGCGGCAACATGTGAGCGCTAAATGTCAAGTCGTCGAGCTATATGACAAACAAGAATGGTTAGCAATGTTTATTTTGCCGCCATTTTTAATGTAAATGTGTGTACACACTTTTAATTATCCAACTAAATGTACTTTTTTGACCTGTACGAGGTGGTTTAAAATTATTTACCAAGCAATAAATGTTAGCAGTAAATCACGGAACCAGTATTTGTAAATGGTTATTGATTGTTAAAAAAAGATCGTGATAGCCGTTTGGTCGGGCTGATTTTAATAACAAAACAAAGAATTGTGGTACTCATGAAGGGAAATATTTATGTAGCCTTGAAATATTACCCACTGTGCTTGCGCATTATAGAATAAAAAAATCTCGTTTATAAAAAGGGAGGTATGTCTCGCCAATTTAGAGGCATCCACTGGTGCGTACCGTGAAATTCAGTGTTATATTCCCGGGTCATATTATTTTGTACGAATACTATAAGTAGAAATCCTGGAGTTAACTATGGGCAGTAAATACGAAGGTAAGTCTCAGTCAAACTCATCTGCTATTTGCGTTGTGTGTCACCCACTCGCCAATTACTCGTGGTCTATCTATTCCGCTACACGCAGTTGTCATGAATGACACTTCAACGTCACTATATAAATGGAAGCCAACATCAAATATGATCTCTCCCTTTGCCTCTCAAATCTTTACACTCACACTAGTTAGCTCTGACAAATATACACAAATCTGTTAAACATACAAACCACTGCTGAACATAGGCCTCCCCCATAAACTTACACAAAAACTACACGGTGATTTTTAGTGAATGAACTCCACTTAAGAACCTTTTTGCTACAGCGGCCATCAATTATACGAACTTAGTGCTTAAGCTTGCTAATCCTTTAAGCTACGTCGGCAATTTCCAAGTCTGGGATGAGCTTGATCATTCGATGGACAGGACACACTTGTCAACTAGTTTCAATGTCGAAAGCGAGAGGTTACTATGTCGCCTATAACGGGTTAAAAATTAAAATGAGTTATGAACTACAACCTAATGCCAAACCGTGTCATGTGAAGCCTGGTAATAAAACCAGTATTTTGACAAGTATTGCGTGATATACATAGGTATTATATAAACTTTGCCAAAACACATACATAGTTAGCTGCCTGTATACGAGTACCTACCTCTTTTGTTGACTTACGAACTTACAAACCATATTGATTTCTATTATTGGCTATGTGAAAGGCGAAAACGCTATTACAATCTCGTTCAACTCGCGCTTGAAAATTAAAGTGACCGTTCGCTATTAACATGAAATGCATTGCCTTAATTTATTACGACTCTGGATTTAAACTGCACCATATTTCATTCGGATTATGTCCCATTTTGGTCAGTATTCGGACTTTTTACCATTTCACAAAAATGGAGTAAAATTGCAGGACTTTAGTGTAGGTAGAGTCGCTGTTTAAATTAGGTTTATCTATCATCCGTGGTATTTTTTGTAATATTCCCTTATAACTGCAGTTAAGGTTTATTAAGAGAGCCTCCGCGGTGTCAATATATAATTATGTAGACAATGAAAAAGATCTTTCGGCCTTTACAGCTACTACCACTTTTCCCAATTCTTTGGGAATTTTCCAAATACTATCTCTATCCAATGAAGCTTACCTAATTTACTCCTTATCTAGGTACCTGTTGTGTAGTGGCATACTTAAAGCCTTATGTACGTAACAGTAAACAGATACTCTGTACCAAACATATAAGGAAAATCCGTCACAAAGAATATGTTACCTACATAAGTATGAAAAGACTTTGTATCGTTCACAATAGGTTGGGATTGATCGGGTCCCTTCGGAAGAGCATTTTATCAGCCCGTGGCAGTTGAGAGGCGTCCGTTGTCCCGTGTTCACGTAAATAGGTCTTGAGAGGTTCCAGGGATTAACCTGGATAGGGACTAATAGCTTCAGCCTATCACCGAAAACATTTTCGGGCTTTTGTTAAGCGCTATTCTTGGATACGTTCACCATTTATTATGTTACTCTCTAAAGCACTGAATAATGTTTTTGCTATACAATGAGGTAATGTATCTATCAACATACATGTTTTTTACATACCATCACGCCTGTATTCCCCGAAGGGTTAGGCAGAGGTGCACTTAATGTACCCACACTTCGCCGGTATGTTTGGGTCCCATGTAATAGGGGGCGAGCCTATTGCCATTCACCGGGCACAAATCCAGACTCCGAGCTGCTACTGAGAATTTCATAGAAAAACTCAATAACACTTTGCCCGACCTGGGGATCGAACCCAAGACCTCTAGCGTAGCAGTCGCGATTGGGACCACTAGACCAACGAGGCGTGAGAGCGTCAACATGTTTTTTACTTAATATTATTTTATATATTGTATGATGAGTATTGTGGGTACCTACTGTTCTAATGTACTGTTTAGGTCCTACGTAATAGGGGGCGAATCCATTATTTAATCAGGCAATAGTAATATGTAGAGCTAGGTTGATGACGTAGGTATTATACAGGTTGAAGGCAGTTTGGAGAAATAAGCTTTTATAAAAATTTGGAAGGAGAAAACTAAAAGCAATAGAAATTTGTATTAGAACAAATGTCTAGAAAAAAGGGAGTAATTTATATCAGAAAATGTACATGCTTGAAAGTGATAATGTCTATTATTCTCAAACTGAGCTCGAATTTAGACCCCAGATAACGGCCTCTACAGGATAAAAAAGTATCAGCTTATTATTTAACGTTATTGTCAGTAGTCAACAAGTTACACGTGCGCAAGAGAAATATATAAACAAGAAAATTACAATCCAATTGAGTAAAATCGAAGGAAAATCTTCAGAGAGAAAAGGCAAGTGCTTACTAAAATTGTTCGGTAATTCAGCAACACTGTTCAATAAGACGCTGACATCACACAATAGATGTACCATCAATTTTGTTCAGTAAATCGTTCAATCTTGTATAAAATTCATGGGGTGTAGCAGCGAGGAGAATGATAAATAAGGCGGAGGCTCGGCCGAATATTCTCATTTAATACGTGACCTGTTTTGTGAAAACATCCCTTAGATATGAGTATCGCGATGGATGGTAATGTCGGAATGTTATCTATCACACGTTGTTATCAGTTTGTGGCTCAGTTTTGAATGGCGGTAACGGGCAGTCCGTCTGGCATGAACGTTATTCGAGTTTTTTCCGATTATGGAAGACACTTGACTTAATCTTGAATAATGCAAGTGCATTGGGTCATAAACTTTTTAATTTGTAAAACGAATTAGCTGCCCTGCGGTTTTTTTATCCGATCGCTACCAAATTTCACTTCTGTGAGTGATTCTATGATCTGAAGATTGTCTTAAAATTTCATCAAAATCGGTCTAGCTGTATTCCCTAGGAAGCATACAACGACTTTTAGGTATAATATAAGATATATATTATTGAGTTAAGTGCAGTGATAGCCTAGTGATATGACCATTGGATTGCCAAGTCAACGGTCTTTAGTTCGAATCCAAGGCACGCACCTCTGACTTTTCGAAGTCATGAGCGTATTAATAATAATTAATTACCACGCGCTTAAACGGTGAAGGAAAACATCGTGAGGAAACCTGCATGTCTAAGAGTTTTTCCTAACGGCGTGTGAAGTCTGCCAACCCGCAGTAGGCTAGCTTGGTGGACTATAGCCTCATCCCTCTCGTTCTGAGAGGAGACCCGTGCCCAGTAGTGGGACAATGTAATGGGTTGATGATGATGATGATATATATTATTATGTTTGCTTGTCAATTCGTTTAATGACGATGAAAAATTTGTAGGTTAATTGTTGTGCGAGCTTTCGGGAAGTTTTTTGATAAAAGAAAAATAAAATAGGCGCATATATTACATAGGCCCTTAAACATAGCGGCGAGCTCTGGGCGTGTTAATGAACATCATCGTACTCTGCCTAATCCTCCCGGAAATAAAGGCGTGATGGTATGTAGTAAAAGTGGCTATGTTGTCTCTTATATAATAGTTGTTATTTCAAAGAAAAAAGAAGATACGAAAGTAACGAAAGAATAACATTCGAGTGAAAACTTGGAACAAGATTTTCGTACGATATATTATGTTCGTACTCAACAAAGCACAATAGTATCGCGACGGTACGGTTCATTGCATCAACGACAATGTTCTTGAAATACCAAACAACTTCTTGTTTGAAGAGTATACTACTATGACTTTTGTATACTCTAACGAAACATATATATTTTGGCCTAAAATATAATTCCTTACTCCTTCCTAAAATATAAGACCTTCAATAGAGGTCATATTGCTATAGTAGTGACTTTAGTTTGGTTGTATTGATAAAAATAAAGACGCTTCTAGGAGTCAAGCCACTTTACTCCAGTAGCCCCCAGGTCAAATGACTCGCGATTGACTTCTGCGCCACAGGGTCACTTATTCTTTTCTTAGTACAGATATTTCTTGTAACATTCAGCATACTTGTGCATGAGAGATTTGTGTTCATAAAAGTAATAACAACTTGAATGCATTAATACTTATTCAAGGCATGAACCATTATTTGGTAGCTGTTATCTACAGGACGTTACCAACACCTTAGTCAATGGATCGATGCATGGATGGATGGATGTGGATGGATGGATGGATGGATGGATGGATGGATGGATCGATGGATGTATGGATGGATGGATGGATGGTTGGATGGATGGATGGATGGATGGATGGATGGATGGATGGGTGGCTGGATGGAAGGATGGATGGATGGATACGAAAATACCAGCGTGAAGTTTGCAAACCAACACCATGACCTAGTGCTAGTTGGCATCTGTGGTGGTCTAACCCCATGCCTAGTAGTAGTACAGTGAATGAGTTCATCGTGTTAAACAAATGTGGCATTATCAAAGTATTTATTCCCAGAAACCACACCATAATATTATTTACACCGAATAACATTCCACATTAATTAAATGTTTCTTCTTTTCTGTGGCCAATACGTTCGTCACGGGGGCTGTTGGCATAGTGCCTTGAACGATACCGGACGCGCCGGCTAACATCCGTTTCCTGAAAATAGCAGACAGTGCAAACGGTTCACTTTTATTGTTTTCGTCTTTAGAAAAAAGGTTGGAGGCGGTGATTAAGAAAGAGGTTCTGTTTGTATAACGGTTTTGAATTAAGTAGCTTTTATTTTGAAATCAAGTTTGGAATTGCGGGCATTTTGTTTTATCTACTCAAAAGAAAAATCTGTAGGCTAAAAAGGCCACATTAAACAATCCTGTGGAACAAATTCATATTCAGAATACTAATAAAAAAAAGGACAAGTAATTATTGCACAAAATAAAACATACAAAGGCCAATGCCATAGGTATTTAAAAGTAAAATAAGTCAATCAAAAAGTACAAAAATTAGCCTTAGTAGGTAGTAGATTCCGCCGGCGTTAAAGTGGTTTAGAATGTCGTCGGTATGATGGGCCATTGTTACCAATTTGATAAATTGGTGACCAGACAATGCTTGAGTATCAAACATAAAAGGCGTAAGCTCAAGCTTAATATATTCTTATTGTTGCTAAGGGCATTAAAACTAAAAATATCTTATTAATCAATCTTTAGATATCAATCCTTACAGTACCAAGCCGATCTACGCTGAAACATACTCGTACTAATTCTTCGGTTTAAAAAATGGAAGTATAGATGACGGCAAATCTGTGTTTATCCTGAAAATTGCGATAATGATAAATAAAGGAACGTGTATTCGTTGCTAATTATCCACTAGCAAGTCTAGCCTCAGTAAGTCAATCGCAAATAAAAAAGCTAATTAAGCTCGACTTGGAATTTAAACCTAGGGCTACCGAGGGCGTGCGAGCATTCCAAATTTACCTTACAATGGGCTGTTACTAATAAGGGTTCAGTGTAAGGGTACAGCCCTATTTTTAAAGTGCTGAGATATTTTACACCTACATTAGATGTCTTTACGCCAAAAGAGTTAGGCAGAGGTTTTTGATAAATTAAAATTATTAACTCTCCCCTGCATGTATATTTATGAAGTCGCGAAATTTGTGAGACGGCACCCTGATTTCTTTACTAGAGCCAATGAGGTATATCCGAGAAATACCAGAAATCCGGATAAAATTGTCCTACCGCGTGTACCAAAAACGACCCTTTACCAAAATAACTGCTTTGTTGTGTGTGGCCGTATTTATAATGCGATTCCAAGCAACCTAAAGGAACACCCAACCACTTTATTTCAAAAAAAAATTAAGGTCTGGCTCATAAATAAACGCTTTTACACAGTGAATGAATTAATGAATTCCTAATTTTAAATGATAGTTATGTGTTGTAACGAATTATGTAATGAATGACAATTATAATTATTAAGAATGATATACCTATTATGACTCATGACTATTTGCATGTCAATAATATGACAAAGATGTGTGTGTCTATACCACCACTGTGTCTGTAACACCTGATATGTACCTACCTACCACATTTTACTGCAAATAAAGATGATTTGATTTGATTACTAATGTCATCCACATCTTTCCGGTATTATTAGGTGCGATTTAATAGTGAGCGAGCCTATTGCCATAAAACTAGGCAAAAAACCAAATTCCTAGCTATTACTGAAAATTTCTCAGCAACACTTCGTTCGACCTAGGAATTAAACCGAGGACCTCTAACAGAACAGTTGTGCTTAGGGTCACTATATTAATCAAGCAGCCCTATAGTAGTTGACAGTAGCTATATCACTTATTCTTTTTTAATAAAGCCAGTGACTGTTTAGAAATGATGATGAAATGAAATGAGTAAACAATTCTACTTATCAACCTGAATTAAAACAATTGTTAGGCATCCAGCAAGTCTTAACAACGTACACCAATTCCAAATTCAAATAGCACCAGCCAACAGCCAAAACTCATGTCAACAAAACCCTTCTAGTAATATACATGCAAATAATAGGCGTTCCTATTATGAAATCTAAACAGAGGCACATAATAGAAAATTAACCGACAACACTGAAAACAAATTAAGAAATATATTCGCGAACAAATTAGTTTTAGAATAGACTCAATTTCAAACAGTTAACGCAAACAGGGCATTAAATTGAAACAAAACACTATCACACACCCGTGCTCTGAGCCGACCCTAGGATGTGTGAGAGCGCTCACACATGGCGACTTAGACGCGCGATTTTATAATGCGATTGTCATAAGTATATCAGGGTTTAAAAGCATCTGAAAAAAACTGTGTTTCAAAAAAAGAACTGCTGAAGATGCTTTAAAGTTTTAAACAAAAGTTAATCAATAAATAAAGCGAAGTAAATTGTTTTGTGGATTTGCCTTATGGCAACGCTGGTGTGTTTTAATATTTTACGACACGTTTGAGATAGTTGCAATTGTGTTCTGCCGGCGTCGCAGGTTCGATCCCCGGAACAAATTGTGTGATAAGCTATTTGCCACAGTTCCACCAGCTTGTCCCACTTCTAAAGGTCGTAGCGTAATATTAAATATTTCAAAACCTTTCTCGAGAATAGGGCTATGATATACAAAAAAAGATTATCAAATCCGACTAGTTCGTTCTAGTTCATAGCTTATGTTTTCTAAAACTAAGAGGCCTGTTTCACTACATCCGGATAAACACTAACTACCAGATAAATTTAGAATTGGAACAGAATGTGTTTCCTCATCAGATATTTATCGGGAACTTATCAGAAGGCGGTGAAACAGGCCCTTAATCTACGGGATAAAACTATAACGTTGGGGTACCATTCTTCTTTCCCCCTGCCCTATGGTTGGGGTAAGGTGATTAGTTGATCACATTCGCCAGAACTCCAATAGACTGTGGTTCAGCAAAACTGCTGGACCCTTTCAAGGAGGCCTTGCCTTGCATCATATTGGGAATTCACAGCAGTCCAATAGTCAATGCAATATGCATTGGTGACACATCAAGCTAAACAAATCCAGTTTACGCTGGCATGTTATTGTAAGGACAGCTTATAAAATTCGATGTCAGCTTAAACTGGATTTGTATAGCTTGACCTGTAGCCGCGTGTACTGTATTTCCTAGGTGCCTACAGAATAAACATACTATTAAGTATATATATATATACAGGCTTGTATAATTTGTCGTTATATATATGGTAAATTATGTATATATGATACACACATCAAAACGTCTACACACGGGCGGCCTGGATTATTAATTAGTTTATACGGATTCTAGCAAATTGCCGCCGGCAAATTGGAATTCTACAAAAACAGTGTTGATCACCGTCACTATGTTATGCCAAAATATACGTACAAAATATGCTCAGCGTTAATTTAAAAATATAGGACTTTGATCCTTGTAGGTAAATTATTTTATCAAAAACATAGTCTAAAGAATAACTAAGGTCGTTCATTAGATTTTTTTTTTGTTAAAATTCTTTTATTACATATCAATATAGAAAATAATATACCTACTTTTAAAGTCCATCTCTCCGGTAATTAGATTATATTGAAAGATGTCGCACAGTTATAGAAGTTTAGTTAAAATAAGTTTATACCTATCGTTATTATCCGCAAGGTGTGCGACCCCACCAACTGTACACACAATCAAACTATATAACATTATACAGTCCTTAGGACTGTCATTATCTCCATGCGATTACTGCGCCCTCTATCGCATCTAGTCTGAGTCGACAGTGTGCACCCGTCCAAAGGTCATTCAACCGCAATTCGTCGCACTTTTTTGCCAATAGGAATTAAATCATAAACGTCAGATGGTTAAACACGGCATTTTTCTTCGAGCGCTGATCATCATTCAACGTCGGCCTGTAATGAGGCAGGACTCGGCTGCGTAGAGACGATATACATAAATCAGTGGAAATTATTCACTCACGCCTCTCTACTTATTTCATTCGATGTTGACGTGTCATATACGTTGATATTAATGCAGATGCATTTAGTTGTGGAGCTAGAGTAACAATAAAATGTGTTTATGAAAATTGCATAACATAACATACCATCACGCCTGTATTCCCCGGAGGGTTAGGCAGAGGTGTACAAATGTACACCCACATTTCGCCGGTATCTTTAGGTCCCATGTAATAGGGGGCGAGCCTTTTGCCATTAACCGGGCACAAATCCAGACTCCGAGCTGCCACTGGGAATTTCATAGAAAAACCCAATAACACTGCTCGACCTGGCGATCGAACCGAGGACCTCTAGCGTGGCAGTCGTGCTACGGACCACTAGACTAATGAGGCAGTCTTTATGAAAATTAATAGAATAATAAAAGTTTTTAATAGGTATTTCAAGTTACAGTTTCAATGGCTATAATGTTATTGAGGCCATTGTGAGTTGTGACCCAACATTATAAAATACTATTAACTGTGAATATTATGCAGCAATTTTGTTGTAAACTTTATTACATTTGGTATACGATTTTCGAGTTTAACCTTAAAGCGTAACATACCAATTGTAATAAAGTAAATTAATTAAATTAAAGCCCTTCAGGTATGACGATACATTACTGCAGAAGGTAGCCAGAATACTTCTTGCTACAGAATTATATGCTAATGCAATCAACCGTTTACCCAGATGCCCGTTAAACAAGTACATTGAAGCAGATATTAAAATAATTGCCAGGAAAGTATTAAAAATGTAAATAAGCATTAAAACCGGTAAGATAATTTAAGTCAGTTACCATATACAATGAACCATAAATACAAAATTATGGTATTCATACTTTAATTGAATTTAATTTGTACATTAAGATTAACATAATTACTGCAATTGTTCGGGAAATAAGAAGACATATAGAGAGATCATGTTCTTATAACTACGGATGATAATCAAGTGACCACCACAACGAGACTGTTTAAAGACAGATTAAAAAACGCTGACGTGAAACTTTTAACTGCCAATTGATATACTGGTTTGGAATGGATAACGCGAGTTTTACGAGGGTTTTATAAAGAGAACTAGCCATCAGATAATGTAACAGCCGCAGTCACAAAATATTATAACAAAGGAATTTTACGACATCTTTGAGTCAGAATGTCCTAAGCTCAAAAATATTGATTAAACTCATAAATAAAGTTGATCCGAAAAACTGTACCCGGTAATTTGGAAACACCGAAAGCGTTCGGGCGAATGGTCTTTTAAAAAGGCGTCGCAGATAAAAATTGTACCTACACCATCTTAATTGTTGGCCGATCGATGGGTAAGGTTGTAGCGATGTAATCTCGGAACGGACGCGTTATTCCGCAACTTTTATTTTTTGTTTTATAACTTTATAGCTCTCAAGGATGGCCCGAGCTTAGTTTAATTTTACTAATTTTTTAACGGTTTTTGGTAAACCCATACTAATATTTTTAAATAGGTATAAAAGTTGTGTTAAATTAATATTAATTTGTTTTTTTTTTGTATCACGTTTGTAAGCTGCGTAATATGTATAGCTATTATTATAATTAGTCTGATATTATGCTATAATGTTAATATTCCAATGTACCTGTACTGTATTATTACTATATCATTTATAGAAAATGTAGCACAATTTATAACACAAAACTGATTCAGACTTTTTTTATTTCAGCTGCATCAGTGCTGTAGTAAGATCAATGGCTTCGGCGGCACTCGAAAATCTTTCCTGCAAGTATGCGATCTCTTGTCTGAGCCACCAAATATCACAGATATGAAGTGAATCCCAGATTTCTAGCTCTCACAATATCCGTGAGAAAGAATTCAAATAGTTTTAGAATAGTCCATGAATGTAAGCCCGGAGCCCAGCGCCGCCCGCGGCCGCCCCGCACTGTTATTACAACCAGCTCCCGAGGTAAGCTACTTCTGCAATTGATTTTTATCGTGACGACATTATTACTAAACTTGATAAAAACCAAACTCTCGGTCTATAATTATTTTTTTATTTATGAACAAAAAATCTATTATCTATAATCCAAAACCAATATTTACTAGCAAATCGTTCCGGCCTGAACGAATTCCTTTGTTGGTACAACGAATAGTTTGTTTTCGGGCGATTATGAGTGTTCGAGATAGCCGTGAAGTGTTGCGACAATGCTCTGGGACAACAAAACAACTGACAACAAAATTGTTGTAACGTTACTAACGAGTTGACAGATACGTATCAAATCAATATTTTTTAATGTGCTATGTAAACATTGTATACCATCATCCCTGCAGGAAACATCTACATTTCTACGGTACGTTTTATGTTTAACGATTAATAAATGATGCCAATTATAAGATCAATGGATTGACAATTCGATGGCCCCACAGAATAAACGTGTAAGTCAAAAACCACAACTTTTCAGGAAAAAATAAAAACGATTAAACGTGAATAACTGTTGTTTGGAAGTATATAGGGTTAAACAAATTATATCAAATTAAAGATAAAAAAATATATTGTTACATTAGATTTTTTATTTATTTTTAATTTAAACGGTTTTCCGACAATTTATGAAAAACCATTTTATGTTTTTATTCTTGTTAATTTCTATGACTAGATAACAGTAAACTTTCATTACACGGTTATTCGTGTAAAGTGTCAACAAACAAAACTAATAATATTATATTACACTATTATTCGACAGTAATCAAGTTTCTTTAATACCTAGTTACAAGCATAAGCACGATTATGCTTATTTTTTATTATTTTTTAGCATTAAATATTGCGAAATTTTCACAAAGAAATGAATTTTCTAATTAAAGAAAATTTCTAGTGAAAGAAAAATTCGATCTCAGGCAGGGTTTGAACCTGCGTCTCTCTGGTTAAGTACACCAGACGCTTTGCCAACTAAGCTACCGAGACCACTGCCTGTGATGTCGAATTTCTCTTCCACCTTCTACGTCTTGAGGCGACGTCGGCACCATCTATTGAAGACATTACTATGTCTTTCAACCAACACGACTGCCTTTACAGGTAGTTCAATGTCGAACGATGTTGCCTTACCGTATTATGCTTATTTTTTATTATTTTTTAGCATTAAATATTGCGAAATTTTCACAAAGAAATGAATTTTCTAATTAAAGAAAATTTCTAGTGAAAGAAATATTTAATGCTAAAAAATAATAAAAAATAAGCATAATACGGTAAGGCAACATCGTTCGACATTGAACTACCTGTAAAGGCAGTCGTGTTGGTTGAAAGACATAGTAATGTCTTCAATAGATGGTGCCGACGTCGCCTCAAGACGTAGAAGGTGGAAGAGAAATTCGACATCACAGGCAGTGGTCTCGGTAGCTTAGTTGGCAAAGCGTCTGGTGTACTTAACCAGAGAGACGCAGGTTCAAACCCTGCCTGAGATCGAATTTTTCTTTCACTAGAAAATTTTCTTTAATTAGAAAATTCATTTCTTTGTGAAAATAAGCACGATTGTTTACAGTACCTTACTGTATTGTTTGATTATTGTAAAGATAAAATGCATTTATATCAATGTTCATAAGATCGATTCTCATTTATGTAATATACTTTTGTTATTGCATGGTGTAATAGTGTAAACTTCATCAATTAAGTGAAAGGTTGAAATAAAAGAAAAAGGTTTAATAAAATAAGAATATAATAAAGTAACTATCAACTTGCATAAAAACTAAATAATAAGCACATGTAAACAACTTAAATCTCTTTCATGATTAGGAAATAGCTACCTATTAGCTTGAACTGATAACAAAAAAAAAATCATAATATCGTAATCTGAAATACTTAATCTTCTAATCTCCGTCACTATCATTGGTGACAGAGATCGAATTGTCCAAAGGAACTAAGTTTCTATAAAAAGTTGTATGTCTCGTGAATCACACAAACTTATCAAATCCTTATGTAAAGGGAGAGAGAGGTATCTTTTGTTATTTAAATAACTATCAACAAAATCACCTACTTATAGTTCTTGCCTATGACATAGACATAGTAAGTTAATAAAAGGAAATCAGGATTTTCATGATGACAATCAAATGACTACTTTTATAATTTTTCGGTGCCAGATATATCTCCAGTTTTCAAGACAGATCATACTTTAAAATGTAAGATTAAAGTGAGCTATGCAACAGCTTCGTTTTTTGTTGTCTTGGCTTAAATGAATAGGTAAGTGAAGATAAGAGTTACCTACTTATGTAAATATTTTTAACAAGAATAGGTGCTTACTTTCTATAATGTCAAGACATTTAGAAAACATAATACTCGGAAGTTATATAGTAGGGGTTAACACTCTTATTTAATAATAATAATAATAATGACATGAAACAAACGTTACAGGAGCGCTTCTTCGGCCGCCTGAAAAAGGTACTTAATAGCTCTTTGTCAGGTGGCAACAAGGTGCGCGCCTTTAACGGTTGGGTCATGCCGGTCCTGATGTACTTCTTTGGCATACTCAAGTGGACCCAGACGGAGTTGGACGCCTTGGATAGGAGAGTCCGGTCGCTGTTGACCGCAAACCGGATGCATCACCCACGTTCGTCTGTCATGAGGCTGTACATCCCGCGGAAGTGCGGGGGTCGAGGTTTTTTAAATGCTAAGACCCTCCACAACCGCGAGGTGTGCAGTCTCAGAGAATATTTTCTCAAGGCTGACGTGGGTATGCACCGAGATGTGGTCGCAATGGACAAGGGACTCACCCCGCTATCTTTGGCTAAAGAGAACTGGCGCAATCCTGTGGTGCTTAGTACCAACGACCGCAAGGAAGTATGGCAGAGCAAGGAGCTTCACGGACGCTTTTTCCGTGCCCTTCATGGGCCCGACGTAGATTTTCTAGCGTCCGTGGCCTGGCTACGCTTCGGAGACCTCTTTGGGGAAACTGAGGGTTCGGTCTGTGCAATTATGGATGAAGTTATGCTGACGAACATTTACGGGAAGTATATCATGAAAGACGGGACGATCGACATATGTCGGGCATGCCATTGTCCCGGTGAGTCTATCAGGCATATTACTTCTGGGTGTTCTCGTCTAGCTAACGGCGAGTATTTGCACAGGCATAACCAAGTGGCCAGGATTATCCACCAGCAACTTGCTTTAAAATACGGCCTTGTGGATTCTGAGGTACCGTATTACAAGTATGTGCCCGACCCAGTTCTCGAGAATGACCATGTCACGTTGTACTGGGATCGATCTATTATCACTGACAGGACTATTGTAGCCAATAAGCCTGATATAGTGGTAATAGATCGATCAGCGCGCCGCACAATGATTATCGATGTCACCGTCCCGCATGACGAGAACCTCGTGAAGGCTGAGAGAGAGAAGCAGTTGAAATATCTCGACCTTGCTCACGAGGTGGTCGCCATGTGGGATGTGGACTCGGCCATCATTGTGCCGATAGTCGTTACGGTCAATGGACTTATCGCCAAGAGCCTCGACCAACACCTCAGGAGGCTCGAGTTGGGTGGCTGGGTTAAGGGCCTGATTCAGAAGGCAGTACTTCTTGATACGGCGCGTATCGTGAGGAGGTTCCTGTCTCTGGGGCCCTAACCGCCGGTAGCTTGGACCCTGTTCCCCATGCCGGTGGATCACTATTTTTATATTTTTAAATGTTTTTATTCTCCCTTGTATTTTATAAAAATATTTAAAAATGTAATGATATGCTTTAAGATTAAATAAATGGAATAATAATAACAACTACAACTCTCAGATTCTATAAACCTGAGATCACTCTCCGCAACTGATACCTACAAATACCTGGGTATGTCAGAGGGGTTAGGCATTAACGGGGCTGACATGAAACAAACGTTACAGGAGCGCTTCTTCGGCCACCTGAAAAAGGTACTTAATAGCTCTTTGTCAGGCGGCAACAAGGTGCGCGCCTTTAACGGTTGGGTCATGCCGGTCCTGATGTACTCCTTTGGCATACTCAAGTGGACCCAGACGGAGTTGGACGCCTTGGATAGGAGAGTCCGGTCGCTGTTGACCGCAAACCGGATGCATCACCCACGTTCGTCTCTAATGAGACCGTACATCCCGCGGAAGTGCGGGGGTCGAGGTTTTTTAAATGCTAAAACCCTCCACAACCGGGAGATATGCAGTCTCAGAGAATATTTTCTCAAGGCTGACGTGGGTATGCACCGAGATGTAGACTCACCCCGCTATCTTTGGCTAAAGAGAACTGGCGCAAACCTGTGGTGCTTAGTACCAACGACCGCAAGGAAGTATGGCAGAGCAAGGAGCTTCACGGACGCTTTTTCCGTGCCCTTCATGGGCCCGACGTAGATTTTCTAGCGTCCGTGGCCTGTCTACGCTTCGGAGACCTCTTCGGGGAAACCGAGGGTTCGGTCTGTGCAATTATGGATGAAGTTATGCTGACGAACAGTTGTTCGTGTAGTCCGGTAGTTACCGGAAGTATATCATGAAGGACGGGACGATCGACATATGTCGGGCATGCCATTGTCCCGGTGAGTCTATCAGGCATATTACTTCTGGGTGTTCTCGTCTAGCTAACGGCGAGTATTTGCACAGGCATAACCCAGTGGCCAGGATTATCCACCAGCAACTTGCTTTAAAATACGGCCTTGTGGATTCTGAGGTACCGTATTACAAGTATGCGCCCGACCCAGTTCTCGAGAATGACCATGTCACGTTGTACTGGGATCGATCTATTATCACTGACAGGACTATTGTAGCCAATAAGCCTGATATAGTGGTAATAGATCGATCAGCGCGCCGCACAATGATTATCGATGTCACCGTCCCGCATGACGAGAACCTCGTAAAGGCTGAGAGAGAGAAGCAGTTGAAATATCTCGACCTTGCTCGCGAGGTGGTCGCCATGTGGAATGTGGACTCGGCCATCATTGTGCCGATAGTCGTTACAGTCAATGGACTTATCGCCAAGAGCCTCGACCAACACCTCAGGAGGCTCGAGTTGGGTGGCTGGGTTAAGGGCCTGACTATGCATAAACTTTAACTATTAAGACCAAAACACTAGTATTTGAACACTTAATGCTATAAAAAATCCGATTAAATACCGTAGGAGGCAATACAATACTTTAATTTTAAATAAAAATATATTTTAAAACTTTCATTCCACAAAATGACACATTAGGAATAAAAATTGAGTGTGTCATTACACGAATAAACGTGTAAGCTGCTATTATACAAACTCGAAGAAGTGCCCAAGTCCTCTCAAACGTTTGCTTGTTTTAACACGTTTATTCGTGTGAACTCAGGGACCTAAAAAGCGTTTAACAATAGCATATAGTTTTATTCTTGTGATATAATTGCATGATTTTTCCCTAGAATAAAGGAATCAAATGATATAATAGGCGTATATTTAAGTCAAAAATTTATACAAAAAATTGAGAAGGTGCTGCATAGGTCAAAGAAACGAAAAATGCAATAAATTTTTTTTTGTGTAAGAGCTCTTGCACGTTTATTCTGTGGGGCCATCGAATTGGTCATATTTATACAAGTCAAAGATCTTAATTTCCAGAGTGTGTACAACTCTTGACTTTTCGGGGTCATTGATTTATCACGTGCACGAACGGCGAAGAAAATCTTTACAATCATTTTGGTTGTTGTATCAAAAATACGTGTATTGTGTAAATATTTTATAATCTGAAAGTGAAAACATGTTGCGTCCCATATTCAACAGGGTCACAACTCGTAACAAAAAAAAAGAACATTCTTGATAACAAAACAAGTAAGTTTTGATGAAACCATTTTACGTCTTCAAAGGTCTCGACGTCTCTATCTAGTAAAGGTTCGTGCATAATTCAAAGTTCAACCGAAAAACTTGTGTCGAACTGTCGAAGTAGGATAATCTGGTGGATCGGTGGCAGACGAGACCAGACGTTCCACACAGAAATTTATTCGTTAACTTTTGCACATCACTTTTTCTTATCTCCAACTTTGTTTGAGCCAGTAATCTGCGCTCTTTAGTGGGGTATCGAACCGTTAAATCCTCTTATTTGAATCGAACACTCGTGAATATTCATAGACCGCATCCACACACTCGGTAACTTCGCAATTGAATATTTCAAGGAGCTCTGATGTATATTATTTTGCGACTAGCTGTGTCCTGCGATGTTACGTGCGTCGATATTGATTTTCTCACATAATTTTCAAAACGTTTGTATCCCTGAAGGGTTAGGAAGAGGTGTACTGATATAATATACACTCATAGTTCGCTTGTATGTTTAGGTCCCATGTGTTCGAGGACGAGCCTACTGCCATTAATATTGCCATTCGATTTTCTTAATCCCTTGAGAAATCCCCTGAATCATACAATCCACAGTCTATTAGGAACCTACCTGTAGTATTTCAAGTGCCTTACATATGCCTTATGCCTGCCTTTATAACTTATGTTTTTATTATTTAGTTATTCGGTCAGTGAGTGAATAATATTTTACTTTTGTTTCTCAACCGATTTCCCGCAGCTTCCTTCTTTTGGACAATATCATCATCTGGTAACATAAAATGAATAAATTATAGCCTGCAAAATTATATACATAAACATAAATTACTCAATTTCTGGTAAAAAGAAAATTAAGAGGTGTCCCTGGAATATACTGCCATTATATTTTATGTTTGCAAGTTTAATAGTGCACTATAATTGGTATAAAATATTAACGATATGGCCACTTACCGCCAATATGTATTCATTGGTGATCAGATAAGATTACTTTAGCGTTCCTAGGATGTTTAACAGTAGTATAATTCCAGTTTACAAGCTTGTACGACGCATGCGCCGTGGGTGGCGTTTACTCAGTCTGCGCTTATCGAAGCACGCTCTTAATGACAGCTATTCGGTAATGGGCTCACGACCGAAGCAAGGATGTACTTTTATGATAATTAGTACGATCCAATATTTATTCCAGCGGCTTTATAGGCCGCCCTTTTATCTTGTTGTTTATTAGTATTGCCACCGCTCCCAATCTGACTTACTCAATGCTTATAACGTAGGTATGTTCCATTTGGTTTTAAAATTTCGAGAACACTTATTATTACATTTATTTAAAGTTTACTCATATTTTTTACATTTTTAAATATTTTTATAAAACACAGAAGATAAATAAAAAAACATTTAAAAATATAAAAATAGTAGTCCACCGGTGTCGGGAGCAGAGTCCAAGCCACCGGTGGTCAGGGCCCCAGAGAAAGGAACTTCCTAACAATACGCGCCGTATCTAGGAACACTTATTATTACGATTTTCAATAAGAAGCCAATTTCTGTATGGGTCAGTAAGGCTGCCTCTTGGTCTAGTGATAACAAAAATGGATGCTGAACATAGGGATATTGAGACTTTCTATAAAAACCCTGCAACTGTTTTTAGCTTATTTATTATTAATTTTAGCTTATTTCTGCCCCGTTAGTGCTGTGCTGTGGGTTTCCAGACCCATATCAGTGAATTATGAATAATTGCAGTATACCTCTACCTAAGTTTTCGGGGAACATGTATGCGTGTATGGATAAATCTTTTAATCGCATTCGTTCAATCTTCTTTTGTTTCGCCGAAAGATGATTGTCTAATGATGTAGGAAGAATAAGCGATAATAACGTGAGAAATGGTAACAAAGCTTGGAGCGATACGCTTAGCCTAATGTTTGTTGTAACTACCGAAACATGTTACATCGTTCCGTCATTACACGTAATCGTGGTAATTTTTCACACATTTTTTTCTACCACGCAACACTGAACACACTTAGGCAGTAATTCATTTCCATCGTGCATCAGAAAAAAATGATTGATGCTCCCCGAGTAAGTTTATACTCAAAAATTGCGACATATATTCCGTAGTCATTATATAAAGTTCCAGCAAAAAAATCAATATTCAAGCTTGTCTCGAAGTTGGTATAAAAAATGTAATAATGTATAGAGGATAAAAAATATATTAGCATCTTAATAATCTCGGCTGACATGTATCGGCAAGAAAAATAAATTAAGGCGTTTGTTTGGCAATACCTAGCCATTATGTAATCCACTAATAACATTAAAGCTTATGGCTAATAGAGTTGAATTAATCAGTAGACCGGCGGCAGTTTCTAATATTTTATTAGGGTCCTGCGCATGGGATATATATATCGACACTGTCGTAGAACAAAGTCAGATGTGATAATACAACGAAGTCGTGATTTTTAAAAAATCAGCTTCAACTAAGCATAATCTATCGATTTATGCATGAAAAAAAAAATATTCCTGATACTTTCAGAGATATTCAATTGAACAAAGTTGTAGTTCTAAATCGTTCCGAAGTATATCGTCGGAAGGTCAATAACGACATTGTCGCTCGGTTGTCACAGATCTGCGTGCGACGCGCGCCGTGCGTCGTTCGTCACAAACGGCGATGTTCGACGGAAAGCCGTTATGTTTATCAATAATATGAATGACAATTGATTTAGGTGTTATTGCTTCGTTTCTGTTATTATTTTTTTTAAACTTTGTATTAAAATCGACATGGAAAAACGTCACGATCACAAAAAATATTAAGACTAGTTGTAAATAATGAAGAAATAAGGAACCGATTCGCGGAGGCCTCCAGTATTTTAAAGAAATCTACGGAAAACGCACATAATCCTGGTAACTTATTTTTTAAATATTTACTGTGATGATTAACAGTGCCATTATTTTCGATTTTCGTGTTATTAAACCATTGGTTGACATTTTATGCCGGAACATTCAAATTCCGTATCGTAACTTAACAACCGACAGTGTTCCACGGAAATAAAAAACACTAAATTTACTAGATAAAACATATTTTTTACAGCCGTTTGCTTTATGTACTTTCTTACCTATGTTATATATTTGTTTTCAGGGATTTTATTTTTCTGACGTGGTATGTAATTATAGCTCCGTTTTCTGCCAAATGTATTTCAATTATATAGATTGTTTGTGCACATACGACGTTGATCTACGAAATTTTATGTCATTTTTTGTGTAGCATATTTAGAACAAACTATGTACTTCGGTATAATATCACATAGGTTTGTGTTCAGCGTGTCCAAATGCCAATAAAACCTATATAAATTACCCGATTTATTTCATTTTTATTTAGTTATTTTATTTAAATGTATCTTTAAATATTTTACTAGGTTACAGTTCCGGGAGTTAAAAAAATCTGAATCCTCTTACCACCAAAAGTGGAAACCATAGCCATGTAGTTAATCCAAGTAGTGCAGGAAGTATTCGGAGATGGCGAGGAACACTTAAATTTAGTTGAGGTCTTGTCACCTCTTGGCATATATTATGCTAGCACGAGTTTTGGGGATTGCCGAACCGTGGTCATCGAAGAATCCGAAAATAATATTGCGAGTACACCTAAATCACCCTTAACAATTCCCACTTCTATGCCTTCAGCGAGTTATAGTCATAGGAACTGCAATGACTTATTTTATGCTTTACACTCGTAAGTGGACTAAGTTCTTTGTCTGAATTAGATACTAATTCAGTACCATCTTAAGGACGAAAGAAAAGATAAAAATACGTGCCAAAGAGGGGTAAAGTTGTTGACAAGAAGGTTATAGGTGAGTCTTGTAAATGTCGTTATAAATGTAAAATCACATCAAATGAAATCGTTTTTATTTCAAATAAGCTTTTACAATCGTTTATGAAACCTTATTGAATCTAGTTGCACGGTTTCAAAAAGTTGATCCTATGGAGAAGAATTCGTCAAGAAACTCCATGGACTCTCTTTTAAAATAAAAGATGTTACATTATTTACTGGTACATTATGGCGTTATCAGGATGTAAAGACATTGGAGGTTAAAGTCATTACTAGCCTGAAGTCGGGTTTAAAAGTAAAATTGTGGTTTAAGTAAAATGTAGTGATAAAATTACTTATGAACAAAGACTGGATTGTTTTAAAGATTTTGGAGTTAAATTCTATTGGGATAAATTTATTTGTCCCAATAGAGTCTTATTACGTTAGGTAGGCATCAAGCAAGTTGTATTTAGATAGGGACATTGTTTCCAAACTCTTTAATTTAGGATTTCACATACCATCACGCCTGTATTCCCCGAAGGGTTAGGCAGAGGTGTACTTATGTAACCCACATTTCGCCGCCCTTTAGGTCCTATGTAATAGGGGGCAAGCCTTTTGCCATTAACCGGGCACAAATCCAGACTCCGAGCTGCTACTGGGAATTTCATAGAAAAACCCAATAACACTGCTCGACCCGGGGATGGAACCCAGGACCGACCGCGCGATAGTCGTTCTTAGGACCACAAGACTAATGAGGCAATTTAGGATTTCATATCCCTAAAAAATATACATGTGCCATCTATATAATATCCCTACAGAAGACGAGATCACACACATCCGTAACAAAAAAATGCTTGTAGATTAAGTAAGGACGACAAAAATACAGCAATTATATTCTGACGGTAAAATAATAACAGCAGTAAAATAATTTTTCATACCTATCTATATTGTTTTTTTATTCACCTAAAAATTAAATACGACATCAAATCCTTTAACAATTCCATAGAACAGTGTGGCATGTATATATACGTGGTAGTAGTTTCCGTAGTACAACGTCTGAAAGTCACAAGAAACGTCCTAAGTTACGTAGTACAGCGTCGGATTGTTATATGTGAAGGAGTTTTTTTTATTTAATAATGTTTCTTCTATTATCGTTATCTATTAATAACCCTTCATTAGAAACAAAAGGCTATTGCTAAATTTCTTGTCATTTATAAGATCAGAAAAAATGTTATGCTAAAAATTGTGAATTCAAAACTTTGAAGTGCTCTCCTGTAAAGTAGCTATTTTGTAGATACGATTTTGTTCTACGACAGTGTCGATATTACCTCTAATTTACGAGATTTCTTGATCTCGTGATTATTTTGATATCCTGTGAAATGTGATCTTGTATAATAAATTAATATGAAGTCTATTAATCTTGAGGCCTCAAACGCAACTGCTACACTAGAGGTTCTGTGTTTGATTCTCAAGTTGAGCAAAGCTAGTGAGTTATTCTGTGAAATTCGCTGAAGCAGCTCAGAGTTTCAATTTGTGCCTAGTTAATGGTATAAATCTCGGCCCCTAATACATGAGGCCTACGTGCATAGGTCCTCATATTATTATAGTCTTATGTTAATAGGTATACTTTTATGTTAGCCGAGTTACAAGAGCTTGAGACTGTGATTGATTAAGTGACTCTAATACCACATATTTTTAATGTCACGGAATCTCTACCAATATAAGATTCGCTCTTAGGTATCTCATTTTTTGTAGTAATTATTCCTCACATTTTTTCTTATCCCGATAGACATCTGTAACAGGAAAATGAAACATAAATACAAATTGCTTGGTTATTCTGAGATGTCGGATTAACATCAAAGTGTCATATTATTGAGAAGTTAGACTCAAACCCAGCAACTTGTCTGTTTCTCTCAAATAAATTCATCAAATTATACAAGAATTGGAAGAACGGACTGGAATCATTCTTTAAAAAAACTATGTTCATCGTAGCGACAATCAGAATAATTTATTATATTAAACAATTGATCAAAGTATACAAATTTAAGATTTTCATTCTCCAACATAGCGGTGGTTTTACCTACAATTTATTTGACCCAGAATATTTTTTTAATATCTCATATTTTAAACGAACGGATCAATATTTTAATGGTAGGTAATTTCTAAAACTGTTCAATGTTAGGTATAATTAAAAGGCAATCGCAGATCCAGTTTCTAATCCAATTAAAATCAGAACAGAATTGAGATATTTAGCAAATTGAATTCAGTTGTCCAGTAAAGGACTAGAGGGGTAATATATATGCCATAAATCACAAGTAAAAAGATAATAAACATTTCATTGTTACCGCCTGACGCAGCAGACATACCGTATTTCATAGAGATTTCATTCGCGCATAAATTTTGTCCACATTGTTCAGTAATTATGCTTAGAAATACATTTTGATATTACAGTTTGTGTTTGTTCTTCTTTTCACTTTAGTTATGTATCGTAAATCATGTGAGTTAATCTTATATTTAGCGCTCTTCGGAGAAATGTGTTGCGATTTCTATGTGAGACTATGTCGCCATTGTTTTGTTATTTATCTATGTCCTTATCTTTTGCTTTTGTATTAAAATTTATTGTTTTACTTGTTTTAACTCTTTTACATCGTCTTGTGGGTCTAAAATTTTAAATGTGTTGTTCTCTTGCCTCAATAAATTTGATTTAAGTCGTATTAAGTTCATTAATTATTTGATTAAAGCTTCAATTGTTCTCATTATTACTAACCCAAAATCAACGGCACTTAATTTAAGAAGTATAGTGTCATGTATTTATACTTTTAAATTCAACTTGTTTTATAGTAGACTAGCTCTTGCCCGCGGTTTCACTCAGGACATGGGCTACGCATTTTCACATTTCTGCGAGACATTTGTAGGTTGGTATGAACATGGTTGCAATGTATCTCCTTGCCAAATTTTCTGTTAATCTGTTCAGGGGTTTATTCGCGAAAATATAACAGACAAACACATGACAAAATATTTATTTAAATTATTTAAACAAAAATTTAGAGAAAGAGGATTTAAGAGATTACTCATACCTATTATAAATACAGATTAATTGGATAAATAAATTTACAAGCCGTGAACCGTTATATCGTCAAGATAGTTCCAATTTCCTATCGATAGCTCCCTGCCACCGAACTACATGCTCTATGTGAATGTCACCCATCGCCCAACCGCAAGGATTACACAAATCCATGTTAACATTTATATTGACTCGTATATCAAAGCGATAGGGTATATTCTCGCCTGTGTGAAATATAATGGTATTTGCATAAGAGCACCTAGATCGCACTTCCAAGCGGTCAGCTGCGAGCGATGGCTAATTAAGAACCTAACCTCAGAGGCTCGGTGGCCTAAGGTCTGCTAAATGCGGACTAAGTGAGCTTCTAAGCTTGTCTTCTAGAGCATTAGTGAGGACTAGGTACTACGGTATTTACATTTGGTACAGTCGCGCAATGAAGCGTTTCGACGCTCAACGATAAATTTTGCATGAATTGAATTGCAAATAGTTGTTAAGTTTACAGTTTCGTATTGATATGCGGGACAGTGTCTGCGTGTGTGTTTGTAGAGATTTATGATTTGATAATTTGTAGGTAGTGCATCCCTCGGATGTAGATTTGTATGAGATAAATAAATAAAAGACAATTGATTTATTGAATGAATAATTGTGCGAATGTAACTTAGGTGGGTATATACTAAAATATAAATTTCTTTTATCTCTGTTATATAACAAAATCGCAACCGACGCGTGTGTATGACAAGATATATTATGAATGTGGGAGAAGGAAATGGCGGTCTGTAGTTTCTGCCAATCCCTGTGAGAAAAAGTAGTGTACGTATAGTACTTTTTATCAGATTGTAAGTGATATGCATGACTGTGTCAGTCAGTGTATGTGATAATTGATAAATTCATATTTTTGTTGACATATTGAAATCTGTTTTATATATTTTAAAACTATGTTAAGGCTTATCCATATTTTGATGAACATAGATTAAGTATAAAGTTAACATAGCTTGCAGTAGTTTGCGTACCTAATTTTTCACAAAACGTGACAGATTATCATAACAGGCGGCGTCTTTTGGCAGACATTTTGTAAGAGCGAACGTTTCGAAGCGTTCTCAAAGAATAGCAAGGCGCATTAATATTCTCAGTATGTACGGGACATCAGAGAATGTGAGTGTGCCTGCGGATCTCTAGGGAGGGTTATTACGTTCAAAAACTGTATTATCTTCTTTAAAACTTTGCTTGAGAGCAAACTAGATGATATATCTCGTATAATATGAAACTTTTTCTGATATTATAAGAAAAGGCAACCATACTTACCTACATAATTATGTAATATTAGATCGTTTTATAAATTTGGGTAATCAGGTCTTTTTATTTTTGTAATATACTTATTAGTTTTCTAAGCACGTCTGGGAGGGGCGGACTGATAGCGGCCTTCTACAGTATTTGCTAGGGAACTGAGGTATACTCCTACAATATTAGACTGTGACAATGATATATAATATAATTCTATCATTATTTCGATGAAAGCCATCGACAAAGAATTAGATAAGTTTTTTAGATTAAGCGTAAATAAAATGGAAACTATTTTATCATGATCCCCATTACATTTTCCCACTGCTGGTGAACTGAATTGTCTAAGAATGAGATGAATTAGGCTAATTTATTTGTTAATGCAGTGATAGCCATAAGTGCAGTGATAGCCTTGTTATATGACCATTGGACTGCCAAGTCAAAGGTCTCGAGTTCGAATCCAAGGCACGCACCTTTTCATCATCTTTTCGAAGTCATGTGCGTATAAATAATTAATTATCACGCGCTTAAACGGTGAAGGAAAACATCGTGAGGAAACCTGCATGCCTGAGAGACTTTCTTCACGGCATGTGAAGTCTGCCAACCCGCAGTAGGCTAGCGTGGTGGACTATAGCCTAATCCCTCTCGTTCTGAGAGGAGACCCGTGCCCAGCAGTGGGGCAATGTAATGGGTTGATGATGATTTGTTAATAAACATTTACAAATAAATTTAATCACGAAAATATAGTCACATAAAATGCAGTAACACATGAGTAATAGGTATTAGGTAGGTGCCTATGGATACACATAAAGTGCTAAAAATCCAGTAAACCCTGAGCTCCCATTGTAAGGGCTTTCCGTATAATGCGAGGCCAGTTAGTACTGGATATGTGTAGCCTTGCGTACCTACTTAAAAAAGGAAGCATATATATCATTTTATTTTTGATCATAGGCAAAATGATGTATATGCCACCACTCATAAACTCATTTAAAAAAACTGCCAAATCCGAAGACCTCAAATTACATGAAAAATTTACAGACCACATTATTACAAAATTATTAAATATTTGCCTACGTTCTTTACATACTAACAGTTCTCTGCCCGGAAGGCATGTTCTGCCATCATGCCCTCCGTCAAACAATGCACCAATAATATACAACAATATCAAATATACACAAACAATAATAATACATTGACATTATATTTTATGAGGAAGGCTCCTCGCCTACACTCAAACTCGACCCGAGCTGGGAGAGAAATGTCCAACAGATGAGTAGGAAATTTTCAAGATACTTTATTACCTCGTAAAACCAACTAGATTATTTATATTGAAGCATTTTTATTACCGATATCTTTTTCATGGAAGCTAATTATTACCTACTTCCTTCCTCGAATTAATTTGGCGTTTATACATTTAACAAAAATAACTTCGGAATTTGCTGCTCGTAAAAAAATTCGAAAAGAATTTAATAAGCACGCTTAAAAAAGTTTGTGACAGAATTAATAATTAATTTTATGGGCTTTCTTAATTTATGGGAGAAGTTTAATTATCTATTGCCTGCAACGATTTTAACAGAAACACTTTGATATAATAAAATAATGAACGATCAACAATAAATTCTTGGAATAGTAGTACTGAAAAATATTTGGTATAATAGACATACCAAATATGTTCGAATCGTGCATGCAAATATGATCCCTATTTAACAATAAATCAGAAGACCGACCCAAAAAATGCCATCCAAGAATTTGTCTATATTAGCCGAGCAAGTTGCGATGGGAAATAGAGACGTTTTGAAAGTTCACAACACATAGGTTTTATTTTATTGGCAGATGCCTCCGTGTATCATTGAGGTTTACGACGTACAACCCTCTTTATTTCCGAGTGCAGGCTTGCATTTTATTGTAATAAATTCTCTTTCTGTTTAGAACAAAGCCTCGACTTTGGAAAAAACTATTATGAACAATATTTACGTCCTGTACTTGTTATTTGTAGGTCTTATAAATGAGTAACTTTGAGTAGCTGTGTAGTAAATTCAGAAAACTGACATTATTATAATAAATCAGTTGATTTAGCTAGATACCTTTTGCTGTCGACGTCATAGCTTTACGAAGCAAGCCACGATACGCACAGAATAACGTGATTAATAGAGGCTATGGATTTCTGCAGTTATGTGAATTTCGAGTGCCAAACATAACTTTCTAATATATATTACTAAAGTGACATAATTGGTGATACTATAATATGAAGTTTTGTTGACTACTGATTCAGAACGTTAAACAGTTTTTATCGTTCATAAAAAATATTGATTTATTAAAAAATACCATACCATTATACCTGTATTCCCCGCAGGGTTAGACAGAGGTGTATTTAATGTACACCCACAGTTCGCCGGTATGTTAAGCCATTAACCGACTTTTGCTCGATCTGCGGTTGAACCTAAGACCTCTAGCGTAGCAGTCGCGCTTAGGACCACTAGAATAAGGAGGCACTGATAAAAAAATACAACCGCAACCAAATTGCGGATGTTCTAAAAAAAGGCTAGGTAAGATTAATGAATGTAGATGAAACGAAAGTAGTGTGGTGGGAATCCATAGTCTCTGCCTACTCCCATGGGAGACAAGCGTGATACTATGTATGTATGTATGATGAAAACATAAACCAGGGCAACTAAAAAGTAAACCAAACTCATTTTCACACGTAGAGAAAACAGTAACATAGTGACAACTATTGCACGTAGAGCTGAAGTGCAAATAGCAGTTTAACTTGTTAAGTTCAAGAATGAATTATTTTGTTTAAGATTGTAGTGAATAATGAGTTGTTGCTAGTCTATCTTGTAACACCATCACACTTGCCGGTTTACTTCATTTGACCTCACAAACTCGCGCATTTAGAATGCGCGATGTCATTCTAAGCACTTGATAAATAGCTTCATTCATTGTCAGATAAAATTAAAACGTATATATAGCCTTGCACTATTTCATTCTAGATTCATGGCGTAATATCAGAATCAGTTGTAAGTGACAATGATTTTGTAAACACGATTTAAATTAATAAAAATTTAAATGGATCTCGCTAGTAGCGAATAAGTTGTCAAAACTAATAGAAGTTAAGTTTAGTTAGTCTTTTAAGTCACTGTCCAAATCTTCAAATACTTCGAACAAAAATTGATTTCAAAGGACTGAAGGTACTTATTTTGTATTTCATTCTGATATGTACATATCCACATCTGGGGCCCGATTCTGCTATTACAATTAAAATGTCAGATCATAACCATTCCACCGACACACTACTGAGATTCCACTGACACTGAATCAAATTTGGTATTCTGCTAAAACTTCAGTGTCGCATCAATTGTGTGTCGGTGGAGTGTCGCTGGGATGGCTAATGAATGGACCGGAAATTGTCATTCGGTGTTGCGTGTCAAAATCTACCATGGGTAGTATTATTTTAAATAAATTCTCATTTGTGATTATCGTCGAAAAAATAATTAAATTTAGCATTTTACTCATCATTAAGGCGACCATGTAAATAAATACATAAAACTGTTTATAAAATGCTTCAGTAGTGATGAAATTGGAAGAAAACGAAAAGCAGCCGCATATGTAGCCTCTTTGCAGACTCTTGTAGTTGGCACATAACACTGATATGACAAGTAATTTAGAGCTGTCAACGGTTGCTATGGTTTGTTTTTATTTATATATTATTATTCGTTTAAAATGGCGATACAATATGTAATTATTGATTTTGTATGTACAATTCAGTTTTATTTTTAGGGTTGAAGATGGTACTCTCTGACCCTTGAATCAAATTGTGCTTGTCTACTTTTCTCGTTCACTCAAAGCTAACGTGGGGCTGATGCACGAAGATAGACTGCAATACCTACCTATAGGTTACCCAATAAATTATATGAATATACTTCTCAGGAACTGACTCAGGAATCACCTTTCTGATTTGTGACAAAAAGTATGTACTAATTCTTATTTTTTATCTACTAATAATGTAAAATGTAAAGGGTTTAGGGAAGTTATGGATTAACAATTTAAGTATTTTAGTGCCAATTGAAATGAATGTGCACCTAATGTAGGTACACCTCCCCATGTAATAGGGGGCGAGCCGAGTGCCATTCAATCGAGCTTGGGGCCACTAGACTCATGTAGCAGTGATATTGATTACTTATATATATTAAAAATTACCTACATAATATATTTTTTCTGTCCACAGCACATTGACAAGAACCTGTAGCAATACCCTGGCTTTTGTAGTACCTACCAGCCTTCTGTGTTATGATGTTTAAAAAGTTTAAACGGATTCCGACTGTCTGCTAAAGCCTCCGCTTCGAACTTCAATAGTTTTCAATATAATGTTTTTTTTGTTTTAATAAATGTTTTCATTACTTATATATTTGTATACTTATTTGTATTAACCTACCTACCTAGCAAAATGTTATCAAGCATTTGATAACTAAGGCTATAATAGCCTCAACTCCTCAATCTCACTCATTGATGGCAGACTCATCAATTGAATCTACAATTATTGTAGATTCAATTGATGAGTCTGCCATATCATGGATAGCATGGAGGGTTACGTTAGGAGAGCGTTCATGTTGCATGAGATACACGCAACATACGCGTGAACGCCAGCTGCAGTCCGTGTACGTAATTTGAGATCCTAGTCACAGAACTATGTTTTTGGTATATAATAGTTATTTATAGTGCCCATTAGGGGTCGTAAGCACGACTGCTTGCTACGCTGGAGGCCTTGGGTTAGTTTCCCAGTTCGAGCAATCTTTTTGGGTTCTATGAATGGGTATTTTCTCAAGTTATGGAATGTGTTCAACTTCTTCAAGGTAAATTCCGAAAGGAATCAATATCCAGGCTCATGATGCAGTATTAACGGCGCTAGACATTATTTTAACCAAAATACACCAACGCAATATGATCACTAATTACTTCATATTTCATTTATTAGGTATTAAGTTTTCATAAATAATTATCAGATAAATTCGTAGACTTTTAATAACAACAAGTGCTGACAAAAGCTATGTCTGTCTAATGGCCGCTCAATGGTAGTTGAATGGTAGTTCAATGGCAAAAAATCATTATGAAGCCATTGTGATAAATGTCAAATTACGAGTAGAATACCAAATCTGCAACCATTGAGCGGCGATTGACACACCATAGTAGAGCAGAATACGAAATATTTCAATGTCAGTTGGATGGTAGTTCAATGGAAAGTCATTGGAGCGCCACTGGTCTTAAATAAATAGCAGAATACCAATTGCCAAAAATTTTGCCACTGACACACTATCGACACACAATTGAAGTGCCATTGTAATAGCAGAATCGGGCCCCTGGGGCCCGATTCTGCTATTACAATTTAAATGTCAGATCATTACCATTCCACCGACACACTACTGAGATTATATTGACACTGAATCAAATTTGGTATTCTGCTAAAACTTCAGTGTCGCATCAATTGTGTGTCGGTGGAGTGTCGCTGGGATGGCTAATGAATGGACCGGAAATTGTCATTCGGTGTTGCGTGTCAAAATCTACCATGGGTAGTATTATTTTAAATAAATTCTCATTTGTGATTATCGTTGAAAAAATAATTAAATTTAGTATTTTACTCATCATTAAGGCGACCATGTAAATATAATACATAAAACTGTTTATAAAATGCTTCAGTAGTGATGAAATTGGAAGAAAACGAAAAACAGCCGCATATGTAGCCTCTTTGCAGACTCTTGTAGTTGGCACATAACACTGATATGACAAGTAATTTAGAGCTGTCAACGGTTGCTATGGTTTGTTTTTATTTATATATTATTATTCGTTTAAAATGGCGATACAATATGTAATTATTGATTTTGTATGTACAATTCAGTTTTATTTTTAGGGTTGAAGATGGTACTCTCTGACCCTTGAATCAAATTGTGCTTGTCTACTTTTCTCGTTCACTCAAAGCTAACGTGGGGCTGATGCACGAAGATAGACTGCAATACCTACCTATAGGTTACCCAATAAATTATACGAATAAGTATACTTCTCAGGAACTGACTCAGGAATCACTTTTCTGATTTGTGACAAAAAGTATGTACTAATTCTTATTTTTTATATACTAATAATGTAAAATGTAAAGGGTTTAGGGAAGTTATGGATTAACAATTTAAGTACTTTAATGCCGATTGAAATGAATACACATTCATTTCAATCGGCACTGAGGAGGAGGTGTACCTACATTAGGTACACACCTAATGTTGGTACGCCTCCCCATGTAATAGGGGGCGAGCCAAGTGCCATTCAATCGAGCTTGGGGCCACTAGACTCATGTGGCAGTGATATTAATTACTTATATATATTAAAAATTACCTACATAATATATTTTTTCTGTCCACAGCACATTGACAAGAACCTGTAGCAATACCCTGGCTTTTGTAGTACCTACCAGCCTTCTGTGTTATGATGTTTAAACGGATTCCGACTGTCTGCTAAAGCCTCCGCTTCGAACTTCAATAGTTTTCAATACAATGTTTTTTATTGTTTTAATAAATGTTTTCATTACTTATATATTTGTATACTTATTTGTATTAACCTACCAAACCTACCTAGCAAAATGTTATCAAGCATTTGATAACTAAGGCTATAATAGCCTCAACTCCTCAATCTCACTCATATGTTGCGTGTATCTCATGCAACATGAGCGCTCTCCTAACGTAACCCTCCATGCTATCCATGATATGGCAGACTCATCAATTGAATCTACAATAATTGTAGATTATTCAATTGTAGTAGTAATAATAATTGTAGTAGTATTCAATTAATGAGTCTGCCATATCATGGATAGCATGGAGGGTTACGTTAGGAGAGCGCTCATGTTGCATGAGATACACGCAACATACGCGTGAACGCTAGCTGCAGTCCGTGTACGTAATTTGAGATCCTAGTCACAGAACTATGTTTTTGGTATATAATAGTTATTTATAGTGCCCATTAGGGGTCGTAAGCACGACTGCTTGCTACGCTGGAGGCCTTGGGTTAGTTTCCCAGTTCGAGCAATCTTTTTGGGTTCTATGAATGGGTATTTTCTCAAGTTATGGAATGTGTTCAACTTCTTGAAGGTAAATCCCGAAAGGAATCAATATCCAGGCTCATGATGCAGTATTAACGGCGCCAGACATTATTATTTTAACCAAAATACACCAATGCAATATGATCACTAATTACTTCATATTTCATTTATTAGGTATTAAGTTTTCATAAATAATTATCAGATAAATTCGTAGACTTTTAATAACAACAAGTGCTGACAAAAGCTATGTCTGTCTAATGGCCGCTCAATGGTAGTTGAATGGTAGTTCAATGGCAAAAAATCATTATGAAGCCATTGTGATAAATGTCAAATTACGAGTAGAATACCAAATCTGCAACCATTGAGCGGCGATTGACACACCATAGTACAGCAGAATACGAAATATTTCAATGTCAGTTGGATGGTAGTTCAATGGAAAGTCATTGGAGCGCCACTGGTCTTAAATAAATAGCAGAATACCAATTGGCAAAAATTTTGCCACTGACACACTATCGACACACAATTGAAGTGCCATTGTAATAGCAGAATCGGGCCCCTGGTAATATGGGAGAACAAATTTTTTGGGAATTTTTTTGGCTGGTATCCTAAAACATGTAAACCGGGTAGTCTGAATAGCCCTTCAAATCATCCCAATTAATTGAAACGTGAAATTCTCCACAGATGCGAATGAAAAACTGTCTAGTATCCAGAATACTTATCAGTAAATAAATGCCTATAGATTTTTCCAAATGCGTTGATATTTTTTTTAGTAATTTTAAGGATCCATTTGCTGAGACAGTCAAATTTAACAACATCTTTATTGCCAACATAGAATGGCACTCAGCCTAGGTGCCTAGATGGTTAGAATCTGACTTCCGAATCATAAATAGTATTTTATATTTTTTTAAAGTAAAATGACGTTTATGAATACCCAATTTATTTAGCTTTCGAAAGCTTTTAATTTACATACATTTTATTTCTAGTTGTTCGAATATTAAATTACTACTTAACAAGCCCAGTGTTGCAAGGAAATATAATTCTAATTGCTTGTTCACAGCAAGGTAATTTTACTAAAGGTATTCTCATAAACAGATGCTAATTTAATTATAATATTATTCATGTTCGGAATTGTCACAAACCCAATGGATATTTGATCACTAACTTTATTAGTTAGTTATGTCCAATAGTTGGTAATTGGATAGATTATCTCTATACTAAGTAGAGATTAACCCGGCGTCATGGGGGTGGAAAATTGTTACACGGACGTGGGGGCTGGGTCATAATTACCCGAATAGGTAATGTAATATATTTCAGTATCTAATTGAGGAAATTAAAACCATTTATTACAAGCATTATTTTAATATTACTAAGGTAATAAAACACCAAAAAACATATAAAGAATAAGTTTTTAATAATGAGAATAAGGCTTTGAAACAATTACACTAAAAAAATTAACAAATTTGGCTTCTCCTAGAAAAATCTAAGTTAGTAATAATAATTATCAGTCATTTACTTATAAAGTGGTACTTTTATTAATCTCCTAACATGACTCTTTAATAAAACACTAATTAGCATCATCCTTATTAATTACATTCGGCACATAAAGTAACAATATGATGAGGACAAATTATGTTTGTTGCATTCTTGACACACGTGGGTAGTTTTACGGTCTTTGCTTGCAGGTCACACCTGGCACCTCTTATGAGCATTTTATTTTTTGCTAAAGACTCCTCTGAAGGTTCGCCAGCTAATTGACAGATTTTTTGACGCAGTTCTCGTGGCAGACTTGGAACATTCCGGCGGACTTTCAAGTGTTCACTGACAAGAGTGAGGCCTAGATTTTTCAAATATCGGCGTCGCTTTAGACTTGAATAATTATTTATGCGATGTATTATCATATGTATTATTGTAGCTTATTGCTGACATGTTCAACACGGCGTAAAAAATTACAAAGGCCACTTCTTCGAATTACGGCAAATGTCATGCGTAGCGCACAGTTCATCGGCAACATCAACCCCACAATTGGTCCTGTTGTAGTAGGTGTTGATCACCGGCTTTTTCGTATCACCGGTTGAAAAGTCAATAGTGTCATCGTGGTGAAGGCTTGACATCAGCAGGACTATCTTGATTTCTTGGGAGTAAAAGAAACAAGCGCTATATCTTCAAGAAGAGTCAGATTCTTCAAGAACCGCTGAATAACGTCGTCTTTCTAGTTGTTCCCGGTCCATTTTTATTCAGACTACCGACAAAGGTAAAAAAAGGATTTAAACCATAAATCAATGCAGTAATACAAATAATAAGCAATAAAAACAACACTTATCACATAAACCGCGCATCACAATAATGGAGTAAAATAGTTACACTGAATACAGGCATGGGTCATAATTACCTTTTTCAAATTACGGCACTTGTAACTCCCAACATGGCTAACGCCTGACTAACTTCACGGCACAGACGTGTAGAGGGACTCAATAACTCCAGCTACTGAGAAGAGCGGCTATGTAGCACGAATAGTTTTAAAATTATAGGCAAACTAAAAAAGCCCGGGTAATTTTGACCCAGCCCCCATGACGCCGGGTTAATATTATCATCGATGCTTGAGTAAATTAATAGGAGAAAGATTTATGAAACAGTTATAATTTTTGATATTATTGGATGGTTTTTCTGCTTAATAGTGTCATAAATAATAATCAAAATACTACCTGTTTACCTAATAAAGAAAATTAGAAAAGCACGAATTCTCAACGTTCTTTAATTATATAATTATTTTGATAATATTCTAATAAAAGGTAATCGGCGAACTAAATATATCAAGACGTAGGTACCCACAGTTTGTTCTCGAATATTACATACAATTTAATATTAGCAAAGTTCAAACTGTTAGTAATAACATAGTTGGAAGTGCGAAGGTACTTCAACAGCTTCCATAGTTCGGAAGGCGATGCGTGGGTTGGTATGTAAGATACAGAGATGACCTGGTAAGAGTGACGGGGACGCGTTGGAAACTAACGGCATGGACTTATGGATATTTATTTATTGAATAAGTTTTGCAACAGTTGTTACATTAAACATAGCATAAGATACCATCACGCCTGTATTCCCTGAAGGATTTGGCAGAGGTACACCCACAATTTAGGGGCAACCAGGGGGCAAGACTTAACCAGACATTAACCAGGCATAAATCCCAACTCCGAGCTGCTATTGAGAATTTTATAGAAAAACACAATCACACTTTGCTCGTCATGGAAATCTAACCCAGGACCGTTAGCGTAGCACTTGCGGTTAGGACCACTAGACTATAGGCCGACCGTTTAACTCGCGTATCACCTGCACGGTAAGAAGGGAGCGGGGGCGGGTAACGCTACACACGGAGTCAATAATCCAAAGATTTATCTCTAGATAGACATTGTTGGTCAAGAATAAAATAATACGTATCTTTCTTAAGTATTTATTTACTTCCTACCGCTCCCTTCTTACCGCGCAGGCGATACGCGAGTTAAACGGTCGGCCTATAATAATGTCCTTCGGTCAGTACAATAAAACATTCATTGTTATTAAATTGAGCACGAGATTTTGGGTTCGATTTAGAGGCAAATCAACCACTATTAGGTATTGAAGTACCTTAATGGGATTTACAATATTTCTTTTTTAATCTTAATTTTTAGGCAATTAAGGTCCATAGAAAAAACTTTACACATATAAGTGCAAACCATTATAATACACTAATACATAAAAAAAATTTAAATCTATAATGCTAAATAATAGGAGTTTGCCAATATATATTGGCAAACTCCTTAATTCTTCTAAATAACGGACCTTGCCTTATTATTAATATAAACTGCAAAATTCTCAAAAGCTCCTGCGAAATTATTATGACTAAAACCCTGATAAATATAGCATTTATTAGTGTCATGAATCAAATTCTCAAAACAAGTCACGTTTTGTGCTATTTTCCGCGATACAGAAAAAAAAACCCATTGTGGGACAACGTTTTCCATAGAAAAGGAAAAGGTTACTAAAATTATCCACAAAACCTGGTCTCTAAACTCGTGAAACTGAACTCGCGACCTGTAGTTGCAGACCGTACCATAATGCAAAATCGGCATACTATAAATTTGCTCACGAAATAGACGTGCGTGCGGGATTCGCTTGCAGTAATAAATAAATTTTATGTGTAGGTATGTATGTGTTCGCTACCTTTATTTTAGTTACTAAGGACTTGGGTAGACAGGTCGGTTCAAATAACTGTGCTTATCTGAAGATGTGCGCAGGAGGTTCTCGACTTCTTGGTATAAAAACGGGTCGCAAATGTTTCACATTACTAATTTTGATAGGCACAATAATAACTACTAATTTCAGACTGGCATAGTTATTTTGACTGAACTGTAAAAACTTACCACAATTTGTGCAAGATATTATTTTGGATTAATAATAAAATAAGAAACTCTAAAATAAATTCTTGCAGTACCTAAGCATCTTAGCTGACTTACTCCTTCAGTCACGTCTTTATATATGTCTTTCATATAATAAAGTAAGTCTAATAAAAAATGATTGCACAGTTTTCTGTTCAATAATTTGCTTTATTAGGATAGGCATTACCGTTGATTTTCCAACAACAATGGCCCATGTGTTCAGTGCCTTATTTATTAGCGCAAAGCTAGCTTATTTATATTTTGGGTAAATAAAAGTCATTTAACCTGTATATTTTTTTAAAGGAATTATTTCGTCAATATCTAGTAAGAATGTGCGGTTTATTTGGTTTAAATAGGGATGGGTAAATATTCTTGAGAGGAATAAATGAAAAATATAAAATAATATTGTTTATTGCAAAAAAATATTAGGTACCTATAAAGGCCGAACTTTGGTAATAAGGCCGTCACCTATTCCGAATAAGACCACTTTTATTTTGCAGTTTATTCTTTCTACATACATACATACATACTCATGCCTTTTTCTCTCAAGGATAGTTAGAAACTACTGCCACTTGCTTGGACTCTTGCATACCTCATCGCTTCCACATTCATACAGCTTATACACACGCGCGAGTTGCAAGTAGATATTACGCACTTAACCTTTTTGGAGGACCTCACCAATAAGATCAGTTTCCTTTTTTTTATATAGTTTATAAACAATGAGCTACACAAGTATAGAATAATAATGAAAGTACTTACCAATATGTGGATACCTAATTATATAATATTGCAATGCAGTTATTACACACGCTTTCATCGAAATGAATGGATAATTATGTCCTCTGTTAACTTCTTCATAAATTTCACCTACAAAGACAAACAAAACAAAACTCAAACGTAAACCCTTTTAATTCACCGCAAACTAAAGTTCCCCATGAGATTAAAATAATCCGATACAAAACCGCGATGTTACAGAATAATTTCAAATTTTGTGACCGGAATACCGATTAATTTGAAACAAAGCATTAACTCTCAAAGTTTTTACCACAAATATAATGAGAATTGATCGTATCACTTTATTCCAGGGTAATAAAATCCTCTTCATGATATTCCGTGATACGATTCGATGGAATCGATATTACATACATTGTTTTGTAATGAAAATAATTTTCGTTTTGCAAGCCACGCTCGGTGGAGTATTGTTGTGAGGATTCCGACATAATAAACCAAGTTAGATTATAAGCCAGTATTATTTTCACGACTTTATTCCCATATAACGAAGAGTTTAGCTTTTGAGGTTGTAATAGTAACATATAGATAGTGTTGGCCTATAGACCTATAGTTAAGATATGCTTATGAGATCATATTTAGGAGTTATTTGATAATGATTTTTGACAACTGAATAAGAAATTTTATTACCTGCCTTGCTGCTTTGAGTAAGCCTAAATTAGAAAGAAAGAAAGATAGAAAATTATAATTTTTAGCCCCAGCTTTAAATAGCAATTAATTTGCTATTGATTTCTTATTTTCATAAATTACAATTAATTAATTCAATAATTATATAGATAAAAAACCGATTAATGGGTAATTAAAATGTTTTTAAAAACTACTATTTGGAGAGAGTTCTTCTAACGAAATTCTGTAGTCCGTGGAACCAAACTCCGCATTCGTATCTAGCAAATCTAAATTGAGATTAGATTGATGAGCAGTGGGGTTTGGCTTTTAGGTTTTTTAAATCCAATTCTTCTTATCAGGCCACGCCATCCGTGTCAGATTTTACACATAAGGACAGAAGTTTTTGAAGCGTTGACGTATATCTTTATGAAATGGAATGGCCTTATTTGGCTATCTTTATGTCCCATGACGGCTCCTATATGGTAGTAGCACTGTCAGTGTTTGTCCGTAGGTAATCGAAATTAATATTTAATTTTATAACTCATATGCATATGCATTTTTGATTTCTTTATATTGAGACACCTTAATTTTTAGTGATCAGATTTTAGCTTTGCGGTCTTAACAGAAGTCTGAGTGTTGAATTTTCTGCTAGGTTTGCCTGTAAAGTGCACTAGAAACCGTTACCACTTGAAGCACAGCACGGATACCGATTTAAGTACTTACCAATCAGCAGAGTGAATGTGTGGCATTAAACATCCATTCCATAATCCATTGCCCATTGCGAAGTTAATTAATAACCATATACCAAGAACACTCAGTAATAAAGCTTGCAATTATTTCGCTACACTAAAATCCAGCGAAATCAACTATAATTTCACGGTATTGCAATTAATCTGACAGGATGATGACTGAAATCAGTAATAGGTGCTCTGCAACACTGTGGACTATTGTTTATGTAAATAAATCACAAAATCGCAATACACGCTGTCACAAATTACGCAGATTACAGAGTTCGAGGAGCGCATGTGGGCAAAGCGCTGTGAGACAGTCCTTAATAGTAGGTCAGGGTGTACGTAGCCGGAGCCGCGGGCGAAGTGTGTAGTGTGCCTTTCTAGATTGCTTTCTGTGCCTAATGGAGACCCGTCTTGTGGCTTATGTGTGGCCTGGTATTAGGAAAGAGGCCGGTTCTGTATTGAGTATTGTTGTGTTACATTTATGCGTTTAGTCGTTATTGGTTGTCTAGTGGTATTTTTGACATAATGTCAATAACGGCAAATTATTACATGTCTATGTGTCGTGTCTTCTTGACACTTCAATGCAATGCGAATGTATCTTAGTACCTATTATTTTCCTTATAGCAACAAATGTGATCAATAAATCATACAGGGATAGACAATCCGAAACTGAGTAAAGCCAAAAATGGCTATATACAACAATGAATAGGGCAGGTATGTTAGTTTCTACGAATCAATAAATATTACTATTAAGTATTAACTAATTCAGTGCATGCAGTTAACACATTAATACACATTGTAACGCGTCGCATAGATTACGATGTACGTAAATAAATCAGTTACATTGAAATTTCAAACAATTTATGTAGCTAAAGATTGTTATTAGCAATAAAATTTGTCGTTAAAACTATCTAGTGAGACATCGAATCATTTAAATGTTAAGTGGATTTTAATAGCTAATTAAAAATTAATTTCGTAAGGCTCAAGGTCTATATCCCGCTGTGAAATCTTACACTGTTTGAAATAACTATGAGCAATATCGTTGACTTAAAAATTTATGATTTAAATATATAAATTGAACATTAAACATGGAAAGTATCGGTTTTCGCATATAACACAAGACACTTGACTGGCTCAGTTGAAAATTTGTAATAATTTGTAATTGTAATTGAGACGAGACGACATGGTACGGAACATAAAATTTTACGACTGTTGTCATTCGTTGCACTTTACGATATGAGCTAAAATATGCTTTCTTGCATTACTAGGAACCCGCGTCGCGTTCACAATGAATTATTTATTTGCCAATTCACGAACGAAAATTCATTATGTCCATCCTCTTTGTCTGACTAACCGGCTGACTGTAAAGTTGTATTGAAACCAAGTGAGAAATAGTAAATCTGCAGATACTACTCATAAATACAAACTAAGCGCGTATTTAACTTCAAAGCCTTGAGACCTATAATTTTTGCGGTTTAATGACTCAATTTATTGCATGCGAACATGTCTGTGCGATGTGATGAATCCTTTTGAAAATGATTTTATAACTCTGCAGTTTAATGAATTCATAACAGGATGCGAACATTTTTTGTTTGCAAAAGCACCTTACATTGCTATAAGAATATTATTGTTTAAACAAAAGATCAACTACCTCCACCAAACACAAGCTGATAAGATGAACTCTTAGATGTCAAATGCAATATTCGAAGAAAGGGCACTCTCTTTTTATAGTCCCAAAGCTGCTCCCGGGGCGCACCTAACTAACCGTGATAAGAGTCAAAGAAGGGGACTCAAAAACTTCACAAACTAAATCACCGCCCAGCTTAGGAAGATCCGTATCTCCCTCCTGAAACATTCTAATAGCCTATTCAAAATATTTGCGTCGTCAAAATTTCCAGGGGTCTAGTTTCCCTGGACAACAAGGTAAAATATCACTCATAATTCAAAATATGCAAACATTAAAAGCATCCTCGAAAATTAAACGCCAAATCTCGATACACGCCAAAATTTAAATCCAATGTTGGGAAATTAAAATTGAATATCGAATGCTATAAACATGAATCGTTATTTCATATGAAACGTCGGCTACCGAAGCCGAATTGAAATAAAACTGTAGCGATTACGGTAAATGAGGCAAATCGTTGTTTGTTAAGTGGCATAAGCACTCACAGCGCACTTTACTTAAGTTCTATATTCAAATACTTTTATCCCACTTACGGTACGCTAATGCACTTTTTCGTTGAGGTGGCCAGTAATAACGTTCTCCATTAGTTGTTTCGACCCAAGGAGTCAATGCCGCGTTAGTGCTGCGAACACAACTAAGTATCGATAATCGATTCTAAGTTCAGACCGAGAATAAAACAAAGCTACGTTCCGTATGCGAGTCGCAGTGCCACAAAGGTTATATCGATAGAACTGATGGTAGGCTATCGACAAACTTATATAAACATCGCATTCGACGTTCATAAACTTTCTCACAACGGACGAAACGCTTGAAAGTAAAATATTGTGACAACAGTGACATAAGTTTAACATTCAATGTAAACATCGACTTCTCGGAATCAAAACCATCGACTGGGTAATAGAGTTTACTGAGTAGAGAGCAAATAAAATAACAAACGGGCTAGCAGTGTAGGTAGGTACATTCGCAATGCTACACGAAGACTGGCTCCTTACCAACGCGGCAACGCTGGGTGTTTTATCCATTCTATTTTTTTCTTTGTACTTCGCTACTAACGTGGGTACTTGTGTTAAGTTCGGCTCGTATCGAATTTTATACTAAACTCAGCTCCTTCTAAAGTTTCAACTTTTCTTAGTGACTGAGGGTTTTTAGAGGATTATTTATAGTGATTCGTTAAATGATATCATCCTTTGAAGGTCGAATTATATTACCGTCTAGAACTGCCAAGTCTAAATGAAAATCCGGTCATTAATTTAGTCATATTAAAGATTGAATGGTCGGCATCCTAAATTAGATTAGGTACAGCGTCTTTGATATGGAAATAAAACAACCTTTTACAGATTTTATCGCGTTATATTGATATTATTAATTTAATTCCCGACCTTTTGGGTCCCGTTCAGTATCCATGGTCACGGGTAGAGGTATTGGACATCATAATGTAAAAAATACTACAGCTAACAAAAATGGAGATCCGGTCTTTGATATATTATATTATTTGCTGAAATAATTATAGGTGCATGGAATGTAATTTAGTTGTAATTATCTAATGTTTTTGTATCCTTATGATGAGCATGAAGTAATGACTCATTTAATAGTTACATTGCACATTAGTTGCGATTGCGATTTAGCGAATAGAACATATCGTACGCACGGCTAAACATGCTATACGGTAAACCAGTATAGGCTGACCTTGAATTGTGGGGAAAACTTTTACAATGGGAGGTCAGTCTAAACTGGTTAGTATAGTTTGATGTGTAGCCGTGTGTACAGTGGGTTATAGCTGTTAAATGACCCACCCTAGGTGGGACGGCGGGGTCTCAGTGGATCAGCTATAACCCACTGTACTTCCTAGTTGGTTCCATATTTTATTTGTGTCTGAACATTGGTTAAAGCGATGCTCTACAAAATGCTTAGAAGTAGTTTTTTTCTGAGAAGTTAATAATCACAAAAAAAATTAGAGTGCATTTTCTAAATCACTATTTATGCAATTATTAACTTTCCATCGATTTCTGATTCATGAATACGCCAAATTTCATTGCAAAATGAATTACTGTATCATCCTCAATTTAAATACTATACTCGTATCATTCAATCTGGTACTTAGTCCTCTTACAACCACTCACGCAGAAAGATTCTCCTGTCAGCACTAAACAAAATAATCAAACTCGAAGACCAGTAGCACTTAATTCACAAAGGAACAAAATCATCACATGTATTTATCAAGAACACGTTCATTCATATTTCAACGTCCTAAATAAAGATATGTAAAAATGTTTATAATGGTCATGATAACAAGTGCCTAAGCCCTTGTCACACGGTGAAGTAGCAGTCTCATGATTTATCATCGGAACGGGTAATTTATTCACCGTTCACGACTTTAGCATTATTTTTATACACGAAACGAACGGGTTAATTTATTATGTTAATTGGTGTTTGTTAAGTCATATAAATGTAGGGGGTAATGATATCTTTATTTATATGAAACAGGAAGTTCGTCACATACAGCTGTTTTTTTTTTTGTAAATTCTCTTTTATATTTAGCAATATAGCAGGGATGATCCATTAGTGCATATCTTTATTATATTTTTTCAGACTAAATTCCTAACGATAAGAAATATCACTGTTGCTGCAAAATGTATAGCTAAGTATATCAAACGAGCTTTTTTATGTAGGTAATATAATTTCGTGAAAATATTGATTCACTGCATCCTTCAAGCACTATAGGATGGGAGATTATTACGGAACCATAAGCGTTTAAAGAAAATAATACCACATTCCTGAACAATTTTTGAAACTAGCTAAGATTTGCAATTTTTCTGTATTATCTTACATCAGGTCAAGTAATTTTATATATTTGTTTTCCATTTTCTATTCCCGATAGTTGTTCGTAAAGGTTTTTCTGCATCATTGACTGTGACCCTCAGTAATAACATTATTCAGAACAGATCGCCTTCAATAACGGTAGATGGACTCTTTATAAAGAAAAATGCGGTCCTTACACGATTTCATCGATATCATCTGTTTTTTTGCTGAGTACAATAATGTTGTTGAATAAATTCTTGGTTCATGATAAGAATCCTATCATTGGATTATGGCCATTTTGTACCGTGTAAGTATTTTTGTTTAGTTGAATAAAAATTTTCAAGGAACATCAGTCTGTACAAATATTATAAATAGTATAGATTTATTTGTTTCTTTATAATCGTTAAATCTAAAACTACTGAACCAATTTTAATATCTTTTTCAACACTATAAAGGTACTTAATTCTCAATTAAGCTAGGCTATTTATCCCGCGTGATAGCCGCAGTGGCGGGCAACTTTCTAGTATTAAATAATTATAATGCAGATCTTAAATTTGTGACATTAAGATTCTTTTTCTTATACTTAAAAAAAATCAAGCTTTCCCCAATTCATTCTAGGATTTCAATACTTGGCTTGGGAAAAGGTATTCTCTCAGAACGAGAGGGATTAGGCTATAGCCCACCACGCTAGCCTATTGCGGGTTGGCAGATAATAAACTTAATGTAGGTAACACCTTTTGCCAAGTAGGTTGTTCACCCAAACACAACGTGATTTTAAATTGAACTTTAACGCCGTCTTTTGTCTACTTAAACACGAGATTGTTACCTATTCACGTTGGCGTTAGGCGTTGAGTGGGAAGGTAAAACTATGAAACAAGCTTTGTTTCCGCAAAGTGCGTGTAAACTGAAGTAATACTTGAATATTGACTCATTCAAAGGCTTTTATGGCGATGTTTGTGTTCAGAAGGTGATCGTTATCTTTATGCAATAAAACAACTCCTGAGTGGCTTGCCTGTTAGTTATAATATGCTGAGCTGATTTCCTGCAAGCTTTTAGAGCCAGATAAAGTTTTTAATTTTCATGTTGTCACTTTATAAAAATACTAGTAGGTACCTACAGTAGTCAAACGCTCTTCAAACAATCTAGTCAAATTAAAGTTTTTTTAAATATAAATAAATAAAGCAAAAATTGTTTTATTTCAGACAACATAAGAGATTTGAAACATTGAAACGAATTAGTGACAGTTTGAAGATTGGCTATTATTCTAGGAGCAAATTCCTAGTATGTTATCTAAATATTGCTTTGTTTTAGAACATAGAACAAAATTTATTCGTTTTCATGACAGTTATTACAGCCACCCTTTGCAACAGTCAGATTTCATCATACAAGTACCTACGTAATATTATAGAGAACTTATAAGTATCCACTTATTTTATATGCTCACAAGATGTTCCCTTTAACATGGGTTTCGCCTTACTGCTAAAAGGGCATTGCAATAATCACCGTAGCAGTGTCGATAATGGCAATAAGAACTTATTACGGCACAGGTGGATGTTACTGCCCATCCCCCTTATGTAATCCCTTTGTCACGTCTTACGACACTCATGGGAAACGATAGGGTGGTCCCATTAGTAAGCGGAAACTACATAGTGTAATAAAAGATTCCTAAAAGGCTAAATTAATTCGCCACGCGCATAACAATTTGAAGATGTTTCCTTATCCCTTCTGTATTCGGAATTCAAATTCAATAAGTCACGTCTACGTTTCTAAATAGATCGTGGTTCAAATCTTCAATTGCGGCAAATAATAGAATAATTCCCCATTTTGTTTGCAGTCCCAATCCTCATGTCTGTTTATGATTTTGCAGTAGTATAATAAGGTGGTAATAATGAGTTACTAACATTTGGGGTGTTATATTATATTTGTTGTGGTAGGGCCACGCTGTTCGCAGCATGAATGGGCCGGCTCGACCGGGGAAGTACCACACTCTCGCAGAAGACCGACGTCCGAGTAGTAGCGTTTCGTTACTGCGCTTCGTTCGGTGAGCGAGAGGGCCGGAGGCCCAATTCCTCCCCCAATCCCCTTCCTTCTCCTTTTCTCCTTCCCCTCCCTTTCCCTAAATAGGCTCGGCAACGCATCTGCAACTCCTTTGGTTTTGCAGATGTCCATGGGCGGCGATGACTACTAGAAAAAAATATAGCCTCGACAATCTAACATTTCTTAGAGTTGACGGATTGTCGCGTTGCGTTTAGTCACTTTTCAATATCTAAGTACAACGTACGCGTTACTTTTTATGGTATTCGGATCATTTAAACGACACACGATTTACACCACCAACAATGACAGGAAGCATAACATTTGCAAAATCGTGGGTACATTAGCAATTTAACATACGTCACCCTCTGTGAAGTTCGCATTGTCAATCAATCTACATAGTGGATGTCGGGTTGTCACGCTAAACACGCACGTTTCGTGCCGTGTCGACGGCATGGCTCACATGACTCACGAACTGTTGAGTTTTGCGTACCAACGGCCATTTCAAACTAGGTGTCATTACAAAACCAACCAATCCATAAAAAATACCTTAAAAGTACAAGGTTTATCCATTTTTAATTCAAACACAAGATTATTGGTGCTACGATTATATTCGAAAGAAATTATTCACGGAAATGTGATTTTGACGATAAAAGTCTTCATGTAAAATAGTCACCTACAGACCTTTTTTTTTTAAAATGCATAGAAATGGGAGCAGCTTTAATATCATGATATTTTTTATAGTAAAATATATCGTACTTGCATAGAACTCAATGCACCGTACGAGTTATGAATTACGTATCGTTTAAAGCAATATATTCTAATTATACTGTCTTATTTATGATGTCAAATGCGCACATTTATAACATAAATCGGTATTAGCCACAATGGCTACCCCTTCCAACCAGACTGACGTTTAGCGATAATCGTAGATAATAAGACGGAGCACTAGTCTATAAAAAGGTGTTCGCTATACACGCGATGCACGCGAAAAACCAGCAGCAGCTTTACAATGTTTTAACCCCCGCGCAGGCACTGGGCGATACCTTGTCACGGCAATGTCACGCCGTCGACGCGCGTGCGACTGTGACACGCAAAATTTAAATCGGATTTATTGGTGTCACAACAAAAGGTAACCACGCGACCGTTTGGGGGGCTATATTGTCTTGTCGTTTGTTGTAGATTTGAGGGCCTACACAGACAATCGACTTACGTTCACAGTTTTTTTAAGCCCCAGTAAATCATTTGCAATTGATATTTTTATTGATCGCATTAGATTTTTTTAATTCAGATATTGCTTTTAATATGTGATTAATGAGGATTATGCAAATGTTGTCCTTTAATTTGGCAAACTATCTGTATAGTATTGTCAAAAATACTTTTTATTTAAACGAAGTCTTTATTTAAAAAGATGGTGACGGTGACGGTCTTTAATAAAAAAAAACATAGGTTTTAAAAAGTACTAATACCTACATATTTCTATTATAAATTGTACGCGGGTTTAACATAGCCTCTTGGTTTGTTATATATTTTGTAATAAGGGGGAAGTAAGAACATTATTTCTACTATCGATTGCTTTAGCTCTATAATATTTCAGTGTTCAAAGACAATACAATAGGTAAGTGCATTTACATTATGCAGTTACCACGGCTATTGTTATTTAATATATAAAGGAAACTGCATAACGTCCACAAAATTTTGCAACCAACGATTGCCATATTCTTTATACAAACAGCGCTCCAACCAATCTAAATAGAAAATTCAAATCTACGAATATCGCATGAATTGAAAAAGAGATCTGTTATCTTTAAACAGATAAAGCTACACGTATATGTATATAAACCAATTTATGCCCGGTGAGACTAGGGCCAGACTAGACTAGGAATATAGTCGGTGTTCTTCTTCCCAAGAGACAGACGGATAGACGGTCCATACTGTAGGTATATAAATGTTGTTTTCCAATTTTTCCTTTGTTTTGGATGTCACTGGATGTTGCATGTTTTAAAATACTTTGAATGTACTTATAAAATTTTGTAAAAACAAAATAATTTTCCGTGTAAATAAATATCAAAGCTGTTACTAAATAAAGAAATCAAAGCAAAAATTTATCAAGTTTAAAATATATTTAACAGATGCACAGAATATTGAAAGCACAAAAGGAATATAAATAAATGAATGCTATTATTTTATTATTCTGCTTCTTTGAATATAATGTAATAAAAATTCGAGAGTGAACTAAATTTTAATGCATAAAAGAATGCCTTTTTTCGTATTTTTACATAATGAAGTATATTTACCAAAGGGCTTACCACGAATTATTTTGACGTAACGTATCCTTAAATATAAGAAAAATAAAAATAAATTGCATCGAAAATATTACAAGTAAGTACATGATTATTCATCACATTTGTATCTTTTTTACGACTTGACTTTTAACAATAAATTTAACATTTATTCCAAAGAATATTATGGATTCACCATATATTTTTACTTCAAAATGTGATTCAAAGGCATTCGGCGTATTAAAACCGACTTTATTATATTGCAAAAAGAGGTTTGTTCTTATCTGCATATTCAATTCATTTGGAAGTGTTATTATACATTTTTCAGTGCATATATCGCTTTAACTCCGCGAATGTAAAACTAAAAATGCTAATGAGATACTCTAAATTCGCATTAACAGAAAATAATCTTTAGTTAACATTATGCAGTTTTAAAAGGTTTTATCTTTATAGTGGTTTCAAATTCCTTATATCGGTCCGTGTTTATAACTAAAGAACGCCATTTGCCTCCGCGGGTTGGGTATCAAGATAAAATATTATGTTTAAATGGGACAGATTAAGGTTTGTTGTTGATACGAGATATGGCAACGAGGTGCTAAACGGATACGAAAAAAAAGTGTAAAACATGTCAAGTGTGAGTCTGACTTGCAGAAGTAAAATACGTTCAACAAGTTTAGGGAGTATTGAATTGTGTCAGCGAATAAGCCCCTAAGAATCGATAATATTTTATTGAAGTAAAAGATAATTAAAGAATGCAAAAATTATTTCAGAACCTTGTATATTTGAGCAAATTTTCATTTTTTTTTATTAAATTCCTCAAGTGAATTTAATAATAAGTATTTATTCGGTACCCATTGAACTTTTCCTTTAGATAAACATAGCCAGTAGGCAAAATTTTGAATTAGCGCGTTTTCAAGAATTTAATAAGTTCTGTGTGTCTGCCACAAAAAAAATATACTTCTTTTTTGTTAAGATTATTTTTAAAATGTTTATGTGAACAGTATCAAAGCAAAGCGCTTAAAATCTCCGATTATTTTTTAAACTACTATCTTAATATTGACTACATAAAAGATAAATAGCATTGAATCCTGATTAAAATTCTTTTCACTGTCAAAAACATGGTAATAAACCTCGAATGTGCTTAATGTATTCATTGAAATATTTTCATAAACACTTATTTCAATTTCGTTTACTTCAAAAACATAATAATATTGCGTTCGCTGCGACTCACAGGTCCACGATTAAGTTAAATACACATTGCAAACGAATAATTTAATTTAGATATTTTATTAAAATATAAATTCAATTGGTATTTCCATTAGTTTTCATGAACACGGTGTGTTTTAGTTATATCTAAACTTAAACACGCACTGGGTTATCATACAACTATAAAGTGCTGTATTTAATATAGGCAATTATAATTTTATTACTTTTATTGTGTACGTACCTACGTATTATGTAAACCGTGAAGGAAAACATCGTGAGGAAACCTGCATACCTGAGAGATTTTCTTAACGGGATGTGAAGTCAGCCAATCCGCAATAGGCTAACGTGGTGGACTATAGCCTAATCCCTCACGTTCTGGAGGAGACTCGTGCCCAGCAGTGGGACAATGTAATGGGTTGATGATGATGAATTATGTGCGTAATTACCTGGTTTCCTATAAATTACCCATTATATTACTACTACTATTGTTACCAAAATTACTACTATTGTTACCAAAATTTAGGGGCCCGTGGCTAAGTAATAGATCTGCTCATTTGCCGAAGTGCAAGGTTAAGCTGTTCTTGCCGCGGTCAATCTGGGAAAGTAAAGCATTAGAATAGAAAATAAAAATAAAACATTCTTAACACATCGACCACTATGTCTTGAATAGCACATATTATCATGCCGTCGCGTCGGTCCCGGTCGTCATGCGAACATTGTGACAATCGATGGTTGAAGCCCAGAAAGCCTGAAAACAGAAGTTTTATTGTTTTTGTTATTGATTAATTTCCCAAAATAAACACCCTTTTCATGATTTTTTTCAGTATATCCATAGATTACAGAGGCACGACTGTGTCCCTAGATATCCAGCCACGCCTGGTCGGAAAGCCAACGCATGCGTAGTTAGAAAAAGCCTATGAAGAAATCATTATCATAGATCACTATTCGATGATCCTATGATTCATTGTGACTACTTAGCTTTTATAAAACATACCACCTATTATACGAATATTGTCATAAAGTCATAAACTGTTCGAGGCAGACGATAGAACGAGTAAGCAAGTTTGGACAATTTATAGCTTTAAACGAAAAATGTCTACACCAAAATCTACCTAGGTTACGTCACATAATAATAATAAAAGAATTTTCATTTATAACACATACACTAAGTAAATAATTTACACAAAAAAGGAACTGCGTATAAATTCAAAATAATTAAAATCAGGGATTTTGATACTATTGGAATACAACATATACTTAACTAAGTAGGTAAGTGATTCTTGTATGAACGATGACACGATAAAAAATGCGCAATTATTCATAAAATAATAATTATGAAAAAATAATGATTATATGAAATCGTATAGCGGTAGCGTAACACTACGCATCGTAACTTGTCGTAGCGTAGACTAAATATATTACGGGGATTCACATTAACGAGTTAGATGTTACATTATGAGAGATTCTAAGTTATGTTCATTTTATGCATGAGCAAATATTGGACTGTTTTAATTACTAAGAAAGCCGGTTAACGAACAAACAATCAAGCTGATTTCTTATTATTGTCGTGTTGAGATCGCGGTGACTTTGAATCACTATGAGAATTGTTATTATGTAGTAATTGGTCAAGATGATCCAAATGACTTATTAAGATATGAAATATTTCTAGCAACTATAAAATATTTCTTTTTTTATGCGGCAATGTAGACTGTGATTTCTAGAAGCAATCATGGCAATCCTGCCATAGAATAGTTGCCAAAATTTATAAGCGAATCGCATATGTACTGTTACTTCGTTTTTCTTTTTTGTAATGAAAATAGCCTTGAGCAAGCTAGATCCGATCACAACTATAAACTTACACATAATCTAGTTATACCAAACTCCTTACAATAACAAATAGGGACCGTGACTTGGCTTAGTAACGTTATTTATTGACATATTCGTTAGGATGCCATAAATTACATTGGAAATATTACAAACTAAACGATTTTGGACTCATAAAAATATGAAACTCATTTCAAATATTCGGGAGATTCATTTGGGAGCGGCACAAAAACTCATTCTGTTTACTTCGTTTTGTAATTAAGTTGGACTTAAATAACTAGGAGCTGTCGTCAGGTTCCAAATTACTCTGATTGTGGTAAAAATGTTTCTTTATTTCCTTGACAGATTTATTTGTTTTGGCAAAGATGTTTATAGTCAAAACATAAATGATATTTCGATCAATACAAGTTTTATGGGGTTATCTATATTTAAGCGGTGGAGTAACATCTTCTAGTAAGAAAGTTGTAATGAGGTTTGTACCATGTGTTTAATAAAGGAGGTAACGTATGACAGAAAGTCATTTAAATTCTTTAAAAAAACATACGTTCAACAATAGTGGCAATATAACCTTCAAAAATACTTTTTGAAGGTAATATTGCCACTATAGAGAAAGTCATTTATTTACATGTTGAATATTCAAATAAACTAACATACCTGGAAGTAATTAAGAAAAAAAATACTAAGTTACATAATTTCTTCAATTAAGTTATTATTGCTTTTGTCTTACTGCCACTTACTGGACTTATCTTTAGAGGAAAATGAAAACAAATGAGAATTGCGGAGCAGGAGATAACAGTAATTAGATCTAATAGCTGGCCGAGACGTAGCCCGAGGGTTTTTTCTTCAATTGCAGCTTGCCGGAGATAGCACGTCCATCAAATTATATGATAATCGTACCGAGTTAATTCCATTACCCACAATCTCAATGCGGCTACTATGCGACGAAGTACAACTTAAGCCACTTACGACCACAGCATAAAAAACCTCACCATCTCCGGATATCAGCTTTCCAGTCTTTAAACTCTTGCGTTGGTAATTCATTATTCTGTGGCACGGTATTTTGATGTGTTGATGCAGTAAGAACGCGTAGTTACCGGCAGGGCTGAATAGTATCCATTGCTACCATTACGGCGGATTATGACATCAGTATAATTATATATTAGTCCAATAAAACGAGAAAGTTCAATTCGGTAGGACGATGATCTCTTTTTTTTTAATTTGTCGATCTGATTTTATGTTAGAAATCGGATTGTGGGTTTAAAATTTGAGACAGCTTTATTTTAAAATTTGACAAGGTTTATATTGTTTATTTATTATCATTATTAATACCTATATCATTAGTGTAGTGGTGTCCTGCTACTGCTACGCGCTATAAGAAGAATTTTATTGTTCGGTTCTTCTAAGAAATTATCAGTAGCAGCTCCGAGTTTTGATTTGTACACAGTTATTCGGCTCTCCGCCTGTTTAATGGGACCTAAACAGACCGGCAAACTGTGAGAGTATATAAGTGCACGCACTCTGCCAAACGCTTCGGGGAATACAGGCGTGTTGGTATGTTATGTTAAATAGATTTCTAAATTATACAAGTATAACTTAATCAGCCATATTTTTTTATAAAATTTTAAAGTTTTTAATCAAGCCAAACATAACCTAATTAAAAATACACTTAAAAAATGTTTTACACGATACAGAAAGAAAAAATAAACAATATTTTACCCTTCAGCTACATATTTCAAACAAAAATCGATTCCTTTTTTTAAAACACCGCTCGATCACTTAACAAACAGTCATTAATCGAGCTTAGACACTAATAACATAGTTCCGAAGATTAATCGTGCCTGACGTAGTAATAGAATATTCAGTCACATATGCAACCTCCTTTATTATAAAATTGAAGTACGTTTTGATAAATTAACCCTATCCGTCACGATTGGTTACGGAAGTCTGGTCCTACGATACGGACCAAGCCAATGTTGGGAAGCCTTTACACTTGTTCCTTTTACGCAGCGATCATGGTAAGCCATCGCGTCATTTTTTTTACGCCCGCTGCGTCCTAAATTACTATACGTGTCAATTAAAGTGGGGCATTTGTTATGCTATTATGAAATTTCGAATTTATCAACTGTGAATTCTTCACAAATTACCTGTTGCTTTCGTTGTTGTTTTGACTCTAGTTGAAATAGAAGCGCTTAAGTACACAGTTTTTTATGAATACTTAGTCAGTGATCAAACGAATATGTTGATTTCATTGCATCTATACAATGGATATATAAACATCATCATCATCCGATCGTAGCCAAACTTCAACCACTGTTAGTTCCCTAAGTTTGTGTAACCCACCATCCCAGCTTACTGCTGGACGATCAGGACGACGATGACTCCTACTGCCATCACTCGGCCACCATTCAGTCGTTGCCCTATAGCCCTAATGTAGTTTCGTTCCATGATCGTTCTTCCTACATCTTGAACCTTAGTTTGTTTTCAGATCTCGATCTTTGGAACTCTGTCACTTTGTTTGATGCCGGGTACAGCGTCCGTCTATGCATCATAAATCATGGTGGGCAGAACACATTGCTTACATAATCTTTCACCCCCAAAAACAGAAAACATGACATAAAAACCACACAAACTTATTTGGAATATATTTTCAAGATAACCGTGATCATGGATGCTGTAACGGATCAACACCGTCTGGATTTAATTATATCAAATATGACATAATAAAATCTGTAGATAGTACTTAATTAAAATTTTATAAAATTGAAGCGGCGGTAGCCTAATGTCTAGAGCGTCGGACCTGCGATCAAGTGGTTGCCGGTTCGAAACTCACCCATTGCACTACCGACGTGAACTCACTCGTAATACAAGCATTTAGCTTAGTACGAGGGTTTAACAAGATTACTAGTAATGTGCGACACACATTGTTAGTAAGCATTGTTTTTAAAAAAAAAATGTGTATAGGTACCCTTATAGTTGACACAAAAGGTGTGTATCAAGGGTTGTCGTAATGACTCGTTATATTTAACTATTTGGATCCGGATGTACGCTCTGATATAACAATTGTATTTACGTGGGACTTTTTGAAGGGAACACATATTGTTTTAATTATATTTTTGGAGTCTTGTTTACTAGTATTTTCGTAAATAATTTTACACTAAGCTGTAGGTAGGTATGTTATGTTACCAGGTATAACAAAGAAAAGGTCAAAATATGATGGAATGAAACCAGAGTCGTTTCTTTTCACAATAATATTATTATAGATATGTCATCCATCCGGGACGATAAATTACTATAGTGTGCACCAACCAAGTATGCGTGTCAGTAATTGTAAAAAAACACAGCATAGGGAGGAGAAACATTGGTAACTTTATTTTTTTTAGAGCAGTGCTTTAATATAAAACATTCTAATTCACTGTAGTAAAAAATAAGAATGTTTTTATTTTACTTTAAATAATTACACCCCAAACTCATTTTACGACTCAGTCACGCGCATGTATTTGAAATGAACCCTTAAATATGTTGAAGTGTTAAAACGCTACAAATCTAGGCCCTTAAAGCCATTAAAAAATAAATTTTATTATGTGACGACGTCGTTAAGACCACGATTTATATAAAACATCTGAGTCGATGACAGACTTTATTTTTAAAGATCTGGGTCTTATTCGTCAGACACTCAAGAATCACTACATGTGAGATGTTGAAAAAATATTCTAATAAAAGAAGTCTTACATATTATCATAGTTCGTATTCTAGAGTCTCAATTGGTAGTGGACCAAATTGCATGATACCTGTTACCTAAGTAGTAATAGTGCCTCGCTGGCATGTCTACATGAATGGGTCGCAACCCTTTTGGTATTGCAGATTTCCATGGGCGGCGACGACTACTTACCATCAGGTAGCTCGCCTGTTCGTTTGCCGAGGTGTAACCTGACCGTAAAATATAATTATGGCACATTTGTGGATTTTACTGCAATTCGGACGGCATTCTAAGTCATGTGTGTCCAACATATTACTCGAACTCATACCTGACGTAATACGCCACTCAGTTGCTACTCAAATTCCCTGAGTAGTGACTACTATACATACAATCACGCCTGTTTTTCCCGAAGGGTTAGGCAGAGGTGTAGTAATATACACCCACAGTTCTCCGGTATGTTTATGTCCAATGCGCAAACCCATACTCCGAGTTGCCACTGAGAACAGCAAGATCGCGCTTGGGACCACTAGACTCATTAGTCTAGTGGTCCCAAAAAATAAAATACCTACTACTACCCATTAGTAGTAGTAGGTATTTTATTTACTATCAACTCATTCAGTTATCTGCCAAGTGCCAACCATATCCTGTTTTTAGTGCAATTCAAAATAACACGATTCATATCAGATTATTATAGTATAGTATTATAGCCGACAGCGTTGTCAAATGGTCAGAAAAATAATCATATGATTTTATTCTGAACGAAAGAAAAGGCGTTATAAAAATTATTTTAACACATACAAATAAATGAATAATCAATTATATTTATTATACTTTATTGAGACAACCACGTAACATGTGTTTTGTCCATAACCCTCAACATCTTGCATGCAATAAATCTCACAAACTTCACAAATCACTAAGGACCTCTCTCGAATATATTCCGCGAATATTAAAAAAATGTCACACAAAAGACATTTAAATGACGCAAGGTATCACCAAAACTGGTATGACACCGAGCACATGGTGCCGTAATGGTTTCCTGTTTCCTCAACTCATACACAATGGTACCCTGCGAATAAAATTATAAAATTTTCATGCAAAATTCTCCTTTTTTGGAGGAATATAATAACGTGCGTTGTGAAAAATGATATTGTGTTGATTTAAAAAGCACCGAAAAGATTTACTATAGCTGTGATATTTCCACGTATGGTAGTATTAATTTAATTCAGAGCTTCATAAATGTGGCAAGATTAAAATCTTTTTTTGGAAAAGTTAAATTATGGCTTGTAAAATTAGCTGCTCTTTAAAATAACTAAATGTATATACACAATATGTAAAACAAAACAGTTTTAGTATCGAAATTAAAACGTAAATTAGAAACCCGTTAGTCCTGGTATACCTACACATATTATTAATAATAAATCTTTATTTTAGATCAAAAAGTAATAGATACTCACAAGTTAAAAATAATAAACTTGGCTTATACAATTAATAAATATTATTTGAACTGCCTCTCCAGTAACTTTGAGTAATAAAAACTATAGTAGCCTTGGATTTCATTGATGCCACCAGCTGCCATGCATTCTGAAAATCAGAAGCATCATCAAAAATATCAAATTTCCACGTGAAAACATGTGATAAAAGATAGGGTTCTAATAACAATAATACAACAAATGCACGGACATTGCTTCTTAAACGACCGTTTTGTCATTCAGAAGTAGGGCACTATAGCCAAAAAGCTCAAAACAAAACGTGCCCAAAACTGTCGAACCAAAATACAAAACGGAATTGAGACACTACACCATTCAAATGGGGGATCGCGGTAACGAATGGCCAACATGGTCGCTTGGCGTATTTGTTACGCGCGGGGGGGTCACAGGGGGGTCAGCGAGGAAGCACGTTCTCGACATTCTTTCCGAAATAACACCCCGTCGCATGTGTGTGCGCCGACATCGATTAATCACTTCACACTTGCGTCAAACTACCATTTAGGGTCTAATGTTTTATTTTTTTGACCTATCGTTATTGGTGTATGATGATATTCCATGATATGGCGTGGGGATCTTATCGGTATTGTTTTTTTTTTTCGATGAAATAAATGCACACAAATCCATACATAACGTTATTTATTGAATATTCTCCCTAAGTCGTAGCCGCAGACTGCGAATTATTACATATGCAATTTTATTTTGATTTAGGTTATCAAAAAAGTCATAATAATTTCTTATGCAATTGTAATACTCTTTCAAATCACATTAGAAGTATTATCAAAGCTTGGTTAGCCGTTTTTTTTAATTTTTTTTATTAACATTATAGTAACCTTTTTCGTTGATCTTCTTTGCTATCGTAAAGTTTTATATCAGTCCAGCTCAGTTCAGTATCAAATAGGTTAATTCATTTCACATAACGTCGCCTTGCAACGCATTTTCAGTGTACCAGGACAAAGGGTTAGAATCCTATTTTCTGTACGTGACTTCAAAAGCTGTTCCAAGATAATAAAGGATAACTTCTTTAAACAGAATTTTTTTTTTTAATTTTCTTCAACCTGCGCCCTCATCGTACGGTTGCAGGCAGCGGTCACGTCCGTCTAACGCAGGTGCTCCGCTTAGCTACGCCAGCCAAATTGAGCATTGTTCCGTTTATTTACATTCGCCTAAAGACGGCGACTGTACCTACCCGCTCTGGTTTGGCATCAAATTATTTTTTTTTTCTAAAATGTGATGTAAAAACAAAATTACTTATTGAAATTTTATATTATCTTGGATTCCGCTAGAATTTAATAAAAAGCGTCAAATACCGCCTAAAGAAATACTGTTATTTAAATTTATCTAGGACAACGTTTCTTTATACAGATTGGGCAAATATTAATAATTGAAAGCATTTATCTTGTATGGCACAGTGTCTTTGATATTGACAATAGTTTCTTGAAGTGAAAAGAAGGACAAAACAAATAGAATTATCTGAAGCAGGTGCAATAGAAATTATGGGCATATTCCATCATCCGCGTACATAATGTAAACGTTTTAGAGCACTGCTACGTGACTAAATACGCTTTGCTCACTAATATGAACAATGGATTTGCTGGAACGGATTACTTTATGTGACTGGAATGCTCAAACATTTGAATGTTTCAAAGGAACACTTTGTTGGTTTTACATGTCAAAGCCAACGAAGTATGAGTACATGGATTATTACACTTCCGGGCACATACAAGAAAAAGGTGCTTTTAAACACCTAATTCGATTATAATTGGAAAATACCACTAGATAATTTTAATAAAAAAGCTGGAATATCCGTATCATCGCAAATAATGAAGGCACCATACAATCAGGCCGAGCACTCTGCGCCGCTCTGTCATTATAAAATAAAAAGTAAATTCGACGCAAATGCTAGTTAGCCCGAAAAAACCACTCAACCTTTTTGGGGACACAAAATGACAACGAATTCGCGTTATAAAGTAGCGTTTTATCGAAAGACGGGCTAAACGAACACGGCAGACCGATTGCTACCATAAAGATAACAATAATTAGCCGTAATGACCACGTCGTCTGTGGGCCCCGGTCGGTTTTTTTAAGTGCAGTGGGCGGCACGAACCAGCGATCGGGAGATAGTGCGTCCATCAAATCATATGATAATCGAGCTCGGTTAATTCCATTACCAATAATAAATGCACGCATTAAATTAGACCTGTCGGATGAGTCGACGGAACGCGGTCCCGCGATCGCTCCCATCACTCGGATTATGATATGAATAATTTATCAGTAAAAAAAAGAAACTTCAACTTATTATTGTTTTGAATTTCGAACGTCAAGCGCGATATGTCGTTGATCGTAGACGCGATTGTGTCTGCGCTCAGAAAATAAAATGATTACGAGTGCAAATGTCGCGTCCACGGTAACTGATGTGACAGTTCGTTTAAATTATTGTTTTTTTTTTCTGCTATTGCATGTGTCGTGGAACTTAGCGGTTTTTTAAACCTCTTGCTTTGTCGCAAATAATAATAATCCTGACATTGAATGATCTAAACTTGATAAAGTCAACATACGATGCATTTTCTTTTATTATTTAACATATATTAAAGGAAAATGTTATTATTAAGCCATGAAGTATATTCTTGCGCTGGTTTGTATTCCCGGCTAGATGCTCTACTGGATTCCTTGCCTTCCTGGACCGTTACTGTTAAAAAATATTATTCTTAAATAAACAGTATGGAGATTGCTAATATGAAAACCATGAAAGTTTTTTGTTGGAAGAATGTAAACAACGCCTTTGCATAAGAAAATTAAATTATTAGTTCCTTTTAGGCCCGCTTGTGACGCCATCTTATAAACTGATTCAATTATTTTAACTCCAATAATCCTAATATTTCTACATTTTTATAATATAACGATGTGATGTTGAAATTACATTTCCATACATCATACGAACATAAGGCACTAAGTAATCTAGACGCCTACGTACAGAGACAAAGAGAAAGGTGCATTGTTAGCAAGTGTCGCGTTTAAAACAACATAACTCATGGGAGATTTTGTTTGGGGCGTAAATCACCCGCTGTCACAATTTTATATACGGTGATATTTTTTTTAGGAAGCACAGGCGTAACTGGTGTTACAATAAATTATGAAAATGCATGAATAAAAATTTTCGCCGCTTTTGTAGAAGAAGGATTTAATTAGGAATAGGTACATAAAATAATGTGGACCGATGAAAAATATCAGATGACGATGATGAAATCGATGGGATTTGGTTATGCTATTTTCTGTTAAAAACAAAGAAGATATTTTTATAATGCATTTTCCATTTTAACATTATAAAGTTATTTTTGTGAAGGAGCAATTCTACTGCGGGCGGTATTCGAACCTGCGTGTTCTGATTAGATACACCAGACGGTATGACCACTAAGCCAACGCGAGTCTCACCCACCAGGTCGGTAAATTTACGACTTTGAAACGTCAAAGAAGGAAACGTCCTTCACTAATAATTATAAGATATACCTATTTATGTAGCTTTTTTGAAAAAAAAAGCTTTAGCAATGTGGATGTTGTTAATCCCTCGTGCTAAGCCAAATGCTTGTGTTACGAGTGGGTTCAGGTCGGTAGTGCAATGGGTGGGCATCGAACCGGCAACCACATGATCGCAAGTCCGACGCCCTAACCATTAGGCTACCGCCGCTTAAAAGTTGAAGTTGTTTAGACACATATTTTCTAGATCAAGGAAATATGGCCCAACTGATCGTAAGTAGTAATGGTAGCCTATGTACGCTAATAATACCAGAGATTGCTAGTTCAACTTGCTACCGTGATATTTTACCAAAAGGCTCAGAATAGTAAACTGGCATCCATATCATCATCAACCCATTACATTGTCCCACTGCTGGGCACGGGTCTCCTCTCAGTACGAGAGGGATTAGGCTATAGTCCGCCACGCTAACCTACTGCGGGTTAGCAGACTTCCCACGCCGTCAAGAAAATCTCTCAGGCATGCAGGTTTCCTCACGATGTTTTCCTTCACCGTTTAAGCGCGTGATAATTAATTATTAATACGCACATAACTTCGAAAAGTTAGAGGTGCGTGCCTTGGATTCGAACTCGAGACCTTTGACTTGGCAGTCCAATGGTCATATCACTAGGCTATCACTGCATAGTGATCAGGCATCCATATAAATTAACCTAATTCAAACGAACTGAATTATTCTTGAAGTACCTAAGCTGTTACCACATATTCTCATTGCTGTAATTCAATAAATTAAGTCAATATCTACTGGCTAAGTTAATGAGCAGTTAAGGTTCCCGCGCCTTACTTTACGCTTATGAAACTATGAACGGTACAATAATATAAAGATATTTATATTTTCCATTTTATACCCTGATAGTGAAATATGAATTCGGTCCTTTTTAGCATGTTGTGTTACGTAGGTTTTCTTGTGATCAACCATCCCACAGTCTGCAGTCTGCCTCTCATATTAATTCCCCACACTTCTTTTTCAGAGAACTCAAGGAGACTGGTTCCAAAAATACAGAACTCAACTTCTTACATTTTCCATTCTTCCTTTACATCTTAATCGTTGAGTACACAGTGTGTTTTAAAACACTGTATTGAACAACAGAAACAAAACATTGCGTAAACCTGTTCCTCGAAGGGCCAATCAGAGGTGTATTAATGTACCAACACTTCGCCGGTGTAGGTCCCATAATAGGGGGCGAGCTTATTGCCATTAACCGGGGAAAATCCAGACCCCGAGCTGCTAGGTACTGAAAAATTCATAGAAAAACCCAACAACACTTTGTTTGACCTAGGATTCGAACCCAAGATCTCAAGCGCAGCAGTCACATATAGAACTACTAGACTAATGAGGCTTATAGAATAGCTTGAATATTCTTCATTATTCCAAAACTCATCACATTAAATTTACATAAATAGGTATGATAAACGCAGTTAGGAACGTAATTAATAAGGCGAATGACTTTCTTCTTCTCGATGACGTAGAAAAGATTAACTTAATTTTGTTGCGTACTAACCGTTACCAAGTTTATTCCTGAGTCACCATGAGAGACCATATTTGTACTGAAGCTGCCTAATAAAGTATTTTTTAGTCTTGTGTCACTTTTAATTACGATATGATACCTTTTTGATTTTATTGTCTCGTCTTCCAGGTAGCAGTTAAGTGTTTTTTTATTATATTGTTCATAAAAACGGATAATCGGATTGCCATATTGAGAGCAAACATCCTTAAAAGTTGCCATAAAAATGCGTGTAAAAGACTTTCCAGTTATTAAGGCTTATAAATTAAAACTTTGTGGCCATATTATAAAACTGGTAGATGTGTGTAATCTTTTGAAGTAACAGTATTAAAAAAAAATATCAAATTATTTATCAGAAATTTGTTGTGAAAGCTATAAATGATATTTATTTCTGTAAAAAGATCATTTTGAGACACTTTTACAAGTCAAAGTTTTTCTGACGACCTCCAAGAAGAACGCTGAAACAAACTCAGAGAATCATGGACTCAAAAAATATCTTAGATGCGACTGTAAAACTGAACACTGCGCCAAAAAGTTATAAAAAGCGAGCTTGTAAGTCGGTGCCAGATGTTGACCAAAGTTCCCAATTTCCAGTTGTAAGGTTAAACTTTTGTTACTTTTTTCCAGCATCGTTTGTACGGATCAAACCAAGTTTTGTGTTATAATTAATGGACTGTCTCTGTCGTTACAGAAGCTAATTAGAATGGACGGGACACGATGCAAAGCAAGCCAATGCTTAGGCACAGGTGGCTCTGGTTGATAACAGGAAATAAGCATTCAGTATGTGGGTAATTTTAATTAAGAAATGAACTTTCAGTAGGCTTAGTCTCAATTAAAAATCTTGGAATGCCGGACAATCCAGATTAACTTAGTTTAGTAGAAGCTTAGCTTAGTAAGATAATCATTATTTTCATATCAAAATCCATTTATTTTGTATTGTCACAATGAATTAAAAATCTTTATAAATATTATAAAATATTTTTTTTTAAAATATTATTATATTTTTTTTGGCGAAAGTAAAATACAATTTCAGGCAAGATTCTAACCTGCGTCCCTCCGTTTATGTACTCTTCATCAGAAGCTTTAACCACTATGCTGTCTCGGTAGCTTAGGGAATTTATCTACCTAAACAAACTGCAACTGAAGTGCCTTAAGAAATTTACGGACTTTATGTACTGAACATACTTTATTTTTAGCTGTAAGCCCGAAATTAACTTTTACACATACTAAGATCCTACTCAAGTGAATGTTCCATAATAACAGCAGTTGCTATATTAGTAGGTATATACCTGGAGTAGTAATAAGTTATACTTTTTATTAATCTAACTGAAATACCCTTTACTCAAACAGTTAAACATTATTAAAATAATAAAATGGTTCCAAGAAATCGTACCAAAATCGCGACGCAGAACGCATTGACTTATTTTTTATGCCAACTGTGGTGATTAATGTTTTCAATCTCATACGAATAACACGACACATTAATTTGAATTATTTATGTGATATGAAACGCTTTGGAAATTCGAAACAAACAATCCATAAAAGTCAAATTAAGTTTTTCGCTGGAATAAACAAAAAGGTTTGAATAACAAAACAAATAAATAGTTCATGAAAGTTTTCAGTAACAAAAATAAACAATGAAAAGTATTTCAAAAAAAGAATTATGTTTCGAATTTTTCGAAACAAAACAAATGCGAACATGGCCGTAATTAGAGCACAAAGTGTTGTGTTAAATTAAAGGTAGCTAAATGTAAGGGAAGGAGGAACAAGCGAGTTGGCGAACCTTTAAGTCAGCACTTAATTTATGGTCAATTAACCTGGTGTTAAAGTTAAATAAGGTGACATTTAGATAGCCTCGGCTTAACAGACTGCTACTGTGAATCTCAAAGTGTCAATTTTGGTAGGACAACTTGAAAGTTGATGGCTTATTGGTTTCGTATGTATTTGAATTTTAAAGATTTATTTTAAAACTCTCACTAAATAATGGTGGCTGCGTTTATTTAAAATAAGATCTGGTAAATCACGGACGTGACTAGTACAGAATATTTGTATTAAATAATATTTATCTTATCGATAATTATGTTTTCAACTTATCGATATCGATAAAATACTTGCAAATGAAGTGACAAGAACCTGTTACGTCATTTGCAAGTATTTTTCTAGCACCAAATTAATACCTTACATACTCCATCGCACCGGCTTAAAGTACTACGCATTTTATTCGAAATTCAAATTTAAGTCATCAAGAACGATAACCGTCACAGTGACATTTCACGTTATACGCCTGTTGTACTTGTAACATTGACTTAACAATCTCAATATCGGATCTAGATGCACCAATAGATAGCGTACTGGATAACGTCGATCAACTCTATGGATTACTCGGGAATTAATTAACTATTCCCGTGAAACTATAACACCTTCAGATCTATTAGAAAGTTGTCTTGTTAGAGGTGCATTGTTCAAGTTAATTATCTTTTGATGGTGAAGGGTGCCGTGAATAATGATTTTGCGAAAATTGTGGCTTGTTTTACACTTGTGCGAACGACTTTGAATGTATTATTGTAAAGTATTGTTTAGAAATTTGCATTACATTCCTTGTACCTTGTTTTAAGAAGGTCAACAAATCACTTAACCAATGGGTGATTAAGTGAATTATTGACCTTTTTAACTTGGTTTTTAAATGTTCCATTCAGTAGGTCATGATATGTTAGAAATCTCTTTACTTTTTGATAGATAAATTGCTTTTTGATAGAGAAAAGTACAAGAAGGGTACGTACCTCTCTAAATGTAATACGGATTTTACTATCACCAGAAACCAAATTTAAATTCTATTCTATCAAATGTCCATATTGAAATGACTATTTTAGAAAAATACTGCTCCTATATTTACATCGAATTCCTAAAGAGCCGATCTTTCCCTTGTGTAGAAATCGACTTAGGTAAAGCTTACACAGATGGATACTACGACACTCGGGGGACATGGCAAATTTGTCCATTTGACCAACGTATAAGATTTCTTTATCGCTTTGCTTTATTGCTTTGATAACATCCCTTGGAAAATACAGTTGTCAGAAAATGTGAATAGAATCTGAATTTAAATTACTCCTTACGAAGTGGTAAAACATGAAATACCATCACGCCTGTATTCCTCGGAAGGCAAATCAGAGGTAAAGTCGAACATTCACCGGTGGTATGCCTTTAGCCACTAATCTAAACTACAACCTGAGAATTTCAAAGAAAATCCTAAAAACTCTGCTTGACTTGGGAATCAACGACGTAGCAGTCGCACTAACAACCACTAGATTTAGGCAGTTAAGTGAAGCACAAAATAATATTACAGTATCAAAAATCCAATTTTATTTATTAAGGTGATAAAGTATAACAAAATAAGTACCCAGTGGCTATCAAAACCAGAAAAAGCGGTTCTCAAACTTCATTAAAACATCATAGCAAAAAGCTATCAATTTTAAATCTATAATTATTAATCATTAATTTACTACACAATTTGGTTATTTAACAGAGGCAAAAATGTCTACACACAATAATTTATGGCGTGTGTGTACGTATAAAAATGAATGTGTAATAAGTTTGAGGTTCGGATACAAAATGAAGAGCAAACGGCTGATTACACTGACCCCGGGCGAAACAAAGCACAATTATTCCACATTTGATTTATAATGTTTGCTTTTAATAGCTGTGAAGCGTAATCGTTTATTTATATTACTCAGGTATATTACGGACCGGTTGCGTCTCTTAGTGAACGTTTACTCATGGATTATCTACGGATAAATGCGCGGAAGTACGACTGAATTTATATTTGCTTAAAATGAACTGTCTCACGGAAATTGGTGAGGAGGGGACCAGGCACTATTGTAATGTTAAGCTCGGTTGGTTTAAATTCTAGTGTTGATATTTCACCAAGCTAGAGCTGTGCGCTTTAATGATACACAGTTGTTTTCTGCTGTATTCAACGTTATACTCCTACCACATATTTCTTTATTACATCTTAAAATATAAGTATCACGGTTTAGTAGAGTTGTGCAACGTAATAGGAGGAGTAAAAATCCAAACTCCTTGTGCTACGCAGAGTTTTAAATCTACTAACATCTTCGAACTAACATACACTTTGTTTGACCTGGGAATCGAGACTAGACCAAGCTAGATAAAATGTAAGTGTATTAATTTCGCCTTTAATGTAGAGATGAATACGAATATCTGCTTTTTATCATTTCATATTATCTTAAAGCTTTTGAAGAAGCTTTAGTCGATATTTACTGATAAATACAAACGCGCTTCGCTCTAGAAATTGTATTACTTTGGAACAATATGTACTAAATTGTAACGACGCAATTTGTATTCCAATCCATATACACTGATCCGGAGTAGTACAGGCATTGTCTTGGCGCTTTGTCTAATAAAAATATATTGGGTGTGAAGATTTCAATAGGATCTTAAGTATTTTACAAGCAATAAGAAGGCTATTCCGTGCAAACGGACGGAACAAGTTACCCCTTTGTAAATACCCTGAACATTAGACACCTTGTTTAGGAACAGTAGCTAAATTAAGATTCCAATACTGTAAAACATCTTGTGTAACCCTTCGTAAGACGGGAAACGAAAATTATCATGGGGCTCTTTTAATAAAGAGTACAATAGAAGGGCAATATGGGCTCGAGGCAACGGGGTACAAAAGACCGGATTAACCCTAAATTAGACGTATAAAAGAGACATAATTAAAAAACCAATTTGCGAAATACATGAACAGAAAAGACGCCGCCAGCTGAAATAAATGATTCTATATGTTATTGTATTTTGATCTTATTTTTGTATTGTACGGTGCTGTTCATTATCCACGTATGACTGAGTTGGCAAATAATTTTGGTCCTTATTTTTTTACTATAATATTTTTTCGGTCTACTGACTTAGAATATTACCGCTCGAATATAGCTTTGCGAGTTTTCAATTCATTCAACATTGTATTCAATTTCAACTGTAATTTCGATGAAACAATACATGATACCATTTTTTGTAGTATTTAAATCTGTTGATTTTTATCTTCATCTTTATAATACCAAAGCCTTTGTTTCAACATATTTTAAAAATACATAATGTAATCTATAAATAAAGCTAAACCTGTCACCAACAGCTGAACACAAATAAACTGAGGCAATACTTTGTTATTTCCAATTAATGCTGAAGAGCTTCCTGTCAATGGTCTATTAGCGCTAAGATGAGATAATAATCAGTACTCCAGCGAAACAATAAGTATCTGCAGGGCGCCCTGTTATTGTTTGTCTTGTCTAAAGAGCCCAGCAGGCCACCTGACTACGAACAAATTGACAAAAATAATGTAACGGTCCACACATACAAAAATTCATAAATATTTGACGCTGCTATAATATGCAGATATCCATGTTTCACCACTAATGATTATATTATAAAATTCTATCAAATGCGAGAATTCTGTGCATTCTCATTTGAATTTTACAATTTTCTCATATATTAAAGTGATTTTGTTTCTTAAGAGTTGTTTGCTCCTGCTGCGTTAGGTCATTAATAGTGTAAATCTAGACACCTTTCCTATTATAATTCAATTTAAATATTCCTAATATATTTACATAGTTGTAAAAACTATATTTATCGCTGCATACTGCCCATTCCATTTGCGTTGAGATTAAATAATTCAAATTCTTGAAATACTGGCCTTGTTGAACTTTAGCTTGTTTGTACCGTATGTGGCATGTTAGCAGTTTAATATGAAGTTTAAAGAATGTATCCAATAGTAAAGTAAGTATTGATATTGGAAGTCTAGTATTCGAATAAATGATGCACAGATAGATTTTCCAATGTAGCCCTATTTTCAGGACATTAGATACTTGGATTTTATGACGCCATCATACTTAAACCGTAATGTTTCGAGTTTCCTTACGATGTTTCTTTTAAATGCTAGCTGTAAAAGTACTCTTAACGATGTTTCCGAAATCTAAAATTGCTATAAAATCGAAATTAGACACCAAAGCTAATAAATCGAACAAATTTTCAAATAATTAGAAAACAAGGAGGTACTATCGGCAAATTCAATATCTGACCACCAGAAGGGCTATTCCTGCTGGCAGCGCTCGGTTGCTATACTAGCGCTTACTTACGCTAATCAACCAATAGCGTCGCAGCATTGGGGTATTTGCTGAGCTCCCTGCTTTTGTTATTGAAAAATTGTTATTGTTCTATAATATTGGTCATCCAAAAAGGATCCTTTTTTTTGTTGTAGTACTATTGTTTAGCAAAAAAGAGCGGTGTATAGCTGTGGCCATTGTGTGCACGGGATTTTGTTTGCAAATTGGCTAGATATTGAGTTTGCTGATAGTACGTCACGCTTTTCGAATACTTAATGCAAAATGTGATTTAGTATTCTTTGTTATGTTCTAACACATTTATCGATTAAATGTCAGCAGCTCAGCTCTAGTTTGATTCGTCACGTCATCGGAAACTTAACCGATTGGTGAAATCGATCTCACACCGATCAGTCGTATCCCTTGCCCTATAACCAGTTCATTGTTGAATATAATTAGTTTTTGTCACTTCACATTGACAAATCCCATTCGAATCTATGGGCCGATAGCATGGACCCCTCCACTTATCCCGCTGCAAACCGGTTCTTATCAAAGAGAATATTATTTCAAACGCCCCTGTCAACCCCGATGGGCTTTTCGAACCCCAAATCCAGTTTGTTATGAATGAAATTACAGAAATCGAATAAGGTAAACACAACTCGGAGGCAACAAAAGCTTGCTCGAAAAAAAGCTAAATTGAATTCAAATTGGTTTCGTCGGGTATTAGGGATAGCCGGGGGACTTTTCAAGACGAGCTCAGCAACATATAGCGGGCAATAATTTAAAGTAAGTTTTTGTCAGAGGGCGACAGCCCGCGTCAGATAAAACCCACAGAGGTGATTGAATGAAAACAAAACACAAAGCAGAAGCGTTCCAATGCATACAAAAGTTTTAATAGTGCAGAAATGTGTTCAGATTTTTCATGTTCAAAATGACTTAGACATATATATCAATCATTGAAAACTTTTTCAAAGAATAAAAATAAAATATGGCAACCAACATACGCACGTATCCGAACATAAAGTTAAGCAAATTTTTTTCAATGAACAAGCTTATTCAGGAACCCCATTTTATTGAATCAACATTTGAAATTTTAAAACCATTTCCAATCATATTTATCCAATAGGATTGCGGTGACGTATCGACAGCGCATTTCAAACATACAAGAAATAATGCAAAATAAAATCGTTTCACACCCCGAGAACCGATGGTGAGAGTTTTCAACCAGATATCAACAGGTATGCAAATATGTAGCTGGTTAAAAATACTGATGTGCTATTTGAAATATTGAAGGGTCTCGGTTACAAACTAAGAACTTTAAACGTAAACTTTCAAATCCATGGGTTACCTGGCAGAAAGCGTTGTGGTTAACCGCGCAAAACGATTTGACTTTGTTGCCTACAGCTTATTTTATAACGGTTTGTTGAATTGAATTTTGCGGTTATTTATTTAACTGGAGCTTAAATCGGCAACATAAAGTTGGTTGATGATGAAAAATGGGATACTGTTTACGCCTTTGTGCTTATTAATATTGCCATTTATATAAATCACTAAGTTGTACAAGTTAGCCTTTTATGTTATCAACTAGGAACACTGCTTTTTGTGCTTTTTTTGAGTAAGAACTAATATTTCTTTGTCATTAAAATAAAATGCACATGATAAGTATATTTTCCGATATACCTACATAATTTGAATTCTATCTATGTATTAGCCTTTGAGAGGGATTTCAATCCAATTAAATATGTTCAATGTTCTAAATTCCAATTTCAAGCGTAACTTCCAAGAAGTCGGTAAAACTTTTAAACATAATATTCAATTTAATGAACCCGATAATCTTTGATCTTTAAAACGAGGCAGAGATATAAAATACATTAGGATTCGCATGGGACTAATAGAGTAGCAGATTGAGGTAACAACTCAATACTCATAAATTTAGTCGTATCTCCTTTATAGTCAACTCAAGAGCTAAAAGATCGTTAAATCGTGGTGTCCATTAACGGAGCATTCAGGAGCCACTAACGTCATACGAACATGCAAAGGCTGGACGCAGAAAGCAGCATTCGTTGTATATCTATCAACTGCTAGTAAAATTCCATTAATCTTATCATATTTACATGAATAATTAATGTTGCCGTTTATATTAGTTACGTCTCTTTTCCTCGTTTCAAAATGTATACCTATCTCTATGGTATGACTAAATTTAAATTCTATTATTGCATCAGAATCGTATCACGATTTTCTTATTTTATTTTGTAAAATTATTAATAATATTACATTTCTTTCTTCAATGTAATGATCTATAAAACTCTTAATATTTTGTATTTTTTTCGATTATTGAGAATGGTATCGATATCACTATATAACATCAGTTGCCACTAAAATTGCGCAGCTGAAATGAGGCAGGCAGACATTATTATATTAAGTACAATTTTACCATCTGCCAACTGCAGGAGATTGGTGGGTAGGCTGCACGTGACGTCACGTTGGCACTGCGTCCGCCTCGCTACAACTGACGTCCGGTCGACATATTCGATTATTTCATATCTGCTATACACATTACCGATTGAGATTTAAGAAGAAGTAGAAGCAAGAGAGAAAGAAAAGGCAATTTCAATGTATTTTAGGAATTTTCCTTATGAAACTAATCTTTCTTGATTTGTTAAGACTTTGTGGACACTTCTTAGGTGCTCTATTGCTGGTTTCCGTTAACTATAATCATTCTTCTAGTATCGGTTAAGGCGTGCCATATGGACACCCACATATCTATGTATGGGCACGAGGAACGTTATCACTATGTAAACAGCATGTATTCAACGGCTTTCACGACAAAAAGGTTCGCAAATCTACAATTTTCTATCGATAAAAAAGGTTTTGTCGGATAGAGACATAACCCCTTGAATACGGATGTGATGCAGCCGTTCTGGATGTAGAAACCTTTTTTATAGTTCATTTAAAAATTGTACTTGTTTGAATTATGTGTTCATGGCTTTAAATGCATTAAATTATACAAGCCGCATTGTATATCGCAAATTCAATTACCGTTGTAATTGTTTCTTATGTTTCTTATGTCACAGATTTAATTTAAGGTTTGTTAAACGAAGTCTCATTACAACAAATCTTTAGCTTGTTTATTGACCACGTTTCAAGTTAAACGCTCGCTGTGAAAGGTCAGATAAAGTTATTATTCATTAGTTTATTATTTTAGTTATGTCTAGAGATAGCGTGGTTGTATCAGTGGTTACTGCAACATGCTCCAGTGGGCGTAGAGATTGGTTGTAATGGATGCGGTAACAAATTGCTCCTAATTTAGATAATTCAATATTTTTTACTGTCCAGCCGTGAATTGCGTTTGTTTAATTTAATATCCATGGTGGGCGATTTATTTGTTCGACAGAAAGCCATCAAATACATCTGGTTCCTTTCAAATTCGTAATGTGGCTCATAAAACTCCCAAACTTTATTAGCATAATAATACAAAACAGTTTGTTTGCCATCGAAAATACCTTGGAAAGGTGAAAAGACAAAATTAAAGTGTAATTTTCAACTAAAACAAACAATTTCCGTTTACTTATGAAAGTGTGGGCGGCTTTCTGCTCACTAATAATCTCAGGAATAATTCAAACACCTGCAGTTCACGAAGCTATAAATTTTTAACGTCACAACACTACGGACGTGAATTTAGTTAAGTTTCCACAATTTTCTGTTGTCTCATAATACTGGAAATGTCAGTGGTATGGCTAATAGTTCTTATCAGTCAGATTTATCGCTTTGTGGAATTGCTAATTTGCGAAAGGCACAAATAAAAGTAAACCTTATGATTAATGATTAAAGCGCGATATCAAAAGATTGCATCCTAATTCTAAGCTCAAGTAATTGCGGGTCATTACAGCGACTGTCATTGGTGGGAGATCTGTCACAGTTCTTGCATTTCGTAGTATTCCATTCTGCAATTATTTATTAAATTGCCTAATCTACAACTAGATTAGGCAATTTAATAAATAATTGCACTAATACACACATTACTTAAATGTAACAATCTATGAGAATATAAAAATCTCAGCACAGTGTATCCTTATTAATTCAATAAAACACAGCTAAAGAGGGATATTAGGTTGGCTACTTTAAAATTGATGTGGTTTTGAAATTAATTTTTCCAAATCATTGAATATGTTCAATTCCGGACAGTATAATTATAGCGACTAGTGACAATTTAGTTACTTTAAAATAAAAGTACGTTTCATACATATCAGTTTTATCTAGATAACGCTAGCGACACATCTAAGTTTTATTTTACTTACATAAAACAGGTCATAGACCTCAGGTGCTTTTGACTTTAAATTAGGTACAAAGTCGTGACATGATAAAGCAAAATGTCTTATTTTATTAAATTGCAAAGGTGAAAAAACTTATGCATTTAAATTATTCAGCATACGCGGGGTACCTATGTTTTTTATCAAAGCTTCTTTGAGCTCTTAAGTGGTTGTATTTTATCATTGACAATCTTGTAATTTAGCGGTTGGAAGATGTAATTTAGAAGATGTAATTTAGAAGTAATCAGTTTGTTGTGTATCATGTTATAAATGAAACTACTGGAATTATGTATTATTAATATAGATATGTATTTGCTTATCTCAATGGTCTCTCTGTGATTAGTCAATCTTTTTATCACTGCATAACTATATCATAATAATACACTGTTAAAACTCACTAGTTTAGTGGTCCTAACCGCGACCACTATACTAGAGATTTTGAGTTTGATTTATAGGTAGGGCAAAAGCAAAGGTATTGGATTTCCCTATTAAATTCTTAGTAGCGGCTCGAAAAAAGGATATATGCCCTGTAAATGGCAATATTTATGTTTGTATATGTAAGTCGATATAACTTAGCTCCTAAAAGACACTAAGATGATATATGGGGTAGAGTCAGCAATACGCCACAACTTATAAAATGTAATCCATAAAAACACTTTAAAATATCAAATAAAATGTGAAATGAGCGGAATGAGGAATTTAACTGAAAAAGAGGGAAATAATAAAGAATTTCATAGAACAACCAAAAAAGACTGCTTGATCTGGAACTCGACTCGAACCCAGCGCCATCGCCGCTGTTGCACTAGATTCAGTGAACTGGTTACAAGACCTACAATTGTTTTCTATTACTTTGTTCTTGTTCTTACGTTGTACTTTTCTATTACCTCAAAGAGATTTCAACAACTATAGAATAACATTCCACCGTATACACGTATAATCGGGTTTTGCCAAGTTATGGATGGTCAGATGTCAGAATTCAGAATTCCGTCTGCCCGCATCGGTTAACCGCAACTGTACTGCAGGCGACATGCCGCTCAGCTTTACAATTCGACCAATAACAATGTTATTGCTGAACTATACAGATATACCTGTTTGTGAAGATATATTTTGTAGCTTGGTCTGTGACCCCGGTTGTAAAGGCACAGAGTTAATACCAAAATTCAAATATGCTCTTCACTTGAAAATTATGTAGGGCGTGCGTTCTTATCACCTTCAAAGGTGAGACATTTTTGGATACAGTTGAACCTTAGACATTGCCGCGTGAATATAGATGTTTCATCTTCAATATCTCTAGCTATCATCTACAGATAAAGCTGATTTTTTTTCATAATATGTAATAACTCTATCTCTATCTACTGAGCTAGTGTATATTTTATCACAGGACTTAGTGTCTTCCCCGTATTAATAAAATACAAAAATATAATAAAAATAAACAAATCATTCATAAAAATTGAAATTTAATTAAGCATTTTCCTCATGGGACAATTCTTCAATAACATTCAGATAGGTATTTCGTAAGAGGCGAGAGATGATTATGATGATGTCTGACTGGTTCAGTGTTAACATCTCGGAGTTCAACTGGCTAGGGATCACCCTTACTTCGAAGTCTGTCGTAAAGGACCTTGGTGTGTGTTTCGACTTTTGGCCATTAAAGCCGGTTCCTCCTCGGTTATTGCAGAACTGCAGTGTTTATTCCAGTCTTGTTAAGGCTCAGCAACGCATCAGCAACCCCTCTGGTGTTGGCTCTGGTATTCCTCATGTCCATAGGCGACGATGACTACTTACCATCGGTTGTCAGCAACGTTTGCCAACATAAGCTATGAAAAAAAAAGGTTCTTATGTAAGTATATATAATAGTGGACTAATTATTGCTATTATATGTATTTCCATTGTATTTAATATTATCATATAAACTGCCTCGTTGGTCTAGTGGTCCCAATCGCGACTGCTACGCTAGAGGTCTTGGGTTCGATCCCCAGGTAAAGCAAAGTGTTATTGAGTTTTTCTATGAAATTCTCAGTAGCAGCTCGGAGTCTGGATTTCTGCCCGGTGAATGGCAATATGCTCGCCCCCTATTACATGGGACCCAAACATACCGGCGGACTGTGGGTGTACATTAAGTACACCTCTGCCTAACCCTTTGGGGAATACAGGCGTGATGGTATGTGGTATTAATATTATCACTGTATTTTCGTTGCTACCGTTGATATAGTCTTACTTCTAGAAAGAAAAATCCATTCACACTCACATATTTCGCATTGATACTTGTAGTCTCTTTGCTCTCGGGTTTACCCCTTTCACTGTTTACGAATGGCGACTGGAGGTACATATCATTCATATCTGTGTTTATTTAGTAATTCCCTCAGTAAATTATCGACATAACGACCAACCCTATCTTGAATGTTAGTACTTTATAGACTTCCATGCGAACAAACAATGATGTTATGTTACTGGAAGTGACTAAATATCAACAATATACATATATAGATAGCTTATTTCTAGTTGGAATCCTTTCTTGAAAACGATTGCTATAGAATCTTTCTTCTTCTAGTAAAATAATCTAAAATTAATATTGTAATTACAGTGATTATATTATTTAACCACACTAGCAGCTTAATAAGCTGATGTGTGTGTTTTTAAATTTGAAGATTTTGTCTAGTCTGTTTTTGAAGCAATTTAATGTAGGTGCTATAATAACAATTTCAGGGCTTTTGTTCCACTCTGCGGCTACACGGTTTAACAGGAATAGTTTCAAAGGATTTTCTTCCTTCAGATGATGTTATACACAGTTTCAATGGATGTGCATGTAGTGTTGATTGCATTAAATACTAAAATTAAGTTGATATGTTTCAATATAATAATCACGTCCAACTTTTATACAAAAAATAACACTCGTAGCATATTCAATAATATTCTCACTGTACGGCCGTTTTAATAAGTAATTATTTCTAGATATTAATATTAATCGTCGATGTAATGTCACTTACAATAATGTCGAAATAACATTTATGTTGCTGTTGATAGCAAAAACTTTCCGCTTCGAAAACAATTGAGCAATTAAAAACGCACATTTATTTTAATCCAATTAAATACAGAGAACAGACAACCAGCCACCAAGGACATCAGCTCCCTAGCCGCTTGCCGATAAGGGCATGCTATGTTACCGGTTCTTAAAAGATTAATCTATACATTTTTTTCATACTACGATATGTCAATCAACATCAATTTTCCATTAATACATGTGTAAGAAATATACACTTTTTGTGCTCTTGTCAATAGTTGTATTATGTGTAAATTTATTAACTACACGATTATCTTAGTACACAAAAGGCAGAGTTTATCGTCCATTCATCAATTCTTGTCTGTAATATCAACATAAAATTTTATATGGCTTTGGTCAGTCTACGACCAAAAACTGGTATTATACAAACAGCTTTGCTTTGAAATTAATTCACGTTGGTTTTACTATGGCGTTTATTTGTTGCTCGACGCCCTTTCCATGTGTTCTAATGTCCATGATTCACAATAAAGCGCAACATGGTGTCCAGCCATTACCATTATCATTTGCTTTACAATGAAAAGGGCTTGTCCTGATCCGATTCAAAGGAAACCCATTTCGGCCTAATAACATTAAACATAAAGAAACAGCGGGGTGTATCAGTGTCACCCTTTTATATTCGTTTATGAGTTATTTTAGATAAATCTACTAGCAATTGCGAGTAGGGTTACATTTTAAATATATTAGATGTAAATTTGATCACAAGGTTATATGTGCATAAGATTTTATTTATTTTAATATTCGTACACACACTGGCAGAGAAATATGTAATAATAAGTGCAAAAATCCATTGTAAATTCTAATCGTGATTTGTAGTAAAAATAATCTATAAATGAATAAAAATACAAGTTAATAAACTTCTTTTCAAATTTCATAACATTTAAAATACAGCTATCATCATACCAGGTACCGGCTTAATTACAAATAACCCTTTAATTTGATCATTTCCTCTTCAGTGGCATTTACAACAGAAGTTGGAAATTAGTTGATATCTCTAGCGAAGCCTTAGGGACTACGTAACCGCTCAACAACCCTTAAATGCTGGTCATAAATCCGCAATCGACTTCTTAGAAAAATAAAACAGAGATAAACAGTTAGTCTACCGGTAATAACAAACAGTCCCTCGTTTGCGGGAAGTCTCGGGGCGTCATACAATTGCTGTTATTATTGACCGGGAGCAGAGTACTTCAACAATAACGGATATTTTGTATAAACAAATAGGCAAGTTGAATGAAATGTGATTGTTTATTTTTTCAAGGCATTTCCCTGAACAGAAGGATGTGGAAAAGAATCCGTAAAATTTTTATTCATTAAGTTTTAAATAATATTCGTACTTTACAGTTTACAGAAGATTTTTTTTATGTAAAATTGCTGATCTAGAAACTTTCCTTCATATAAAAGTAAGGATAGAATACGATTAGTAAAGCTAAATTATCAATTTATTACAATATGACGCGCACATTTTCAATGATTTCCAATCTACTGGTTACAGCAGCTAAGAATATGAACCATTATTATTCAACTATGGACCAATCAGTGCTTAGTATTATAAAATTTACAACTTAACTGGGATTTCATTGATGTCTAACTTTTTTTTATTGGTTAGTGTTAGGGCAATATATTGTGTTTGCAAGAATATCAACGACCATAAAATCAAACGACCCAATTGTTAAATTGTTGCCATTAGAGCTTCCGCTTTGTTCTTCACCTTCTCACGATTTGACGGCCGGCCATTGGTAAATTGTAAACTATCGAAATTGTAATGCACCAAGAACCACCCGTACCTTATAAAAAGCTTAAAGAGCCGTCTTAAGATCACCTAAATTAAAATTGCAAGAGACAGTACATTATTGGCTATAATGGGGGCCATTTTTAGCATAATTATTTAGACTCATCCATCTTCGGATGGCCCAATTAGACTGTTTCCCGGTTGTCATACGATTAACACGGTGGATGCACTATTAATAATAAATATTGTTTATTATTTAGGTCTTTATTTTTAAATTATCTTTATTATGTAGGTACCTACTAGCTTCTGGCCGTGACTTCAGATCAAGCTCGATGAAAAGATAAGATAAGTAGTAGTATTTATCTAGGTAATAAAGTCTGTGGGTCAAATTACATCTAAATCTGTTCAACCGTTTTTGCGTGATTGATTAAGAAACATCCAGACATCTAAACGCACAAACATTGACATTTATAATATTCTAAGAAGTATTTATAGATAGTAGGATTTACGTCCTTACGATATCCGTATTGAACAGAAATTCGGTCGCGGAGGTCTGTAAACAGTCGGTCTGCTTCGTGTAAAAGACTGATATATCCAACCGCATCTAGTTTGACTGAAAGCCGATAAATACATACTTGGAAAAAGGCTGGGATAATGAATACGTAAGGTTTGCTTGACTCTTGAATTAAATTGAGCTTTTGAAACCGTACAGACTATACATTTCCATTTTAGGCTGATCTCGCATTGCATAAGCCTTATGTCCAATGAGAGCTCAGCTTATATTCGAAATATGTAGCTGTACGTAATGACCTTCACGGTTGAGCCTCTTTGTTCGTGATATTATAATCTACATGTTTCATGCAATCTATTTACTTTTTTGTTTATGTCTATCCGCAACCATGAAGCTTATTCAGTTTTGCCCGGTAATGAGCAAAAACTCGGTCATGCACGAGCGAGGTAACTTTATTTATGGTTTATGAGAGCACAGTAGAAGGCACCGTGAGATTTGTAATCGTTCGTTAGCAAAACCGTGGTAAATTTTATTGGTATAAAATTTAAAAGGAATGTCTATCAATAAAATTTAAATACCATAGCTGGTTTCTTCTAGATAAAATTTATGTGAAAACTTTCAGATCGCTAAGTACACATTATATTTACTTCAAGTTTACTATGTAACAAAGGCTAAGGGGTTGATGATGATAAGGGGATTAGGCAGAGCTGTTCTAATGTATACTCACATTTCACCGGTGCCATTAACCGGGCACAAATCAAATCAAAACTACAAACTGAAGATTTCATAGAAAAACCCAGTAATACTTTGCTCGACCTGCAAATCTAACCCAAAACCCCCGCTACGCTTTGGGCCACTAACCTAATGAGGATGCAAATTTAATTAGTAATGAAATTAAACTCAGTCCATTCAAACATTTTTCTGCGTAAAACCGTTCCTTGGCAATTTTTGTTGTGAATCTAATATGAATGAATCATGAATTCATCAAAAGATTTTTTATATTAGACCAGCTGGTCGGAATTGGAAATATTTGTAAGTAGATATCTAAAATTATTATTAACTCCAACAGTTTTAAACAGACGACCCCTACTTGATATTCTGAAATTCAAATGACTTCGGGACCGACTTTAGAACACAATCGCGTTTCAGTAGAACAGGACTTTGTATACAAAAGACCTTTTTTTAATTTATTCGGATATCTATAGATAAAGCTACATAACGCTGTAGAATATTAATACTACGTCAATAAAACCTTCGAAAGCGTATCTGAATATTACAATTTATTAAACATCAAAGAAAATGGTTTCTGATAACAAAATGAGAGACTTGTAAGTTTTAACATAACAATTTTATTCCCAGAATCGTATCGTGATATTGTTCAAAGGCTCGATAATAGGGTAAATGGTTACCATCTCTGCGTATCTGAGACGTTTAACAATTATGCAAAGCCTGAGGGTTCTCCGAAGGTACTTGATCAAGAACCACTTATTAAGATATCGCGGTCACATCAACCATTACGCAATGGAGGAGGTTGGCGAGGCAATTTCTTTACCTGGTAATACGAGACCGCGGAAATACCATGACAGTCATCAATAAAAATTTACCGTTCTTCCAAGTCTTGCGAACAAGGAGATCACCGATTTTCTTAATCTGATTGAAAGAAGATAATTTATTCGATACCGCTTTTTAAAAGAAAAAGTATGTAAGTATGTATACATTTATGATTGTTCAAATTGTTCTACAATTTAAAAGGACTTACATTAATCTGTCCCAAGCTACAAAGTAAAGTTCTGTAACATCAATCACACCGAAATTAAACATTAGTCAGGTAACAATTTCATAGTTGACATGTTGCGTGGCTGCTCCTGTCGGTTGGGGCGGTCAATTTACATCAAATTACATCGAGTGTCATTAACGAAAATCCGACAAACTTTTATTTGCCTCTCAGAAACTACCGAACGATCCTTGTATCTTGGAGATAACGATTAAAATGCAATAAAAATTCTTGGTGGCGCGCCAGAAGCGATTTGGTAGCGGTGTAAAACTAAAAACTGCAACAAAAAGGTGGTCCCACGAAAACTGACGCCGCAGATGACACTGAGGTGACTTTAATGACAATTTAATAGCATTGCCCTCTGTTACCGGAGAGAACGTGTAATCAGCGGCGGCAGCATTATGGCAGGATGTTTTTGTCGCAACACAAATTGACCGTTTCTAAGAACATGATCCAGTTCAGCTGTAATAATGTGGTTTGATATTACAAACTTTATGATCGTTATATAGGTACTGCTAATTATGTCCTTTGAATAGCTTTAAAAACTTTCTCTACAGGAGCTCTTTTATGCATTGGCACCGGGCTCCGCTTGCATAAACTATCCTATTAACACCGCGTATAATAATGAATACAAGTAGGTACCTAATTTTGTACTTGGAAGGGTCGGTCAAAACCAGTTTTCCAAAAGGGCGAGTTGCGGTAATTTTTGTCCCTACTGAAGCAGTTTTATTTATTTATTTTTTATTTATTTATTTATTTATTCGGTCAACCAACAATTGTTAACACTAATACATGTATTTATAACATAGAACTATTAAATAACAAGTGTAACAATTAATTATAGGTTAACACCACATGTTCAAATTATTGAGTAAAGAATTAACAAAAATAAGCACATTATAAATAAATATGCACATTATAATTTTATGTTTTGATTAGAACAAAACGGATATTATTTAAAATTAAATTGAAAATGTTGTGCTATTTTCTGTGTTGTTTTACTTCTTCAGTTGCATCATCAACCCATGTACTGTCCAACTGTTGAGCAGGGCCTCCTTTCATATTGAGTGGGATTAGGCTTAGTCCACCACGCTAGTCTACCGGGAGTTTGCCATTTAGGTTTAGTTTTCCTAAATGCTTACAATCTATAAATTAAGAAGATATTGTGGAGCCTAAAATCTGAACTGAACAACATTTTCATATATATTTATCAATTCCCGCAGTCTTCTTGACTAAAATTCCCGTCATGTACCCGGTAATATTTTTAGCGGGGGCTTTGGGTTAAAAGTTTACAAGTCGACTTCTCGCGGCGTCTAAGCTTCGTTAAGATTTTTGACACGTTAGGTACATTTGAACGCTTTGATATAGGTGTCACGTCCTGGGTTATCTTAAACACTCTGACAGCGGCACCCTCTAAAATGATAGGTAGGTAGATACTGGCATTTTATATTCCCTCCGAGTTCTTATTACCATGCACGGGATGTCTCTTTAGTATGCGAGCTTTGCTACGACACTTATTATTAGTCTCAAAAATTCCGAGGTTCTTACAAACTTTTCGATGTAAAACGCCCCTACTTCGACCGCATTTAAAACTTAGGTACCTAATGTTTAATACATAGACGATATTGCTTTTGATAAAGCGGTTTACGAATCTAAAATTTAAAGCACGATCGAATACTAATGCGGCCATGTTTTGTTTGTGTCGCGGTCATAAATATTAACTTGGAACACGGAGAGGTGAAAATTTCCAAGATGCACTTTTTTAAAATCCCAAAATTTTGAGTCAACATTACGAAGTTTATGAGAGCTTTGATGAATGCGAACGAAGCAAGAGCATAATGTATGTAAGCTTGTAAGAACAAGTGCTTTTCTTTGTGTTTGGCTTTCAAGACAGCGTAAGGATGAATGATATCTACCTAGTTAAAATATGCAAAAAAAAAAACATCAAAAAAATTACATGATTTCAGAACTTATCTATTTTAAATTTCTCCGACAAAAAAGGGCAACGTGTACATATCTAATCAAAACATATTTTTTATTCTAGACAGTCATTGTTCTTCAATGATCTTACAAAATTTCGGACGTGTCTACATCAGCGAGTGATGGCAAACAAGAAATAATAATTCATTCCTGTCACTTTGATGTGAATGGATAAACCTATCTATTGTTTAAAATTGGAACATCATGTTTGAGTGTTCAACAGACGTGTTGTCCCGTATATCACCATAAACGTAAACACTCATTAGAACCTGTAAAAGCTCATTGAAGGGCAGTACAATACCTTCTTTTTTTATTGTATGAAAAATGCTAATGGATGGTCTTCCGCCTGGGGAGACGCCAGAGTATTTGGGACTGGCACCGATGAAGTATCTAACATATTATACTGCAGGGTGATTGAATAAGTAGATCTATTCGTGTAGGGTATGAGAAAAATCAAGAAACAAGAAAATTTTTAGAAAACGTATTTCAATTAGTATATTTTAGGAAGGATGAGGAAGGAAAATTGCCGCCACGAGTGACACCTAAGTGTAGCTCAGGCCACCACATAGTGCTAAATTACTTTCAACAAATTATGCAAACTATACTTAAGTATTCCAGTTTAACAAAAACTAGCATAACCGTAATAAGACTGTAAAATACTTGCAAAAGCAACTATTTAGCATATAGTAGCAACTTGCAAACTTGTGGCTCATTTCGCCTCGTTTTAAAATGTCGAACGTGCTATTTCCGTGGCAATTGTTTCTCTCTACACTAGTGATGTGGGTTCATAAGAAAATAATCGATTGTTTGTTGACACGATTTTGAATGATCATTAATTTATAAGTTGCATGCAGTTATGTCGGTAACTGAGACAACAGTTTTTTTTCGAATGTTTTTACGAACCGCTACATATTATTATAACTCTCAAAAATATCATATCTCATCTTCTCTCGCATTATGTATGCTTTCGTTTAATCGAGTAGGTAATTCGTTTTCCATATCGGTACCGTTCGAATAACGGTTCGAAAGAAGTCATCTGACTTTTCCCATCTCTATTCGCAACAGTTTTCTTAGACTACTACACCACACGTCTGTTCCCTTTATAATAATTTAGCTGATAATGCGAAAAATACGTGCCTTTAGCCCTCTCAGCAATACGTGAGTGGGACCTTATTGCCACTTATTGCTCTCGAATGAAGCGAAATTATAATCTTAATGTGGCAACATTCCGCTTTGATTGGGCCTACTTTTACCTACACGCTTCTATTGTGTGGAATGAGCTCCACAATAAACAATTGCTACCCTAATTATATACGTTTCACGTCATTTCTGGTGATTATTAGAGATTTGTGGTTCTTATGTTGGTGCATTCAGTTTCGTTCAGAAATGTTATGATTATTATTTCGATTTTTAGTAGGTATAAAGAGAAAGTGCAACTAGATTAAGATAATTGATTGCGATTTATTACATTCAACATATTGACCAAATACAAGCCCTAGTTCCATACAGATTGAAACATTGCAACACTGCTAATGAAAAATTTCTTGCTTAGGTATATGAACACGAATCCGCTATAGTTTCCAATTGACTACTACAAATTGCGCAGTGGAAGCCTATATTTTAAAATTTCCTATCATCAATTACCCTAGCTTACCGGCCATTACAGCTACAGGTATCAATAAAATAATACAATTTAGATACATAATCAAAATGAAGCTTAGACTAAAATAATGTGGGCGTACAAAAACGTACAATTTTCCGCTCCTGTGCGTCGATATTGACGTTCGTAAATTATATTGAGTGACGTCATTCGTGTAGCAAGATTGACTCGTCTATCTGAGTCCCATCGATCTTATGATATATCTGTGATAAATGATGGACATGGCATGCAACTGTGGAGGTTTGTTAGGACAACCTATCTCGATGTCAATCTAGCTATGTTATTGACGTATATGACGTAACAGATATAAACGAGTTTGCAAAATACTCCTCTAATTTTAGAAGTAGGTATGTCCATAATACTCCTTTCAAGAACATTACGATTCAAAATAAAAGATTTGAGATTTAAAAAATAGAACTACTTGCACTTGCAATTTAACGTCATCCTATCCTTTTCCAACGATATTTGGGCCAGCTTTAGGTCTACAGCTGAGTTTTACTATTGTAAACGAAACGACTGCCTTCAGACTTCCACAAACTACATGTTGGGCAATACCAATTTCCATCCTAAGGGTAAGTAGTTATCTAGCTTTTCGGGCTTTGGACTACCATAACGCTTGTCATAGGTGTTTGTATGACCGACCGACAGCTAACCAGCTTTTCTCTTCGAGCCACAAAGCAAACTCAATGTTGCCAAATCGAGACAAGAATGAACCTTGATTAAGAGAAAATCGTTAATATGGATGAGCTTTTAAAAAGTTCGTCTCTTATATCTAATGTTCATATGTCATTTTTTTAAACTTTATTAAGTGTGATTAAGTCTTGTGATATTACATTAAATTATTCTATCTTTACACCAAGACTGATTCATCAATCATTCTTGAAGCGTTAAAACTGATTTATGAATTTGATAGCTTAAAAAGGAGCGGTTCGTTTTAAAATCTGAGATTACTCATACTTATAACCTCTAAAGACCGTTGTTATAAAATATAATTATTTTTATTAAGACCACGAGATTCCATTGAACTTTGTGGTGCTAAGCGATCATTTGATAATACCAGAGGTCAAAGAATAAATAAAAGTTGAAATTAATTTAGGTTTTATTTTTCATGTCATAAAGTTGAATAAGTTAGGAACACAATATTATAAATTTATATGCTTACACGTCAAAGCAGTGATAGCCTAGTGAGATGACCATTGGGCAAGGCGTAGGTCTCGAGTACGAATCCTAGGCATGCACTTTTTGTGATCATGTGCGTATTAATAAATTCAATACTACTCGTTGAATGCCTGAAAGATTTTCTCGAAGGCGCGGCGAGTGACATCTACCAATCCTACGCTAGCGTAATACACTTATAACTTGACCTCTAGCACCCTGAGTGGAGCACCGTGCCGACCAGTAAGCCAATAAACGGGTTAATGATTATGATGCTTTCATATAAAAAACTACCACAACAATACTAGATCTTTATACCAATTATCATCATAACATCATCAATTTCATACGAATTGGTCAGTTGAAGCTAGATAGCCTGTATTATAGAGAAGATGAATACATTAAAGCAAAGGATTTATAATTGAATTTATTGATCCTAACGACATGCATAGACATTTTATCTTGTGAAAGCCGATTAATTATTTGAAATTTAAACTTTACATCAATGACATATAGGTCATGAGTTATCACGCAGGTCTTCGTGAGATAGAATGACTAAATAAGACAATGAGAGATAGCATTGGCTATTGTTATTCACCGCACACATTTATTAAAAGTCCACCGTCACAGCGATGGCGAATCACATTTATCTGCCTTCTATCTCACAAACCATCTGCTTACAAAATACAATATGATATAGTAAACAAATCCAGCTCCGTCTACTTTTTAGAAACAATATATCACAGTAAAACAACGATTTATAAAAGTCTCGAATCAAAACAGAGATCCGGTCGCCATCTTAAGCCCGTACGTGCCTACTTGTGTTTTTTTTGGAGGCCTATTCTTGGATTCTATTTTTTTGTGTCACAGTTCGAGATTAGGGTTAAAATCAGTAGATTTAACTATGGATTTTGTTTGTTCTTCTATACTCTTTTGTAGTTTTTTAATCTTAAAGACACTTTCTTGTTCTCTCTTGTTTAAATATGTTTTTCTAAAAAACCTGCCGCATTCTTTGCGAATCTACTTTTTGTTTTCGGAATTAAATATTGAGTAACTACTTTCAAAAAGTTATTTTATTCGTAGCCGCATACGTAAAATACTCATGCTACGATCTTACATACATTTGCCGTTAAGAAATCCGGCGCATTCGTTGTCAACATTTAAACTTCAAGAATCCAGCCGAGCAGTACCTACAAACGCATAGCCAACACGCCTAATGCATAAAATATGAATCGCCTCTTTGAATTTGTCATATCAAAACGATAGCAGTCGATACGACTCGGATAAGCCACGCCCACCATACAAACTGCAAGAGATTTTACTCGTTATGACAAGTGAAATATATGCGCATAATTTGTATCGAGTGAGTGTCTGATTGGTAACAAATTGCAATTAACCATTTAAGAGCTGCGATGCCGACTGTGTTGTTATATTTTGTGGCATTGTGACATTTTATGTTCATTTAACGTTCCTGTTAGTGACAAAGCAAATTTAGGTAATGATTTGAAAATTAATTACCAAAGAGCAACACATGCCTCAAATGTAACTGAAGTAATTATTTTTGTATTCGTAAAAATAAACAACTAAATCGAATGTTTACAATACCGTAAAGTGTTTATTTATACTTGAAATGAAAGCATTCTCAGATACTGGCAACGGCGATATTTCGGTAAACCTATAGTTTTATGCAAATAAACGTTTAGTCACCGCTCGTCGCATCAAATAAAGCGAATTCAAACAGATTGTAAAGTGGCTTTCGCATTAAATCTTTGTTTATTTACGACCCACATCGAAGCCTCGTTGTATTGTAAATTATTACCGGCTGAGTTTTAAAACGATAAAATGTACATGAAATACAGTGCCACGATCGAGCGTAGGGTGTAAAAACCGGAAAGCAATTAAAATTAGTCAAACGGCAAAACTGGAGATCTTTATAGGCAACTAGAGTCATAAAATCATCCGATTTATGTTAGGAGACGACTCTGTGGAAGAACCACTGCTACGTTGATGTCATTTTGTTCAAAAACCTGATGCTAAATCAAGTTTCTAAGGTAACAAAATGTTTCGAAGAAAATTATGAAGTCATTACAACGAGAAAAATAAAGAATTTATTAGAACTTGGTCTAAGCTGTGAATAATAAATTTTGCATAAAACGTTATAGATTTAATTTGATACAGAGATACACCCACACCTCTGAATAAGGTAGAAAACAAAGATTCGAATAGAAGATTTAAGCGCGCGATTGAATTACGCGTGTGTTGGATTTGACTTTTGTTTATATTTTTTAAAAGTAGGTATCAGATTTTCCTTATCGACTAAATCTACTTTAATTTAACGCCAGAAAAATTTAAGTGGTGATTTCATTTAAAGAAATGTCTATGGTTCTACTATGTTCAAAGTTTATGGTCCAATTCTGGCTCACAAAATCTCATGTTTCATTCATTTTATTGCATGTTAAAATAATATTGGTATACATTTGTTGATAAATACACAAATCTACAACTATGTTTACGAAAACACCCTATATCTAAGCATTATTAGAATCATAGTAGGTCCTTAAGTTATGACTTAAAACACATAAAACAAGCGGCGGGTATTAAGCTATAAAATTCGATTCAAACGCCACAATTCGATTTAAAAGTAAATTATTGCTGAGTCAGCGCAATGGTAAATTGAATATCCGATCATAATGACCTTCGTTTGTGCATAAAGGCGAGTCCGAAGGCGGATGCCGTCCAACTTCTTATTACACTTATACTTGGGACACACGGCCGGTCCGCTTATAAAACCCTAATTACTTTGAATAAATTATCATTTTAATCGAAAGTTTCCATTTCGAGGACGAAACAAAAAAGTTTGCGAGGCGAATTGGTTTCCAAACACCAAGCAAATGAGACTGATGATTATGGCACATTCTTAATTAACGATTTAATAGAAGAAACGGGTTAGGTTTTTGTGCATGATTATTATGAGTTGTAAAATGGATATTTTTGAATGTGTTAAATTTAATAATGTCAATAATTATATTAATTACTGTTATATAGGTGTTTATTACATTATGGAAAAATGGTATAGAATAATGTTGTCGTCGCCTTTATGAGTCGGCCAACATTCCGAATGCGGTAATTTCGCTAAGGTTTATACTACGAAAGTTACATCGTTTTGTACTTAAACATTTCAATTGCGCATAAGTAGTGATCGCTAAGCCATTGTTATTAACCCGTTTCTCAGTTAACTCTTGCAATAGCCAACAATTAGCTATTGTTTGTCGGAGTCACTATAATGAGCGAATGATTGAAAATTACCCTAACAAACTTTATGTTCGTGTACAAGAATATGTTTTCTATATCATTGCTGCTTTTTCCCAAGCATTGTGGGGTCCGTTTTCGATTAAGCAATGTACCAGCATAATGAGTAAGGGTTTTTCACACTGACTGTATGGGTATTAAAAGGTTATTATTATTATGTTTTTTATCGTATAACTCGGCAAACGAGCAGGCGAGCTACCTGATGGTAAGTAGTCATCGCCGCCCCTGGACATCTGCAAAACCAAAGGAGTTGCAGATGCGTTGCTGAGCCTATTTAAGGAAACGGGAGGGGATGGAGAAAAGGAGAAGGAAATGGACTGAGGGAGAAATTGGTCTTCCGGCGCTCCACACTCGCCGTTCGAAACGCAACAGTATGCATACTGCTACTTGACGTCGATATTCTGCGGGAGGGTAGTACTTCCCCGGTCGTGCGACCCATTCATGCTGACATGTAGACATGCCAGCAGGCACTACTACTACTTAGTTAATAAGTAAGAGACAGTAGTAACTTAGGGTTATACTTAATTTAGGCTTCAGACTATCTGTGATAAAAGTACCATCCTCCTAGCCTTTTTCCCATTTATGTTATTAACGGCTTCCAACCTAACCAGATGCGGTTGAATATCAGTATTTTACACTAAGTGACTGCCATCAGACCTCTGCAACCAAAGTGTCTTGTCAACACCGATATTTGTTGGACAGACTGGTTGTCAGACTTGTAGGGCTTATTACTAACACTAACGATTGTCTTAGGTATTCGTTTGATGACCGGGACTGACGGTTTTACGTGCTCTCCGAGGTATGGAAGGAATCATAGTCGGGGAGTCGTTGTCTCAGTGGCTTACTTAAGATTATAACACTGTTTGATCTTTCTGATATTTTTTTAACAAAAACGTAACATATATATCCTGTATTCCCCGAAGGGTTAGGCATATGTGTACCAATATACATCCTCCATTCGCTGGCAATTTTTAAGTCCCATGTAATAAGGGGGTAATTAAGGGGCCTATTGCAATGAACCCCTGCTATGAACGGGGCACAAATTCGAACTCCTAGCTGCTACTGAGAATATCATAGATAAACGAGAAGATAAGAATCGAGCCCAGGATCTCTTGCGTAACAGTCCCGCTTAAGACTACTACACTTTATGAAGTATTCACTTCGTAAAAAGCCTTTAATATGCGTTAACATTTCTCCTTGTCACGTTTTCTATATTAAGGAGCGCTATGTCACATGACATAAGTATAGTTTCACGCATCGATTACTATCCAATTTTGAACGCGCCGAATACCTGTCGGACGATCTTTTGTCGCCTTGTCACGTGCCTCGGGCTACCTCCCAGCTTTTATTTTCCAACGAATCCAATGAAAAACGTGCTCTTTCTTATGTCAACAGAACAACATTGTTGTGTGGAGCTTATTTAGCGATACTGTTTCTGTTCCATATTGTTCTCTTTGTTGTTCGGTCATACTGAAAACTATAATTTTCATTTAAGCTTTAGAAGATATTATTAGTCTCGACATTATAATAACTATCGTATATTCATGTTATTAAATTTACACAGGCCTTGAATTAAACTCAATATGCTAAATACTTAATTACAGAAACTCTGTACGTTCAGAATAATTAACTAGAGCTATGTCTACATCCAATAAATTTATTCGAAGTTTATGTTCTTCAAAGTGTTGGTTTGCCTATACAACACAAAATCATAACCTATTTCTGAAATGTGTCTTTTTGTGTACAAACTACTGGATTTTTAATTATGTTTTCACTTTTCCAACTTCTAACTCAGCAATGGCTTTGCAACACACCAGATTAGAACCAAACATTATTCATATAATTGTATTTGATGTAAAAGTTCCAAAAACTTGCATAAGGAAATGGTAACAGAATATACAACAGAATGTAGGTAGGTAATAATTGCCAATCTAGAAAAACAAACGGCTAAAAATATCGCTGAAACAGGAAACTAGTTAATGCAATGCTGAGATAAATTAGGTCAATATTAATTTATATAGTTAAAGCACGAATAAATAAATATATATATATATATATATATATATATATATATAGAGAGAGACATAGAGACAGATTATTTGAAATATTCATGTAGAGCTTCTGAAGTTTCGATTAAATATTTGACAAGTATAACCAATATTTAACTTAAAGATGGATTTCACAAATCTTTAAGCAGTATTACAAAGTCATTACAGTTTGGACGAAGATTTTAAGTCTTCTGGAGTTTAATAATAGACGTTTTGTCGTAAATTCAGTCGAAATCTCAATGCTGAATATCTTCGCTAATCTCACCATGAAGAAATGTTTGCCGTTTTTTACGACACCATAAAATTGTTTGACAGAGCAGATCAATCATTGTGCTATTTTATCTTCAAGTTGTATTAAGTGCGCTTAGAAACTCATCAAGAATATTTTAAGCTAGAAGCTCGATCTGATTATCCGGGTTGAATATAAAGGATGATATTAAAAACATTCAACAAATTTAAATAGGGGGTTCAGTAATCGTTACTAATTCATCTTAAAGAGTAATTCCAAAAACTAAATTGTACAAAAAATATTTTTACTTCTTATCTTAGGTACAAACTAAGCTATAACTTATTATAACTCGTCAAGTAATCTTAAAATATCAGTGTTTTAATAAAAAAATATTTCAAGCAAGTATCAAAATTATTAAAATTAGCGCGTCGCGACTTATCTTTGCATTATGATTATAAGTTAGTGAAGTATGGTAACGCTTTGCAGTTGCAATCGTTTACGTATTTTGTTCCATTCACAAGGAAAGTAGCAGTATAGTTGTCAAACCGTTTGCTTATACCTTCCCAGTCACTATCCGTCCATTCAATAATGTGCTCTTAATTTTCTTTGTTACATAAGACTCATATATTTTAATTTGTCACATTTATTCAATTTCACCCAGTAAAGTAATGTACCTATGTTTATCTACAACAAATTTACAATGTGTCAGCTCTATTTTATAATATTTCAAGTGGAAATCTTTAGTCTCTGCCTACCCCTGTGAGAGACAGCCTTGACATAAATTCGTATTTATGTAGCCCAAACTGTTGCAAAAGAACGGCAAAGGCATCAACGATGTATTGGATTTAAATAAGTAATTTTGAAGCACTTTTCTTAATGTATTCGTTACAAATCCGGATAGGCAGTACGGCCGGTAAGATACAAGCAGGATCATGTGAATAAATTAGAGCGTCATATACACATAAAAGCGTCAATCCCTCTCTTATCAAGATCAGATCATAGTGCTGATTATGACACGATTAAAATATATGAATTTAAATTTCGTTGCTGCCGCCTCACGAGTAATTCGATTAAACTTATATTGTTAGGGATTAAGCCACATGTCAATCACCTTAATAAGCAATTCAAATTTGGTTAATCCAGTGAAATTGGTGCATGGGTATAATTACTGCCCACCATATAGATTAATTAAAGTGCCACCATTTTACGTTTATGACTCCGAATTAAGTTTTTTTTAACATCACGTAAATGACTTGGCCACGATTATAGCTTTATTACACGTGTTTCCGATGTTTTTGGGAATTCGATTTTTTTTCTTTTGTTCATGTAGTGTGTTTTTGTGTGTTTGAAGAATTATAAATCTAACAGATGCTTAATGCAAATGTTCAAAATTCTTTGAATTCATCAGTTTAGAGCTTAGAAAGTTATTTCATAGAATCATAATTATTGTAGAGAAGCCTATAATTGTTACATTTATATCGTACATAGACTACACAATAACTATTAACAGTAGTTTGAGACGGATCAAAAATATATGGCTTATAAACCTTAGCATATTATCGATGTATCATTAGACATTTAAGATTTTAATATTGTAAAATGTAATATAAGATTTACAACATAATTATATTTTTATTACTTTTCCTGAATCTCATGATTGTGAGTTGCGATATGGTTGGATTAATTAGCATTATAATATAAACAGAAAATAGTTAATTATGTCAAGTTTTTTTATTATATTTATAATTAATCATTATATAGATTCGTAATTAACATATGCCAGTATGTTAATCATAGTCATCATATTGTTCTCTTTGTTGTTCGGTCATACTGAAAACTATAATTTTCATTTAAGCTTTAGAAGATATTATTAGTCTCGACATTATAATAACTATCGTATATTCATGTTATTAAATTTACACAGGCCTTGAATTAAACTCAATATGCTAAATACTTAATTACAGAAACTCTGTACGTTCAGAATAATTAACTAGAGCTATGTCTACATCCAATAAATTTATTCGAAGTTTATGTTCTTCAAAGTGTTGGTTTGCCTATACAACACAAAATCATAACCTATTTCTGAAATGTGTCTTTTTGTGTACAAACTACTGGATTTTTAATTATGTTTTCACTTTTCCAACTTCTAACTCAGCAATGGCTTTGCAACACACCAGATTAGAACCAAACATTATTCATATAATTGTATTTGATGTAAAAGTTCCAAAAACTTGCATAAGGAAATGGTAACAGAATATACAACAGAATGTAGGTAGGTAATAATTGCCAATCTAGAAAAACAAACGGCTAAAAATATCGCTGAAACAGGAAACTAGTTAATGCAATGCTGAGATAAATTAGGTCAATATTAATTTATATAGTTAAAGCACGAATAAATATATATATATATATAGAGAGACATAGAGACAGATTATTTGAAATATTCATGTAGAGCTTCTGAAGTTTCGATTAAATATTTGACAAGTATAACCAATATTTAACTTAAAGATGGATTTCACAAATCTTTAAGCAGTATTACAAAGTCATTACAGTTTGGACGAAGATTTTAAGTCTTCTGGAGTTTAATAATAGACGTTTTGTCGTAAATTCAGTCGAAATCTCAATGCTGAATATCTTCGCTAATCTCACCATGAAGAAATGTTTGCCGTTTTTTACGACACCATAAAATTGTTTGACAGAGCAGATCAATCATTGTGCTATTTTATCTTCAAGTTGTATTAAGTGCGCTTAGAAACTCATCAAGAATATTTTAAGCTAGAAGCTCGATCTGATTATCCGGGTTGAATATAAAGGATGATATTAAAAACATTCAACAAATTTAAATAGGGGGTTCAGTAATCGTTACTAATTCATCTTAAAGAGTAATTCCAAAAACTAAATTGTACAAAAAATATTTTTACTTCTTATCTTAGGTACAAACTAAGCTATAACTTATTATAACTCGTCAAGTAATCTTAAAATATCAGTGTTTTAATAAAAAAATATTTCAAGCAAGTATCAAAATTATTAAAATTAGCGCGTCGCGACTTATCTTTGCATTATGATTATAAGTTAGTGAAGTATGGTAACGCTTTGCAGTTGCAATCGTTTACGTATTTTGTTCCATTCACAAGGAAAGTAGCAGTATAGTTGTCAAACCGTTTGCTTATACCTTCCCAGTCACTATCCGTCCATTCAATAATGTGCTCTTAATTTTCTTTGTTACATAAGACTCATATATTTTAATTCGTCACATTTATTCAATTTCACCCAGTAAAGTAATGTACCTATGTTTATCTACAACAAACCTACAATGTGTCAGCTCTATTTTATAATATTTCAAGTGGAAATCTTTAGTCTCTGCCTACCCCTGTGAGAGACAGCCTTGACATAAATTCGTATTTATGTAGCCCAAACTGTTGCAAAAGAACGGCAAAGGCATCAACGATGTATTGGATTTAAATAAGTAATTTTGAAGCACTTTTCTTAATGTATTCGTTACAAATCCGGATAGGCAGTACGGCCGGTAAGATACAAGCAGGATCATGTGAATAAATTAGAGCGTCATATACACATAAAAGCGTCAATCCCTCTCTTATCAAGATCAGATCATAGTGCTGATTATGACACGATTAAAATATATGAATTTAAATTTCGTTGCTGCCGCCTCACGAGTAATTCGATTAAACTTATATTGTTAGGGATTAAGCCACATGTCAATCACCTTAATAAGCAATTCAAATTTGGTTAATCCAGTGAAATTGGTGCATGGGTATAATTACTGCCCACCATATAGATTAATTAAAGTGCCACCATTTTACGTTTATGACTCCGAATTAAGTTTTTTTTAACATCACGTAAATGACTTGGCCACGATTATAGCTTTATTACACGTGTTTCCGATGTTTTTGGGAATTCGATTTTTTTTCTTTTGTTCATGTAGTGTGTTTTTGTGTGTTTGAAGAATTATAAATCTAACAGATGCTTAATGCAAATGTTCAAAATTCTTTGAATTCATCAGTTTAGAGCTTAGAAAGTTATTTCATAGAATCATAATTATTGTAGAGAAGCCTATAATTGTTACATTTATATCGTACATAGACTACACAATAACTATTAACAGTAGTTTGAGACGGATCAAAAATATATGGCTTATAAACCTTAGCATATTATCGATGTATCATTAGACATTTAAGATTTTAATATTGTAAAATGTAACATAAGATTTACAACATAATTATATTTTTATTACTTTTCCTGAATCTCATGATTGTGAGTTGCGATATGGTTGGATTAATTAGCATTATAATATAAACAGAAAATAGTTAATTATGTCAAGTTTTTTTATTATATTTATAATTAATCATTATATAGATTCGTAATTAACATATGCCAGTATGTTAATTATTATGATATTCGTTCGTAATATACATTATAGATTGGCATTAAATGATGTCGGTGCCTATAAATCGTTTAATGTCAATTATGCTGGGAATTGCCATACCAATTAAGATTAGGTTGTAGTGATTCAATACATTGAATAAAACATTCCCTTCTGATACATACAGGACGCACATTTAAATCGAAGCAGGTTTCAACGAGGGAATTGTATATTTTATTCAGAATTCATATAAAACATTGGCTGAGTAACAGCCTGAATTATAATCATTATGTTTTTTATTAAATTGTTCCTACACGTTATATTTTGTAAAAATAATGACAATTGTTTTTTAGTCACTCAAAGTAAACCAACAAGAATTGTTTCCGTCAGTACCATCAGTTTAAAATCAGTCGAACTTGGATAAATTTTCATTAAAGTACTATAAATTATATTTTGTATGATTATTGTTAGTAGAATAAATAGGTCGGTTAGGTACACCCTGTATGAAAGATTATTAGCAAATACGTTGTTTAACTCTATTTACGTCCTTATAAATAATGTGCTAGGGTTTAATATTGATGAATACATAATGTTGCTATCTTTAGACTGTTTATTTTTAAATAATATTCTTTGGGTGTGTCTTTGTTTTAGAGACTCGAGTTATCTGTTGTAGTTGTATTATCTTAATGGATTTTAGTAATTCATTAAAACTTATCTAATGTCCGTGCAAGAGCTAGAAATATTTGTTGAGTGCAAATAAAATTAACGAGTAGCAATTTTTTAACTAAAATAGACATCACTTTAATTTAATCCAGAATGGCTCAGCAATTTTCTGGCAAACAGAATTTTAACATGCAAAATAAAGATAAGTTCTTTTATTATTAAGTTAGCCACCAAATTGAATATCTACTTAATTAAGAGTAGTTAATTATCAGTTGCTGACGATACATTAGCATTTCCTTCCTATATATGATCATATTTTATTATTTCATATATTATATACCTAAATAATACATTTAAAAGTGTGGTATGTTATTGTAGGTTATGTTCAAGATCAAAACCCATTGTCCCACTGCTGAGAACGGATCTACTCTCAGAATTAGAGGGATTGGGTTATAGTCCACTACGCTAGCCAGTAGGCTAAGGTAGGTAAGTGCCTTAGGTAGAAATACTCTTACGTAAACCGTAATATACCTATGTACACATACTTTGTGTGGTACTTGTATAGCTTGATGTGTAGCCGTGCGTACCAGATGACTTATTTGTAACTGTGACGTAAGAAGTCAAGAAACGTGGAATAATAAAACATATTTCGCAGATAAATAAAACAATGTACAAAAGTCGGGTAAATTGTGATTTGTCTAACAGATATAATTTATATAGGTAATTGTATCAGTTTATAAATGCAAATTGATTGCAACAGCTGACATTAATACGACAATACTGCCGTTCAGTCTATTGCAGCACCTGTAATAGATTAAAATGAAGATAGTAAATTTCATAAGGTATTATAAATATGAGTTGTAATTTGTATTTTCTGAATTGTACTGATTTGTTGTAGAAATAAATTCTCATTACATTTAACATATTAAATTATTAATGGTAATTAATTGGATATCAATATCTAAGCACCTAATCAAACAAACACAAAAAAAAGGTCTTTTAACTCCGTACCTAATAGCTGATTTTTTGTAATTAGAGCCGGGAATTTATAGATTCCTTTATTTATAATATAGTTTTAATTGAAATTTGGATTAAAAAATAACTGTTTTTTATTTAATTTAACATAGATACATTATTGATTGTAATAAGACTACGATATCAAAATGGTGTGTGAAGTTACACCCTTGAATTAATATTCAGCATGTAGAAATGTAATAAGCAGTAATAACACAGTGTTCTAGTTGGTTGTTAACCTGCACAAGTTGTAAGAGTCAATTGCAGAAACCAGTTCCTTGATTCTTGCAAGCGATGGATTACTAACCTGTCACTGCTACAGCATCTAGATGCAAGTACTTATTGCTACACATAGACTGACTGATGCCGCCGCACTTGCAGTAGATACTGCATGTAATTTAGTTGAAATTGTTAAAAAAGTGGAATTTACAGCAAATTTTAATCTGTTATACACAGATATTAAAGTAAGAACTTCAATAAATAATGTAATAGCATAGTGCAATAATGCCCTCCATATTGCGATGCTTGTAAAAGGCCGCTAAGTAATAAGAACCTAACAATATTTATGTAAAACCTATATTTGTACCCTTAGTAGGTATGCAATAAATCTTTGAATATTTGAATCAGAAATTAGTAATACTAGTGTAAACTTAACAGTTTCTGATATCAATCGTAACGATAACGCAAACATTAAATAAATTTCCACTAAAACCGTTTAAGTTTTAACAAAATTACGTCAATTTACAGGCTCGACTATCATAATACCTTTTCGTAACGCTAATAGAAAGGTACGTTCGATAGTTTGTAACGAAATTACCTTTATTGCGGGTTGAGACAAAGCGGAATGCTGGGACGTCGGGCGGCTCCTATAAATCACTAGTCGACGCAACTGATTCAGATTACCGGTGCAGTAAACTGTGAGGTGAGATGCAAGGGTTGACTTCGACATGTAATATGTGGGCTGTCTTCTTGTACGGAAATTCTAAGTTGCTAGTTGGCACTCGATTCGATGTTGATCCCAAAAGAACGAACTCTCAAAGAACAAACAAAATCTTATATTAAAGATTCGAGGGATCAAGACTGTATACTATACTAATTTAACACCGTGATGTCAAAATTCAATATCTATAAATATACTTAGAGAAACCTAAAAAAAATATGCATTATTTTTTTGATAAACTACCATAGCTACTATATGATTTCCTGTACCTACCTACTAACATTATATTGTATTGTAAAAAAAACGATGTTATACTTAAAGTTTATTTTTTTGCAAAAAAAATATTACAAGTTATTAGATTGATTCTTCAAACCGATAGTGTACAGAATAACTTACTAAATGTTTCCAGGCCGTATTTTTACAGAAATAACATTGAATATAGCGTGACCACATCAAAACAATTTATCTGTCATTATCACATGTACTGCATCTAGGCCTAAACATCGGTACAGTGAGATTGATTATACTGTACAACAAAAAAGTATAAAACGAGAAGCAGCTAGACTGGTGCACGTTGCCTCAGGCGCTCTACGATAGAAAATTATTAAGAAAATTAAATGATCTACCGTGTGCCGGTTCACAGATATGCCAATTATTGATACCATCTCAAGGCAGGCTCTGAAAAATGTGTAGGCCGTTTCTCTGCATGTTGCAATTTACTTAAGTTTTATCTGTTGACTGTCTCGGTTCTAAAACTAATAGTAATTGATTTTATGTTTGTAGCGACGCAGTGAGAAATGAGTTCGTTTGGTACGAATGTTTTAATGAGGTGAAAAATGTACGGCTAAGTTTTATGTCCGGATAGCATGTCATAAAATTTTAAGATTAATGCTTCTATTTGACGTAGAAAACTAATCTGATAATACATAGATGAGCATGCAAGTTTATGGTGGAAAGTCGAGAATATACGGGAATGAAGTGATTGATCGCGTAATAAACACTTACACATTTACTTATTCCCCCATGACTTCACAATAGATTACGCACATTTGCCGATTCTTTTGTGAACCAATCGATCTTAATTTACACAATTATTGGTTGTTACTACGACGTTACATGACTCAGATGATTAATTTTAATTATTGTTCTGTATGTGAATATGTTTTGTGGTTATTTAAATAATCGACTTAAACAGATTTAGCAATGATTTTGTTAAATTACACTACGTCTAAACTGGATTTATGTAGCTTGATGTGTAGCTGTGTGTACCCAAATTTAACCTTTAATGACATTTTCACAAAGAACTGAATTTTCCAATTAAAGAAAATTTCTAGTGAAAGAAAAATTAGAAATTAAAATTTTCACTAGAAATTTTCTTTAATTAGAAAATTCAGTTCTTTGTGAAAATTTCGCAATATTTAATGCTATAAAATAATAATAAATAAGCATAATACGGTAAGGCAACATCGTTCGACATTGAACTACCTGTAAAGGCAGTCGTGTTGGTTGAAAGACATAGTAATGTCTCCAATAGATGGTGCTGACGTCGCCTCAAGACGTAGAATGTGGAAGAGAAATTCATCATCACAGGCAGTGGTCTCGGTAGCTTAGTTGGCAAAGCGTCTGGTGTACTTAACTAGAGAAACGCAGGTTCAAACCCTGCCTGAGATCGAATTTTTCTTTAATTAGAAAATTCAGTTCTTTGTGAAAATTTCGCAATATTTAATGCTAAAAAATAAGCTATAATGACATTACTACAATTGGTGAATATTTTTCCATGTAAAGTGGACCCCAACCATAGTTGGCCTTCAGTCAGCTTTAGTCCTTACATCACCAGCCTGCATCTTCAGAGAGTTCCTTGATTATTCTTAATCATTTTTATATCATACCAGCTGAACGGAGCCCATTTCATTGAGTGATATAACCCACAAATAACGTGGCTTACTTTTGGTAAAATAATTTTCTAAATCGGTTCAGTAGATCCAGAAATTACCTCACAAACTTTACCTTTAGTTTAGATAACAAAATTTTTTTGTTGATGAACTCATGCATAATAGGCATTAATCAACTCTAATAAGTGTCGGAAAGAAGAAAGTAATATTATTCGTATAATGATACTTTTTTCTTTCATTAGAATATATTATAGGCTTTCTTGTCTTGCTTGATATTATTTAACTATTTTTTTCTTATTCCAAAATTTACATGACCCAGGATAATGTTATTTACCGGCACATTGTGTATACAGGATGCATGCAGGCTATCCGATGCCCCGTCACGTACACAATAAAACTCACAACTTCACCACGAGCGTTAGTTTGTCACAAAAACTCCGCCGCCGAGGCTTGCAAGTGAATTAGACTATTAAAGGAGCTCTAGTAAGCCGACATGATATTGGCCCCAATATTGGTTGTTGGTAAAGCTATGAAAAACAAGCTCACTAACGTTTTTATTGGAAATTTATGTTTTCTTAAATGATCATTTCAATAAAATTCTTATTTCTGATAGAAAGGAGAACTCAAGTTTCATCTGTCCTTAAATCTGATTTTATCTATTCGACCGGTACCTTTTTGAGTAATATTATTTTATATCAAATTTTAAATGCTGCGACCTTGTCGTATATCTTCACATTACCTATAATCATCAATAATCTAGTTTTTGTCCAAGCATTGCATGCTGTAATGTCTAAAAGTTTTAATCAAGTGTTGGCCCAAACTTTGGACCACAATGCATCCATTGAGTCACGCGCAGTGCGCACGATCATCGCACGCGCAGCGCAAGCTAAGTAGAGTTTAGTAAATTGTGCGCTGATTGCTACGTGATATGGAGTTATTATTTTGTTTTTTACTGCAAAGTAATGTGGTTTAACATGAAGCTACTGCTGTACATAGCCAAGAAAAAAGCTGGTTTTGAGTGTTACGACATGACGGAAAAAGTTGTTAGTCGTTGTAGTAGGTATGAAGGAACTTCTGTATCAAGGCAGTCAACTTTGATCATAGAATAAGTAGTTTAATTTTTTGACGAAAATGTCTAGAATTTTGCAATCTTTCTTAGATTTAGGTAATCAGCGATTTTTGTGATCTCCGCTAACGATCGTTTGTCCGACAATATCCCAGACCCAAATAAAATCGGATATTATCACCATAAAAGCCCACAGTTACGACATAGTCACGTGTTAAATTATACATGAGTTGAGTCGCCGAAAAGCGACCACGCCTTTACGGACAGCGGCGTGCCCCTCCCACTACCGCCCCCTACTAATTATTATAACCGGTTTTTTTATCGTAATTAACCGGTAACGCCACCTGTTGTACTCATTCAACCATCATACGAACTATCCGTAATTGCAACTTTAAAGCAACAATTAAGCTATCGGATATCGAATTTCAATACTAATTTCAGATAGAAAACCGAAGAGCATGGGTATTAAAATGTAAACTTGTTAATTGAAAATTAAAGGTTTTTTAAGTAGTTTACTCGATAGAGGGTTTGAGATTGTTATAAAGTAGTTGGACATTAAAACAGAGTTTGTTACACTAATATTATTCAGTAAACTTGATGCTTCGAATGCTGTCCATTTATGTCTTAAGTATATGTTAGTATCAAAATTTGCTAGCGGTATCAAATTTCACATTGGAACAGTCTACACTTGCGACGATATGAAGCAAGAATTTAAAAAAGCCATGTTGGACAAAATGAAATACCGAATGTAGGTATAATTCCGTGCATGTTGGGGACTTGTTAAAGTCAACTAAAACAAGTTGGCATCGTGATCGCGGGCGATGGGCAAGCGATTTGTCTCATCCCAGCGCGATATTCGAACCTAACATGGGTATGCTCTGCGTGGTTTCAAGACACTATATGGTCAACACTTGGAAATATGTTCATTTAATACATTTGTTACAACATATTTCTGTTTCGTGGTGTTGCTTGCTTTGATCACATTTTATGCATTCACGTGGGAATTTCCCCAAATCACCCCATTTTTTTTTTTTAAATCAAATAATTTGGGCTGAACGTCGATTCATAATGCTGGTGATTCAGTTTATATTTCATAATACAGAAGATAATAATTACTGAATAATAATGAATGATTTCTTTCACTAGCGAAAAATAGACATTGAAATAAAACTACTCTTCACGAATTTATCTGATAATAAATGATCTATCTACGTATAATGGAGACAGTGTCCAGTATTTAAAAGAGTTATTTTTTATCAATAATTATGTTAATGTTCCTTGTCTATTTAGTCGTTTTTGTGCTATATGCTAAGTAACGATGGTCAATTCAGATGATTACCGGTGGACTAACAAGATATTCCTATAATTATGATATTTTGAATTTGGAAGAGCAGCTCTATTGTTTTGACTTTGACAGCTGCTCATTCGAGACTTTATTATCGAGCTCGTTCTAACTACTTTCCTTTTCATTCAACCGTTCCTACTGACATTAAATAATACCATCGCGTAGAAGTGTATAGTGGTAGCCCACATTTCACCGGTGGGAGCGTATTGCCATAAACAGAGCGGGCAGAAATCCAAACTCCGAGCTGCTACTGAAAAATCATCGGAAAACTTAACACTATAATCAACCTGTGTTATAAATGATAAATGATAAATGATATTTATTTCTGTAAATAGATCTTTTAAGGACACTTTTACAAGTCGATTTTTTACATTTTTTTTTTTTAAACTAGATGGCTCCGACATTTCCTATCTGACGACCTCTGAGAAGAAATGTCGAAGCAAACTCAGAGAATCATGGTCTCTTTTAAAGTCCAGACAATAGTTATATCATAGATATGCGAGTTTTACAATGTAGGGCAAAATCTGAACAGGCCTTTTGAAGAAAGAGCCAAACAGTTTTGAGTTGACCTGTCCTAACTGACGGTACGCATACATCAGTCCTCGTGTAGCTCGACCATTTTGTGTTATACCTAAAGCCAAGACAGTTCTCACTGAGTCGCGTTTACAACAACTTGACATATCAGACTGTAACTAAAAATATCACCATTATAAAAGACTAATCTTACGTAATATTTAACATTGATACCAAGCTTACAATAAATTTTCAAAGTTCCCTTATTACAGTTAAATTTGTGCGTAGGTAATGCATCAGTCATCACAAACAAATTTATACGATACTCAGTATGTTTACGACCATTTGGCGAAATGTTGAGCAGTTGCCAATCACATTTGGTTCACATTATTCGCTTCTGATCTCATTCTAATAACTTATCTCTATTTTGTCTTCTAACTATTTCGATTATTCATTATAATTTCGTGATCAGAATTATTGTTCGTTATATCGATAAACTAAACCGAACAGATTGCATTAAATTTTAAACTAGCAATCTGCAATTAGTATCTTCGTTACTTATGACCATATTTTTTTAACCTGTGCTGTCCCATTGCTGGGCTAAAGTGTCCCCCATAACCAAAAAATAACACACATAACACATGAACGTTATTAAAGTTTTTTTTTTTATCTTACTAACAGTGCGGTCGTCTATATAGTATTCTTGTTAATCTGCCAGAAGTTAATGATGTTTTTATTATAATGAAATGTAATAACTTAATTCTTATTGTAAATGAACTGTAAAGTTTTTATAAGAAATAAATTTCTTTAAACCGAACCTCTCGTATTAAGCTAAATGCTTGTATTACGAGTGGGTTTACGTCGCATTATTGTTTATTAACTTGGTTTAGCTCCCTTGGTTTTTGATTTAGCAACACTATGTAATTTCTAAATAGTTTAATACATGTATTTCGTTATAATTCTCCGCTTCCGCGAATTATTGATTGATTGCTGGCAACGGGAGGTAGTGTTTTATTGTGTGTTGCCACAACTCAAATAGTTACCCTTACACTGGGGTTTCGGACGAACGTTGGAGATGCCTGCCAGTATACCTAAGCAGACTCTGTTAAGTGTCATTTTACATGAAGCGTCTGCCAACAGAGCTTGACAACATCTCGGCAATAGGTGGATACTTTTCGTTGACCTAAGGCTAAACTGGTTGTCAGGGTTTTTGGTGTGTCAAGAACTGTCACCTGTCGATACACTGACCAAGGCAAACGCACTTCAACCTTGCAGTTCGGTGGATTAGTTTATGTATTCCTTATCCACGAGCGCCTACGAGTATCACTTCTCCGGGAAATAAAGTCACAATCTCAAGATACCCCATCGATCGGCGCTAGTTACATAGAAAGTTGGGTAAATTGAACATGGCAGCTTGCAACCCCAAAGATAGGCGTAAACGGGCTGCATTCAATATCGCTAAGTGTTTATTCACAGCGCCGCAGATATCGGTACGTATCTAGAAGAGTAATAGCTATGTTCTGGACTACGGGTACTTCAGATATAATCGCTGTGAAACTAGGCTCTAGTATTGACGGAGTAATAATACAGTGGCTATGTATTCGTAGAAAAATCTAGGAAATAGTTGTATGGTTTGATTTGATTTTCGGATTCAACGTATATCTCGAAAGGTTAGGCACAAGTGTGCTTATGGTTTTACATGGGACATATAATGGTGAAATGAGGGTTCGTTTCTTCAGTATTTGTTCTGTGTAAAAATTGCCATTTATTGGACTTCGAGCTGCTACGAAGATTTCGTAACAGGAAAGCCCAACTACAGTTTACCGACATTATTGAATGTGTATAGTATTTTTTTTTTACTTTATTTTACATTTGGCGGACTTAGAAATAACTATTTTTAAATATTTATAGCTGCTAAGTGGATTAGCAAGCGCCTAGGAGCTAACCCTAAGGCATTCATTGTGGATACATTGATACTTTAAAAAAATATTGCAATTAAATTTGTAGTTTCAGAGACATACACTTATGAAGTTTGGCATATATCTATTTAGAACCTTACATAGATTAAGATATACATTTTTTTTGTATTTTCAGGAATATCACATAAATTCGCCGGTTAATGAATATAGGACTTTTCATAGACAAACAAATGTACCTATAAAAATTTGTCAACCAGTTTCATTTCAAAACAACGACTTTTTTTTATATTTAACCGTAATTATCAAGCAATTAGCACCTTAAATTTACCCTTCAATTAATTTAATGAACTTGACGTCAACGTCTTCTCGTACAATTACAGTAATTATATCGAAGACAAATATTTACCTTGTATTTACAACTGATGTTTAGTCGATCGCCCACGCGTTGACAGCCGTTCATTACTGCGCCGGCGCACCCGAGGGCTTAAGCCCCTTCACATTAGCTAGCTTGTTCGAATTCAACTGTCAGAACATTAGAATGGTTTGCTGAAATTGAATTAATCGTGATAAAGGAGAAATTAATTTTCTACAATATTTACAACAATTATGTAATATAATTACATAATTGTTGTAAATATTGTATTGTTGTAAATTCTACAATTTATGAATTTAAGTAGATGTTAAACCCACAAAATGTTAATGAACGAGTTAAAGCAAATGAATATGAATTAAGTTGTAATAAACTATGTGCTTTCAGTAAAGACAGCATAAACATACATTTAAAATCATACTAAAAATTTGCTGAATTTAAAGTTCCAAATTATTAGCTTAAATGAAATAAACTGAAACAATAGTTTGCATATTTGTATCTACACAACTCGAACATTTTTGTATAGAATGTTACTTTTAATTAAATATAGTTCACTCAATTCGAATCTTCATCGTGTTCCAATCGGCGGGTATTTCCCAGAGGTGTTAGGACAATTGAGGTATAATAAAACAGAACAGACGACTCTAATAAAAATGTAAACAACCTTTTCATTTTTGCATAAAAAGGACATGTCTTCTGTTTATACGCATGTGAATTTGCGACTTTGAGATTCACATAAAATAAATGTCATTTCAAACGTATGAATATATATTGTTCATCGTCCCTGTTTTATCCGTATAGTATTGAACCAAAGTATTCAAAATAAACTCATAAGAATAGTAAGTAATATAAAAAATTACATATATATATGAATCTAAAATTAAATATGTTTTAGGGCTTCTTATAGGTTTAATATGCCATACATAAAATATAAATATTGTATTTTGTTTTACTCTTTGCCTTCTGTTTGACCTCTTGATACGGCTCATTAAAATGCGTAAACTTAACGATTTTTAAAGAAAATCTTTATATATATTAATAGAAAAAAGGATCTATTCATAGTCATGGAAAATGCACACAATAACATTAAAAACTTAAGAGTATAAAAAAGGCATAATAAATAAAGTATTATGTGCCCCATGGCTGTGCCAAATGGCCCAGTTCAGCTAAAAGCTAAACTACTGGTAAGCTGGTAAGCCTGGCGCTGGTTTTCAATTGGACCTTTTGTGATAGGTCCTTAAGCTTTTACTTATAATAAGTTCTTGATCTTGTTTTGTTCTTCTAATATTGATTTATAATTAAATGAAAAGGTTACCGTACTCAGCGTTTACGATGTAAGAAATGAGTTATGGTGCTACATATACTTTATATGCCTACAACGTTAAAGCTTCTCTCTTTAAATCAACACCAATGCTTCTATTAGAATTGTTCCATTATAAAAATTAAATCATATGTTAATATGATACAATTTACAAAAAGTGGTGTTTTATTATCATCTAATCGAAAATGTTATTTATACAAAATATGTTTAACTTTTTAATAATCAATAAAAAAATATAGTCCTTACCCATTAAATACAGGAACACTAACATGGACTTTTTATGAGACAATAACTTAAAAAAATATGGAGTTTTTCATTGTTCATACGGAATATCTAGATCTATAAATCTCTCTATAGTTCTTCATTCTACCAGAATATGCATTTAAAATGTTGTGTGTGAAACGGCCTCTATTTGATAAATGCACTCCCGCGAGTTCAGATAAGCAGACGTGAGCCCTTGATATGTCCGTCTAAGAGTCACTAAGACTAGTGGTAATTACTTCATAAGACTACCATCAATTAACATTCAATACTCAAGAATTTATTCCACCTTTTCTTAATATTGCCAATCCTTACAGGTGCAGGGTTTGATTGAGCGGTAGAGCGACATTTTAGGAAAATAATTATTCAAGCGCGTATAATGGAATTACTATTCCTAGCACAGATTTTACGCTTTAATTATTATTTATGATTACGTAGGTAACTTATTATCAGACTACCTAATTTTTTCAGACACATGCAACTTCATGTTATTTATTTGGCAAAATCAATGTATAGTAAAAAGGAGCCCTACGCATTTTACTTAATTATTGAGGTACATAACGCTTTATTTTGCATGTTGAAAGGTCCATTTTATGAAGCGAAAACCTAGATGCTAACTTAGTAAAAATATGAAATCTTCTATATGATATTTAATAAAAGCGGCCACTATTAGTATTTAAACTGAAACCGCAAGTTTAGATAAGCAGCCACGCTTCGAGCTCTTGAAATGTCCATCTGACAGTCATTAAGCCTGGTGGTAATCGCGTAACGTGAGTTTCCGACGTGCAATCTGCACTGGACGACTTTAGTAAATGGATGTATTAAAATTTTAATGTTCTGTGCATTCGCAATGATATTGTGTAATTAAAGTATTTAAGAGCTAATGCATCCTGTGCAGCGGTTACCTGAAGCTATCATTAACTAAAATTAATTAAGATTGTCTCGTCCCCATAACTCTAGACTGATGTACGAGGTACCTAAGGGCATCGTAAACATTTATCCAAACATGCTTTTTCTCATCAGCCTTGCTCTAAAACATTAAATTAGGTATTAGTTGACTAGAAAGAGCATAACATACCGTCACACCTGTATTCCTCAAAGGGTTAGGCAGAGATGTACTTAAGGATTAACTGGGAAGAAGACTTGACATAAAAGAAAGTAGAAGTAGATAATTCCTATCTTCAAAACTGAAAACTATTTGTTCTACGAATATTTGCGGAAAACAAGTCCACTTTCAATACAATAATCTTTAGCTGAAAAGTAAATACCATTGTATCATTTTTATCGAATTTGTCATCAATCACGTTCAGTCAACCGCTATTGTTCTTTTACTATTGTTCTATTACTTATCCTCACAATGTCTTGTGTTTTTATCACGTTCATGCATATTTTTATTCATTGTCTTCATTCTAGTCTTTTCATAACTAAGCTGGGGTTGTCTCCAATTTACCCAGATCCAGATAAATTTTTCACCATATTTACAGAGCCCAGTACCTAACTTGACAATTTACCAATGTACCCAAAGGTAAAGATAAGGGTCTTGGTTGTCTTTTGGGCTGAAGACATCTAACTAGATGCCGCTAAATATCAGTACTTTACACGTAGCGACTATCATCATGCCTCTGCAACTCAATTTCGGTGTTCTAAGGGTAGACTGGTAGTTAAGTTTCTGATTACCACTATCAGTTGTCATAGATGTGTGTACGAGAACTGTGATTGACGGTTCTATATTCCAATAGTTGCCCATCAACATACTGGATACGCGAGCGCAGCTGATTAGATTTTGTCAGATTATTTACCTATTACTTTAGCCACGGGTCTCTGTCTCTTATTATAATAGGAATTTATATAACAGCTGATAGCAACGGCTGTAGATTTGAAGAGGTCACGTTTATTTAGAGGGATCCATCCATCGACTAAGCTGAGCTTAACCTCGCGGATCAACTGATCCGCTAAACAAGACAGTTTGATTAGCTCGGTGGTCAAGTTATAAGCTTTTGCACTACGGTTCACAGATGAAATTCCTAAAGATTATGTGATCTAGGTTTAGTTGTTTTGTTCCTGTGAATATGAGAGATTCTTAGTGAGGGAAGAAGCTTAAAAAAGTATGACATGTCATAACAACATGATTATCTATTTTACTCGCATTGCATTGAATTTTATTACGGTCCATAATTTAATAAAAACGAGCTCAGTGAACTATAAGTAGGTTTCTTTTATACGCAGCAATATAAAAGAAACATAATATATTTACATCTACCTATGTATATAACTATTTTTTGTATCGTAACTTTTTGTGTACTAAATTGTTGCCTTCTCGTTACCAATCAAAAGAACTCCTTATAGAGCAGCTAAAATTAGAATTTCAATTACGCTATGCCACTGACCAATTGATATGCTAGATTATATGACAATTAATACCTACTGCGATAAAATTTATCCAATTGCTTTCGATTTGCTCTATCCAAGAGAACTAGTCCAATAGATTTCTGTTGATTCTTTTAATCTTCCGCTAAGCGTTATTGGTTTATTGCAGTTAGCTCTCAATAATCATAATAATATGACTACGATTGAAGTAAATATTGACATGACGGATGAAAAAAATACTACACCTGAGTAGTGTGAAAAAGTCATACTTACTGAATCAACTCCAAATAAATTATTATCATTGCTGAGGAATCCTCAGGAGTTATCACGCTTGAATTCGTATAAGTATTCTTCTCTCAGATATTTATAGGTACTCGTTGTTAGGCTAACCATAGCGATTTTGGCTGCATCTCAAATGTGTTATAAGTCTTTGTATGAGAACCAGATAAGTTGATTAAGATAATTATAGGCAGTTTAAATTATAATATCTCATCTCATTCAATTACAAATTTAAATTTAATATTTTTAAGCTTATCGTTGATTTGGTAAGCAAAGTTGATTTTATATTCTAAATTTCCTATCAAATTTAGATAGATAATATACTTTATTCTGATATAAATATTCTGTTAAAAAGCACCTATTTACTAAAACTTGATTTTGGAACATTAAAGATAGAAGCAACACCATCCACCTTTTAAATAACAGCCCTCGCTATCAAACAACATTTCAGTTACATAAAAGATAGTTGTACTGTGGGTCGTTAACAAGAAAGTCTATCCCACACATTCGCTTTGCATCGGCAGTTTAGATAGGATCAACTTAAAACATCCCGATTGCAATATCTCCAGCTATAAGTTAGGTTATCTATCGACGTGGAATAAGGATTTGTAATCGCAGGATAATCCAGATCATGGGGCATAACATGTTGTGTTATTGGGATCGGGAATTTTCGCCGATATTTCGCAATTTTCCTCGAAGGTAACTTATGAGATTTTCGTTGAAATTTATTTTTCGATTACGTTATTGAATGTGCTTGAAAAAATATACTTAGAGACAAATTATAATATGGAGACGTTTTGGGTCATTACATTTATGGGTGTCCATTCTTACGTGCTGTCAGTTTTGCTTATAATAGATCATTATTCATTATCTGGTTCTCATCCTTGTAATTGCTCTGTGTTCTTATAAGACAGTTGTGAGAAACTAAATCAAACAATAAGACCTACGAAATCGATACCAATAAAACTAAAAATTAAACACCAAATGCACGAAAAAAGGTCTACATTTAAGGGACTATCGTATCCAAAGGCACATAAGGAATAAGTAATGTGCTCAAGTTCTGTAATAAATCTTAAAAGAATGCTTTGCCCGCTCCCAAAAGGATACTCGTGGAAGCGTTCACCTTCTATTTTCCTTGTTATTTATGAGCCTATGCTTTATACTAGAACCGCGGGCCAAGAATAAAATGGGTAACTAAAATAAATGGCCTTACGTTACCATAATCATAGATTTCCAAAACAAACTGAATAAGTTTTTTATAATGAAAATGAATGGGAAAACTAGAAGCCGATACTAAAGGTCGACTATCTTAACTAGCTTTTTATATAAAAAAGAACTGTGATTCAACTTTAACGATGTGAAAACAAAAAGGCTATATCTAATCTTACGACGTGAATTATGGGGATCCGTGAATGCAGACGTCTATAATAGTTCAGAATGTCGGGTTCTGTCTTCCACTTACACGTAATTTACATTAAGATGCCTTTACATTTGCATGTTGGAATAACCTTTTCATAATCGTCACGTCGGTGGCTCCCAACTTAGCGATTAGCTTAATGGATTTCTCAATTTAATGAAACTCAAACTTCGTAATTGGCTTTTTAAAAGATAGGACGGAATTTACGATTGCTTACTTATTCCAGGTTTTTTCTGTGCGTCGCCGGCCGATGGAGTTTTTGGAGACGCGTTTTGAATTCATTGTTTGTGTACCGTTATTTGAAAAAAGAATTTTGGTTGAGTATTTAAGCTGGCACGGACAGGACGACAATAGTTGGTAAGGGGGTACCTCGGTTGTATGAGGCACAAATCTTTTTGTTTGATCAGGCGTTTGTTGACAACAAATTTGTTGACGTTAATCCCCAGACAATAGTACCGTTTTATCCGGGGAAGGCTAGACGGCCCCAACGGTATCCTCTAACTAAAGTTAAATCTCAATGTTTGTTTAAAGGATTCTTTGAAATGATTGATGTTTATTCAAGCGGCAAATCCCTGGTAAACCCACAAAGTATTAAAAATTAATATTGGTATTGAATAGTTATAATATAGTTTTGACAGTTATTGCACACGTATGAATATTAAAGGAATCGGTGACTTCAGCAGTTTAATAATAAATACATATAATGCTTTATGAGAGGAAACCAGATTATCTACAAATTAAAATTTGTAAATTCGCTATAGTTTAACAACAAAAACCTGACGTTAAACACTCAGCTAAAACTAGACGTTGGCATTCACCTAAATATGTACTAATGTTGAAGTCTTGCCGATGCCTTAAAGTATCATTGTATAAAAACGGTAATTGCCCCAAACTCGTTTATAAATCGTCAGGAAAGTTCGAGAATGCAATGAAAAAGTTCGGTAATCTCGCTTAAGGTGTCAGAACCGTTCGTTAGCCGTCATTCTTTCCGTCCACTCTAAATTATATAAATTACCAAAGTATTTAGTTTTTATACAGACATCGTTCCGGCAGCACTGAAAAGGTTCTTTGTACAGTATTTAAGACAAAAGGCGATGAGAACAATAGCACATCAATTTTTTTCCAGTAGATGGAAACAATGTCGATAAATTAAAACACGGCTCTAATTTGGCAGACATATTTATTTATACACGTTAAAGATCAGCTTCGTCATTTATAGCAATTCATTTATTTACAAAATCGAGTGAAGGTAGGTACTAATTAATCACAAAAAATAAATAAATTTAATTAAGCTCCTAACTTACTTCCTACTCGGATTTTGGTTGTCACAGAACCAAAATTTGTTTGAAATAAAAAATAATTTTGGTCTCTTTTCCACTTTTGCACTACAAACGAAACTTAAGTTATTAAGTACAAGTGTTTAAAGCCTAACATCAACTTTAAACAAATAATTAAGTATGACACTATACTGTGATACCTACGAGTATGGCTAAGAGATTCTGTTAGATACCTAGGTATCATTAGGGAATGGGCATATCGCACTGGGACAAAAAACTTATACTTTGTCGAAGAAAAATAATCGAGACATCCACCCGTAACTTCTACAAATATCTGTCATAGGCTAAGAAAAATATAATTTCTCTGTTATGTTTTTACAATAAATGTTTTCATTATTTACAAATACATACATAATATACGTTTATTGCTGAAGAAGACGCCGTATAGTTCACTAGAATGAGTAAGAACCTCATCAAAACTATTATCGTAAAATATTTCTAATAACTATGGTTTAACTAAATGATATTAAGGACTAGTTGTAAAAATAGTTCTAGATATTTATACCGATTAGTCTAATAAACTTGATTCCGTATAACAGTCGACTACAATAATTCGAAATGAGTTGATATTTTGTTTACGAATCCATCCATTACATTATGACATTCTTCTTGATGTCGCTTCTATAAATCGATGAAACAAAACATCATATTTCGTATTTCTGTAGTAGAATCCGATATTTTCCTTAGAAATACAAAAACGAATTGAAATTGAACATCGAAATCCGGTACACGCATACAGTTATTTATTTACAAGCAGTATAAATCAAGTCATATTTTAGAAAATTATCATTTAGGTACTATTTTCTTCTTAACATATGTACATAACTATTTTTTTCTGGTGTTAACCTTACTGTGTTTCATAAATACATTTATAAGTAGTAACTTTTTATTTTACAATCGCCTAATCCTACGTACAAACAAAATTACACCGGTAATTTTTATTACAGCAGCATTTACATATAGTGTTCCATAGTCCATTACAATTTACAATGTAACAAGTTACACGACATTCCACAGTAAATGCAATTTAACTTTCACTTAAATCTCTCTCTAAGAGTTTTAGAGTATCACAAACAGCACATCTTTCCACTTGAAAGTCATCCAAATGCTTAGGAACTGAAGACGCGGTCTTCCACCGACAGCATATCGAAGCTGTGACGTCACACCACCACGTCACGCGGCACTGACTCGTTGGTCGGTGTCTCCGGTACAAGCACAGGTTGGAAACAGTGCGCGGCAGGCGTAAAGTCCTCAACCAGTTTTCGCTTTAAAACAGAAGATGAACCAATGTACACGTTTGTGCCAGGAAAGGTTCCTCGTCGTCTCCGCCTCCATAGGACTGCGGCTAGAACAGCCAACCCAAAAGCGATCATGGCTGACAAACAGCCTAAGACTAGCTCGGAGTCAGGTGATCGCTCTGGAACTCGTTCCCCTCTCATCGAGCTGACTAGAACAGACATCAAGCGATCTCCTTCACTAACTTGAACATCCTGAACGCTTTCGGTTGAAACGCGTTGAGCTCTACTGGTATCGATAGTCATGGTCTCGGACCTTTCATTGTCAACACCCGGTGTGCGAGAAACAAGTTCCACTTGAATGTGATAGATCGTATCCGGCCACAATGATAAAGTGACTCTTGTGGAGTCCGTAAACAGATTGCCTTTAAGGCCTCCACCGTCCACTTCCCAAGTTACTAAATATACTCCTCTTGCTATTCTAGGTTCCCATGCAATTTCTCCAATTACTAGGACCTTTTGGTGAATCAGGGAAATCTCTTTCAGTGTCCATTTGTGCTCGTCGTGATTAGAGGTGTTGGTATCATGAGCGACCCAAGTTTCGTCTGGACTGTAGATGGTTACAAGTCCTAATGGGTCGACTACAAGCACACGAAGGAGGGCGCCCTCGTTGTTTGAAGGTACTCGCGTCGCTAGGGATTGAGTTTGTATAATCTGACGCCAGGGGCCTTCCGCTGCGCGACGCATGACGACATAGACGAGTGGCACGGGGCGCGACGCGGCTCGGGGGGCCGGTGGTGGCCAGCGGGCGAGTGCGCCACTCACACGCATCACTCCTTCACCCTTTGTGTGGATAACGGGCTGCGTCTGCGATGCTCGCGCAGCTTCCGCGTGGAATTCACAAGCAATCTTACACCCTGGGAACTGTAAAGAAAGGTGAAGTCAGTTCAAAGTTCTAAAAAGGATATATGTTAAGGATTGCATTTAGTTGTCAACTTACACAAATATCTTTCTCGTCGCAGATGGCCCCCCATATCTGGTAGTTGGACTGCAGTAGTTCACAATTTTCCCAACACTGCAACAACAAACGCATGTTGTACAAAACCATCACACCACAAATTCGTCACAATTACACTAGTCTTTTGAACTTCTTTGATTTATTATCATGTCGGTCATTACGACAAATGAGTAGTGTGTACTGACACAGACAAATTTAAAAATTAATGCTCATCCAGAGACAGGCAGTGTGTTCAAACGGAATCTTTTTTGTCAAATTAGTGCGTGTTATCGGGTGATCGTGGATCAGAGTGGGGGATACAGTTGTTTGTCATTACTTTCGGAATCGGGTCGAGCTTGTTACAGATATAGAAATAAGGGCACAGTAAGGAGGTAACGACTGCAAATAAGGTACAACTATATTATACTAAATTTAGTTTAGGGGAGGATTGGCACCATTCGTACATTTTAAGACTTTGATTTTTTTAAATTTTGATATTAGAGATAAATTACTTAATCGATTATTATTTTATTATTTGTTTATCCCAAAATGTAGAACAGCAGTCTGGTAAGCAATATTGTACGGAATAAAATGTAAATGTATATTGTATGTTCATATAATTATTATGTATTTATGTGTAGTTTAACCGGGTAAGATCATACCCATCTGTTTTTTTATTTATTATTCTCTAGAAACCGTGAAAATAATAACAACAAATCAAAACAAATTTATCTCAGATAAAAAAATTGAAATAGCAAACGAATTCATAAATTTAGGTAATCCCCAAGACAACGTTTTATTCAGCCAAATTTGACTACCCCGTCGCTCCGAATGCAGCATTTGTCATTGGAAACACTCATTAGTTGGAGTTGACGTAAACTTGACACCGCTCTCGCCTCGGTAAGCTTTAATAATTATAAGAACGGGCGAACCACGATTATTAATTACTGGTATTGACAAAAGGTACCACCGCACAAATCCATGTTCTAAAGTAATATATTGGTTTTAGCTCCAAACCCACATGTTGTACCCACTTTTGTAGCAAAAGACCTAATTTTATAGCCATTCTCTAAAAACATGAAGTACAAAGTAACAGCGGAGCATTACTGTTATGACGTATAAATTTTGATTGAAAAACATAAGAAGAACTACCTACTAAACTTGAAATGGTTTTCAAAAATGAATGTTGTTAAGCTTTACAGCTTTCGTCGTAAAGAGAACGCCTGAAGCGAAGCGAGTTAATAAGGAAGCTAATGTCAGTATCTTTGGTGGTGCTCTGTTCAGTTTTAAGATAACTACATGGTTTTTACTTGAAGATATAGCTAGTGGCACAAAATACCAAGGAGGCACAGCAATATCTACAATCACAGCAGACGAGATCATAATAAATGTTATGGCAAAACCAATTAGAATACTTTTATGAGTTTCCTGAAAACTAGCTCTTAATGGTCCAGAACTACATATTCTAATATATGCAATTAGTATTTTTGCGATGCTGCCTTCAAATTAAGTAAATTGCTGGCTCCAACCGGCTTAGCCACGAGACTTTTGTTTGCTCCAGACACTAATTGAAAAGCTGTTATTTGTGAAACGTAAATAGCTAAACGTATTTTTATTGTAATTAGATTTTGCCTTAAATCATCATTGGCATGATCCGTATGGACATAATTAACGACTGCTACCTATAATTATTAGAAGGTGAAATATTTACTTTGGTATATTTATGGCCCCGTATTACCATTTGTAACTTTATGATAGTCATGTTTTAATGGCATTTCAATCCTCATTACTATTTGCCATGAAGCTAGTACCTATATCGTTACTTTTTAAGGGCAAGGCAATTCGCAATATTTATTGTTTTAATTGTTAATACAGGGTACCTACTCACGGCTACACATCAAGCTATACAAAACCAGTTTATGCTGGTCTGATACTGTATGGGAAAACTATACAATGCGAGATCAGGTTAAACTGGATTTGTACTGTAGCCGTGAGTACAACACTAAATACAGAAAGCGATATTGTATGTTATTTCCCTTTTGAGTAACATAGGTTAATTGAGTTTCAGTCATAAATATAAATGTTTGAATGCCTGAACTAGTAATTTTCGAGCTATATAATGAGCTAGTAATTTTCACTAATTTCCCATTACGATGCTTAAACCTCTGTACTAGCTACTAATTATAATATATATTATAGGATTTTGTTGGAAACTCACCATAAAACAGTCAGGGCCTTGCAAACATGATGACTCTCCAGAGGGCCGCGGCGCTGCGAACTGTGGACAAACATAAAAATATCATCACCAATCCTTATTCAATACACACGGCAAACTAAGTTCTCTGCCGCGTCTGTCTGTCTGTTCGCGATAAACTCAAACACAACTGAATAGATTTTGTTGCTGTTTTCACCAATGAATAGCATTGTTCTCGATGAAGGTTTATATGTATAATATATACCGAGAAACCACGCGGGCGAAGCCGTGGGCGGAAAGCTAGTTAAGTAAATTTTACTAAATAATATTTCTTAGTACTCAGTAAAATAATTTTATTATGTCTGTTTAATATGTAGAGTTTGCTATTAAACATGGTTTTATAGATGTCTCTTTTTGTAATAATATCAAATGTCACGTTCATTTTATAGCCCACGATAAAATAATACATACGTAGAAGAAAATCTTAGTGTCATAACGATTCAAAAAATAGTAACTACTACACTCAGAGAAACTATAAAATATCGCCTTACAAAGTTTATTACGAAGTTGAAGTAGAAGGCTGTCTTTAAATTTCAATAAATTGTGTTAGTGTCAAAAAATAATTGGTGAAATGTAAAATATCCTTTTACATTTTAATAAAATTATATTTTAATATTTGCAAACACACAATAATTCATTCATTGCATAAAACATATAAAGTAAAAAAATAACTTAGATTTCACTATCCAGAATAAAAATTCCACATAACTAAGATTACATTATCTGCTATAAAAGCTATTTAATTATAACGTAAAGTTTTTGTAAGCCAATTAACTAACTTAGGTAGGACCTAAAAATAAAATATAGATCTCTCGAATGTTAACCTGCTAGGAAGTAGATTTAGTAGGGTTAAAGAACAAGATGCAGAGTGGGAATACTAAAGTTGTAATTTGGGACAAAACCAATCTTGTCAGTAAAACACAAATGTACCTCAAATTAATGCTGTCATCAAACCGATGGCAAACATCCAAACAAAACTGTAAAAAGCTTAATTAGCGCTTCGATCGCACTTTAATTTCGGCCAAACTCAATATAAAACGGGCATTTAATTATTCGACGGAGGACCAATACATTACTCGTTATCTGAACAGTGTTCCGAGAGGTTTTATGTGCGGGCCAAAAAAAGGAAAATAAATGTTCGATTCGAGCAACCAGTTTAATGTATTTGATAAAAGTGACGGGCATCTGCTTACCGTCGGCTGGACGGTCGCTTTAATTGCCTGATATGCCAATGGGGGAAGGTTGAAACACAGTGCAGTGGCCTAAATGTCAAATGTTTTAATGTCGCGTTGAAAAGTTTATGTTGTGAGCTTGTGAATGACGATTTGTGTGCTTTTAATATTTTTATCCAAAGATTGGCTCTCAGTACGCCGTAAATATGTTTAATAGTCTTCTTAGTGCCAAGAAATTTCCGTTCGTAGAAAGTTAGGTTGAAAGATAAAAAGATTAGATTTATTTACGACTATCAACAGTCAAATATACAGAGCATGTAATTCTAAAAACTTTATAACGTTTAAGTAGTATAGAAATGTCACTATGTACAAAAAATAAATTGTACAATCATTGTGTTATCTAAATGATACTCTTTAAATGAACCTATTTCCTTTCCGGATGCTATTATTGACATTAAGATAACTTTATACAAGAACGATCGCTTCAAAATTACCAAACTATTATTTAAGACTATTATTAGTCGAACCAACCTATAAAACAAATTCTTTAGAAAGTAAGTAGGTAGCGAACAAAGAGTAGCAAAGGAAAACAAAATTACTCTTTTAGGTCACTATCATTGCGGCTAATGATGCCAATCTGTGGCAGAGGCCATCAAACGACTCCGTCCATCCGCCCGTTATTAGATGTAATCATCGTAATTTTTCACACAATTTATTTTTTTTCTACTACGATACTACAGCTCAGGAGTGTTATTTCACGTCAACTAATGACAACAAAAAATACACTCGAGATTGAGTGCGCAATGCGCCGACAATAAAAATACCCGCTATATTTACTACATTCTTTATTTCAACTTGCTTTAAAAATAGACCTCATAAATCAAGTGAATTAAAAAGATACCATGTTGAAGGCACCTCCAATCTAGACTGATAATTTTACTTTATTTTATACTTGATCTTGTGTTTATTGCATAATGTTAATAATTAACTTAGCCCTTCTAAATATGCAAACATCGAATTTCTAACTGATTCGATTATAACAAGTATTGTATCGCACGACTTCGCCGTTGAAAGTTTGAAATATGAAAGTTAAACAAAACAAAACGACGTGAATATACTTCGGCAACTGCAAAGGGAAGTGAGTGAATAACGAATGACGGTGATTGAAAACACAGCCCGACGAGTGGCCTCGTATTTGTGTTAGATGCCGCCGCAGATTACCCTTTTGTTAATCAAACAACGTTTATTGAATAATATTTAATTAATCCTTCGTATTTGACTTCGGATAACGTACCAAAAAACGGATCACTTAGAGATTAAACGTTAGATACTTACAGAATGAATTTAAGTATCATACAAGCCAATAAATTAGATCGACGAATGAAAATAGAGAAGCTGATAAACGTTCTAACACGTGTCTTAATTGTTATTTCGAGTCAACCGTTAATCTGAATAGAAAATTAGGGTTCAAGGATGTATTACGTTTAAAAGGCGAGCCAGGATGTTGCATACCAATACTTAAGAGTTTACGAAATCCATTAAAGATAATCGTCAATAAGTCAGGCCTGGGGCTGCGGTCGAGCAGGAACTAATCGATCGATGGGCACACACGGTCGTTTACAATCAATCCATCAGCGTTTATGTAACGCGCAACTACCGATGATCTTCATTTATCATTTTGTTTTGTGGGTAGCGAGCGCGCACTCTTGGGGGTCAAATCAGAGGTCCGTACAAAATAAATGCCAGCGACTTACGAAATATGATATGTAAACAACTTTTTCTCCTTTAATCTAACGACACATCTTCGAGATTAATCACTTGTGCAATCCGTAGTTTGGAGTTGATTAAGTTTTGATTAATCGCTTTGTATTGCGAAACATAAAATTGAAATTATAAATAGAAAAGAATTTCAAGTAGCATAGATTTAACGTAACACAAATTAAGATTTTTATCTTATCGATAATAACAGTAAACAATGCTGAGTGCGACATTTGTATGTAAGTTAGATAAGAGGAAAAACATTAAACACCTAACAGCCGTCGGAAAAAGAGGCAAAAACAGTATGAATTATGATTTCGCATAAAGATAAAATACAATCTAAGCTAGCGCGCCAAATGGGGAAGAAAAAATGAAATCTCTCCGCAGAGCAGATTGTAAGAATTGAAGAGCGTAACAAGGAATAAGGGTAACCTAGTGCCTGAAACGGATTACGATTAAACCGATGGAGCAAAAGAATTTATTGAATACGCTAGAGTACGTCAAAACAGCAATATCTCGTTATTTAGATGGGAATATCATTTACTATGATTTGATTTTATTATCACGGTCACTTGTCAACTTAGTACAAACATATATGATTTGATCTCTTGCAAGAGAAACGAAGAATAGAATATTATTTTGAGGAATTTATTAAAAACGCAGCTAATAATTTTATTATAATACCAATACTAGAAAAGTTGTTACACTTAGATATTGCGTAATACAAAATAATATCGGATTCCAGATATCTGTCTCTATAATTTCTAATTCAGTTTTCAATTCACTTTAATTTCGTTTCTCGATAAAAGTCGATTGAAACTATCGGCTTTAATACAGCATGAGTGTATAGTCAGGCAGCTGTGTATCCCGTCTTCCCTTACGCTAGTTGGTATTTTATTTGATCTGGTGTAGGTAAACTCTATTACCGGTCCGTTTTTACAAGTAGAAATTCAATTTCAGTCCCGTTCGGTTTCAGGTTCTTAGCAGAAAGTAGGTTAGTCGAAGTAGAGGGATAAAAATAAACTTAATACTTGATGAGACACAACTTTCCTGTTTTCTACGTGAAAAATTGATTTTGGGAAGGATTTTAATTGTGTATATTATTATTGATGTACAAGAGTTATGAGCTTGAACAATATATTGAGTCTCAACTCTAACATTGAGAGGTACACCAACTGTTTCCCATGTTACAAATAATAAAATAGCTTTGATACAAAAAATATTAACTTAAATTTTATAAACGGCTACATGGTCATACATCATCGAACCTGTCTTCTAATTAGTGATGCCCCTAGTTTTATTTTATAAAGTATGAAGTACCAACGTACCATGGACATGTAGTATCATAATATACGATTAATGAAAAATATGTCCCCAGCGGCAATAAAAGATAGCATCGACATCATTAGGTCCGAACGAAGATATGAATTTTTCATGAAATATGGACTCGCAGAGGTCTCGCTTATGGCTGCGAGTAGAAAGGATTCAAGTATCAACATTATTATTTTTATCAGTGTACGACTTTTTGCGATCGCCTGACAGACCTCAACAATTTTATCTTGCCTTTAGAACATGACCATAAAATGTTTCAAAGTAATCAGAAGACGTGAGACAGAATTGATTACTTACTTTTGGAACAAAGCAATAATAAAAATAAAGTTGTTTTACAAAACTTCACCTACAGCATAGCTTTAAACAAAAATGTTAAATGTACACCGAGCAAAGTGTTGACCCATTTACTTATTAAGAACACATCCTGCCAATTTACTATATTGATGTTACATTATAGCATCATTAAGTTTTTATACCCATTGCCTCTCTGAGGGACCGCCTATAATTATGATGATATGAGGCCGCAGTCCTTAAACTATTTTTAAATTATACCAAGACGATCTAAAATCTGCCCCAGTATTATAAGGATCATGTATATTATCGAGGTCAATATCTTGACTGGCGCCCGCCACAGTTTAGAGCTTTTAAAACAATTGGTTTTTAAAATATGAAAAACGACGTAGCCATTAAGGATACGTTTACAATAATTACGTATGGTAATAAAATTGTATGTTAAGCAAACGTCTTTGTGAATACAGTGTCAAGCCTATCTTTATGTGTATCTACCCTGTAATTTCGCGATGATTGCAGAGGAACGAACACTTTAGCAGTTCATACAGACGTGAATTTAAATAGGTACAATGTCGCTGCGACCCGCAAGTCTCCGTAGAAAGCAGAATTAAATCAAGCTGCCACTGTCGACCTAACAATGATATAAATGGTCACAAACACGTACCAAATTTGATCATGCGGCGAATAAATTAAATGGGAACACAATCAAGGATTAAATTACTGCTTCATTCTACCTCCCACACGAGCGGGCGTTGCGACACATGTGCGACACATCGCTTGCAGCCGACCGATGCGTGTTATGTATGTAGGTGCCTTAACATATAATATTGTGGCACATTGTGCTGCTCCGCGACCGCATATAAATGCGCTGAGAGCAAATAAAACGGTGCTATAATTTCAAATCATACGGACAGAGAATGGGTGTGGACGGCGCTCTCATTGTGTGGAAATGATGTAACCGCTATTAAAAGTGTGGGCCGTATCCCTTGAATATTTCTTGCAACGAAGACGTCGTAGGGTCATATCGGTATTTTATATCTCACCGGAGACAATAGCATACATTTCCAACAAGAAAACTGGCTTCGTACGTTAAGTGGTCGTGGGCCCGCATTTCAATATTCGCCTCCATCTACCGGTATTGCTCTCTCGGATGATTATGTTATTAAATATTCCAAATCAGATAGCGATCAATGATTTATGTGTCGAATGAACTACTAATGATGGAGTGTATTATCTAGAATCGCTTTGTTATTTGATTCCGTATCATAAAAATATAGATTATTTTATATGACGTCGTGTTTTGTGACAGGCGAAAGTACGACGATAAATTCAAATACTTTATGTAGAATAAAACGGCTACTTTTATGGCATAGTAAAACGTTTTAAATTTAGTTACGTTCAAAAACAATATTTCGTTAGTACTTACTATAAAATCCCCGATTTATTAAGCCTGTCATCTACTGTATATTATAAACTGCTTGAATTGATGGAAATGCCACTAAGCGACTCATCAAGTTAAGCTTTATATGCTCACAATTTTATATCTACGTAAAAGCTAAATAAGGAAATAGTTCAGAGTTCAATGTCTTTGTCTTATACCGATAATTACTAGCTTATACCAAATCTATTTCGTATCAAATCCCAGTCACAAATCTCTCCCTCCGAGATAAAGACGTGTAAAGGATTACATGAAACTATAATGTTCTGTTTAGTTTGAGAGAACCCTTTGGCTTAGATGTCCGGATTTAACTAATTTTGGAACATTTCGAAGATCATATAAAATAATGCGCGCGCACAATAAACATCGTGTGGGTATAATAAAAATAACTCACTATAGAATCAAACAAGGAGTAACAAAAAATGCGCTGACAATATCGCTTATGACAGCTTATGAATTGCGATTAATGCAATTTTTGTAACACCAAATAAACATTTTCTTCGAAATTCATCGAATTCGAAGGACATTCTTGTATCCGTTGGGGATAATATGATTCAAAGTCGTCCCTTTCCAGCTAGTGGGAATATCATATGTAGCTATCCTTTTCAAGCAGAGGCTGTCAGTTTTTGTAAGTCTCACAAGTTCCGTGGACCATGCGACTGATGTGCGCATGGTTGCGGTTACTAACGAACCATGATTCAATCGGAATAAACTATAATATAAAATATCTTTGATTGTTTGACCGCTGTGCGGTTCTTTGACATCCGATTGACAAATTAATAATTGATGAATAATATTTCATTCTTGATTTGTTATAACACAGGTTTTCCAAACCTTTAATTTATTTGAATGTCTGTTATCTTATGCCCTAACCACGCCGCAATATTTTAAAGTAATCAGACAGAAACGTTATAGATCAAAATAGGTCTTGTTATTTGTTGTTTTACAATCATAATGCATTCTTAGAACTCATTTCAGATAACGCTAAGCGTAATCAAGATTCAAGTTAGAAGGAAATCGTGTAGAATGCAGTCTCGATGCAAGGACCGTTACGAAGCGATATCGGCACCGAATCCGATTGCCGCAATGCGAAAATTATCCGCAACCGTAGAGTACAGTGGAGGCGTAAAGAGGTCTCAGAAATGGTTATGTTTTGCTATGTATCTGATTTAACTTGTGACGTGTCGTTTAAACTGCTTACATTGAGTTAGATGCGATCAGTTTATTCCTATTTTATGGTTATTCTACGTCAAATATAACTAAAATAATGCCAGGAAACTCCACTATTTTAGCGGTTACGACGTTATTTTGCTTACATTTACTGCATTAGTCTCGCTGCAATGTTAAACAAAGTTTAGTGGCGTTTTATTCATAAAACGTGTTTGTTATTTCTTTATTGCATACCATTACGTGGAAATTAAATGAATGTGAGAGACTAATTAAATCGACGCCATTCCGTAAATAACTAAATGCACGTTTTTGAATTCCAACAACGAACGATGTTACTCGTTCGTTGTTGGAATTCAAAAACGTATTTACACTGCGTCGTAAAAACCTATAAATTTATAAAATTATTTGAATAAAACACCAGAGCTTGCCAGTGTTGTTTAGAATCTACATTGTGTTACGTCATATAGTTAGTATTTTGCTCACGAGCGTACTTATCGATCAGAAACGTGAACCATAGAAATATCATTAGTCCGAATGTACAGTTGCACGAAACACTTAGGCCGGTCTCACAATCTAAAGGGCACTTCCTTTGATCTAACCCACCGATGAGAGCGGTAACCCATATCAAATCGAATATGATCTCTAATGAGATTAGCGCTACACTTTTTTTACCAAAATGGAGCACACATTTTTTACGAGTGCGTTTACGATCGGCGGCGGCGGTACAAGTTAAAATTATCAAAGACCATATTTCAAAAGCATAAAATAAGAAGAGCAATTAAAGGGTTCATAACCGGGCTAGTAAATGACCGCATACTATTACAAATATTTACGTAGGCGGCCGAACAAACAGTAGCGCTAAAAGCAAAGACATGCGTTTAATCCAAGACAAACACCCTGAAAGAATTACACGAGAGGGACACAAACATCATAAAGTCCTCTCTTTCCTGTAGGGTAAACAGGAGAGTGCGTGAAGTGAGGTAATCCCTCCTAGGTGTAGCCGTGTAGCCCTATTAAACCTCCATTCAAAATGTAAATGGCTTACTTTGGAATTCTCTAGTGGATTAAACTGAAAATCTGAATGTGTATGGTAATTTTATACACACTGTCAATGGGCAGTTACAATAAAAACCTTTATTTATAATGTAATTTTTAACACTTTACGTGTTTTAGCAAATTATATTAACATAATAATACTTTTAAGTTTAAGCGAAAATGTTACCTCCTAAAGTTATGGGAGGTGAAGAAGATTTTGGCACATAAAACAAGAATTTAAAAATTAAAATGATACTACTTAAGTACTTTTTGACGGATGCTGTGACGGAATCAAATAATACCAATATAACGCGATAAAATCCGTAAAAAAGTAATTTTATTTCAATGACTAATATTGGCGTAAGTGTCAGAAACCGATAAGAATTTAAAAAGTTTCAAAAACCTTTAAAATACCTACCTTTTTTAAAAAAGTAAACAAAAAAAACAATGAGAATGGCAGCACTGTGCCTTAACAAACTAACCTCCCGTGAAACGTTAAGGTGGGCGTACATCAGACACTTAGGTACTCTAGTTTTGCCGCTAATTGTGACTCCACCTGTTTTAAGCTCCAGCGACTAGGAACAATCTTGTATCAGCACAAGTGCGTAGGGGAAGCATCAGTATGCGGGTGTGTTCATGTCCTTATGAATCATTTATACTATGTATTCCTACATTGGCTCCTATGCGTGTGAATGTGAAGTTCTATCGAGCTTTGGAATGATGTGTAAAATGGCATCTGATTGATTCGATATGAATTCGGAATGCCAATTACTGTTGTTGCAAAGGACCTGATTACGTGGAATTAACAAGAGCGGAATTTTCAGTAGCTAATTACAAATGAACTTTTCGCTACCGAGGAACGACCTATCTATGTATTTATTACTCATAAAATATGCAAATAAAATGAACATAACATCGAAGAATCAAAATGCATTTTATATGATTTTAATGAGCACTACTTGTAATTTAGTCTCAAGTTACACGTAATTACACACTCGTAACAGTTACAAGTATGTCTCGAAACATGAAACAGACTTAAATTTTCATACAATCCAAACTAACCGGTGGCACACTAAACAATACGTATTTATTACTGTGAACCGTTGAGACCTACAATACGTAAATAAATTTTCCGCATTTACCAAGTTCCTATAGGCAGATCTAATAAGACGAGAAAGCGTACCGTATACTCGGTAACTAGCTAACTTGCCGGCGCTTAATTTATAGCCAATTAAGTTAGTGTTAAGCTAAATAAACTGACATGAAGATAGCACAAGTAACCGTAATACAAAATACTCGCCCCCAACTGCTCAGCACTTCCAACAAGTTTGTGTAGGCCCACGTTTAATGCTGAGTCCCCGTCCACAAACCAACATTTTAAATAGCCCGGTTTATCTACCAACGAGCTTTGATATTGCGGCACTGATGACAAGAACACGACTGTTTGATTTATAATATTAACCACTGAGCTAGAAAGTGCCCCTTGGTATTACAGCTATAGGTCTTGTCTTTCATTATTGCTTATTGAATCGGTTTCCAAATGAGGATTAATAAGGATTTATGGTCGCAGAAACAGAATGAAACTTTCCATTGCTAAGCCGATTAAATATAGTTCATTTATTATTCATCTGTCTCAGAGCGCATTTGTTCTTCAATCTATTGAATATCGCGAGTTATATTGCGCGGATTGCCAACATCGGGTACATGCCGCGCCGAACTTTTTGAGCGGTGTGCTTAAAATCATTTTACTTACCAAGTTTAAAATGACAAAGTTCTTAAAATGGCGAGTAAAAACCGAACTAAAGAAGCCAGATGCTGCAGACAGTTGGAAACAACTGGCCGGAGTTGCTTTATAAAAAGTTAGCTTTTAAAACCCTCGCTATAAATCAATAGAAAGGAGTTCAGAGGAAGTGGAAGCGTAAGGCGGATATTTACGGTGATGGTATACTCGCTCTACTTGCAACGTGATAAATCTTCGGCCACGCTCGCTTTGTAGCTTGACTTTATGGAAGTACTAATCATTATTGTAATAGAACACGATGGCCTACAAACCGCCGCCGAAGATAGGACGAGTAGGTCAACAATTTTAGATGTCATTGGAGCGTTTTCATATTTAGGTACTTAAATTCCAGTGTAAAATGTTTGATATCAAATCTAGGCCAATGTATTCTCTATTGTTCGAGTATCTACTTTCCATTATAAACTGATTACAAAATTGGGACGGTCGCTTTTCTTCTTCTATCGCGAATCTGGAGCTACGTAACGGTCTGATGCCAGAAAAGCGAATAAAAGTAGCAGTCGTTGGGCGGTATCGTAACATTTATTCACAGTATCATAATATTATTCTTTACGAGAAGAAAGAACCACCGAGACCTGTCCATTGTGCGTTCAAAATTACGTAAAGATACCAAAGAAAGGGTAAGAATTTTTTATAAGATAAAATCGTCACGCTTCGATTGGTATCCAATTTACTTAGGAGAGGCCGCGGTCCGGTGCTACCTGACTCTTTGTCGCGTGGTCACGCCAGCCGAGGCCCCGAACCGTTTGTAAACGTAATAGCTTCTTATTTATGTTGGTACTTTCAAATTAAAATATTCCAGAGACGATATCGTGCCCAACAAAAACTACTATGAGATGACTTTGATGAGAATAAATTGGATTGCGTCCGACACTGGACGGGTGAACTTAATAGAAATGCAGGTGAGGCATGTGAGCGTGCTATAGCTAAATGTCAAATGACTTGCGTCACGGATATGTTACCTTGGTTATATAAGACTTGGTGTACATAAGATTACACATTAAGGTATAAAGCTTGCTAAGACAAGAGATTAAGTAAAGGACCGTAAGTATAAATAACTCTCCTAATTCTCAGTTTTGGACTATTTCGCTAATTACGTTACATAACCAGTTCTTTGTCTATTGTATAGTATGAGAACGAAATACATAGTACCGTTATTTTGTTCTGATGAGTATATACGAATTTATTCAAAATTTTACACTAATTAAAAATATAGCTACTAAGTATGAATATAAATAGAGACTTGTTTCGAAACGCTTCAAATTGTGGACATTTTCTACGTAAAGTGCTGAATTTCTGTTCGTCAAAATAATTATATTCATCCTCATTGTGGTTGCAAAGCTTCAGAAGCCACTGCTTATTGCCAGAAATGCCCAAAACATTTCCTCAAAACAAATTCAGTGAATATTTCTAACGAATTGGGATGTTCATCCTTTGTTTTTAAAGCGAATAAAAACAACTTTACGTCCGTAAAACATCGCAATAATAACTGCGCATATAATTAGCGAAACAATACAATTTCTTTGCGAAGAATTTTCATAAATATCAGACGAAGGCTTTGAGAGAATTTCCTTGAGAACATTAGGGAAACAAAAGGGAAAAAAAGATTATCTACTTACCGAGTCTGACTAGCCACTTAGAGCATAAACGGTACTTAAATCAGCAAAAACAAAAGCCGACTAAGTAAATGCTTTTGCCTAGTGCCAGCACTTTGTACTCGTGTATCCTATACTTATCTATGTCTGGACCAACTTTATCTGAGTAATACCAACTGAGTTTGGGTGTAAGATATTCCTTTATCTTTAGTTTTGGCAATTAAAATGTATTGGGATCTTGATAAACTATTCTTCTACTTATGTAAGGTAATGGTCAAGTAAAGCTACCTTAAAACTTACAGACTTTTATACTGCAATTCTTATAATATTGTCGTTCAAAATATATTTTGTGTTATTTCCCATAGTACACAAATTTCAGTCAGAGATACTACACATTGGCGTTCGTATTGCTATACATGGCGCGACTAATGTAAATTATGTTGGTCGTTTTGGGAGCAACATAACATATCATGCGGGTCGCGAGGTGCCCTTTAGTGGCGTAACGTTTAGGTAACTATAATGTAACCTACAATGATTTTGTAACTAAGATATATGGATGTAGTGGTGTTGGGTATTACTGTGAAGAATGTTATTATTGCGTAAGCAAAATAGCTTTTAGTGACGTTTTCTTCTTCTTAACCACAGTGTAGGAATCATGGATCATATTCCAGTCTCGCCATTTAATTCAGTTGTTTACGACTTGGTCAAGAATTTAACTTATAAAAAATTACATAATATGTACTTGTCATCATCGCCATGCTGCCTTTATTCTGATTTACTTGTACTCAGTGTCGTACGTCATTTTTCTATACTTACATCTCTACCAGCTATCACTTCATGGCTTGGTTTCTTCCGTACCAAATCATCTTGTATACATTCATTTCTTTGGTTTCTCTCTTTTCTTATACCCATTCACATTCCTTGTTAGTAATATAAACATAGAATCTTGTGTATTCTAGTGTTCTACTGTCTAGCCTGTTTTGAAAGGAGCTCTGAGTTTTTATTATTGAAATAACGATTCCAAGACTAGCCACAAATACAAATATAAAAAATAATTACAGATATTTATTTTCTCATTTAATTTATTGAGCTATGACAATTACTCCACCACTTGAAACTGACCATAAAATTTAAAACGTCGAGCATATGTTTCAAAAACTGTAGACAGTCATCATACAAAACAATAACGTTACTGTTGTAACCACATAACTGTCCCATTACAAGTCACCGTTAAATGTCAAACATAAAAATAACCGAAGCTTCTAATGCGAACATGAAAAGGCTTTATTGTTCAACGTGTATCCTAATCGTGTACTTAAAAGTTAAAGTTAAAACGAACAGCAGTAAGTTTCCGTTACATGTCATGTTTTTGTCTTACCATGTTTCCTGTATCTAATGACGCATTCTAATTGTTGCCTAGTGTTGGTATTAAACAGATGAGCTCCACTGGCTCATAAAATATTCGTAGACGAATTAGTGAATCACTAAATTCATTTGATGATGGTTAGGTAAAAAAATCTGTTCATAAATTTTCAGACATTCATGATTCACGATTCACGTATCAAATAGAAGGCTGAGAAGATGATTAAATTAAGTTGATTCCCTCACAGACATTATTTCAACTGTTTCCTCAATGTATTTTTAATGCAAAAGTATTCTTTGAAAGGCCGCATAATGGTTGTTATTGTGTTATAAATTATAATTAAAGACAAACCTGATTCCGTTTATTGATTGAATGACATATTATGATAGGTATAATAAATTGTATGCTTTTAGTAAAAGTCAATGGAAGGACATCATCGTTTTTAATTGTAGAACTGGGGTAAGTTGACAATTTGCCATAACCCAGATATATCAATTTTAACCCACAATACTTTTCATAAAAGGTTATGAAAAGTATTGTGGGTTAAAATTGATATATCTGGGTTGATAAATAATAATGATAAAATACAGCCGCAACCACGGGGTTGCGGCTGTATTTTATCGTTATTATCGTTTGTACACTAAAATAAGTATAATTATTTTTCATTCCAGATTTAAATTCTTTTAGGGACACCCAAGGAGAAAGGTACATAATTATATTAATCTAAAACAAAAAAAAACAGTCTGCTGCTAACAGTTACTCGAAAATACTTAGCCCATAATTACATGGTAGTAAAACAAGTGGTAGCGAAACTCAAATTATATATAATCTTACAAGTGAACGTAAAGCAAAGACAATCCATTTAAGGCAAAGATGCAAAATCGTTTAATTTTATCTGCCTACTTAAAGCCACGATAAAGATAAGTGTACACATCGGTACCCGTAATTTATTATGGTACTAAGCTAACATAATCTTGCAATTTTGTGTTGCATTATATATGCGATTAATAAACGTCCATATGATCTTCGAATAAATGTCAAACGGCTATAAAGTAGGTCTCATAAATTATTGACTAATAAATCTGTATAGCGCCCCGATGCCGTATCGAGTCAGGATATTCAGTGTGATATGGAAGTAAAGCCAGCTTTCTTAGATAAGTCGGGCTCAGTGCAACGCCGGTTCAGCTTGACAAATGGTGCTGTGACGTCACTAGTACATCTTGAGCTACGAGAGACAGCGATAGTACTCGTAGATGCTTTGATACAATTTTTGGACTAGAATTAGAGGATTTTAGATTTCGATTGAAATTGGCATTATTCGAAAAGCAGAAACGAATATGTTAATAATAAAATAACAATCCTATCAGGTGATTGGTATAATCAAATAATAAATATCGAATGTTGGAGAGTCACTCATTAATAGAAAAATTAACTAAAAAAAATTCCAAGTATGCCTACTGAATTAAAAATAAGCATTTAAAATTTTCACACAACATTAATGTGATTAAATTCAAAATAAACACATATTACGAACATTTAGCAACGTTCTTGTATCGTAAACTATCATGTATTGTGCTTAGAATTTTAATAGAGCATTTTAATATAGTTTACAAACGGCAATAAAAATCACATAAACAGCTAACGATTGGCCCACTAGGAGGTCCGAGTCAGCCGATACTAAAAACTGACCAGTATATTTTGAGCTTTCGGAACTTCATTGTCTGGGATACAATGTCGTTTGCTTGTGGAGGATCTTTGTAAAATGGTTGCAGTAAAGCACCCGGTGTATCAGATGCAGATGAACCTGAAGATAACGTCTATCATACCGTATGAAATATCGGGGAATTAATTATTAACAGACGTAATGCGATTAGCTATCGCGCATTCTCGCGGTAGCCATTGTAATCCGACTACTGAGAGGAGATTATAAGAAAAATCCTAAAGGCGACATGTTTTGACATTAATATATGCATCAGTGATACCTAATTCTTATGCAGAAAGCGTTATCAAAACAAGTTTTATTAATATTTTATAAAATCCTGGCTTTCTAGTTGACGGTTATGTTGATCGTGTTGTCAAATGCATTACTTAAGCTGCAATGCATTTTTACAGATTTCGGAAAATCAGATATCAATTATGGGAACATTATTTTTGCTTACACAACATCAAACATGAAAGGAACCTTATTAATGAAAAGACAAGATGACTCATTTGATTTATTTCCTTCTGATTTGACTTTATTAGACATCCAATTCATTTTATTTGAAGTTTTCTACAAAATTTGCGGTATACATGATTCGGATATTCGGTGTGCCACGCACAAAGCTGCAAACACGCCAATAACGGCAGAGAACCGCTGTTCATTCACAATTTTTCCATCAATTACGTTATTTATGTGGATATTTGTGCGTGGTGTGAAAGCCAATTAGAAAGGAAGTGCATCAGTCCCTCGACCGCGAACAATAGCCTCGGCAGCCGCTGGACACGTTCCATTACAGGTCCACAATGGACAAATTATAAACAGTCCACTTGCTACAATACTACAGGACACATCACTTCCTCTACCTATTGTCAGTTTTCAATACAATAACTTTTATTGAAATGACGCTAGAACGTGTCTTTTGCCAACTTTCAATGGCGTCGATTTATTTTGTGGGTTCGATTGTGTTGCGACCAATATGTACGATTTCCGCTCTATAAAAGGTTCGGATGTACCTACATACATACCAGGAATATATCGAATAACTGCTACAAAGACGTTGTGTTTGTGACTCTTGTCAGTTATACGTATAATTGATGTCCATTCATCAAAGCGGATACTTACAATGATGTGCGATCAATGGGTTTTTAGGAAGTCGTTTTACAAATTACCTGTAACAAAAAATACAATATTTGTTAGATATTTCGGTGGGTGTCGAAAATGGTCAAGATGAAACTTAACAATGTTATGAACCGAAATATGCAAGAACTTTTCATTAATGAGAAGTTTGCGATCTTAAGTGAGTGAAAATCTCAGTGACGATACTGACATTCTTTTGTTATATCGTTCTGTATACACGCCAATATTTTCCTAAACCCACACAGCTATACTGATATTTTATTTTATTGTTATTTTTTACTTTTATTGTTGTATGCCTTTTACGATCTTAAACTAAACCCAGCCTCTACTATCCCTAAAGGGAATATTCGAAGGTAAAGGGTAAGCATCAAAGGATGCCAAAAGGTCAAGATGCTTTTCAGACCCTTTGTTCCTTAACTTTACTCAGTATAAGGAAACATAAAGAAAAACCTAATTAAACTATTGCTGAACAAAACGAGTAAGAATTATCTGTATTGGGCACTATATGAAGCCAAGGTGCAGGTGGAAAGCCGACTTTCATTAATTTGTGTACTAAAATAAATTTCAAAAGAGAGAATATTGGTAATATTTTCAAACTTTGCAATGGTGCTACGGTCATTACTTGTTAGGTACAAGTAGGCTTCATATTTAAAATGATGGTGAGGCTAAGATGAATGTTCTAGGAACTAGAATAATAGTAACAAAAAGGAAACAATCGGAGAAGTCACGGATCCATGTAAGTACATGTCGTACAAAAACTAGAAGCGTCAAGCATATTGCAATCCATTTAGTAGATTGAACTCTGACAGACAGATCAGATCCAATAGATAATACATTTATATTCGAAGAGATTCCTTATTGATTGATGCATTCCGCTTGATCGAAATACAAAGAAAAATAAGACATTAATGCACAGATCTTTGTCTAATTCCGTTTCTAAGGACTAAGATTAGAAAACTTGATAGATGTATATATGCCGATTTATATCAATTACGTGCGACTGATTTAGTTTCTCGATTAAATTAAGTTTCATCTTGTAATGCTATCGTATTAAAGTTTACGCTGACTGGGACTAAAGGTAAATACACAATTCACAATTATAATTTAATGAATTAGAATTGAACGTTGAAGTTTGTAACTTTATTACACACAGTAGCAACAGGGTGTGGTTCTCGACATATTGAAAAAAAAAAAACAGGGTTTATTATAAAAAAGAAGCGGCGGTAGCCCAATGGGTAGGCCGGCGGACTTGCGATCATGCGGATCCCGGTTCCAAATCCACCCATTGCACTACTGATGTGGACCCACTCGTAATACAAGCATTACGCTTAGTTCGAGGAGTTAACAAGAATACTAGTAGGAGTGACACAAATTGCTAGTAACCCTTTAAAAAAAAAACCTGTGAATATCTTTTAATACAATACAAAGAACCCCTTCTTTGTATTTTATACCAACCCACGAGTGCTATATCTTCAACTAATGGCAAAATACTCATTATTTTGCCATTACCCATTTTTCTGAATCGTGTGAGATTATTCCAACTCCGTCGTAGCAGATGCCTGCGTTATGAGGGAAAAGGTCTTGCAAAATATAAAATTTGGACCAAGCTATTTGTCTTGTAGTTAGTAGGTAAATATCTCAGTATCTTCTTTTATATTATTCTAGTAGACATGATTATAATGAAAGATTCAAGTTATGATCAGAGAATAAACTGAGAGAAAAACAGAGAGAAGAAGCTTTTCATGTCTCCGCTCTTTTTTAGCAAAATCTATTTATAAATATGTAAATGCTGTCTAACGTATGAATTTATATGCTCAAAGTTCAAGCACTTGCAGTGGTATTAACGAAGCCACATGTAAAGGAGCACACATCTTGTTTAAATACGGCATAGTGGTGAGCGGTTGTGAACATATCCGTTATGTGTATTAGCTAACACATTTACTGTAATTGGAATGTACTCGACTACCTACTTACCAGTTTTTCTTTATAAAGATGTAAACAAAAATTATGGGAAAAGGTATCTACAGAGTTCATTCAATACATATTTCCGGGATATAAATCCAAGTAACTTATCTGGTTTCTAAATTATTTTTAAAAACAATTGTAGTTCTAATCGATTTACAAATCTGTATTTTAGCCAAAGACATATAAATTTCACTACGCATAGACGGGACATTAGTAGCAAATTCGTAATCTATAAATCTGGCGATAAATTTCTCTATTTAAGTCGCTCTGCCATAATGTCAACCTCACAAAGAAAGGAAATCTAATTGGGATCAACATTTTTGTATGAAAACGTTCCCAGTGTCCGCTCTATAACTTTTTTAAATATTTTCAGGTATCATTGCAATAAATTTGATCCAGTTTAAAGTTATATGTTTGTTCCACAACTACTAGATTAGAACTAAGTATATTTTAAACATTTTTATTTGCCTCGATTCACATTTAACTTTGTCCATAAATGTAATAAATATAATGGTTACAGTATTAATTGAACTTTTTTATTAAAATATAATTCGCAAAATACTTGCAACGAGCATAGACCAAACATTATTTTCTAACAATTTGTACTGGAGCCATTGTGGGTTGATTTTATAATGTGTAATAAATATTTCTGCTAGGTATATACAAATTAGGCTTAATTCTAAGATTTTTCTATAAACGGTTCTTTGTATTATTGACAATGTAACTTCATATTAACAAAAGAATGAAGATGAATAGAAAAGGTTGTTCGAACAATAAATTAATTGTATAGATAGTCAAAACGCCTTACCTATTCATGAAAATATAAAAACTTCTAATAAAGCGTTTTAAAACTACAAGTGTAATGTGTTTTGTCGTGTTTTTACACATGATATTTTATAACAAGGAAACAAAACACACTATAGCTATAGGAAATTAAAATAACCATATATTTTTTATAAATAAGACGATGCGAATTTAAAAATGCGAAAGGACAATTTATTTGTATTCAGAAAGTTTAGCAAACTTCACCGTATAATATCAAGTTTACAAATAAAACCTGCCCGCCTCGCATGTGGGACAAATAATCAGTATGTACACCACTTCGCTACTTAGGAAATGGTTACAAGTTTACAACTAGAAGTTGTTCTAAATACATTGAGGTAATATTCACTAAAAGCAGCGCGATTCCCTGGTAACCTGAGGTTACATTTATTGAATTACTGATTGATTGAGGCTATTATACTCACAATTTATTTTTATTTTTTGTCTTCATTTACATACTGGTTCAAATTAATATACTTCAATGGCATGTTTTACCAGAATATATTCATTATTCATATCTCGGGATGTCTTCATATGGTTAGTATTGTTTACCAGAACTTATAAAAATGGACTGTAAATGTGAGTGCATTCTAGCCGTTCATATCTGATTAGATACAATTTATAGTTTATTTATTTGATGATGTGGATTCTTCCACATAACTTCTTATTTTTAGGATGAAATTAAGATGATTTTAATATTGACTTAAAGCTAATTCAGACATTAACCTTCAATGTTCTCACATCCTCCTATTGCCATAATGTACCAGTTAAAAAAGTTATACCTTTTATTTTAAAAGAGTGTCCATGGAGTTTCTTGCCGGATTCTTCTCCATAGGATCAACTTTTTGGAACCGTGCAACTAGAGTCATAACGTTTCATAAATGCTTGTAAAGGCTTATTTGAAATAAAAACATTTGAATTTTTGAATTTGCGAGTAACAGCTTCCATTGACACTACAAAACATTGTAGAGATTAATAATAATTACGGAGACTGATTTATCGAAAGAACATTATAAATTGGAATAATTAGAATCATTCATTCTTAAAACAATACTATAAGTACAACCAATCTCCCTGTGTGACATTTCCTAGTTACAGTTGGCGTAGTGGCTCTAATACCAACCTATCTTAATAACTCAATGTCTGCGATACAGCTTATTATACATATTTATGGAACAACTATTAGTAATCATTTACAGCGTGAACTGAGCTTGTTCAGGTCAATACACTGATTCTACCGTTATCTTAGGACCCATTCTAACACTGCATAAGGGATTAAGATTACAGAAATAGATATGTAGTTATTGTACCTATGGACACCAAGCTTCAATCGGCAATCTTGTATTTTATCCGATCATTGGAAAACTCAAAATTAATAATAGATTTTATTTAGGTTAGCACTTTGATAAGAACACAATAAATAAATTATATTACCTGAATATCTTTGTGAGCATTTTGCATTTTTAATGCTAAAATATTATAAAAAAATAGCAACACATTAATTGTCATGATAATTATGATAAAAATATAACTAAGCGGCTTTCACCCCCAAGAAAACTATTTAGAAAATAGCAACCTCAGTACCTCTTACCAAATTACGGTTACCTAATAGAATACTTCATTCTAATAGCTAATAATTTAGGCTTTATAAAGTAGAATACTATTGAGTCTATTTAAGTTCAGGTACAATTAGTTAATAAAAAAACTGGGCTTTTAATAATTTGTATAAGTACTCACTTTTACTACAAAAGGTGGTCTTATCAAAACCCAAGTTCTAAAATTGCTTTTTCATTCGTGTAGCATAACGTTATGAAGTAATGGACATTTTTTTAGCCTAGAATAAGCCTAATTGAAAACCACCTTTTTATAAAAAGCGTGTCACAATACATGTGTAGTTACAGTTATATCTTACTTTAAACTAAGTGTAAGGGCTCGATACATAAATAATGCCGTTAAAAAGATTTTAAAATTTTCTTAATCCCTTTTTACCAGATACTTAAGTAAACCATGCAAAGAACTGACCAAATCTCAAGTCTATAGGTTCAGATATGTTATTTGAGATTTAGTGATAAGTCAATGAACGAGTGATATTTAAGAAATCTGATAAGAATATAAATAAGTCGTGAGCTAACTCATATCTGATTATAATTATCTTAAGTATAAAGAACATCGCTTTGTTAAAATGATTGATGGTTCTAATAATACATATCTAATGGACACGGTACACCTACTGAACAAATATTTAGCTGCAACGAAAATTTGACAGCAATGATGTATGGACTTGCTACTTATTACTGTAGTTGTTTTGTTCTTCATTGCTTCTTTAATTGTACAAAGAAACGTGAGGATATTCGTTGATTGTTTTATTTTATAAGACGTTGCAAACTAGGATTTTTTCCTGTACTAGCTTTCCGCCCACGGCTTCGCCCGCGTGGTTTCTCGGCTTTTCTGCATTTATTTTTTTCCAGTTTTTGCAACTTTTTTCATTTATGCTCCACTCCGGTCTTAGCGTGATGAGATATAACCTATAGCCTTCCTCGATAAATGGGCTATCTAACACTGAAATAATTTTTCAAATTGGACCCTTAGTTACTGCGATTAGCGCGTTCAAGCAAACAAACAAACTCTTCAGCTTTATAATATTATAATAATAAAATTAATAGGCTATTCACACCGGCAAAAATTAATTAGAAAAGTATTTGTGATGTAGTATCACATCACATCAGTTGCTAGTGTTATTTTATGATTTGGCTTGAAATCTGTAGAGGTCTTTAGTTATAAACCAGAGAGACCAATTTGAGCCTTAAATATAGAATTCTACAATTTTTAGCTGCCTCAAGCCTATGCTTGATAATCATTTACGGACAAACCCGATTTGGCTTATATGATAATGATGAGAGAGTCCAATGAAATATTATTCAACATTAACCATTCAAAATCATTACCAAAAACAGGATTTTTCGATACACTCAACCTCTCGGATGCTGACATATCACTACTTCGCTATCCTCTATATTTTGGATGTCCGATATAGCCTATCTGCCTTACATACGTGATAGTATCACCTACCACATTTTTTTTATTGTAAATATCAGATACAAATGTTTAAGGTGTATAAGAAATGATTCCGCTAATTAGTACCTATTATCGCTATCGGTATTATCTAATCTGTGCCTACCTAATTTTTTTATAGTTTAATCAGTGGTCATTGTCTACTCAGCCTGTTCAACCGTAAAGGATTTAATCATTCATCATTAAATAAACTATGCTGTACACTCGGCTGTGGCTGTTTTTTTTAATATTAAATGTAACAATGGTCACATGATCAGCGGACCAGTTGACTGGCTCATTCTGCGTGATCATTTATCATTATTCGTATTACAAAATTTAAACTCTACTGCGTGGACTATGATTGAAGAAACGTCACTGTATGCTTCTATGCAGTGATTGTAGGTACTGTTTTAACCATAGGTAAAAATCTATAAAAGTAGTCGTATATTTGGAGTGCACTTAAAAATGAGTTATCGAGGTATCACGAGCTGCTGCAGTCATTACCGGCTCAAATGGTTCTTGGTATAGGTACCTAGACCAATATTAGGCTTAAAAAACATAACATAAAAACATACCATCACGCCTGTATTCCCCGAAGGGTTAGGCAGAGGTGTACTTAATGTACACCCACAGTTCGCCGGTATGTTTTAGGTCCCATGTAATAGGGGGCGAGCCTATTGCCATTCACCGGGCACAAATCCAGACTCCGAGCTGCTACTGGGAATTTCATAGAAAAACCCAATAACACTTTGCTCGACCTGGGGATGGAACCCAAGACCTCTAGCGTAGCAGTCGCGATTGGGACCACTAGACCAACGAGGCAGTCTGTCATTAGGCTTAAAATACCATGATAAAAAAAAATCAGTCTTTAATATAACATAACATAACATAACATACCATCACGCCTGTATTCCCCGAAGGGTTAGGCAGAGGTGTACTTAATGTACACCCACAGTTCGCCGGTATGTTTTAGGTCCCATGTAATAGGGGGCGAGCCTATTGCCATTCACCGGGCACAAATCCAGACTCCGAGCTGCTACTGAGAATTTCATAGAAAAACCCAATAACACTTTGCTCGACCTGGGGATCGAACCCAAGACCTCTAGCGTAGCAGTCGCGCTTGGAACCACTAGACTAACGAGGCAGTCTTTAATATATGTACCAAAAAGAAGTTACCTAAGTGAATAGAGCTGAATTGAGCTACATTTTTCAATTTCAGAGGTAGGTATATCGATCGAACCGTAGTAACTTAACTTAATGTGTCTGTGTATCGGTATCTCACAACGAAGGTCCAAATACATACCTTGGGAAGGGCTTACAAAGTTCAACTAAGTAGGTACGGGATCTAATTTTCATGAGACATCGAACCGTGATGTAACCACTAAGAAGATTACGCACTTGTTACTTCGGCCGTCCTTGGATAGATTCCCTTAATAATGTGTTGGGTAAAGGGTCTTTGAAGGAATTAGCGGTCTTTCACGTTGAACGCAATTCAAATAGGTACAACAGGAATGGAAGAAGAATAGATACTGTATTTAAATAAATATATTACATGTACTTAAAAACTGTTTGCAAGAGCTTTGCACATCATTCAATAAATGTAATACCTATCACATTTTTCTATACTTACCTATCGAAGGTATAAAACATATAATGAAACAATTACCTATACTACTACTTTTATACATAGGTACTCTCAAGTGTCTAAATTCAGTATTCAATTTGATGATTCAGCAAATGTATCGTAATACATGTTGTTCGATGGTCACGGGCTCACGGCGCGTGTCCGTGCGCGCGCCACCTGCGCGTGATCATGAATATGAGCGGATTGTATGACAATTATTATACAAGCCAGCTATTGAACAACCGCCATATTAATATCGAGTCAACGACTTTCTGATTATCCACCTTACAAAGTTACAGCTTTACTCGCCATATTATGCAAAAAATACTCAGATCAAATACCCCTTTTACCCGTTTAATTAAAATGAAAGCATTTAAATAATTTATGCAATCCGACGTTGCGTAAAGACTTCGCGGCCGCAACAATAAGAATACTTCATTCCGAACTTGACGTCACATAAAGTCGTGGGCGAGGAAGACAGCGCGAATAAAAACAAAATCTTTTTTTTTTAATTTAAAGCGAAGAGACAATGAGCAAACACAGCTGGCGGAATGCAAAACGAATCTGAATAAAGGTAGAAATCCACGAGTTGTGACATTAGCCAAAGCAATCCTCGGTAGCACTGAACAGGCGAATAATTTATGTAGAAACGAAGTGTCGGGGATAAAAGAATTGTCACATCACGTGCGATAAGGGGACGCAGGACAACGGAAATAATATCTTGGGTATCCACGGTAAAGAACCAAGACTGTCGGAAAAGCTGTTTATTTAGTGTACAGATAAATACGAACAAGGCAACGAACGCCTGACGTAGCCCGATAGCCTCCCCCGATACTCCTTACAACATCAGATAAGCCTGCAAAGCGTCCTCGGGCAACTGAGAAAGGAAATGCGACCGTTCAAGATGAAATTATTGTTGTGACTACTGCCCACCATAAAACGTGGCCGCGAATCCTTAATTAACTAGCAACGGAACTGTATCGAGCCGTGTCGCAGCTATAAAACTGTGTACGAATGGCTCACTTAGGAGTGCGCGTCCATGCTTTCAAATAAATATGTCCGATTAACACGATTCATAGCCAAAAACAGCGATATTTAGGAGTCAATTAAGAATAAACACGTTGGAACTCCTGGCGCGTCTCGCGTAAAACGTAACTAATAGCCGTTTAGATGGCAACACTGAACAGCAGGAAGCCATGTTGAGAAAACCTGTGGCACTCGCTCTGCGGGCGCCGCCAGCCACGGCCGTGTTTACGACACTTCTCCTGTTCTTATTGATTGAATTCGCCACAAATTAAAAAGTTTATTGCCCCATTCTGTAAAGTTCACTTAAGGATATTTTTTTGCGTTTGTTTAAGTTTACAATACCCTCGCGTTCAAAGTTTCTAAAGCACGTAAATATAAGTTGAGGGTCTTAAACACTTTACCTTAGCAAAATGTTGCGCACCATGCTCGTTAACTGTGAACTTTATTAGGAAAAAAAGTAGCTTAAAGAGAAGCGTCAAAAATAAAAATATAAATTCTGTATTCGGCAGGCAAAGCAAACCTTCCAACTTTTAAAATCACAGTTATGCAAGCAAAACACAAAGATCAAATTAATCGTGAAATGAAAATACAGAATTCCTTATAAAAGACAATAGCATCTACTGTGTAAGGTGATACCATTTTACGACTTAAGAAGCCATACGTAGCAGACTGAAGGAGCATTGAGGTGTCATTTTGTAAAGCCCAAGCGATACGTTAGATCGGTTTTACAGACGGAAGAATTCACAATAATTTTGTCTAATCATTGAAAAATCGCGTTTATAATCGGGTAAATAAACATGAAATGCGACAAAATAAGTACTAGTCATCTTGTAAATATTCAAAAAGACGCGTCAAGTCGTCAAGTCTTGGTCCCCTTCAAAGCACGTCCCGAACACGTCAATTTGTTTACGAATTACGCATAAATTCGTCCCCGGAGACAAGACATCTCGTGCGGCGATCGCTGTTGCGACATTTCAATAAAATTTACGATTGTGACTTAAATGGCGTGTCCGATGAACAAAAAATGTCCCGACATGTTCCTCTTTTATTTTAGACGTACCATTCGGTTCGTTAAAATATCTCGGTCGTGATAATAAAACTGTCCATGTACTGTACCAGTAATAAATATACAATTGAAATCGATATTATTCGGATAAACAGCCAGCTAATTAGATACTGAATCGATCAGTTTGGACATGATTTTGAAATTTAATAGGCTCCTTATCTTTTTTTTTAACGCGTGTTAATAACGAATAGGTCATATTCACAAACTAGTATTTTTGTTAATCCCTCGTGCTTAGCTAAATGCTTGTGTTACGAGTAGTTTCACGTCGACAGTGCAATGGGTGGGTTCCGAACCAGCAACCACATGATCGCAAGTTCCAAGCCCTAGCCATTGGGCTACCGCCGCTTTCTGGACAGGACTTTCAATAGTTAAATTTCAAAATAATTGAGTGCCACCAACTGCTGTAATTAAGGTTTAAGTAGTGTTTAGAATTCACTGAGCTAAAAACAAAAGGAAATAAACCATTATTCAACTACAATATCACCAGTAGCTATTAAAAAGTAAAAACGATTTCAAAATTACCATTCGTCAGTGTCGCAACGCATCACCATCCAGATGCTAATACGACACAATGGTTGAAGAGGCAGAAAAGAACAATATTATTTTAAGATTCTAAAATAAGTGTGTTACGTGCTTCAGCCAAATACACGGAACATTGATGGGTGCTATTGGCCATGACAGGCAAGTCTAAGACGAATGGCTTTGAACAGTTCAAACCCCATTGGTATTTTAGTCTACACGCCGTTCCAAACGTTCATATGGTACGTGTTTACTCAGATGAGTCGGAAATTTAAAATTAGGAGGTGATTTAGTGGATCAATACGGAAAGAATTTTTGTTACTTTGACAAATGATTTTACTTTGAGGAATTGGACAAGGATAAGAAATGTTTCGCACCTGCTGTACCTACTAGTGTTAAATGTAAATGATAACAATAGTATTTAAATAAAAACAAAATTTTGATTCTAAATAAATCTGTGCACGTCCGTACTCTTGTGGAAAAAATAGTACCTAGGTATATCAGATTTAGATAGATTTGATAAGTTTATGAGACACTTTTATTAATTTATTTGGGAAATAGGTCTTTAAAATCTAGCTGCCTTAAGAAAAGAACCTAGAATCGTTCTAATTGTGCGATACTTTAGTAAGAAATAAAAAAGTCATATAATTTAGTACAGTATAAAATTGAATAAATTATTCAACAGCCTGCCTGAGTTATTAACAAGACACATAGATGAAGGAACTAACCTGAATATATGCGAGCTCAATTCTATGGTCCTTTCCTGTTCATTCATATGAATAGATTTAATTTCCACACACAACCATCTGTCCAAATTAAAGCAACCCAGTTTGTACAACAAACGTGAATCTATTATAATTTAATTATGTTTATTTAATTTAAAACGCTACCTTACATTATACCTTATTTAATACATATTTATTTAAATGGGTTATTTTATTTCTCTATCAAATATAAATATACATGAAATAATTATTAGATTTAATAAAAATAAAGTTCAGTACAGTTATTGAATGTTAATTTTCTAAAACATACATTCGATGTAAACAAAATCTCAATCTGAAGCCGATAGAAAATACAAATGCGTTCGCAGCGGGTAGTACTTTTAAAAAGCTAAGGCGTTTAAAACTCTCAACATTTTACATAAAAAACTCTACGATGAGGCATATTTCATTATTTTTTGTAGCTCTAAAACAACGGGGTGCCTCGTGTTTTTTGTATGAAGAATACCAACTGAGTCGCGGCCCACGCGAGCCCCAATGATCGTTTCACACTATAAGTGGCAGTACAGTAGTGATATACATGCTCCAGCTATTTTTAAATAAAAAACTAGAAGACGTAGAAACTTTTTTCATAACTGTAATGAACCATCCCACTTCTTTTGCAAACTATTTAGTCTTTTTATTCTTTAAAACCATTTTTTGTTTATAATGTCTCGCCATACAAATTGCCAACAGGCAACCATATTTCTGCTTTATGCAAATATTTTCGGATTCAACGTTTTAAAAAGGGCAATAAAATTAATTAGGGACGAAGAAAAATAAATGTCTTTACGAGGCATAAAAACGACAGTAAAATTATAATAACTGGAATGAGCAATGATTTTTTATAACTTTTTCCTATACGTATTAAGTACGGCCTTTAAAGCTAAAAAATAAGCCATAATAAACTACAATCTCTTACATCTGTGACATACTCTTGGCTTGTATCGACACCTCTAGGAATTTTGATCGTCGTATTATAGATTTAAGCTCTAGATAAAAGACGGTCCCCCATCAATTTCGTACAAAATATTTGGTAAGATCCAAAGATTCGTTTTATGGGTTTTAAAAGATAAATGCGGAGATAAAGAGATTTGGGGCGGTTCTGACGGACAGGAATTTTCGGAACACGATAAATTCTAACACCTTTCATTTGAAGGAAACAAATGAACTGGAAGTATCGCTACTTACTTTTTATGCAGCTAATTCAGTTCTTTAAACGTTTTAATTAGGGTAGAAATAATGGCTCCCCCACTTTCAAGTCCTTCCCCACCCTACGGAAAACGTTTTTGCTTGCGCGTACGCAATAGCTCCGCCCATCACGGACATCCTACTGTGCTTTGTTTAACGAATTTTTTGAACCATGAAACGTTTATGTTTTTATTTATCAAACTAAATGACGTAATTTTATATCCAAATTAGGTATACGGTCGCTGTTATGTTTAATTGTAATTTATTGTTTTTAATTTTGGGGTCGGAAAATACAAAAATAAAAGCTTTTTCTTTCATTAAAACGTAACAAAGGGAACAAATAACAACATTGAGTTTACAGCCTGGGTGATGTTTCATTGAATGTTTTAAGATTGGGCCTATTATCCCTACAAGGTAGGCAGGTACCTAAAAGCAACATATTTTGAGTGCAAATTTTAGTTTTGAAACTTTTGCAAATACCCGTACGAAAGTGATTAGTTGATCGGACGTCGGAGTCTCGAAATGAAATTTACGAGCATTAAAACTATCTCCATTTCATCGCAGCCTGTAGGGTTTAGTATACGCCTTTAGTGAAGGCAGCTGCTTTTAATCGAATCCCAATCAACTACGGAACGTTGTAAAATAGTTTACTGAAACATTAAATATGTAATCAAAACTGCCGCTCAGGCTCACTATACCATTAAAACTGATTAACTGTTTCATAATTTTTAATCTTCACATCGATGTTGTAATGTTTATCTTACTTCTTTGTTTATGACCGATCGTAATTTGTAACCGAGGGGGATTTAAAAAAGTAATAAGAAGCTTTAATTATGAAAAATGTGTACGAAAGAATAACTAAGTATTTGACAGATTAACTCCCTTTGTTATATATGAACGTGCCACATTAAACGATAAGCAAATAGAACCATTAGATAGTGAACATAGGTTGATTGATTGTATACAGAGATAAATGGGACAGGATCATTAATTTCTTATTTACCAACTTAAACAACGTGTGTGTCGTTTGTGGAAGAAAACGGTTAACGTCAAAAATTGGACGGCGACACAATGGTGGAGCCAGGATTAAAAGCGAAGCGATGTAGCAGTAGCGGACGCATCATTTATCAGAACAAGTCGAGTCGACCGCGCCGAGCTTTAACACCAATGGATACGAAATACGAACGTGGCCCTACAAATAATACCTATAGAACCAAATAACCTTAGCATCTCTGGCTCAATGAGCGAAATACCCAATAAATTAGAGTTGTTTTTGGGTAATCAAGGGGTCACGGACCATTTGTCACTGACTATTCGGAATTTCCAATTTAATAAACATTAACAATATTCACACGCACTGGCAAAACATCGCGGAAAGTAATTTAATCATTGTTCCTTTTAATAATAATCGAAGATCAAATTGATTTTAGCTTTTGTTGTTTTATGAAAATTCAGTCATTAAGGCAGGCTTTAAGACTCTTAATTATTAATATTAGGGGAATTATTATTGAGTAGGCTATCAACAAAGTCCACAAAGACAGTATTAATCAGTGTTTGCGTTAGATTCCAGTTGGAGGCCTGTTATACTTAGTTCAGCCCGGAGCGTGCTTTATCGCCGAATCGCGTGACAAGAAGCTTTACGTCAGCTTTCGGACTAACGGAACGTCATGTAATTTCTAATAACGACGTGTTTCTTTTATTGTCACACCACCGGAAAATTAAAATATCGACTCATGGGCGACCAATGAGCAATCATGGTGTCAGAGTTAACTTATGGCTAGCTACATTGTTTCCTTTTGTCTCTACCAAGAGATCATATCATCATGGGAAACTAAAAAACACGTAAAATATTTTATGGTTCCGCAAACGCTACATCGAGTTTTATAGCGGTGAAAATAGATTTATTATTTTAAGATTATTTTTATATGTTTGAATATTTTATGTTCTTTAACGTAAAATATCTTGTCTTGGGCGACGCGCGAGAGGACGAACGAAACGGTCGAAACGATACGTATCAAAGGCACATGAAACCTATAACTTCACACCAAAGCCGATTGTAACATCAGCTTATTGCCACCAAACGAATAAATTCCTTCACCTTGCTTATCTAAAATCTTAAGGAGAAACCCGAAACCGTAAACATGCACGTTGAGCATACAGTGTTAACTATTCATTCGGTGTCTCTAGGGAATATATTGAACAAAAGACGGGCTCAGCATCCGACTACACTATTTCTCACTACATCGGTGCGATGTAATCAGAGAAGACGACGTGTCGCGCTTATTTATGTATGAACGGGGCGCGGGCGAGGGTGGGCCAAACGCGCTGGATACAAACAGAATAATATTGATGACACTGCGCTACGAGGGGTCATGAATCATTAATCGTCTGCTCTGGTGTACGGCTCTATTACGACTGCCTTGCCGGATAAGCCACCCTTCACGAGGTGAGGCCGTATGAGCGCGAGCCGTGCCGCGAGCTACGCTTGCCATTTCACATTATCATGAGCTCAGCAAGTTTTTTTGTCTCAAAACTGCCAATTTTTTTTATCTCGAAGCAATCAGGAAGTTTCTAACTTTATGTAAATGAAAACAAATCTTGATTGAACAAATTACTTTATCGTTCAAGTAACGAGATACAGACACAATACTAAATATCTTGTACCCGGGGTACTGCGCTACTTACGCGGCATTGCTGAATTAATATGAATATATTAATAAAATAATTATTTTGTTCAATTTATTGTGTCATCTATTTTCAAATTTGGATCCTCAATAAGAAATTAAAGCATTTCTCTTAAACAAAAAAGCTAAGGCAATTTAAGTTAATTCAGTAAGCGGACATGGCTACTTCCAAATGAACTCAAACGTAACAAAAACGAAAATAAATCGTGGACAAAAACGCAGGTCATTTCGGCGTGGACTTTCTCGTTTATTTTTTCTAAACGCTGCGTGGCCCGAGGACGTGCATCCGAAACCTTGAGATCTTTTTTTATTTTTTATTCCACCTCTTGTGCATGGCTGAACAACGATAAAATAATAATGCTCCAAGTCAAAGTGACTGCTTCAAAAAGGGACCGTAAGGGAAGGGCGGAACGTTCCTAAATTTCTAATCGAGATTTTATTTCACGATCACCCGGCCCGTTCTTTATGGCCTCTTTTTGCAATGTTTTAGGTCTCAAGGTGAACCCGGCATTATTCTTTTTGTAAGTAGTATGACGGTAAAAATATTTGGGTAACTTAAAATTCGTGCAATAAAATTTACAAAATGGAGTCATAAAAGTTGTTGATTCAAAAACGTTGAAACTGTGCCAACAATCAGCTAATGGTCCCGACAAAATTGTTACCAAAAATAGTATGACCTGATTTCAAATAGTGTATGAATGTTTATTTATTTTGATATGAAAACAGAGATGTCAAAGGCATTGAAAAAAAAATCAGTTTATTCAACCACTGATGTAACGAATACTTTGTACTTTAGAAATGCCGTAGCGTTGAATGAAAAATAATATTGAGGTAAAAATATAACCACGACGGTAAAATAAATAATAAAAGACCTCATTCTCATTCTAAGCATACACATCCCATAACAATTTTCCAAACATGAAAGTATTCAAAACGATTTTTTATAAAGGAACGTCATATAAAATTTACATGACAAGTCAACTTACATGCCATAATGTAGTCATAACCATATCTATATCTTGGCACTTAAAGTACTTTTTAAAATTCATCACGTGTTCCCAAAGTCGGACTTGCCATCGAGGGAGGCACGCTTCTAACAAAAAGGCTACCCACAAAAAAGAAAGAAACGTTAAAAAACACAAGCCAATATATTTTAAAAGGACCAAGCTTCAATGACACACAATAGGAGAAAATAGTTTCTGGCGACAGCGTGGTCCGTCAATGTCTATATTTTTTTTTAGAAAACGGTTACCGTTTTTTCATTAAGCTTTTTTCAAATCAGCTTCCAATTGTCTTACAGGAGGATTGTGTGAGCGCTGGTGATCCTAATATAAAAATCGATTATTTTTGATCGATACGAACCGTTTTGCACGTTAATTCATAAAATAAAAAATGTATAATTTTATAAGATCACTCTTGCCTACAATTTAGTATAAAAGCAGGTAGGCGGCCAGTTTCTAAGCCTATAGTTAAGTAATTTGCGTATTTCCTCACGTACCCTAATAATGCTAAAAAATAAACTACCTATCCTTCCGCCTCCGGCAACGTCACGCACATCCCTTCACAAACAAAAAAATGAGATCATTATGCCCCTGTCGCAGGTAGAATTTGATAAAAAAAGGGCCAACTAAAAGCAAAGCATTAAGACTGCAAAAAATCAAAGCGTGATCGCACTAAATACATCGAGGATTAGCAGCAGATGTCGATTTTTGAAATGTAGATGGTGCATGATATCGTTTCTTATTATATTATTTATTTTTTGTACCGACCTTACCTGAAATACTTTCTGTTATATTTATAAAATAACTACAATGGAAATATTATTGAAGGAAATAACTCATAAAGCTATAGTTATTCGTTAATGTAACGTGCTGCTTGAAATTTAGAATAAAAGTAAAAATTCCTATGCTGCTTCCAATTATTTAAAATAAAAATGTGATATGTATTTAGTTATTTTAGTGAAGGAAAAATACGAACGCGGGCAGGATTGGAACCTGCGTCTTCTGGTTAAGTACACCAGACGCTATGACCGCTAAGCCACCGCGACCCCCACCCGCTATGTCGAAATTTTGCCTTCACATTTTTTAAATTTACGTCTTTGAGGCGACGTCAGTGACATCTGTTGAAAATGTGCTTCTCAACCGACATGACATGCTTTACAGCAAGTACGATGTCGTACTTGCTGTAAAGCATGTCACTTACATACTAGACTTACTTAACCAGAAGACGCAGGTTCGAATCCTGCCCGCGGTCGTATTTTTCCTTCACTAAAATAACTTAATAATCTTTGCATGGAAAATGCCTAAAAAATACAAAAAGATAATGTGATATTCAGCCCAATTGTGATTGTGAATTTCCCCTGAGTAGAATCTTGTCCCGCTGCGCTGGACCATTTTTACTTTTATAAGTTTAGACAGTTAAGTTTCTGTAAGTTAAGTCACTAAATTTTATAGGCTTAAAAATATTTTAAAAGGATAAAAATTAAGTTTAACACGTGAATTACTTTACAGCAATGTGTATAGAATAAGATATAAAGATATGTATAGTGCTCAACATACTAAATAGAAGGTACCTATCTATCGCAACACTATAGCCGATCAATTTGCTCCAACAAAAGGTTTCGATTAAGAAGGCATGTTCCATCTAAGTAATTTGATTCACGTATTCGTTGGTACTTAAATAGTTAACGTTGCTGACACTACTAATTTATGATTCCATTGAAATCTGATTTGAAACGTGGTTCTCGTTTGATAAAGTTAATGGACTCCGGAGCTATTTATTCGCAGCTACTAAGTTATTCTTTAGATACATTCTTTATAGCTTCACTATCTAAACATTCTCTGATACGTCTTGGCATACAATTCCATTTTGTTTTATTGATTTTAAAATACAAAACTCAGTTAAGAGAATTCAATTTCAGAATTAAGATAAGATAACCTGGCTATTAATAGAATTCTTCGTCTTGATGAATCATGATGACGAATTTAAATATTTTAAATTTAATGGCAATAAATAATATCTTGTAAAAAATATACTAGAATAACTTAATTAAAGTTTACGCAACCAAGAAATTGATTAACCAACAAAATAATTTATGGCGTAATCTTTTAGTGGAGAGCTGAAACAAATAAGTTTATTCCAATTTAAAGGGGATAGCCGGTACAAATTACGTTTATGGAGGCATGGTCCGCGCACCGATAACCAGCAGGCAACCTGTTTGGAATGATTCGAATAAATAATGCGACCAGTTTAGATAAATCCTATCTGTAAATACTGATCGATATATTATAGTTTGCTTTTCGAATATCGATAAGTATCAGAGGAAACGATTTCATTTTGTATTCGATTGATAAGTTTACCAAACTTGTGGTAGCACTTGGTACTTTAGGAGATACCTACTTGTAAAATGTTTAAAATCCCAATAACTTGATGCGACTGCACGCTAGAGGTCTTGGGTTCGATCCCCAGGTCGAACAAAGTGTTATTGAGTCTTTCTATGAAATTCTCAGTAGCAGCTCGGAGCCTGGATTTGTGCCCGGTGAATGGCAATAGGCTCGCCCCCTATTACATGGGACCCAAACATACCGGCGAACTGTGGGTGTAAATTAAGTACACCTCTGCCTAACCCTTCAGGGAATACAGGCCTGATGGTATGTTATGTTAACTTGAGCATTGATTAATTTATTTCCCAATAGGTGCTTTTCATTATGAAAATGAAAAGCACCTACGTTGAAAATAGAAATTGTTAACTTGATGCGATTAATTCGACAGCTGATGAATTTGTGGGAACGAACCCTGGCTGACAGTGAATTTATCGTTCGTTAAAATTTATATACTTTAAGGTATTTAGCATTCGTTAACGCCAAATATTATAAAAAATAACCAGATAATGAAATAGTTTATCAAACTTAAAACCAAAACCCAAATAAGTATTTGAGTACCAAACATTTAACAACTAGGTACTTACATGAAATATGTGAATAGCTTCATTGATGTATATATAAAACTTAACTTAAATGATTGTAGGTAATATGGACAAGAATACCTAATGCGCCAATCACAAATCAAATTATGATGAGATCAGACCAGATGATATGATAAGATAAGGCCTTTGTAAAACGATAATGGTAATAAATGGTAGAAACCAACCAATATTTTATGTCGAAGCGAGACTATAACACATTTGAACAGGTACCATTGAAATAGCATGTTCGAAGGACAAACGAACAAAAAGGTTACCATTCTATTTACGTATTCTAATTCTGTACAAGATTCGATTTTGATAACAAGTTCATCCAAGATTTGGTTCAACAATAAGTAATTTGAAAAAGTCAATACAATCAAATTGGATCACGGCCTTGTTCTCTTTCAAATGCCTTCAATTATTACAGATATTGGACAACGAGGAAACTTGTAATTGCGTCTCTTAGTTCTCTTTTAACGTTGTTTGTAAAAGCTTTGACAGTTGTAACTGAAACACGTGATTTGATGTGCGTAGCTCCTTTTTGCTCCATTTCAAGTCTCTCAATCTCTGCTTACTGTCCAAGGTCAGGTTATGATTTACTGCAGTCTTTGATAATACAACAATTTACTTATTCTTCTGTGACTGATCATTTAGATTTCAGATTCTGATTCAAATCATCAAGATCCGACGGAAAAATTTCTTTAAGCCAAAATATTAAAGTAGGCCTGGAAGGTTTGACATTCGTATTTCTTCAAGTCCCTACTTTTTTCTGGAAACTATTTTCAAGAATTGATTATGAAGCATTGTTTATTTCTGAAAATGAATCGACTTGTAGTTATGTCAGACATAAATAATGTTGCATTGGATAAAATGGATCGTTTCCTTACCTTTTGTAAACATGTTGCTCTGCACTGTGCTACCCGCAACGGAGATGACACTTCCTCTTCTGCCGACACTCCAATCCATGACATAATAAGGGTAAACAAGGAGAAACAATAAAATAACATTTTGGCACACATTTTCTTTGGTATTCCTCTTTTTACAAATCCAAGTTTGGTCAAAGCTCCGAGCTTATCATAACCGGCACATAAATCTAAGCGACGCAATATCGCTCATAACTTTTCCTTGTATTTTCTTCAGTGTTTACAATTCCAATCTTAACAAGTTTTTGTCACAATAACATCGTACTTTATGAAAAATACGAAAGTCTGTTGCTTCGATGTTGAAATCCGTAATCCAAAATTCAGCGGAGGCCGTACCATAACAATAAAAACTTAAAATAAACACAAAACGTTAACAGTATAAAATCGCACTTGGAAAATATTTTTCACAGTTCGAATCGTTTCCGGCGGAATATTGTTCGAGAGGCGACGTTGCCGCCGACGCGGTCGAATGCGGACTAACCACCCCGCTTGAAGAAGCTCGGTTCCTCTCCCCTCTGTTGGTTAATTTTTAAGTCTGTCTCGCTCACACGCTGGCTTTCCCTCGTCTCCGTCCCTCCCGGCACAAAGCACCCATCCATGGCTACGTTCGTACTACTACGTGTGCCGCTCTCTCTGTTCTCTCTAGTAGTGCATATACATTATTCTATCTCGTTTCATCTCGGGCGGTTTTACGTTGTTTTTCCTTGATGCAGTTTAACGGATGGGAATGTAGTGGTTATTGTTAGACAAAGACGGTCGTAGTAAAAATTTTAGGGTTGCTCAAAAGGGGTGACAAAGAATCGAGCTAATTCAGGGCTTGCGTTTTTATGGGAGCCCACACGGTAAAAAGTATCCCGCCTCTCTCGTTTGTTCAACTTTATGGTCCTCGCATCGTGAAGCCATATTAATAATATTAATGGCTGCCACATCAACTATTAATACATCTTTTTTATGGTGGTGTTTATGAATTCTTAATTTTATAATAGTTTATTTGGCCATATAAGGTTTTATGAAGGGCAGCTGAAACAATTATCATCAAAAACTATTGAAAATTTTAAAGAAATCTTTGGTAATTTATGTTGACTTAAGTTGGTCATACAAAAAAAAATTGAAAATGTTTAGTAAATATTTCATCGTCAAAACCCGATGACAAGAAATAATACATTAAGAGAGGGAAGCTCAGCGCGGAACCCTTCGCAAAAAGATTAAATACGAATATAGTGTTCGCGACAGCGTACAAGCCTTTCCGTAAAGGCATTTTTCGTTTTCTTTCTCCAGAATCTAGGCTCGTTCTATTCATCTCGCTGTCTTTAATCTTCCAGCCTCTTGGCAGACTTTGTCTAGACGAGGCCGTCCTGAGGTAACTGCGCACAATTTCGATACGGTCGAACCAGGACGAATGTTTCTGTCGGACCTAAGTTATTAGTTTCGTATTTACTATTAATGCTACAGCTATGTAGCGGCTTTACTGTTATTTCGGTGTAACTAGGGGTATAAGCTTAGGCGGAATTATGTCGGCGGTATCTAAGACTCTGAAATTTGCGTAATTGTTGGTAGTTCGGGAGACTTAGATATTGTTCAATAAATTGTTTTGAACAATACAGTTTTCTTACAAACTTCATTACGGACTGGTCTCTCGTTTTGGATTTTGTTGCCAGAGTGGATTCTTTATTTGAATTCGTCATATAACCGGCATTGTTGTTTTCGCTTGAGCTCATAAAGAGGGATAATCCATGATTTAAACAATCATTGATTGGAGAAAATTAATGAAAATAATTTATAACATAGCAAAAGGCAAAATTACATAAACACAACACAACACCAACTATAAACTAGAATAGATGAATGAACCCTTATCAACGGTGTTGGGTCCTTTTTACCAGCTCGGTCTCAAGTTTATATTGTTGACAAATGCGATCCGTCCAGCACGTCGCCAGTTTATTGCTCGCCATGACAGCCGACGCATTGTCGACCAAGTTGAAAGGTTTACTACGACCTCGTAAAAACAAGTGTTCGGTTTTGGGGTACAAAGTTTGGTAGATTGTTTCCCAAGAGACTATTGTTTGATGGATCGAAATTGGGGTCAATTTGACATGTGACATATTTGGAACAATTAGCTATTAATTTATCTTTGCCTTTACCAACCTCTGGACCTGGTTCTCTAGCAAAGATTTGAGTACATGAAATTAAAATTAGACTATAAGGCGAGGATTACGGACAATGTACAGCAACAGAGTAATAATTATTCGGTGACTAATAATACAATCTTACTACCAATAGAGCTTAATTAACATTCATAATGAAGATTGACGATGGAAACACAGTAATATAGCTTCCTATTATGACTGATTGTAATGAATTGGAGCTCATAGTTGCTCATATAAACTTAAAAAAACGGAGAAGAGAATAGTCGATAATTAAATATTTTTTTAACTAAATGGTTTTTTCTAAAGTAGATTTTGGGCCACACGACATAAAAAAAAGGATTTTCTTAACCAAACAAATCCATATGATCGAGACAGTTTTTTTTTGTGATGTGACGTCTTTCTATGTGTCGTTGATAAGTTGCAGTCTTCAACTAATTATCCAAATTAAATAGTCAAAATGACATTTTACATAATACCGATTCAACTTAATATTTAATTATTGTGTTCGTTTATTGAGCAAGGCATTTTGAATATACTATGCATTGAAAGAATATAAAATTATAGAACATTTACGTTAAAAATGAGTTAATATATTTGACTTATATAGCATACTTACAACTTGTACACACGGCTACACATCAAGCTATAAAAAACCAGTACAAGCTGGACTAATTGTAGAGAAAACCTTTACAATGCGAGGTCAGTCTAAACTGTACTGGTTTCTAACACTTAAGCGAATATTAGACATTGAAATAAAACTACTTTTTACGGAAGATGGCTGGGTCTTACCATCTGCTTGGAACCCCGTCATATATTCCATTAAATCCAAGCACAAGACTGCGAGACCTAAGGATACGGTGAGCTCATTCTGCGTGACCGGCAAAAATAATAATCAACAAAATGTAGGGTAGCTGTTGATGATTTTGACATGAGGACGACCAACACCTCAGTCCACCCGTGACCATGGATACTGTAAATGATCCGAAACGTCGGGAATTAAAAAATATCAATATAACGCGATAAAATCCGTAAAAAGTAGTTTTATTTCAATGTCAGTCTAAACTGGTTTTGTATAGCTTGATGTGTAGCCGTTTGTACTTCTAGTTACTTGCCCAAACTCCATCTATTTATGGAACATCTTAATTCGCAATAAATACAGTGTGTTGCTGTTATTGCCATATATGTACACAATATACTTCATATGGGAGGAAATTGTCAGAGAAAGGCGATAAATTATAGCATAAACGGACCTGTTTGCGATAACAGCCTAAAACTATGTAGTATATTGCTCGATTTTGATATTGCAAAAGCAATAATGTGTGATTTAGATTACCATAATCTATGACACGCTTATGTAATAATGGATTTATCATATAAGTTTGGGTGCCAATGTCAACATAGATTAGCTATTAAACGTAGTTACAAATTCGTAGGATGCACCTTCAAAAAAGCCTTATTTTAGATAAATGATGTAAATACGACTTTTATTTATCTATTGCAATGTTTGTTGCTTTCAGAATTCCATTTATAAATTTAACGTAAATATAATCTAGCTCAATCCAGTCATCGAAGCCAGGACTTCACATTTAACAGTTGTACTTACGACCACGACGCCAATGAGATAGTTAACTTTAGCTTTTAAAAACATTAATTATATTAGTAAATAACTACAATACCAGGACCCGCAACACTTCAGTCTGCCCAAAATTTACCTGCGCAAAAATGTCAATAAAATCTTTAAAAACTTGTTCTAGTTCAATGATAAGTGTCGAGAATCAGAAAATTTTCTTACAAGACTTATGTACAATATTATAGATAACAAAATACACCACCACCTCATACAAAACACAGAGGCCAACAAAATGTAATAGAAATAACCGAACAGCGATGTAGGGAGCTGTTTCTAGAAACAAGGGGCTAATTAGAACTGGTAAGATGGTCAGAGTAACGAACAGTGAGGGCTTAGGAACAACTTGTGGCATTAGCGCGACACTATGTATGCGGTACATAACAGATACATAGGTATGTAGTAGGTACATAGGTGCCTCGGCCACCGTACCTTCACAATGTAGCCACGATTTGTGCCCCTAAAAAGCTGGCTGGATTAGAATACCCTTGTAAATTCCAGGGTTAAGATTACTCGGGTTGTTTTGTTGCGAATTAGACTTTAGCTGTATTGTGAAATTTATTTGTACATGAGACCTTTTAATTTTGTTGTTACAGCTACAAATCACATGTAGACTACCTCATTAGTCTAGATCCTAAGCGCGACTGCTACGCTAGAGGCCTTGGATTCAGTCCCCAGGGCGAGCAAAGTTATTGGGTTTTTCTATGATATTCTCAGTAGGAGCTCGGAGTCTGGATTTGTGCAATAGGCTCGTCACCTATTTAATGGGACCTAAACATACCGGTGAAGTGTGGGTGTAGAGAGTGTAGAGCAAATACTCTGTATAATGGTATTTCAGTGCGAGGTCAGTTTATGCTGGTTATTCACAACTACGCTGTTCAACAAATCTAAAAGTTCAAAGTTCTGCTCCCTCGATCAGTCTGTAAATGGGTTACCATTTTGATGCTTAGAGATTCTCCGTGCCTCACAGAGCACGTAAAGCCATCGATCCCAGTTGTCGTTAGTATAGACAGAAGCCTAGAAAGTCTGACAATGAGTCTATCCTTCGAATATTGGTATTGCCCAGACATTGTTCGACGTTCGAAAGCATGTGACATATACCAACCCGCACTGTGCCCGTGTGGTGGATTACGGCCTACTCCCTCTTACCGAGAGGAGGCCTGTGTCCCAGCAGTGGGAACATTATAGGCCGAATATGAACGTACTTAGCGATATATCTAAGTGAAACAAAAATATCGCTTTCATGTATCAGTTAACAGCATCTAAAGTATAAAACTTATAGCCCACCTGTGTTTATTCTAGGAGGAAATTGGATACGTTTTATGCTCGCTAGAATTGTTAACTCTACCGACTGCAATAATTTTACTTTATACCAACTGGTAACCACAGAAACTTCATGTTGTATTTGTGGTTACTGCAAAACATAAGATAGGCAGGTACACTCAGCTACTCATCAAGCTACACAAAACCAGTTTAGACTGACCTCCCATTGTAAAGGTTTGCCGCACAATTCATGGCCAGGTTATACTGGTTTTTATAGCTTCATGTGTAGTTGTGCGTACACACAGGGTCAAGGTCAAGCTATACAATTCCAAGTTAAGCTGATCTCGCATTGTATAGGCTTTCAATACAGTAAGAGGCCAGCGTAAACTGGATACGTAATGTACGTATACGTACGTACTTGTTTAAATCCCAGATTGTAAGTACCTAATTGAAGACTTTTTCCTTATTTCATGCATTTAAGATATTGCCTACTCGTATAACTATAATTGCCTCATTAGTCTAGACTCAGTCTAGTCATCCTAAGCGCGATTGCTAAGCTAGAGGTCTTCGAGACTCAGGTTGAGCAAAGCGTTATCGAGTTTTTCTATTTAATTATCAGTACAAGCTCAGACTTAAGATATAATTATGGTGAATGGCAATAGGCTCGCCCTCCGTTACATGGGGCCTAAACATACCGGCGAACTGTGGCTATATAGTAAGTATACTTCTGCATAACTTACCAGTGTCATCGTAATCGAAAGAATAGTATAGGGACACAAATAGAGGTACCTCAATAAACAAATTCCTATATTTTTTTGTATGATAGAGAAACCAGAACTCAACATGATATTATATATAATACTTTTTTTTTACAAAAATTATAATGAAACACACTATGGATGGACAACGACTGAACGATTTATTTATAAAAAACTATTATTACAAAGGGATCATAGGTGGCGCTACTCGTTACATTTTGTTATACATTCTAACACCCCCACTTAACAAAATAATATACATCAAAATAATTATTTTCCAAAAAAAATTATTATCCTTTTTTTTTTTTATTTATCAAATAAACCAAACATTCCTAAGAAATTATAATGTTTTATTTTACATAAACCCTTAGTTAGTAGATCTGCGGGCATCTCTAAAGTGGACAAGTATTTAATCTTTACAATTTCACTAGCAACCTTCTCTCTGCAGAAATGATACCGCACATCTATATGTTTAGATCTTTTATGGTGAATAGGGTTGGCCGACAACTTATGGGCTGACTGATTGTCATTAAATATTGGTATAGGATAAGTTTCATTAGTTAATTCGAATAACAAATTTCGCAAGTATACAGCTTCTTTGCAACACTCCGAAATGCCCATATATTCGGCTTCCGTACTGGACAATGCTACAGTAATCTGCTTCTTGGTTTCCCAAGATATTGCACAATTTGACAGTCTAAAAAAATATCCAGTATAGGATCTCCTATCAATAACATTACTGGCCCAGTCTGCATCTACATAAGCTTCCAACTGACTATTACCACTAGCATTGAATTTTAAACAGAAAGATTTAGTTTTCTTTAAATACCTAAGAACTCTCTTTGCATATGCCCAATGTTCCTGATTGTAACAGTTATTAAACTGGCTTAAGAAATTTACAGAAAATACAATATCAGGACGAGTGAGCACAGCTACATACATAAGTGAACCAATCAGTTTCTGATATGGTAACTTTTTGTCACATATCTCACTTTTAGTTAAATTTATTCTAGGTTCAATTGGTGTCTCTGCGGACTTACAATCAGAAATATTGAATTTTAACAGCAATTCTTCAATATAGCTTTCTTGATCTAAAGTTATAGTACCATTATCTTTATCTACAACCACTCTCATGCCTAAACAATTTTTAATACATCCTAAATCTTTGATTTTGAATTTTGATGACAAGCTTTCTTTTAACAAAACAGTTTCTTTTACATTATTTGAAAATACAAAGAAATCATCTACATACAACGCAATAATGATCTTTACACCTTTATCAAATTTTGTAAACAGACATGGTTCTAGTTGAGATTTTTTATAACCTAAGGAATGCAACAATTCATCAACTCGTTGGTACCATGCCCTTGATGACTGTTTTAAGCCATAAATAGCACGTTTCAATCGCAAAACCTTGTTTACATCATCATTGTTACCCTGAAAACCTGGTGGTTTCATCATGTACACATTTTCATTAAGGAAACCATTTAGAAAGGCAGTGTTAACATCTAAATGACAAATATCCAAATTAAGATGAACTGCTAAAGCAAATAACAATCTCAAAGTAGAATGCCTCACAACAGGTGAAAAACATTCATCAAAATCAATGCCTGGTCTTTGGGTGAAGCCCTTAGCAACTAACCTGGCTCTGTATCTGACTTTATTATCATTATCAAGTTTACGCTTAAATACCCATTTACATTGTACAATTGTGCCACTGGGTGGAACATCAACTAATTCCCAAGCGTCATTTTCTTCGAATGATTTAAATTCACTTTGCATGGCTAATTTCCATTGTTCACTTTCCGATCCACTCAACGCCTCATCTAGTGATATTTCACTTGCACTTATTTCATTGGTTTGACCTACACTACCAAAACCATACCTATCAGGCTGCTTGCGGATACGTTTAGCAGGTTTCTCCACTTCAAAATCTGCCGGCAGCTCTGGCTGAGACGTGTTATCTTGCACAGGCTCTGCAGGTTCTGCCCCCTGCATATCTGTGGAGTCCTTAAAGTCCTCTTCATCTGTATCAGAACTTTCTTCTTTGAGACTTAGTACTTTTTTCTGTTCCTGATCTTTCAATGTTCTTTGCCTCATGTCCCCCACTTCTTGGGGACATTTTTCTCTTTCTTCCTTCATTGAAAAGATCTCATCAGCACCCTCACTAATATCAAAGTGTATCACTTCTTGCTTCTCTTCAATCCCCTCCTCAATCACAACAATATCTCTTGCTATACTTATGCTGTTATTGTTGGGATTGTAAACTCGATAACCTTTTACATTGTTTGAGTACCCAACAAGAATACACTGAGTCGCTTTTCTGTCAAATTTTAACCTTTTTTCTTTTGGTATGTGTACCATGGCCTTACTTCCAAAGATACGTAGATTACTGACATCTGGTTTAGCTCCGGTCCAGATCTCTATAGGTGTTTTGTTGTTTAATCCTGATGCGATTGATCTGTTTCGCAAATATACAGCAGTGTTCACTGCTTCTGCCCAAAAACGCTTAGACAATCCTGCATCGAATAACAAACACCTCGCTTTCTCTATCACTGTCCGGTTAAACCGCTCGCAGAGACCATTCTGTTCTGGTGTGTATGGACAAGTTTTTTGATGGACAATCCCAGCAGATTGTAAGAATTTTTCAAATTCCTTACTGCAGAATTCCGTGCCATTGTCTGTCCTGAACACTTTCATCTTCCTGCCTGTCTGATTCTCTACTAACGTCTTGAATGCCTTGAAATGTGAGAATACTTCATCTTTTGTCTTCAAGAAATATGTGAATGTCATCCGACTGTAGTCATCGACAAATAACAAGAAATATTTATTTCCTCCTATAGATCTGGCTTCCATAGGCCCACAAACATCTGCGTGTACGATCTCGAGAAGTTCCTTGCCTCTGTTGCCTACATGATTGAATGGCAACCTAGCTTGCTTTCCTTCACAGCACACAATGCAGCTTGTTTTACTGACCTGAGCCTTGTCCGAGTATGACATACCTTTTACAGCGCCATCTCTCATCACATTAAGATCATTGCTGTTCAGATGACCAAATCTTCTATGCCAAATATTTCCAGACACTGAAGTCAACAAACAATCTACTTGCTTGATTCTCAACTTATAAACACCTCCAACCAAATCTGCAGTCGCTACAAGTTCAATCTTTTGGTTATAAATATAACAGTGCTTTGCATCAAATGTCACTTTGTTTCCTTTGCTAATTAACTGGCTGACAGATAACAAGTTCGTAGCTAAGTTTGGCACATATAACACTCCCATCACTGTATTCTCGTGCTCGGTATCTCCAACAACTGTAGTTATCCTCACATCTCCACAGCCTTCAACAGAAACTTTCGTCTTATCAGCGATGATAATTTCTTGTACTTGGTGTTGATTTGTTGTGTTCAACAACCAGTCTCTTTTAGACGTTAAATGGCAGCTGGCACCGCTATCGACGTACCAATCCGTTTGATTGAAGTTACCGCTGAGAAATACTGCACTGAATGCATTAGATTCCTTGCTTTTTGGGATGTTTTCACATTTATTCATGAAATGCCCAAATTGTTTACATTTGAAGCATCTGACATTTGTTTTGACGTTTTGCGATGACGTTTGTCTATGCTGTTGCGTTTGGTTTTTATTATTTTTATTTTTCCAACCTTTCGTCGCAAATGCATTCTGCGTAGAACTCGTACCAACTTCACTTCCGTCCTCCATATCTAATAACTTTGATTTAATGGCGTCAGCTGTCAACTCAATACCTGAGTGTTCGACCGCCATGATCATGGGCTCAAATTTCTCAGGCAATCCTGCTAACAACAAGGAGCCGACCCATTCGTCACTTATTTTGAATCCTGTATTATTCAATCGCTGACTTGTTTCTAACAGTGAAGTCACATATTGAGACATGGACTCACAATTTTCTCTACGAATAGATATGAGGTTCCGAAGCAATCCGATGCGCCGCGTGTAGCCATTATCATCAAATAGCTTTTTCAGCTTCTGCCACAGTCCCATTGCAGTTGATTCACTCTTGATATGCACAAATAAACTTGGATCTATAGTTAAAACTATCTTAGCTTTTGCTTTTGCGTCATTTGGATCGCCGCCGGTCGTGATGCACTGTTGCATGCCTTCCAATACTAGATAGTTCTCCACAGCAAACGCCCAATCTTCATAATTTTCCCTACCCTTTAGCTTTGTAATGCTTGTAATAAGATTTGTCGACATTTTTGCACTATATTTCCACCAAAATTGTTATAACTTGCGTGATAGGCACATAACCTATAATGAAACACACTATGGATGGACAACGACTGAACGATTTATTTATAAAAAACTATTATTACAAAGGGATCATAGGTGGCGCTACTCGTTACATTTTGTTATACATTCTAACAAAAATCCTGAAGCCTTCGTACAAATTAAAAACAACCGCCTCATGTTTCCCATGTAACCGAAACAAAAAATAAAAAGCAATCGTCAATAATTTTCATTCGTATATTTACGGAAAACCAATATGAGTTCCCTAAAGCCGATCGTAAATTTTCACGCTTACAGAAACAAATATAAAAAATAAGTACTTTTGTGTATGTTTTTCCGTCGTATCATCTAGTATGCATAAAACCTGCAACGAGGGAGGCTGGGGACCGCAATCCTACTCCACTTCTTCATTGATTTTACAGGTACTAGAAGTACAATCGAGTCGACAATTGTAAGACATTTTTTAATCAACCGCAGAAAAAATTGGAGTCTAAAAGACAAATTTAAATTTATATTCTAGTCACTTAATTGACATTTAATTAGCTACTTCATGAAATGTTGAAAACTTTTGTCGACACAAAAGCTTGTTAAAATTCTTTAACAACCTTGCCTTTATAAAATACATCATGGAAACATGCAGAGCAAATATATTGCGTGGCGTATTAAGTATTAATTCATCATCGACCCAGTATAGTCCCACGATTGGGCACGGGTGTCTTCTCAGGATAAGATACTGTACCTATATAATTTGATTAAAGTAAAGAAATAGAACAAAGAATGTCCAGGGTTTTAAACTCAATCATACCCAAAAATGCAGATCAAAGCGTATAATTTCATTGCGGTCCTAATAACTCTACAATGTTAGTAATTTATAAAATTCCAATTAAGATTCCCCAACTTATATTAAGAGATAACGTGAAATATTAGGCGGTGTATTTTGAACTGAAATAATTGTACAGCTAAGGAATCTCCATACATTTTTATTCAAAATCGTCATCATAATAATGCATACTTTCGTTTATTTCTTCAGTCTCAGCATTTTTATTTCACTCAGTCCGTCTGCTATGCAACTACAGCTCTTAAAACATCAGAGAATACTGTTATAATTATCGCTTAATAATATTGTACATACATACATACCATCACGCCTGTATTCCCCGAAGGGTTAGGCAGAGGTGTACTAATGTACACCCACATTTCGCCGATATGTTTAAGTCCCATGTAATAGGGGGCGAGCCTATTGCCACTAACCGGGCACAAATCCAGACTCCGAGCTGCTACTTGGAAGTTCATAGAAAAACCCAATCACACTTTGCTCGACCTGGGGATCGAACCCAGGACCTCTAGCGTAGCAGTCGCGCTTAGGACCACTAGACTAATGAGGCAGTCCTTAATAATATTGTATCATATCAAAAGGATTATAGCAATGCCCCCTTTACCAAAAGCTTTTATACTTATTTGGATAGCAATCAAGCAACTTTGTCTGCAATCTTTTGAAAAATAATAGTACAATACAATGCTGCTAATCATGTGCCCACATGTACCGATTCAATTAAATTATTATTTGAATTTTGAAATATTTTTATAGTTATTTTGAATTAGGGTTCTTTTCGTAAAATATACTTTTATAAAGGTACCTTGTATTCAATCTCTCCTACGATCTTATGGAACAAGTTATTATATTTTTATATCAATTTAAGGGATTAGTAATTATTATAATGTAGGGATGTCTCTGCATTCCTAGCCTATTCTGTGTACAGAAATGTACAGTTGTGAAGATGGGAACTGTTACACCAAAGAAAGAATAGAGCCATCTCTCCTTATTTAACTATTTTTATGGCATTATTTTTTTAATGAAATGAGTTTTGTAGTTTTCTTATTCATGACGATGGCAAAAGGTCTTTACAATTTCAAGATTCAATCTTGAAAGTATCTTTCCCGGGTGTTTTTATATTTGGAACAGAATACTCCTTATGGCGGTTAAAAAAAAACAAATTCTATCTAAACGTCCAAAGGTTTATGTAATTTATCATTGCTTCTGGAACGAGCTTTATTATTTATATCATTTTAGTCTCAACTGAGAGTATTAAAGTAATAGAATTCTTAGTTTATCTACTTATTGTTCACATTATTACTGTTAAAATTCATAAATTGTCCCGGAAAAGGTTTTATTCTTGTAATTTAATTCACAAATTGAATTTATATGATTCAGACAGTTGACAATCAAATATGGCTCAAACTCAACATTACAAAAATCTCATGTCTCAAAAGCCTTGCTGTACCTAGCGATATTCTTTGAAGATAAATATAAAAGAGTTTTGTCAAAGGAGGATGAGCTTACGTTGTTACTTTGATAAGAACTTTACGGGCTGCCTATTGTGGAATGAAGCTGGTAGGAGTGAAGAGTTATAAAAATTACACATACTGGCAAACTTATCATGAAAGAAAACTAATCGTATTCATGATCGTACAAAAGGTAGTTATTAAATAATGTGACTGAAACATTTTAACATATTCTGAATAATATGAAGCTATACATAGCTATAATATTTTTATAAAATATATAAAACACTGCAATAGTTTATCTTTAAAACCTAGTACCTACCAACCACGGTAATAATACTATTATAAATAGTTTTATTTGCTGTTACTTAGAAAAAGATTATTTTTTTTTAAATTTCACTTCATTTTTGTTAAATATGTTAGTATATAAATCCCCAAAAAATCTTTTCTGCAAAACATTTCTATAATGAATATTGCTTGTATTTTTCGAACACATTATTCAAATGAAGTATTCTATTCAAAAGATAAAAAAAAAATCGGCCTTTGTTAATCGTAAATTTTCTTTGTTCTGTGTTATGTAATCTATAAATATAAATACAAAGAAAATAATAGCGTGTAGATAAGCTATCTAAACTTTCTCATACATAGTTTGTTCTTGGAAATTTATATTAAGATTATAAGTCGGCGTTGTCCGTCGGTAGCTTGTATCAAGTCCAGAATTACTTGGCCAGTATCTTTGGCCAACTTTAATGAAGTTTCCCTTTTATTACGACAGAGCCTTAACCCCAAGGATCTTTGTGTTTATGATCCTGTTATAACTTTAAAGAGATTGCACTGGCGTAGTAAGGGTTAATTTTTTATTTACGTCTTTAATGAGAATTGGTTATTTTGTTGTTTTATTTAAAGCACGTCTCGGAATAATCGCTTAACTTGCATCATGAGTGGAATCTCATTAAAGTGATCAAGGCTTTTTGCATCAAAAGGTTTTTATCTTCACTCAGTTAAAGCATTCCATGGTAAATCAAGCAAAAGAAACTCCGTTGGTATTATAGTTTTACCTACAGAAAATGCTGCCCCCAACTTACATTCCGCCCTCATATCGGACATAATGCGGAAATGCAATTTCCATAAATTTTACACCCTGTGAGCAGAGTCCCCATCCGAAAAGATTGAACGTGACCACATGATGGGTATCACAGCGACCTTAACTGCTGCGTTCTGCACGGATTTCAAAGGATAAAACTTTACAGCATTCAAAATACTATAAAATTCTTAAGAAACAACACATAAAATGAGAATTCTCAACTCTATAATTTGAAAAACATTTTTCATGAATGACAAATTTCAATGTGCATCCACCGGGACATACATTTTCATGAGAGTAACTGGGGAAGCGCGGTCGTAACAAACCAAATAAATTATAAAAAGAGATCTCGGGTAGGAGACAAGGCTTTTCTTGGGACAAGTCGTAAATTTAACGGTCGAAGGAATCCTTATTTCCCCCGGCTATTCACGTGGTTGAGCCAGCAAAACTATCTCCTTTATGAGTAATAGAAAAAGCCTGTTACCACTAAAATATTAACCGCTCCCACCGCCGCATAATTCCATTTCGCATAACGTTCAGCGTATTTTAAAAACTCTCGCGAATTGTAAGTAATTTTATTAACAACAAACATTTTTTTCATAAGCTAACAGCAAATGTTTTCCCAAATGTTACATTAAAATGAAACTCCGTGTGTAACTCCCTTAATTAACGCAGTCAATCTACCATTCGCCTCAGAAAGTGCTCCATTGTACAAAATTTGTAACGTAGTAAAATTCTTCGAGCGCAACAGAATTACCACGGAATTATGAGAATAATTTAATTAAGACATAACAGCACCTTTAATACCGATTAGTCACACGATCCGAGGTTTGGGCGTACTAGGTAATTTGAGATCTTAATGGGTTTACTGCGGCTTTGGTCATACCTCCTCCTCAACACTAACCAATCACGAGCGCCAAGCTTTGGTGCTTCGACGGCTTCACTGATTCATCAGTCATTAACACTTGGTGGTATTCTTGTGTTAATATAGGGTAAAACATGCAGTAACTGGCCACTTAAGCACCTTGGCCAGTTCCAGTCATTATAGATTCAATATAAATCCTTCAAATAATACTTCTGTGATATTGCTGATTAGAGAATAAAGCCATTTTTTTAAATAACATAATTAATGCAATAAAAATACAGTTTTTGTAATTTTTTAATATATTTTTCCAAAAAATATGAAATTTGACCAGTAATTAGCCGTCAAAATCAATAACTGGCTTAATATATTTCAGTTACTAGCCAGAACAAGAATTAGCTAAAATAAAAACAAAATTGAATCGTAGACCTATAAGAAAAATAACAAAACCATAAAAATATATCTTCTTCCATTACAAACACAAAAAACACTAAAAGCCCCAAAAATCTTGTTGCTATTGATTCATAAGACCATTGTCGCTTCTTCCAATACCCCAACCATATAATGGTACACTTACAACAATACGGTCTGGAATTATTTTGTATGGATATATTATAATGGGTTAACAAGCAAATCCCGCAGCGGAGAAACTAACATTAGAGTAATATTTTCTTTAGGTGAAGCCTTTTCGATTTCATAAGATTCTTGCTTCCTTCTTATGCTAGAACATTTCCTGTTTTGGGACAAATGCTAAACCCTGTTTCATCGCCATTAATAACGCGGCTCGGATGCTGTAGGTATAGCTTATTTAGCTGCTCCTCGTCAATATAGTATACCTCGTCTATTTAGTAGTAGTAGTGCCTTCTGGCATGTTTACATGCCCGATGACACGGGGGAGCACTCCCCTCCCGCAGAATATCCACGTCAAGTAGCAGTATGTATACTGCTACCGGAGCGCCGGGGCCCAATTCCTCCCTCAGTCAGTCCGTTTCCTAATCCTTTCTCCTTCCCTTCCCTTCTCCTTAAATAGGCTCGGCAATGCCTCTGTAACTCCTTTGGTATTGCAGATGTCCATTGGCGGTGATGACTACTTACCATCAGATAGCTTGCCTGCTCGTTTGCGGATTAATCCCATAAAAAAGAAATATATAAGTCCGAAATTCCCGAAACCACTTGCGCACCTGCGTCAGTGGTTTCAGGAAATTTGGAAACCCTTCTGATGTCCGCACAGAAATTTCAGGATGTCGTTTTAGGAACGCATTGAACCACACGTTACCCAGGTTATTTTGAAACGGGTTTGGTCTCGGTTTCCCTTTAAGATAGTCCTGAACACATGTCTTTATATCATCGTTTTTCTATCAATCATCATCAAATCCTTGCCTGGCTAAAGTTTACTTAAGCGATTTCTTCAACCTCTGTTAATACAGGATTTGGCCGGACTTAAGTTTTGTTTCAGGGTGTTTTAATTTAAATTGAATATGGCTCATCGGAACCCCAAATAATTTGGCAGCGCTGCGAACAGATCCTTCTTTATTGTAAACGAAATTGGCAGCTTTATCTATAGCTTTCTTCAAATATTGGCGTTTTTTAAACATACCTGATCATAATATATTTACGATGTGTAGGTAACTGGCCACCCAACTGGCCACCTATGCCAGTTACTAAAAAGACCTCACAAAAAGACACCAAATTTAGACACGCTATACTACACCTTATAACAATACATTTTATGTAACAATTTTGCAAAACAGGCGATTGTTTAATTTTGTCAGTAACTGGCATAGGTGGACAGTTACTGAAAATGTCTTATTTTTTATTTCAGTTATTAGCCACCCCATTAAAACTTATTAATTACCAATAAATCAAAACAATCAGTTTACTATAATGATATTTTACATATAACGTAAAATCTTGTTAATTTACCATAAAGTTAGCAAGTGAAAAACATGTTTAATTGATATTTTGAAATAAACACTTCTCTTACCGTTTTGATAAACATCCATATGGATTCAAACTTGTTCACCGACTTTCAAAATGTAACGAACTATTGGCGCTATGTTTTTAAGTATGATGGCGAAATTATAAACTTAAATGAGACTTAAAAGTACAAATAATATTAATAAAAGAAAATAGATGGCGTTTGGCGTCTCGGTTTCTTATTTTGGACAGTTTTAGCGGGACCTGGCCAGTTATTGCAGATGGCCAGTTATACCTAGTTTTACCCTACTTACGTTTGGCCATGCTATTCGATGTTTAATCTAAGTTTAATTTCACGTTTATAATAATCACTCATCATAGCCTTTGAAACAGAAGCTCGTGTCGGTAATTCAATGTATAATTTGCCCTTCATTAGGTCCATGCTTTGATCTCAGTTTGCTGGATATAAATTGTTTTGTTTTCCTGACAAATAACATCAGTCGTGTCAGTTACAAATGTCGGTTATTACTGGAATATTTATTATTTTTTTGCATGGAAAGAAGTCATTTATTTATTGTAGCGGAGTCTAAGACAAAGCGGAGCCTACCGACCGTCACAGCGGGCGTGCTAATAAGCCCCTTACGTCAGTTGACTCAAAGCTAGTATTATTTTTCTTAAAGATAGCATTGCGGGAGTTTTCAATGTAATTGCCCCGGTTTCTTCAAGAGGCTGACAGCTCAAAGGCCAGTCTGTGACGTGCTCATTGTCGGAACGCCCACGGTTTACCTTATTCAAAGTTTGCTGTTTTTTCTTCTTTAAATATTCACTGGGAGTCAGTTGGGTAATACTTGGTTATAAGTGTTTTATTTGTCGTATTTTGCGTAAATTTTTAGGTCTCAGTACTTAATACTGAGGCTTTGTTCGCTCTCGAATATTTTATTTATATTTAACTTGACATAAACTGTTGAACATTTTCTTCACTGAGATGTTATATAAATGTGAATGAATGCATTATTTCTTATACTTTAAAATACCAAAAATTTGCTTACCTACAGTGTTTTATTATAAAATTGTAGGATACCTTCATATTATATTTATGGTTCATCGGAACCGCGTACTTTCAGTCCTCCAATACTAAATGTTCCAATAGTCATAAAACTAAATTGTGGTTGTAAAATCTTGTAATTAGTGAAACTAATGGTGGTAATCGACTTCCACATGAAAATTACAATCATAAACTTTTTTCCATCGTAAAGCCATTAAAAGCTTTCATAAAATTAAATTGTTTTGATGATTTTACAGAAACTTAATAATATGGGAATAAACAATCCATATATTTGGCTTATGTTATTAATGTTATGGATTCATTTTGTTCGTATTTTCTTAAGAAAATCGTATGACAAAAAAGGACAAAACGTGAGACCATTCTTTCCTCTTGGGTAACCTGATATTGCTCATTCAGTTGTTTTCTGGCTGTTTGGGTATAAGATTACAAGCAATTTATTTCAATATGGCAATCGAATTTACGAACGCAGAACGCGAACAATCCGAGTTTGTTTAAGAAGACCATTTTATAGTCGACCAACTTTTGTTTTATTTACAATCCCTTTCTTTTTATAATTAGTATATTGCATGCATATGCAGTCCTAAAACGTATTCGTACTTAATTGTCGGTTTTGATACAGAACTCAGATGAAATAAAAAGTTAACATCCAACTTTGTGAACAAGGAAGTGAGGCTGGATAAAACTACGCCTAACGGTGTACAACACACAATTACACGCACACACGTATACCGAAACTACGCCTTATCATGTCAGTCGAGCTATCTAGGTATCGAAAGCTCGACTGACAAGATAAGGCGTAGTTAACTAATACTTATGTGCGTGTAATTGTGTGTTGTACACCGTTAGGCGTTGTTTTAGCCGGCATCACTTCTTTGTTCGCAAAGTTCCATCTTTACTTTTTATTTGATCTGAGATACGGAAATACAAAGCTTTTTTCCAATTATGTTGGGTTTGGCTTCCAGTCTAACCAGATGAGTTATCAGTATGTTACACGAAGCGACTGCCATCAGACCTCCGCACAGTGGCGTAGCTAGGTAACCAAAGGTCCTGGGGCAAAAAATCAACTAGGGCCCCAACTAAACTATTTAAAATCAACTAGGGCCCCAACTAAACTATTTAAAATCAACTAGGGCCCCAACTAAACTATTTAAAATCAACTAGGGCCCCAACTAAACTATTTAAAATCAACTAGGGCCCCAACTAAACTATTTAAAATCAACTAGGGCCCCAACTAAACTATTTAAAATCAACTAGGGCCCCAACTAAACTATTTAAAATCAACTAGGGCCCCAACTAAACTATTTAAAATCGTTTGTTCCGTATTTGTGACTGCCTCGTTAGTCTAGTGGTCCCAATCGCGACTGATACGCTAGAGGTCTTGGGTTCCATCCCCAGGTCGAGCAAAGTGTTATTGGGTTTTTCTATGAAATTCTCAGTAGCAGCTCGGAGTCTGGACATGTGCCCGGTGGATGGCAATAGGCTCGCCCCCTATTACATGGGACCTAAACATACCGGCGAACTGTGGGTGTACATTAAGTACACCTCTGCCTAACCCTTCGGGGAATACAGGCCTGATGGTATGTTATGTTGTTCCGTATTTGTCGTTTTCAAAATTCGACGTACTCCAGATTTGTCGGTATCCAGATTCGTTCGTTCGTTGCAGGGAGAGTCCGAGGGGCCCCTTGAGCTTGGAGGGCCCGGGACACTGCCCCGTCTAGCCCACTGGTAGCTACGCCACTGCCTCCGCAACTCAATTTCTAGACAACACTGATATTCGAAGGATAGACTGGTTGTCAGGCTTTTTGAGCTTCTGACTACCACTCATTATTGTCATAGGTACGTATGACAACTGGCACCGACGGCTTTAAGTGCTCTCCGAGGCACGGGGGGGTCTCGATATGTTAAGAATGGTCACCCATCCACAAACTGACTGCGGCAGACGCAGCTTAACCTTGCTGATATGTTGATCAGCGCAGTTATAGCGTAGCCACGAGCCCCCATACATACCATACATACATAGATGTTTTAATATTACAAATATCTACGACATAATGTCAATTGCTGATTTTTCGCTATGGCTAAGACTCAGTTCGCCGCTATTTTTAGGTTCCATGGACCTACTTAATATGAATTATATTAATCCTACTTTAAACTGCCTCTGAAGTCTAGTGGTCATTATCGCGACCGTTACGCTAGAGGCAGTAGATTCGAACCCAGTGTTATTGGGTTCTTCTATAAAATTCTTAGTAGCACGTCGGAGATTGGATTTGTGTTCGTTCTCAGATCAAATAAAAAGTTAAGAAGGAACTTTGCGAACAAAGAAGTGAGGCCGGCTAAAACTACGCCTTGCCGTGTACAGACACACACACGTATACCGAAACTACGCCTTATCTTGTCAGTCGAGCTTTCGGTAGCTGGATAGCTCTACTGACAAGATAAGTATAAGTTTTATTGAGAAGTAAAGGTCAAAGGGTGTCGCATCTTCGGCCTCCTTCAACTTTATTCAATAAACATTCCCAACTTTAAGTTATATAACTCCAACAAAAGACTCTATCTAAACTCCTAGACCTTTTTGAGACGTTTTTCGAGAATATCGGTTATCGGTACAATTATCGATGGCGGGCACTGGCGGCCGCGAGATTGCAATCTTCAAATAGGTTGGTTTAATCCACAGATTTATGGGTCCAGCTACCACACTTTAATCCGTTTACTGTGAAAAACCAACTCGGATTTACTTCGTAAAAATTCTTGCTTTGTGTTTTCCTTGAACGGGTGTTTTGTTTTTAGCTATCGAGACATTTTGCAGTCCATCGAATTTCACTTAAGCGATATCGTCATCTTTAGTAACTTTGGCACCACACCTTAAATAGACATTCAGTGCTAAAAAAAATATTTTGTGTGTTCATGTTTTGTGAAGATATTTCAAGTACCTACGATAACGAAAAATTCTTTATAATACTGTAGAGTTAAGACTACAGTATTAATTTATGCATATTTATTCAATACTAGTCATTTTCCATGGTTTCACTGTCTCAAAAGGATTTACTTACCAACCTCCAGCAATACAACTGCGAAAATTTGGCCCAATTATGTGCAGTAATTTTTGCGTGATGCATGTATATACAGACAGATCAAATTTTTTTTTTTTATAAATCTGCCTGTTACAATTTTATATCAGATTATTTAAATTATTTTATTTTACTTACAGTAAAAGACTTACAGGAAAAGACAAATTACTTACAGTATTTGATGTAGTAATGTATATAGTCATATACAAATAATAAATCCATGACTAAAACCATATACCTTACGAGAACTGTAGTCTAATAGTAGAGGAAACCCAGGCCCAGCCAGTAGGACAATTTATCGGTTTATGATAATGATGAAATGAACGCAATTTTAGGATCTTCTCGTTGTTTAGAAAAATGAACTCAATTAACCACGTGACGATCACTGTTGCTTCTCCAAATCGAGGTCACACATTTTATGATGTCCATCATGATCGTCTTACATGGAAATGATCTTATGGCGCCCATATTTAGCTGTCTTAACGAATGTCACAATTAAATCCAATCAAAGTAATTAGATTCATTAGTTTCAACTAACATTCATCACTATGTTAAACTATATAATTTGATATAGACACAACTTGACTACTTTTTATAATGGTCAACATTTTTTTGCGGCTGAGTGGCAATAAAGATTAGATACACTTCTACTTTTTTATTTAAAAAAAGCTCTCTGTTTTTGGTCTGTTAATTCCGCTACTCGATGTTCTCACTGAGATATCACTAATAAGTAATATAAACATAAAGAGATGAGTTAGAAGTCTTGTTTATACAAAAAAAAACATGGAAGAAGAAAACATTGCAGTTAATTTAATCAGTAGGACAAGCTGGAATTTTATACTGGAAAAACCTAGTAGAGATACGTATGCTTTCTTATTTTATTTCAAAAGTTTCAACAAATTGTTTAAAGTTCGGTTGATTTTATTGATTTGTATTTTAACTAGCAGTCAAAACCAATTTTGATTTTACCAGTCAATATAAGTTTTAACATTTACCTACTTTTAACATCCAGTTAAAAAATTATACGTTATATAATTATCCAAAACCGTCCAAAAAATGTATGTACCTTAGTGTAGGCAAGGTTCGAATAAAATATTTTGTATGGAGAGTAACCAGATGCATCGCCCTTAAGAAGGAAACTGTTTGCGTTTATGGTTATTATGATTAGCATTCATTATGTTTGTCCGGCCCCTGATTTAGTGGCTTATTCCTATTAGAGCTAACCCGTTTGTTTGTTTGGCACTGGCGGGATTTTATGGTATAGCATGTGAATTTTTTGGGTGTATGAATTTAATTATTCCCCAAAACTGATAGTAGGGGTCAATAATTAGAAGTAATTTTTATAGAGGTTAATTTGTTTCGAAAATAATTTTAAAATTGGAAATTACCTACCTACGTTATAATATAACGTTTAACGTTTGTAACGAAAACTTCCAATTTTAAAATGAGTAAATATTATTTACTCATTATTTTGAAAAAAATACAACATTCACGAATCAATATAACAAACCTAATAATTAATAAATTTTTTTACACTTAAATAAATATACCATCACGCCTATATCCCACGGAGAGTAAGGCAGACCAACAATTAAACATTGCTTCAATTCGCACCCAACATAGTTACCAATTTAGTTTTCCGACATAAAAAAACAGGCAAATAGGTTTGACACGTCTCTAAAAAAAGTTCAATCTGTCCAAATCGCCCAAAATACTCGTCTTATGTACCTACATAACTATATTGTACAACTTGGTATATTTGAAAATTCCCGTTTCAGTTTTATTTACAGAGTTGCAGCTGCATCGCAAATCGCGAGGCCGTAATAAAAGCGTATGTGGGTGTATAAAAACAAAGGCAATAGACGAATCCCAGATCAATAGTGAGCGAAAATTACGCTTTAGATGAATGCGGGCAAAATTGAAAATGTTTGCCGAACCTACCGTAGGATTAGAAGGATCGAGCTGCTATTGGACGCTGTTATTGGAATATGGTGATTTTTCGGGGCTTTTTATTCGTTTTTAGAGTATTAATGATTCGCTAACGTCCCAATATGCTGTTGGGCCGTAAATAGCTTGTGTTCGAAACTTTGGTTGCTGGATTCTTGAAACATCGTTTTGATCGCTAAGCTACAAAATAACTACGGCTAAGTAATCAATTTCAGAGATTAACTGCCTAACCCTTCGGAGATAAAGGCGAAAAGGTATATCATGTTAAGCTGTGATAAGAAGGTTCGTTAAGGGTAATGTGAATACTTACCAAGGATACACTGGTACGAGTATATGTGCCGAAAAAATATATTTGAAACCACTAATAGTTTTGGCCGTCCATAAAATAAATAATGTACATCTCATACTCTCATCATATTGTTCATCTTACCCAAAATGTTTCAATAAAGATTCTCACCGATCACCAAACAAACAATTTAATTTCCAAAAATACGCCTTCAGCTGCTTGCGTAAAAACAAAACACGCACTAAGTACCGGTGTGGTATAATTCTGATGACTTAATAAGACCCAATGTCCAGAGGTTAACAAGAAAATTACATGAGTAAAACCTACCTCCTTACAGAGCAGAGCTGAACAAACAGAATGTTGTAATTATTTTATGTAGAGCAATTTAGTTGTTTTTCGCAAAAAACGCCGCTTATGATCCTAAATTACGAAGGAAAAAGTTGGACACAGCATATTGTGTTGAGGTACCTACGTTTATATTTTTGTTCGGGGTATTTTATGGAATGCAGGTTTTTATTGGTACTACAAATAGCGAGCGAGTAACTAGCCACAAAAAATATACATAATAATAATATATGTAATATTATGTATATTTTAGTACGTACGTACGTACTTAGTCACAAAATTCAGATTTTTATTTGGATTTTACTTTAATTTAGTCGTTTTAGAATCTATAAGCAGACCATTATCACCAACCAAATCCAATTAACTCAGGGGCCAACTCAGCTCCCTTGTATACCTGAATAGATTAAGATAAATTTTACAAACGATGATTATTTTATATCCAATTCAGTGGCTGTCGTCTTCGATTCGTCTATATAATTATTTTCTTCCGCTTAACTAGCGACGAACAAAGACAATCTGACAAGGTGGGTACTGTTTCTTCGACCCGAAGCGTTGTCCCGTGAAATTGACAGATGTTCAAAATAATAACAGAAAGTTACAGTCCAACGGCTACGACTGAACGTAATTGGGTTGCCAATGGCCTTAAATCAATTATCAAAATAACAAAAATGAACGAACAAAAAGTTTAAAATTCGAACATTGAAATTCGGTGATTGAAAAATAACGTAATTTATACATCTATTACTTCTTTTGTTTTATTTTCATCCATCTAGTTTTTCAAGTTAAAATTCATTTATGTAACGTAGATCAAAGATTTACTCAGCAAAATAATTATCAGTTCACAAAAAGTAGTTAGCAGAGCATGGTTTCGATCCACGGACCTCTGGGTTATGGGCCCAGCACGCTTCTACTGCGCCACTATGCTTATAAGAGTAAATGGTGAAATGTGTCTACTGTTTGCTGGTGTAATGCATAAACAGCAAAATATGAATATAGGGATTTTACAATTTTGTTGAAATGCAAAAAGAAACCTTAGCAGAGCATGGTTTCGATCCACGGACCTCTGGGTTATGGGCCCAGCACGCTTCCACTGCGCCACTCTGCTTATGTCAGTATCATGCAAAATATCCTTAAGTTTTACTTGAGCAACATGTTTTCAAGTATCGATATGCTGTTCTTTTATATTGAAAAACAAGCGTCTTTAACCCTGCGTTACCACTGACGACAAAACATGTTGCAAACATCTTACTCTCAAAGAATAGTGGGATAGGTAGTTGTTTAAAACATGTTTTGTCAACAGTGGAAACGTGGGGTTATAGTATCAGTGTCAACTATACGATACGATACACGTATCTTTAGGTATTTCTCGTTTATATGGAATGCCGGTAAAGTCCTATTTATAAAAATAACTAATCTTTGTTTCAAAATTACTACAGTAATATTAACTATTTGGGCTAGTGCTATAATATGGCAGAGTTCCAATACAGAGCTCAATATTTTATGGATACCTAAAGCTTCAGTAAGATCTTATGAAAGCGACATTTCGCGTTTAACACTTATAAGCAGAGTGGCGCAGTGGAAGCGTGCTGGGCCCATAACCCAGAGGTCCGTGGATCGAAACCATGCTCTGCTAATGTTCTTTTTTAGTTTTAAACAACATTTCCTAGTACCAATATTAAGTAAGCGCTTGCTAGCTACATAATATTTTGCTGTACGTATTCTCAACTACACATAATGGAGTAATATTTCGTCATGTGCTCTTATAAGCAGAGTGGCGCAGTGGAAGCGTGCTGGGCCCATAACCCAGAGGTCCGTGGATCGAAACCACGCTCTGCTATTAACTTTTTGTATTTTATACCTCTTTTGACTATGTATTTTAAATATAAAGAGTGAACTTAACATACATACCATCACGCCTGTATTCTCCGAATGGTTAGGCAGAGGTGTACTAATGCACACCCTTCGTTTCGCCGGTATGTTTAGGTCCCATGTAATAGGAGGCGAGCCTATTTCCATTAACCGGGCATGAATCCAGACTCCGAGCTGCTACTAAGAATTTCATAGAAAAACCCAATAACACTTTGCTCGACCTGGGGATCGAATCCAGGACCTCTAGCGTCACAGTCGCCCTTAGGACCGCTAGACTAATGAACTGTCTGTGAACTTACGTGGATTTAATTAGTTTCTTTTTGTAACGTAAGGTATTTATTTCAACATCGTAAATACCTATGGGAAACTTAGAACTTCTTTTTTCAACATGTGTACAAAAACACCCGCTTTTTCAAATGACCGTTTACATGGAACTAATTTTATAGGGACAACAGAAGGTGCCGGCAATTTTATTAGACTAGTGCAACAATAGTTTATGATTCTTCGGGATGTTTGAATAGGATGACGTAATAAAATTCAAGGAAGTAAAAGATACCGCGATATAAGTTGCGGAGGTTTGTTTGTGCATTTTATTGTATTGTCCATGATTCCGGCAAGTCGGTTTTTGCGTGGCCGAAGCCGCCACGTTACGTCAGGGGGCATCATTATTGAATCGTCTACGTTGCGACCACCCGCGTGGGACACACGGCCTTGCACTTGGAGGCACTTGTGTCAGGCCCCTCCGAATATTCGCAAGAATCTCAACAAAAAATGCGAAAAGATTGGCAGATATAGGTTAAGGACGTCTGGCTTTAAGCAACTGTGTACGACAATGATATATTTTAGTGAACTTATCTGCCTCATTAGTCTAGTGGTCTCAAGCGCTACTGCTACAAGAGGTCCGGGGTTCAATTCCCAGGTCAAGCAAACTGTTATTGGGTTTTACTATGAAATTCTCAGTAGCGGCTCGGAGTTTGGGTTTGTGCCCGGTTAATGGCAATTAGGCTCACCCCCTATTACATGGGACTTAAACATACTGGCAAACTGCGGGTGTACATTAGTATACCTCTGCCTAACTCCTCTGGGAAAACGTGATGGTATGTTATTTTATGTCATAACTGTTTTTGACTAAAATATAATTTTAAGTATGTACCTAATACTTTAAAACTTTTAATGGTCTTCTAAGAGAAAAACAAAAGCTAGTAGTGGCTCCAATGACATTCGCTTTGTCATCACTGTTTGACGCACATGTTAACTTCGTCTAAAAATCACTAAAAACAGTAAAGTCGACTAATACGTGATCTTTGCGACTGTTCTTACTTTCACTGGAAACTATTTGTTAATCGTTCTATTGTGGGGTCCGCCTTGTGTGTCCTCGGTCAATCTAGTCGGTGGTCTTCCAATTCTGCTAACAATTAGTTAAAAAGAAATTCGAAGTATCTAATGCTTGTGGGCCGCGTATCCAGTGAATCCCTGCCGTATTCGTTGGTGGCCGCCGCCGGGACTATTCCAAATATTTCACAAATTGCAAGATTGTTCGAAGCGCCACGACATCACGACGCGATACGGCGATGAACCATGGAAATGTCAAAGATCGATCGTTTAGCGATACGATTAGTTTATGTCTGGAAGAATATCATGGAGACTTTTTATAGCAACGTAGGATATTTTTTTCCTTTAATTACTTTACTTTTAGTGTATAAAAGTCAATACGGATAGTTAAAAAAAAATATTCATCATAACAAGAGGTTTTTGTTAACTAAATTCCACCTTATACGCGAAGTCCTTTCTAAACTTTCTAAGAACGAGAGAAAGAACATAATTAATGAATTTCCTTGAAACTTTGCTCAAACGTTTCAGTAAAGGCACGTGCATAAAAAGTCTCAAGTGAATAGTTTCTTTTTTGTGCTTTATGAGTAAGTAAATTAAAGCAGAATTTATCAAAACTAATAAAAAGGAAATGTGAGGAATCGTGTCACTTATAAAGGTCCTACAGAATAAAATAGAAACGCCTCCACTAATCGTAATTTTTACATATTATGAACATTTTAAATCGGAGTTAATTAAATTTAGAAATGGAATCGGTATCGGAAAGTTTGTATGGAGACCCTGCAATACCTCACACAATGATACAATCAATTAGTTTTGACGAATAAGAACACTCGAACTTGAACAGAATATAATCGAGAAGTTCAGGACAATTTTGCTAATTCTATATTATATGATGGAAAAACGTAGGTATCTTAATAAAAGTAGGGAGAGAAAATGAAATAAAAAGATAGGATCTATACAACTTATTCTTCCAATGTCAGCCTTTTTGTTATCTGTTTTTCCAAGGTATCAATTAATTGTTCTAGTTCTTGCTTATCTGTGAAAATTCATATTTAGTCTAAATACACTGTGACTAGCTAAACAATCGATCTATGGATTGGAAGTTATGAAGCGTCGCCTCTGGTTTACGTTAATGGTATTATCAATGTTATTTATGTTATGATCAATAAGAACCGCTACTTCTTCTGTATTAGAGATCTATGTACCAATCCATGCTTTCATTGACCCCTGGCTGAATATACTTAGAAATTCCAGATATACCTATTCTTAAAACAAAATAAAACAGAGACACATTACGTAACTGTTATACTAACTGAACTAGATCTCACCATAATCTCTCACATGCGATACACAAATACAACGTTCGTAATAAATAACAAAAAATAACCAATAACGATGCTTGTTCTTGTCTACTGTTCAAGATTCCTAGCCACAGCTTCATTACACCGTCTAAATAATGACTTCTGATGGAAGTTTTCAATAGTCCAAGCTCGGAATAAATCAAATAACTCCGTTGGATTTGCTGTCGTTGGCAAATGTGTCTTCATTCATGACGGTGGAGCGGGACATTAGAATGGTATGGAGATGAAAATCATGGGGACAGTTTTAAAAACTTATTATTAACATAGATTTAACACGTTTGTATTCTGCGAAGGTTTATATCAATAATTCGCGGTATCAGTAGGTCGGGTTGAGCCTATTTGTATTATTCACTACTGAACGTAGGCCTCCCCCAAAGTGCGCCAACCGTCCAACTATTGGCATTTACCGGGTACAAATTCAAACTATTAGCTGCTACTGAAAATTTCATAGATAAACCTAATAACACTGCTCGAACTGGGAATCAAACCCGGGGCCCCTAATAAAGCAGTGGCGGTTAGGACCACTAGACAATTGGATCTTGAACATAATTATTATATTAGAAAAAACCTCATTATTTTTTCTAATATAATAATTATGTTCAAGATCCAATTTCATTTATTATAATATTATGTTTTCCTTTCAGGTTTCTGCTGACACGCTAAGCAGATAAGGTATGTTATTATTATTTTCCATTTAGAAAGATTACAATGAGTTATTAAGAATTGTGTGCAACATAAATTCTGTTGTAAACAAAATATGTAATTATTTTAAACCAATATAATAAAAATCTATAAAAAATTATGAACGGCAAAATAAAGTCATGAATTCAAGTATTCAACCCTTAAAAAACTAGCCTGACTTTTTACCCGCGCATCTATAACATCAATCTTTAAACACGCGTCATGAAAAATACATAGCGTCGTCTCTTTTCTAAAGTTTCCAGTCATTGTAGCAACTCCACGGCATTTTTTTCCATGACGGACGCGGACAGGTTCGAGCAAAAATAGTCTGGACTGTGATCGGGAACGTACCGCGGGACAATACATTCATTATTGAGATGAGAGTGAACACAGCTGCACTAGTCGCTACTATGAACGCGTTCAAAAAGCTGGATATTAAACCTCGTACGGTTTTGTGAGAAGCCCTCTAAGTACTTGCATGGTTGTTGTTGAGTTTAATACTTAATATTTTAGGTACTTATATAAGTTGCTGTGACAGTGTTAGGAATCGTTATATAAGAATTTAGAGAGTTTTGTTAGTAATAAACGTGGTTATGAGCATTTAGGTGGGTGAATTATCAGCGGACGAAACGTGTCGTTGTTTTTGCTGAGAGCCTTTTTATTCGCTTGTTGTGTCTATCAAAGTTATGCGATTTTTGCCCACTTTTAACTGTAGTATCAATCGAAGTAACAGATTCGTGCCATTAATAGTCGTTTCACACTGGTCTATATCAATTGGAACATAATTTAAAAGTCATCAGTTCTTCATATTTTGGCTCAGTACCTATGCAGCCAGTCTTTTTCTTCATCTGTCTTCATTACACGGCAATGTTTTTGTGGCCAGTTGGTTCGAAAAACAAATACCAGATAAGGCCCACTGGATAAATAGGTAAAACATGCAAATTCTAACGAGCATAAAATAAACTTTGCGTTGTAACTAATAGAATTCTTCTTGTAATGTAATCTCAAACATCGATAATTTCCCATTCAAAAATATCTATCTAAATATAACCTTAGGAATATCCGAAACATTTCTTTATCTCGCAATACAGGAACGTCATTCTATCGGCAAGCGATCTCCGACCAAAACGAAATAAAAGCCAAAAGATCACCGTTCGCGACCAAAATAGTATTGGACTCTATTCAAAACTCTTTGGAATTACTATACTATTTGTTGCATCGTCCATTCAGTAAGTCAACGCGTCACACTAATTTGTAGCTACAAAAATTCGACAGTTATTAGACGAATATAAATTTTTAACGTTACGTCAAGTTGTGGTGTATGTTTACATTTAATCCACTGGAACGCCAATGGGCTTAGTTATTTATTACAGATATTAATTTTGATGATTTGAAGCAAGCATTTAAACATGGTGGTTATTTGTAGAAGAAACGTTTTAGACATTCAATGCTTATATTTTATTAGTTTACAAAGCGGGAAATGCCATCCACATATTAAATTGATATTATTCATTTTTAATAAACAATATATATATTCCGTTAACTTATATTTTTGGGTAGGATACGCTAGGTCCAAGAATGTAAGTAGTAACTAAAATCTATATATAAACAACTACAGATACTGATAATTGTATACTGAAAAAATACATGATATAGAATAATATTGTAGTAAAATGATTTCCGCCATAAAACCTCTTCATTTTACCTAAGACCGGAGATAAATATAACAAAAGAAATAGTTATTCTACGTCTCACGTGACTGACTGAAACAATAGCTTAAGATAACCTATCTATGTAAGAAATAGATTTTGATGTAAATATTTTAAATATCGAAGACAAAAATATTGAGCTCTTACACTATTTCTTAAGCTATACATTTTGAGAAAAGAACAACAAAGACAAGACAAGAAAAAAAAATCGAAGTCGAAGTCGTGCCTCGGATGTTATGTCCAGGCAGGGCACCACTGACATTCTACACATTAATTACGAACGAAAGGCAGACCACAAACTTTAAACAAAAGGTAATACACTCCGCACTTAATCTGATTCGTATTATTGCAGTCGTAACGCAACATTCCCCTGGATTTATTACAAAAGAGCTGTTAAGAGCGTTTTACTCTGGAGACGGCATCGGCAGTTTTGATCAGCAAAATGAAGCGTTAGAATGTTTTAAACGAAACATGATTTATCAAAGCGGCCCGTGGTTAAGAGCAAGCATTCGCTTTGATGCTTACGCGAAATGTAGCTTCGTGCAAAATTGTATTCTAGTTTCACACGCAACAAATGTGCTCATTATCTGATGAACTTTGCGAAGCGGCGCGTTGAAGCTATAGACTAGGCAGTAAATCAGATGTGTAATGTCATATTAATTCTCGATTGCTTTTTCTTTGATTTGACATCACTAAAATTAAAACGTCGAGTAATAAATTACAAAGACAATGAAAAGGCGCCAGAAACCATATGCTGAATTAAGCTTTACACTAAGCTCAACACTAGAGGCGTCAAAAGACGTCACGTTTTCCAAAAAAATCAAACTAATATCATTACAATGCAGCATATAGCTAGACTAAAGAAAGGGCTTTCAAAATATTTTAAAAAGAACAACATTTTAAATTGACAATTGGCTCTATATTTCAATCCGATTTCCTGATCCGTTCCACCTCATTAGTAAGTAATACAAATAAATTACAATACCTAAACTAGATCCCCAATCACTCCTCCATAAACCAACTCCACAACAACAAAGGCAATAAAGGATGCAACAAAAAACGCCATACATAACGCTCGTAAATTGTTGTTCACCTCTGGGCATTGTTGGTCTGTGTCCCCTGCGTGTCGTCGCGGTTCGATCCCGATCGACATCGTATATAGGAGCTTCGATGCTCTGTATTGCCTCTCTCACTGATATCATTAATGCACAACGGGAGATTGTGTTGCGCAATCAAAGTTAATTACCATTGCTATAAGTACGGTTACATTTTGCGATGTTGTGCAAAAAATTGTGTTAAATTTAGCGGCGGAAAGTGTAAGGGTTTAATTTATGGTATAATTAAATAATTTATGTAATTTATTTCTAATTTATTGACCGCATTAGTAGACCGCATGGTGAACTACAGCCTAATGTTTCAGATTCTGAGAGGAGACCCGTGCTCAGCAAAAGGACGATTTAGGTAATGAATTGTGGGTTTATAATTTAGTTTATTACTAAACTTACATAACACTAGGTACAGTCCTTATTTCCAAGAGGTATTCTTAATCTTTATGAAATTTCACGTTTCCTTCCGTTGAAAATGAACTATTCCTGCCTATTCATGCATATTCCACATTCCTTACACAGTGATCAAATCTTAATATGAAACTGTATGATTCTCAAAACGTTTTTCTTTCCCTAAACGATTTTCTACAAACAATTTCGAAGTATTATCCACTTTGAGTTAATTTGGCACAAAGTGCCTTTGCCCCAATTTAGTTAACAGTAGTATAATTTTAATAACAGTGGCTTCAAGTCTTAGATTAGGTTAGCATGTTTTTCTAAATGCTTGCGTTTCAATAATGAAAGTCAAAGTCAAGCAAAATGTAATTTGCGCAAACTGCTCGAAGGCAGTTAGAATTAGATCGCGAACGATTTTAAAACTTACTTCCACTTAATGATGTTCAGCTGAGCACAACATGCTCTTCGAATGGAAATTGTGCCGAATTACGTAAATTATCTCAAATTATCGTCTGACCGGGATACTGTGGGTGCTACCTATCATCAACGGGAAGCATTAAGGCCTGCCTTGGGGCAACCCGTCGCGTGACAGCAGCGAAATATTAATAATTATGATAAGTAATTACGGTCGATCAGATCCTTACAGGCGCACGATTCTTATTTTATGCAAATAAGGTTTAATATGCCAAAAATTTGAATAGGTTTTTTATGTTAAGCGATTTTAAATTGTGCTATGAATTTTATGTTGAAATCGTTAGTTGTTGCAAGAATATTAATAAACAAGGTATTATTGATCGAGACAGAAGTAATCTGTGGTGAGCTTTGCAAAAAAAAACTTCGGCTAGTAATTTCAATTCAATTCCATTCGTTATTACATTCCATAATGTACCTACATTTAAATTAAAACAGACGGTAAGCTTAAAACTAAGGATCAATTTATCATGGACCCTGTTGGGCACAGAATAGTACAGTACCTACGTACGTAATTTTAAGTACATACGCCACTAATCATCGCTAACTTCTGAAAGGTTAAGCTGCACTTGCAATGGTTAAACTATAGATAGGTGATCATTTTTAGTACACAGACACATTCAACATAATACCTATATACTGAATACATTAACCCAATCCGAACACGTAACACAAAGACGTGACACAAAGCATTGAAAAGTTGCATATCTGTGGACTTTTTTACTTAATGCATTAAAGAATCAACTGCATAATATTTTGACTTGTGCCACTTTGAAATCAGTCAAAGAAAGATTTTAGGTACTTACACTTTTCACACGCAAAGACTTACGCATAAATTGTATCAGCACAATGCGGTTTTAGTTTTCACTTCACTCGTATAATATTTTATTACATTCTTCGAAGAATATTAACGATACTTGTAATTCTAAATATAAATGTATATTCCCATAAAATTAACAGGTTGAAACAAGAAACTATCAAAGAAATCTGAATAAATTGTAATCAATATCGACACTCACATAATGCTTACTATAGATGCTTAGCCCTTTGATACGATATCTAATATTTTTATTTGTGTGGTCTAAAACGTCATTATGTGACGAAGATTTACTTACAGCGTGCCGGCCGCACGAGGATTATGGACCCATCTCAAATTTTAAAAGAGAAAAAGTTTAATGTAAAGATCACTGACAAATTTGTAACAGAACAATGAATCGGATATTAAAGTATCCTCTTTCATGACACGGGCGAGCGGATGGGTTGGTTAGGACTCGACCATAGTGCCATAGGAGACCGAATTATCATAGGCGATAGTAAACTTCATACAGTATTCAAACTATTACATTCAACTATTACACAAAATAAAGTAAACCGAGTAAACACAGTTTATTTTACTTGCTTAGATAGGTTTGGAGATACGTTTCATTGTCTGTATACCTTTATCCAGGAGCTAAATTTACCTTGTCGCTGGAACTTTAAAGCTATACTAAATTAGTACAAAGCACGTACCAACCGTGCGTGACATCTAGTAGTCTCCAGCAAGATTACAGTCGTTGTGGAATAACTTAGCTGCGCTGAACTATCGACGGCGTCCTTCGACCTACGCTCGCCGCATCGCTCATCGCTCCGCTTAATGCGCTACGCTCACGCAAGGCGACTGCTTGCGAACCTCTCGGTGGTGTTAAATGTATCCGCCTGCTTGTATCAGGTTACCGTACCAAAGGCGTGGGCATTGACATGTCCAACTTGTTTTGTTTTGTTCACTCGACCATCGTAAAGGTTGACTTTCTACGCGCATCGACGTGACGTCCCCGCCGGTTGAATTACTTTAAACTTTATAGGAGACGCTTGTCAAATGTCACGTCGAAGCACTGTTGCCCCGTTACGACGCTGTGAACAGTGAAGTCTGTGTTGTATCAGGAAACTAGTCATATTATGATGACGTTATTCGAAATCGAGCACGCATTAAACCAATTCAAGCGGCAAAAATTGATGTTAAATTGGATCGGCTCATTTTGTGTTGAAATTATTAAATTTCGCGTTGGCACTAAATTATTTATTCGCACATGTGAATTAATGTAGTCGTAATTCCTGGGTGCTTTGGAATTATTTATTTCTGCGTAAAATGTCACTCCGTTCAAAAATAATTACGGTTGTGTTGGGTACGCGTCATGCTGGGCCGACACGGCCCTTCAACGGATTATTAAGATGTTCGAGTGCAGTGTGCATTTGGTTGTCTCTCATTGTAGCGGGACGAAGATATGCCAACTGATAATCGGAATGACCGAACCCGGACCAACGACTCATTTAATGCTTGTCGATTTGAATGCGAGGGAAAATCACAGGGTCATAATAATTAATATTTGTACTTCATCTTTATAACCTTTTCATCGAAGGGAGCGAAAATGTTTTGCAATAAATTAAATGCGTGATTTCGTAACGGTAAAATGTGCCTGTGATTATAATACCATGTAAGCGTAATAAATTATTGAATATTAACAGTAGTGACATAAATATAGGTAGGTACACACGGCTACACATCAAGATATACAAAAAGGCTGTATAGGCTGGCCTCGCATTGTACGGAAAACGTTTATAATACGACGTCAGTAGATACTGGATTTGTATAGTTTGAACTGTAGCCGTACGTACACCACCTATGCCTCGATTATTTCCAACAGTTTCGCAGCTTAAATTATAAATTTTAGCACTTTCTTATACATTAGATATGTAGTTATGATCATATTTTAATGGCGTCATAAATATCTAATGTTTTCTTACCACCATGCATCATTTATGAGCTATGGTATCTAATAAGGGCAAGGAACTTTTAGTTGCAACAAAACACTACCACGCGGCGCCACTAGTGCGTGAGACCATTCTATTACATTGACAATAATATTTCTACAGTATCATTAAACTCTATCAAGAGGAAATAAGGTTGAAAATTGGTAAGGATATCTATGGAAATTCCTGTAAGGCGAAGTAATAGTAAGCACTACACTTGAATACATATTCGGTTATTATGTTGATAAAAACTGTCGCAACATGGTTGGGACTTAGTCGGGACACGGAGGGAATACATTTCAAATGCCGTTATGTGTGACTGAGAACATTGTGATGATGTCATTTGCCAGCATAATAGCCTAATTATGTGGAACTAGTTCCAAGCACGCACTTTACATTTAAATGTAAAGGCGAGAGCCATGATGAGACGCAGATTACAATTCAAGTACTACCACTTGAAAATAGGACTGACTTGGCTTCATAAATTACGTATAGCAAAAATATTGGATAAATGTACTTACCTACCTTTTCCCTTGTTACCCAATGCCAGTAGTAAAATACCCTCAACCTCAACTAATGAACCGTCTTCTGATAAGGAACTGATAGACATTTATGATTACCATAGGAACTTTAAATTTACAGAGTCATTATTTAATTTATTTGTTCATTTACAAATTTATTTTTATTTAACTTCAGCCCATAACGTCTAGTTGAACTTCCGAATTGGGGACCCGGACAAAAAGTATTCTATAGCTAAAACGTATCTGTGTGCACAAATTCATTTAATACGTTCAGCAATTCTGCGTGATTGAGTACCAAACATGCAAACTGTCACTTTTATGATTTTAGTAGGATTTCTTAAGTTTTGGTCCACTGAGAGATATCTTTGAAACAAATCTTCCTTCTCCTTCTCCTTCTCCATTTAGTAGTTGATCTGCATGCCACACATTTTATAGCCGCTTTAGAAGTTTATCATCAACTAAAAACAATCCAGACGTCTCAATAACAGCCTCGTATATCACCGTATACAAAGAAACAAACAAATTGTTATCGCAAGGACAAAAATGCAACATCAACTATACAACCTTACCTCGCTTTATGAAATCCACTGCTTACTTATTCAATAAACGTTTACAGTGTGGGAACGAAATATATCCCACTTTGTTCTGAAGAAACTACAGCTATTTGTCAATGTGCATCCGTATTCTGTGAATTTCGTTTGGATTTACTTGTGTAGGCTCTTTTAGTATTCGGAGGCTGTTCACGTTCGCTGGATTCACTTATCTAGCATGTTGGTTCAAGTTTTATGTCTCTAGGTGTAATTACGATGGAAATTAAAATGTAATTAAAAATCGAAATCATTTATTTGCAAAAATACATACATACATACAGTCACGCCATTTGAATTTGCGATATTTAGTCATACAAAATGTGATTATTGATATCTTTTTTATGATGAATTGTTTTATCACATAATTATGTGTATTCCTGACATTTCACCTAATTTTACGATATTATTGTATCTTCTATGAAACCATAAAAAACACTATTAATGTTATCTGTAATTGAAAAATAATAATTTTTGTAGCACTTCATTTTGATAAGCCGGATGAGAGACACGAACGATGTCCTTAAAAATTCCTTCAGATGAATATAATCCGGCACCTACACATGTCAAGAACACGGTCGGTGACAAATGCGACACCATCACTGGCACACGGAACACATCAGGAGCATTACATCTAAATTTCACAGCCGTAGAGCTCACCCATAAACAAATACCACCTATTCAGGGAACAATTTCACGCCCTATTTTACCCCTACGAATTTTCTAGTGCCGGCAGTTGAAAATTTCACGTTGTGACTTCACGGCCTTTGTGTGTGGGTTTTTTATTACACACCATTTTAGTTTCTGTGAATAAATGACCTTCATTCTTTATTCAATTTAATTTTGCTGGTGGTAGCGAAATGCTGAAATAAATTGCTTAATTTATTTCTGGAACGCTATAATACACAATTATACGCTGTGGCAATTGTAAATAATGAAGATTCGTAGGCAATTAGTCCATGGGTAATGTGAATATCATTAAATTTAATTTAAAATGCACTTATAAAAAAAGATTCACAGAATTTCAGAAATCAGTAAATGAAATACCTAGTTACCCAGAAATCGCAGTTTGATAAGTAGGTAATAGTTTTGGAAATGCAGATAGTTTGATATTTAAGGCCAATTTAATCCTTTGCAAATTATTTCATGTGAAATTATGTTTAAATTTAATAGAACCAAAAAAAAGTTTGTAAGCGGCGATAGCCTAATGGGTAGGGCATCGGACTTGCGATCGCCGGTTCGAAACCCACCCATTCACTTCCAACGTGAACCCACTCGTAATACAAGCATTTAGCTTAGTACGAGGGGTTAAAAAGATTACTAGTAATGTGCGACACACATTGCTAGTAAGCTTTAAAAAATAATGAAAATAACCTTAATATTATGCTGAAATAATATTTAAAAAACCCTATAGCAATCTAACTTCTAAGTGATAGCTCAACACCTCGCTCTTCTGGACAACTTGAAGAAAATAGTCGGGTTAAACTGGATGCGGAAGGCGAATATTGAATTTTCAATCAAAGTAAAGTGGGAAAACTGAGTTAACTGTTCGTTCCACACATACGCAGTTCTAGAACTTAGTTTGATGAAAAAGCAAATAAGAAATTATAAATGCATTTCTCTAAAGAGGTTGATCAAATTCCATTTGCGTGTTTTATTTAGGTAAGTATCAATTGATATCATTTGCTTAACTGCTTCGGACGGCCTCAAACATACCATCACGCCTCTATTCCCCGAAGGATTAAGCAGAAGTGTACTTAATATCAAACACACAAATCACCCACGGTTCGCCAGAGGCATAGCGGCATAGGGACGAGCCTATTGCCACTAACCGGGCAAAAATCAGGAAATAATAAAAAAAAAACAAATGAATAAACAAAAAAAAAACTAACATCACAGTCATGTGATTAGTACGCCTCAGCCTAACCATTTAGGGAATACAGGCGTGATGGTATATTATAAACAAGAAGACACTTAAATTAATATATTTCCAAACTCTGTTATGGATTTTTTGCTTAATAAAACATTTCGTTACGAATACGTTACGTCAAAATAATTTGTGCACGACTCTCAGTTTTAAAAGCCTTTCTTGCGTCAATACTTATCCAATATACTTCTACTCTGACGTTTTAATCGGACAGATGTGGCAAAATCCTACTATGTGAATTGAAGATTCTTTAGGGACTTCATTTCTTTCGTAATAGCATCCGATCTTGTTTTATTTACGTTTGAAATACAAGAAGTAAAAGATATCAACATTAAACTTTTGGAAACGGTAGCTATCATATTTTTACTTAATTTACTTTCAAGTCTTGAAAAGCACATAATTTTAAAATGTGTAACTTATTGTTATGCCTTTTTTATTAATTTCGGAAACCATTATTGGTATAATGCATTTAATATTTCTGAAAGTTATTATTGTCAAAGAGTTGATAAAAATGTCATGTAAATTAACAATATTGCAAAATTCCAATTTCGACTTTATACGTATCCCAAGATAATAATCTTTTTTTTTAAGTTTACTAGCAATGTGGCTCGCACATTACTAGTATTCTTGTAACCCCTCGTACTAAGCTAAATGCTTGTATTACGAGTGGGTTCACGTCGGTAGTGCAATGAGTGGGTTTCGAACCGGCAACCATACGATCGCAAGTCCAACGCCCTAGCCAGTAGGCTAACGCCGTTTTTTAAATACCAGTGTTCTTCGTTTGCTTATTTCGAAAATTTACGATTATATTCAATCCGTTCTGTTACATATATAACTTTTGAGAGTTGCAAAATCTTTTCTAGCAGTTTTGTTTCCTTGTTCACCGCAGTGAGCGGTAGATGTGCTCTGCAGGACGCCACTCTTCAGCTAAGTGATTTTATTTGTGTCCACATTCCAATGTGTATCAAATTACGCGGCTCTGCGACCAGCTGCTTGATCGATTGTCTGCCGCTTTGCTAAAAGCACTATATTGACTCAAATAATTATCTCGGGGAAATTGTGGGTGTATGAATTTATCTTAGCCCCTTACATGGTTCGTACAAGTTATTGTTTAGGCTTAGAAACGTTTTAAGTGAACATCACGTTTCGGTTCTTAGCGAAAATAAGTTTCACCGATGCGGGATATTTAGTGGGGTCCTTATTCTAATCTAAAGAGCCCACACAGGGATTTGTCGTATGTTAAAGTAATATATTTGAGGCTTCAATAGACCTAAAATCAATCGTATTAATACACTTTGTAACGTGTTTGTTACGACTTATGACGGAGATGCAGATGCTGTTGGCGATCCCAAATGAGGCTCGGATAACAGAATGCTGTTGGATGAGGTGTGTATAATACCTATCTATATTTCGTCATCAGACGGGTTTTGCTGACAGGAATGATTTTTTTCCTAGTATTCCTAAGTGCAACTGCAATTCTAGAGGTTCTGGATTTGATTACCGAGTCGAGCATAGTGTTATTGTTTCTAATAATTTTCACACCTAGTTAATGGCAATAGATTCGCTCCTTATAACTTGTGACCTAAATAGGTATACCGGCGAACTCTGGGTATATATTTAGTACACTTCTGCCTAACTCTTCGACGTATACTGGCGTGATGGTTACGTATTTTATCTCAATTTACATACCTAGAAATTATTTTTTAAATAAATCTGCAACGAGTTTAAAGTAGATAAAGCATTTAGCCAAGAAGGTCTTAACCGAAGTGGTTCAGTACAGCGGAAAGGAAATTATAAGACGATATTGGACAACTTCACTGAGCTGACTGCGTCGTGTCGAACGCAGATCTGACAGATCTATTCATTTGTACACAGTTAACAGGCATGGTTGCGCTCAACAACATTAGTGGTGTTGACACCGCCCCAAGACAGAACATGTTAAATTAAAGTATTCCCTATTTATAGTGGCAATATAGCTTCGAGTAAAGGTAAATAATTGTTAGTTAAGACTGCCTATGAAGAGTCCGTAATTCACGGAAATTGGATATAGAGTTGTACAACTTATTCACTAACGAATATAAATTGGTATAATATGATGGTATGTAATTTATGAATAAGGTGACCTAATCTGTGCAAATAATACATGACATACGTAATAATATAAAAAAAATCTGGTAATATTAATGAAATTATTATTAGATTAATGTTCTGATGATAAAATTAAAATATTCTAATAATCTCTATACAAAATCAACACAATACAAAAATAAATTGTCATCGCCGTCATGTGGTAACGTGCCCAGAGGTAATTCAATTTTATATAAAATCACTCTACAAGAAAGAAGCACTGAGCACCAATAAATAAAATCACTTTCATAAAAGAGACGAAGAAATAGTTCAGAAATAAGGTTCCATCCTCGTTTAACGAATATGATGGTTCAAATCTCTTCAATAAAATAATGTTCAGACCCCCAATAGGTTGATGTGTTAAATGAGTCGTGGCCGGCGCAATAAAACCGTTGCGGCCGACATAATGTTAAGATTTGACATTTTTATGTCCATTTCACGCAAATAAAAGTATGTTGCTTCCTTCTTTAACTCATTCATGCTCATTTTCCTTCGTAAATAATATTTATATTGATGTAAAATTGCATTGCTTAAAACTAAGTCGTCTTCTTCTGAATTTCTGATAAATTTTCTGTAAACGTAAGACGACTTGTTTTCTATGACATTGCACTACATGCATTTTTATGATCTTGAATCGGAATACGTTCAGAAGATAACTGCAAATTGCAGACCTCTTTCGTGATACTCCCATATCCAATATTCGTCTTTCTATTCTTTATGCAAATGTAAAAACGCCGAGACGCGGGCCAACCTTATCCAAGGGTGTCACTCTCAGCTGTAGAATCGATTTGGAAGTTTATTCAGGCTGACAACGCGTGAAGCAGGGCTCAGCTCGAAATCTATTCCACTCTGTACACCTATATAAGCCGACATCTCAACTCAGAGCACACGTATTACCAGAGCGTTCAAACGCCGATTCGAATTTGGTACCCGAGCTCTATCCAAATCCAATCTATCGAAAAACATTAGACTCCAACTTAACTGAATGACTGAAACAAGCTTGTATTAGAGTTGTCGAGCTATAGGTATTTTAGTTGTTCGAAATCTAAATTAAACTGGGTAGGGTTGTCATTGTTCGCATCGGACACTTTACGTTAATAATCTTTTGTGATGTTGTACATTTAAATAACTCTGTAGCGTTGTAGAGATAGCATCGAAATTTATGTGTTGGGGTTGCGAAACAGTGGCCGCGTACAATTGGATGTGACAGACAACGCGCCCCGTTTCCCAGAACAGTTCAGTCGAATACAGAGCCGTCGCGTAAAATGGGAATATTGTAAAAATAAATGAGACAGTCGACGAGCAAATAGCTTTTGTAGGTTGTAAAAATGTTGATAGTTCTGCTAAGCCCTTAAATTTTTCCATACGATGAATTATACTAGCTAGCAAAACATGTATGTGACATTTTAATTTTAACACGTTGTATACCATGTAAAACATAATTAAATAAAATGTATATTGTATACCTAATAAAATAAATGTGGCACAAGTTTCCATCCAATAGGAGCAATAATTGTTATACTTAATTTGAATGTTTATCCTTACATTGATGCCTGATGTCTTTTGCTGCAAAGTGTACATATTATTAAGATGTGATATCAACCTTTTTCGATATCCTTGACCAATATAATCAATTTTAATGTTAGTAGAGTCACTTTCATTAATATACATTCCACGTTATTCCTATCTTATTCGAGTTAATATGAAAAAGTTAATTTCACACATAATTAAGTAGCCCAGTAATAATCTTTATTAAGGTCGAACTCGTACATTATCCAATTAAAATTAACATAATAATTACTAAAATGGTTTATAAGTCAGTATTACGGGAAATTACCTTAATCATAAAATATATGTTTTTAAGACCTTTGCAACTTGAACTTTGCAACAATGTGCATTCGATGTGGAGCGAAAATAACAATTATCATTACTTACGCGGTGTTCTTTTATTAAGATCATATACAAGACCGTATCCAAACATGTGTTTATCGGTTGTCGAACAGAACTTAATATTTGAAACGATTGTTTTTTCGTGTCTTCTGCATACATTATGGACATTGTATCGAAGCAAACCTGACAGCGATTTAAATTTCAGTTCTTTTTTAAAATATTTTTTTTATGACGACGTCTCTCGCTTAACGTGGGTGTGTTTACAAATAACCTAGAGCTGAAATAATTAACGTAGTTTGAAGTTTGGATTTGTGCCCGGATTAGAGCAGTAGGCTCGACTCTTACGGGAACCAAAAACTATCTGCCTATGTCGTATACAGGCGTAGCGTAAATTAAGTACATTGTCTCAAAATACGAGAGGCACATTTTTTACTGCTAGCTCACCTCGCTACACATCCTAACTAATACGGATTTGGAACGCTACCGAGCGTTCCGTGTTAGGATTGCTGCGAACGAGCATGCATGTCAGTTCCATTGATAAACTCAAGTAGAAAAGCCTTTGACTGGTTGTGACGACTAGCTTATCTGCGCACCGATACATGAATACATAGAATTTCTTTGTTTCATTCATCTTTGCTTCAGTCGCATGAGTTTGGCTGCTCGTACGAATATCTCTTTGATGAATACAAACCTGTTTAATGTAGACATGCCTCAAGAATAAAAAAATACACCATCACGCCTGTATTTTCCCGAAGGATTAGGCAGAGCTGTACTAATATACAGCCACGTTCACCGGTATGCTTAGGTTCCATGTAATAGGGGGGCGAGATAGACCTTTTATTTAACAAATAGAACCCATACCATCACGCCTGTATTCCCCGAAGGGGTAGGCAGAGGTGTACTAATGTACACCCACATTTCGCCGGTATGTTTAGGTCTCGTGTAATAGGGGGCGAGCCTATTGCCATTAACCGGGCACAAATCCAGACTCCGAGCTGCTACTGGGAAATTCATAGAAAAACCCAATAACGCTTTGCTCGACCTGGGGATCAAACCCAGGACCTCTAGCGTAGCAGTCGCGCTTAGGACCATTAGACTTATGAGGCAGTCTATAGTCGGCAGACAAATAGAACCCATTTTTTTAAATAATTATAACACTATGTACGTGATATATTATTAATTTTGACATAAAATTCGGAAAAGTTGTATTAAGATTGATTGTAAAACAAAAAATAATAATCGTAGAATGGCTCAACTACGTTGCTAATACAAACCTATATTAATAGCAGGTTAATCTTAGATTAATGATATTTTCTGGAGCTTTAATCTTAAACAATCTTCGGTTTCTCTAATAAAATACAACTTTCATTAATAGTCGAAAGTTTAATGAACAAATTAATTATTATTGTAGTGTTAGGAGATAGCAATAGAGCTACTGGTTGTAAAACATTTTTAGTGCTATAATACCGTTAAAAACAGGCGTAGGGTCGGTTTAATAGCTTCTGTAAACAATAGCCGATTATAGCAATCGTTCAACATTGCGTCCGTTAAAAAAAAACTGAGCAGTTTTCTCGACCTGGGAATCGAACTCAGCAACTGCACTTGTGACCATATTAATATGTTTTTTTTTAATATGTGAAATTCATACATGTTATCCCTGTGTGGGTTACAATACTATTTTTCACTGCCATTAAGATCAGCTGCTTGTAAAAGGCGTAAACTTATCTGTCATGCTCGTTGGTAAAACCTATCGGAGGCTGATAGGCTGGCGACCACGCTTACGTCGAAGTCTGTCAACAAGTACCTCTGTGTGTTCCGATATTCATTCCGTTCCGGTTTTTGGAGTGCCGGGAGTTTTGGGCCCAATGCCTCCCTCAGTCGCCAACTTTCTCATTTTCTCCTCCCCCTCACTTTTTCTTAGCTCGGCCACGCATCTGCGACTCCTTTGGTATTGCAGATGTCCATGGGCGGTGATGACTAGTTACAGTTCCCCCTCCGATTCCGACAATCTACAGTCCGTAGGGGGCTCTTAGAGCTTGGCAAGGCATCAGCAACTGGAACTGTTTGCAGATGTCAATGTCCAGCAATAACAAGTTAGACTAAATATAACTAAACTAGATATAACTAAAAAAAAATCTAGATCTAGGGATTGCCTCATTAGTCACGTGTTCATATGCGCGACTGCTACGCTAGTCCTGGTTTCGATCCCCAGGTCGAGCAAAGTGTTATTGGGTTTTTCTATGAAATTCCCAGTAGCAGCTCGGAGTCTGGATTTGTGTCCGAATAATAGCAATAGGCTCGCCCCCTATTACATGGGACCTAAACATATCGGTGGAATGTGAGTATACATTAATACACCTCTGCCTAACCCTTCGGCGAATACAGGCGTGATGAATCTAGATAAAAATGTACTTCAAAGCTAAATCAGAAAACAAGAAAACTTTTGATAGGAAATATTCTTAGTTCTTAGGATCAACGCGTTACATAGTAAAGAACGCTACAAAATTTTACGAGCGTTTGATTCGCTAAATTAGACCAAACTTCGTGATGTTGCAATAACTCCAAGTTTCTATGACACCGAAGTAAGAAAGAGTCCTAACTTTTTTAAGTACACTCGTAAAGTCACCAAAACTTTAGGATCTTCTAATTTTATAGTCCTACTTAGTGTAATATATAGAGCTTAAGCGAACTTGTATCAGATTTAAATCCAATGTTATAAAGAAAAGGTGGTATACTCTGAGAATCTTGGATACTTACAAAGTTACAACTTCGAAAAAGGCGCTATCTTAGACTGTATGTTTTTTCCCACGATATCAAATCAAATGTTTTTTTTTCAAATAAGCTTTTACAGGTGTTTATGAAAAGTTACTGACTCTAGTTGCTCGGTTCCAAAACGTTGATCCTATGGAGATGAATCCGTCAGTTAATTAAGCGGCGGTAGCCTAATGGTTAGGGCGTCGGACTTGTGATCACGTGGTTGCCGGTTCGGATCCCACCCATTGCACTACCGACGTGAACAGCACGAGGGGTTATAAATACTATGTATTACGAATACTAGTAATGTGTGATCCACATAGCTACTAAGATTAAAAAAAAAAACCGAACCAATTTTGAAAATTATTATCTTTATATTGAGTTAAAGTTTAGGATGCAACTATAAAATTGTGCAAACAGTGAAATCGTGCAAACAGTGAAATTTAGTTTAAGCATGTAAATTCAGTCATTTTCGTTCCAACCAAAACCTTTTAATTTAAGTAATATAATATTTTGCACGCAGTCTAGTCCATTCTATTTCGAACGCTTCACTGTGTGGCCCTATTACACGCGATGACGCCTGGGTGGGCCGTTGTGGGCCCAATGACGACAGAATTATCGACAATTACGTTTCGACGTCGCGATGTCAGCCTGCGACTGTCATCTACGGATGACGTTTAAGGGGCTTTAATTGCTCCCGCGTTGACTCGCCCGTGCTTGAGACAATGTGTATGAGTAATTTTGAGTTCGTGGAATATGTTTAATGAAGTGTGAAGGGTCTTTTGTCTTGCTTGAAGGCAATTGAATGTAGTGATTCAGAGGCGATTTGATTTCAATAAAGTGATTTGACGATTTTGTCATTCATACCATCACGCCTGAATTCCCCGAAGGGCTAGGCAGAGGTGCACTAATGTAAACCCACATTTCGCCAGTATATTTAGGTACCATGTTATTGGAGAGGTGCATATTGCCATTAACCGGACACAAATCCAGACTCCAAGCTGCTACTGAGAATTTCATGGAAAAACCTAATAGCACTTTGTTCGACCTGGGATTCGAACTCTAGCGTAGCAGTTGCGCTTAGGACCGCTTAGGTCTTATTTTTTTGTTTTGTTTTAGTCGTTTTCATGTATTTCTAGGACTAGGAAAGTAAACAAGAATAGCGAAGCAAATAGAGTTCTGCAGTGTCTGCCTCCTGTCCCTTTTGAGGGAAATGCATAATATTTACAAAGATTTGGCCGTTTTTCATGAAAAATATGATGGACAAATATTGATCATATAACAATAAAGTTTTTTTTTGTTATATTTCCTGGTACAAAATATCACGTGTCAAAACAAATAAAGAAGCTATTAAACATTTTTTTTTTTTATAAATAAGAGGATTAATCTTTTGTTATTAAACAATCACGTACCTACCTAGTGCCTAAAGATAAGAGTTGCTTACGTATATCAAGACTCTTTTTGAAACGCACCCCTAACTCATTTCTGATCCTGTTGAAACTATCTCTAACACTAAAATCTAAAAGAATCACTATAGCAGAACTTTCCACTTAACCATGGACTCCAATAAATCTATACTAATATTATAAAGCTGAAGAGTTTGTTTGTTTGTTTGTTTGTTTGCCTGCACGCGCTAACCTCAGGAACTACTGATCCGATTTGAAAAATTATTTCAGTGTTATATAGCCCATTTATCGAGGAAGGCTATATATCATTACGCTAAGATCAAAAGGAGCGGAGCACCAATGAAGAATGTTTCAAAATCGGGAGTATTTTTTTCCTTTTGAGAGCTTCCGCTGCGTGCGCTGCGTAAACGGTAAAAGTTTCGCAAAAATTATGTATGATAGAATTGTTCCCCTTTAAAAGTTCTAAAAAAAAGTCCGCGACATCATATATCTATCTTTTAAGGCTGGCTCACTATAACCTTTTTCATGCTAACCAAATCTAGTATGTGATATGTAACCGAACACACGTTTCCAAAGCCTCGCCCCGGCCGCGTAAGCCCGCCACCTCGCAGGCGATTGGTCGACGAACCATGGCTTACCTCCTGTATAGGGTTTCAGAACCACATGGATCACACTGGTACTGACACGTCGTTCCGATCACAGCGTTAAGCTGTTTCTAAAAAGGATTTTTGTGGCTGCTTCTTAGGTGACGTAGGTGTGAAGTTTTTTTAATCCGGATAAGTTACGGTTTATTGCATGCTCCACCATAATTGTTCACGACTCTTATCCGACCGACTTCAATCAAAAAGGAGGTTATATACCTATATGTTCGGGTATGTAATTTCTCAATAATCGTATAATTATGTCAGTATATTTGACCAAATTTCAGGCACAGATTGAAACTGTTTTCCACAGCGATTAAATCTTTTTTATGATGACACATTTGCTTTTTTTATAAGGAATCAGTTTTTTTTCTCACAGGCTGTGCTTGTTAGATTTACATTTAACTTTGACTTTTATAATTTATGAATATTTTACGACTGAGACATGTTGATGTATGTTAATTATTATCTATTTTTCTAGAAGAGGGAATGAGGGGATTATAATTTATATTAGAAATGAACACTACCAGATCAACAAAAAGAGCATTTTTTTTTCTACCATGCCACAAAACTTCATCATCGACCTATAAACTGGCGTTAAAATGGCTACCCTATATAGGTATCCATATAATCCTCATACGACAAGATAAAAAACCAAATTAAGCATTTTTACTCGCAAAACGAAGAACATGAACACTATCTCTCATCAGCAACACATTCATAACCACCTAACAAAAACCGAAAACAACAACAGACGACCTCGCGGTATCTCCGACAAAGTTCGCAACCTTATTGCCAATTGACATCCAGATACGAATACCTCTTTTGGTCGTGATCGAATGAAAGAAAGATACTCGTTACTTGCGAGCCGGCGTTCGTCCATAAACGTTATCACTAACTAGCGATCTGGGCGGATCGATCCCCTTGATTCGCTCACGAAATTAAGGAAATCGCTCATGGGGATATTATTCTCGGTGTGAGATACCATCTGCTCTGGATGTGGAAGATTTGCGCCGTACTTTCACAGGATTTTTGGAGGTTCGCCCAACTTTTTGTAGGTGATGGTGCCCTTATCTATTGATGAATCTGCCAAAAGAATGACTTAAGGAAAACAGCCAACTAAATTTGTCAAAATCCAAACGGCACTATTCAGTAATATTAATTAAATTTTAAATAAGTATACATTTTCTCGGATCTTCGTGCTGACGACCCTATAAAACGTCATGGCCTTTCAAAGATAGCAATTAATAAGAATCTATTAAGATCTTGATTACTTTGCTTAATCGTCTAGATTAAATTAACTTTTATCTAGATTTTGAGTATCATATAAATAAACAATTACATCGTTTCAATTTGCAGTAATAGTACGCTACTGCAGCCAACCAGATTAAACCTACCAAGCTCCCGTCTTAAAATGCACTCATCTAGTCCACATGTCATGTCGATAAAAATATATAATAAGCTACCCCCGCGAATAAAAAATGAAGTTAAAGATAGTATATTTATGAAAAAATTAAAACAAATGCTATTAACTAAATGTTACTACCATATAAATGAATACCTAAATTATAAATGTATATGAAACATTAATAAATGGAAATGTAAATTAATACCAATAATAATATAATAATATCATACAATTAGGTACATAATATATATACATACATGACATACATTTAATATTTAAATAAATATATTTACAAACCGATAATAATAACATAAATACAATAATATATAATTTAATATACATTAATACAAAATATATAATACTATATAAATAAAATAATATCATTACAAATAATAATTACATAATAATATATCATATTATAAAAACCCAAGATCTTACAGTAAGTACACCTTAATATAAATAATTAATATATAAAAAATGAAAAATATGAAAATAATAAAAAGGGTTTAAAACTTCCTCCTCTCTCCTACATCTTGCCGTGCCTGACAAGGCCCACACATGATTCCTAAATTATACGATTGTAACAGCTGTTTTTACTTGTGGAGTGCAATAAATGTATTGAGTATTGAACTATTGAGTATTGAGTACTGTCAGCTAAAATTAATCTTCAATAAATTGTATATTTTATTGTTAAAGCTGTGCATAATTGATCTTTATTTTATTTATTAGGAATTTTATTGTTGTCTTTAATTTATTTCTAACGAGATTCGCTTTTATGTCGCGATCTTTTAAAATAAGGATTCAAACTGGAGTATTTTTTTATTCCTATCTGACCAACGTCTCTAAAGATATATCAATATTAATGATTATACAAAGTCGAACGTCTTCGTTCCAATTCTTGAAATTCGACGACTTCAAATTTATAAGAGTGAATGAAACCATGAACGCAATTGGCGACTTAATACACCTGGGAAAGTAGAATCACCATTCCTAAACAGAATTATCTACTGTGTTCTGTTTTGTAGGGTATAGGTAATGGAGAAATGTTCGGAATTTAACCTTATATTCTCTATTCGGATTTAATGCAATGCAGAGCCACAAGTAGATGTTGAGCTTTTCAAGTCACAGCAAAAATATCGGCCGATAACATTTCGTACAGATGTATAAAAGATATTATTGGTATATTTTAAGTCCCATATACCTAATATATTATTTGTGTATCATATCACAATCTATACTAGGTATTATAAAATTGTAAAAATCTTGTTCCAGTATATTGAAAAAAGAAACTAATCGGGTTAGAGTAGGTTTATAAATGCCTCCGAACCCAAATTGTGTTTTCAATGTTATAATTATTCTCCAACTTAAAACCTTAATATTTCAACTTCAACAAGTTAAATAAATCCTTAGAAAGAGCTTTACCTTTCTGTTATATGGATAACCATAGAAAGAAGAGATCAGGTGTTGGTTTGTGATAAAATTCTTTCTTTACGTCTACGCGAGTAAACCCGCAGGCGAAGGCTAGTTATAATATATCTACACACATTATTATAAACAACCATTATTGTATTTTGACTCTAAACAAAAGCAAAACGCCCGTGATAAAATTCTTTCTTTACGTCTACGCGAGTAAACCCGCAAGCGAAGGCTAGTTATAATATATCTACACACATTATTATAAACAACCATTATTGTATTTTGATCCTAAACAAAAGCAAAACGCCCACTCTCTACTATCAAGTTCTTATTTTGTTTTTGTAAGGTAACCAATTGTTTTAGTCGTTCGAAGCTGACGGGCGTCACCGCGCGTTTTGACAAGTCCTGGGTGGTCCCCCTAATTGCCTTGTGATGGCGATGCTGGTGACAAATCGGACAAAGTCAATAGAAGATAACATGTAGGTTGATCAATAACCTTTAGTCGAGTAGTTATTGTTTTGTTTTCATTTGTTCGATAGATAATTAATTTATTATCTTCTAGCCGTTCCCGGCGGGTTCATCCGCCGTTCCCGTATTGTTGTTTTGATTGACAATAGAGTAGTTGACTGGTATTGAAGTTATTGGAAATATAAAACAAATACTGAAAAAAAAATTGGATAATAGTTTTAAGTTTTTGAACGGAATAGGAATGGAAAGGGAATGCTCTGCCCCTTTCCCGTTATATTAGTATAAGTATAGAATTGTATTGCACATCGGTTTGTGATGTAACAAGTCACTATAGTTAGCTCTCTGTCTAGCATAGAAATAACATGTTTATGACTTCCTTATTTTAAACGAACAAAATTTTAATTAGGTTTTCGTTGATCGGCGCTATTTATGGTAAATATTTTGATGAGACCACTAGCTAACCTAACCCGAGAGACGTTGTACTGTCTATTTAATTCGAACTAGAATAAATCACGAAAAAAAATGAGCGAAGTTAAAATAGTCGTTACGATTCATAATATTTTCCATATCTTAAGTTATTAAAAACGTTATTTTGTTTCTTGGCAAAAACACACAAGCAGTAATTTTTAAAAGTTTTCGCGACCACAAAGTCTCTCAAAACATTTTTCCAAAGTTCTCTTGCCTGAGAGTACGTGGTTCCTTATTTTTTATTTTATAACTATTCTTTGACATCAACTAGAGAAATTCAAAAGTTAAAAAACACTACATAAAGTTAGATACTGCTTTCGGGCTAAATAGATATCAAGCGCTGTCGACACGAGCAAAACTTGCTTTTGGATTTTTTCAAAGGCACTTTAAGCTTGGAAGTAAAGGGATATTTTCAAACTTCCGTTGAAAAAAACCTTTTTTGCACGATTGAGGTTTTAAAAAGCATTTAAATTTTATATTAACATAATTTAATTAGGTATGTACAAAACACACACAAGTTAAATTATTTAAAAATTAATAGTCATGTGAAGACATCGTGAGGAAACTTGCTTAAAGGACTGAACGATGAAATTAACGATAAGGATGGATCAAATCTATTGAACTTACGTGTAGGTAGGTTTAGTAACATGTTATGTGTTATTCTACCATATAATAAATATTTGTTCGTATTTAACTTATTGCTTGCACTTGCGCGAACATTCGATATTTTTATTATTTATAATATTCCTAAGTTTACAGGCTTCAATTCAAACTTGACGTTGAGTATAGATGAGCGTACCAATGTGTTTGTGAATGGCAAAAAAAAATATCTTTTAGTAATATATTTCTTATTGTTTGCATAACATGTTCACAGTAAATACGCCACTAACCCCATAAATGTATTTGTCAAGTAGGTCATGTTAGTGAAATCAAAGCAATTCATACCGCAGTTTTCCACAAAATTCTGATCGAAATGTCATTTCGGTTTCCATTTTTTAGATCAAAGTTCAAAAGATGAACGGGGAAAAACATTTCACCGTAACAACCATTAAAACACATCTCAAAGGAATTCATACATTTTCATTTACATATAAATAATAACATACCATCATGCCTGTATTCCCCGAAGGGTTAGGCAGAGATGTACGTAATGTACACCCACAGTTCGCCGGTATGTTTGGGTCCCATGTAATAGGGGGCGAGCCTATTGCCATTCACCGGGCACAAATCCAGACTCCGAGCTGCTACTGAGAATTTCATAGAAAAACTCAATAACACTTTGCTCGACCTGGGGATTGAACCCAAGACCTCTAGCGTAGCAGTCGCGATTGGGACCACTAGACCAACGAGGCAGTCACATATAAATAATGCATTGGTAATTTGAGTGAAATTACTCCAGGGAACTCGCGAATACAGAAGGATATTAAATGCATATTAATCAGTTTAGTGCCGGCTTGATGCTTTGGCATTCGGAATAATTTCCTGTAGCTCTGTGGGAAACAATAGACATCAGTTTGTCTTTCATTTTTTGATTATCACTAGTCGTTGCCCGCGGGTTCACTCACGCCCTAAATTACTTACTCGGCCCCTAGGCAGCGTATCAACTTGAAGCATAGGCCAGATTGTAAGTTAGATTTCTAGCAATACAACTGTAAAAACTTCATCCAATTTCGTGCAGTTGTTTTTGCGTGATGGGTGTACAAACCGAATAGAGAGAAAGAAAAAATTTAAAAAATTGCTTTGACTTCTGTTGCTCTAGTAAAGACCCCAATTTAGTTGTTTGCTTAGTCTACCTACTTGTCCAAAGATACAAAATCGAGCAAATGTTTTTTTTTTGCATGGAATTCTTTTTTTTTCCACAGATAGGCTTGCGCTTCACCACAACTTGTCTAATGTTAAGCAACGAAGTGGTCTACGATGGAGCGCGCTTGCCTAGAAGATTCCTATTCACTCTCGTCTTAAAGAGTCCCATTCGCAGGTCAATTAAATTTGTGCCCAACTTGTTACTTGATAAGACATAGTCAACGCAATTATGGGGTTAAAAAGCTTTTAGTAACTACGTTAACTATATCAATATACTAACTGGTAATTCAGAAGTTCTAACAAACGTAAACATCTTCGTCCTGTTATTGCTGATCAAAATCAGCATCATCTTTGTCCTAAGCATCTTTGTCCTGTTATTGCAGTTGTATTGCAATAACGCATTACGTTAAGCAATTTTATATTTTTTATTTATTTATACAACTATTAACCACTACGAGTTGCAATGCCAATCGAAGAGCAAACTCAATAATCTTAATATAAATTTCCGCGTTTTAAGATAGCTTAATAAATCGCGATAGAACTGATAACCCCCTCGTGCAGTTTTAAAATAACCCACCCAAAGGCAACTTGAAAGTCGTAAAAGACTTGCAAGTGATTTGCCGCGAGTCGGAGGCCCATATGAAAGTACTTCGCGCTAAGTTGCATAATTCGCGTCATTTATTTTATCAAAGATCGTCGCTACCGCTCGGCCAGTTATGGCACCAAAGCATAAAATATTTCGCCATAAAAGTTTAAGCATACTTAAAATGTTATCTTGAAAGTCGACGTTGTTTGTCGGTGTATAGGATTAAACGGCAGATTAGTTTTGTGATGTCTTTCAATTGACAGATACTCATTTTAAAACCTTTCACGGATAGATAATTTTAATCATTTTTTAAAACGAATATCACGAACTTGTTGCTTATCGTTATACCTTGATTTCTATAGGTTTTATTTATAGTGTATGTAAGCTTAAAATAATAACAAATAGAAGCCTGTCACAAAAATGTTGTGTAACTTAGCACTTAGAAAGGAAAACTATAATGAAACCTCTAATGAATTAGGTTCATAGTGTTAAAAGTTTCAACTTTCAGTAAGGACAAATTCTATTTAAAGTCTAATGGAAAAGCGCCAACAAAAGTTTTGTATGTATTGATAAAAGAAAAATAAATTTAAACTTCTGTTTCATACCTTCACATACCTACCACATTGTCGACTGTCATTACTGTAAAGAGCACATGTTCTGCCACATCCCGCCAGCCTTAATACAGTTTAGTCTACAATTATTTTCGTCTGATGACATTACGAAGTTAGGGGTGAACTCTTCGGCGAACAGATACTGATCATGACTTTAATTGTACGTGGCGCTAACGTAACGTTTCAGCTGCAAGTGAAGACGGGCTGAGTTTATATGGCGCTCGTTTTGTTAAATCTATAACATAACGTTATAGAACAAAATATCGAGTTTTATTCATAAATAAATGATATTCTTAACTTTGAATAACTTTTGAGTATTTATCAATTAGACCATCCGGGCGATCCCTTAGTGATTAAATTGGTCACAATTGCATTCAAGCCATGTGTCACGTTTAACTTTTTACAATTTAAGAAGTTTAAAAACCTCAAATCCTTAAAAAGAACTTTAAGTAGCTATTTTATATCGCTACTTAAAGTTCTTTTTCAATGTAAATTAAGGTAACTTATTTCCATTTCACATGTAAATTTTAAACATACCCATTACCTAGACTAGACGAACGATAAAGCAATAGATTCCTCTATTAGCGACAATAAAGTCACTCTTCGTATAATTGACTGCTATTTATTAATGGAAATAGCCTTAAATGTGAACTAAGTGCAGATAACTACAGTTTTACTGCTCAAAGTCACGGATGATTTAACAGAGAAAGAAATTTGGAATGGGCGAGGCCTTTCACATCGTTATCGTTTTATATCGACGAACGTATATCAAGTGTTAAGTACGATTAAACAAGGGTAAAGTAGGAAGTATCTATGTATAGACGTCACAGCTAATGATTTCTTTATTGTAACAATGTTTAAACCTGTTTAATTTTATAAATAAATAGAATTTTATACATTATGCAGTTATTTTGTAAATTCTTTAGTAAACGTTACTTTGTACTTTCCTTTTTTATTGGAACCCGAGATCATAGAGCATAAAATATCAATAATTAATTTGAACGACATGTAAGCCAGGCCGGTGTGCGTCTAATTTTGACCAAGTTGATTTTGTCGTTTTCTCATTATAGCGAATGCCCGGGTGGCCCTCGTTTGACAAGAGGAAATTGTCCCCAAGGATAAATAAAATTTGACTTGGTTGCAAGTGGCGGCATTTATATGTTTATGACTGCAGTTAACCATAGCGGAATTTTGCAAAACACGCATCATATTTTTGTCAACGAGTCGGCCACATCTAAGCGGATACTGGACTTCAATAAATTCAATGATGATGTTTGGTTGACTTTTGAAATGTAGCTTATTACGATACAAAAGACTGCGATTAATAACGTACGTTTCGGCATCCTGTCATTATCGAAATCGATTACAATAATATTTATCACAGGGTAAATAATTAAGCAATAATTTCGAGTCAAATTATGTTTAAATTGGAGTAGTTCAGCGTTCAGATCTGAGTAAAAAAAGGATAATATTGATGTCGATGCCCGGAGAGTGGACATGGGTGCAATTACGCTCTCCCTCGACAAATTGGTCCACTTATTTATGGTTAATGAAATTCAGATTTTATAATAACACCCCGGGTTTTACGCTCTCGTTTACGCGTTTGTAGTACAAGCCCATTATTTTAAAGATCGTACGAGTCCTGTGAAACTTTTAATATCGCTCTTGTGGTTGTTTAGCCCTAGTCTTTAGATTTATTACTAATTATCCCGGTAAATGTGTTGTAGGACCGCAAGGCGTAGCCAAAGCGATGTAATTTGTGGTGTGCGCCAATGTTATACTGTTCTTAAAATGAGTATCGCCTAATTTTATTAGGATAATTAAGAGGGATATATTTGTGATTTCTGCAGAGCTTCGTTTCGACCTTAATGTACGTCCTTAATGTATGTCGGAGTAAATAAGTACCGCACTATTTGATTATATTGAGTAAGTAATAGATTTAACTTTGTCTGATAACTTACACATCCTGCTACATAGAATTGAAACGAGATCTGTTGAATAAAACCATAAACCATTACAAACACTATTGAAGTTTATTTTACCTCACCTCACTTAATTTATCAACACTCAATGACATAGTACGAACTCCGTGTGCGTAATATATTGTTCCATTGACGCTTTTATACTTGGCCGGAATATTAACTAACTCTATCCCTTTGAATCCGTGACGGAGGATTTCAACCTTCGGAAAGTCCATCAAAAAAGGTAATTAAGATGAATTAACGATCACAAAGCCGAGTTTCGTGCTGGCCCTCCACTGTAACCTTTATTCCTTCTAATTGGCTCCCACGCCACATAATTTTTACAGCAAATTGCTCGACTAACGATTAAGTTCACCCGATGTCTAATTTTCTGGGACAATAGTCGCTTTAAAAATTAAAGAAATATGTTAATTTCTATCTTTGTCGCGGCCCGTCAGAGCGTAAGATTATAATTATTAGGAAATTGTTAAAAAGCACCTTGCTTTGTTATTGGAGTCATCCAGCTGGATGGGTGTTTAATGGATCTTTTTACTAAATCTTTTTCAAGTCGAGAGTACGCTATCGTTTTCCTTGCTCGTGAACAGCCGTTCAAAATAAAGAGAAAACTGGAACACGAAACAATAACGTCACTCAATGTTTTATTCTATATCGGATTTTCTTTCTTTCATTTTATTTCTCATTCGGGTGGGACTGAAATAACTTATAAATATATTTCTTATTAGTCTTGAACTAAAATTAATTTTGATTTCTGAGAAACTCTAAATTATAGTTAATTTCAATGTTTTATTACATTTCTGAATTATTCTCGATTAAAGAAGTTACTTGTTTGGTGAAAAGCAATATTTACAAAAGGCCGGTCACCTCGAAAAGTGATACTAAAGTTATTATAAAGCGATTATTTAACGAAAGATAGCAAATAGTAGCATTTTTGAAGAACCATTTCAGTTTGTAGTTCGATTGGTGACCAGCAATCCTGACGTTCACACTATTTTGACCCTATTGTCATACCATTATGCTATCGTTATGTTGTCCATTATTCTTTTATTACAGTAAAAACTGATGTCCTCTTAATTAAAGTGATAGTAGCGAACCGTGTACAACATGTGTTGATATTGTGAACAAGGGTCAGGGGCGAGTCAGAATGCTTTTGACTTTTATTTACGTCCAACGTGCGTAGAGCTCTAAAAAGGCCACATTGAACAATTCCTCTTAAAAAAAAAACAACATTCCAGAGTAAATTCAATGCAGATGATTAATGTGAATCTAAATTATGTTTTATTTAAAGAGACCAATATATTCCTAAGGATCATTTTATATACTTGCAAGTATAGTATATGAATAAAAAATTAAGTTATTAGGTAAAAAATATGTCAATTTACATTAAATACTTGTGGTACTTACCGAAAAAATAAATAAACGGTTGTTTTATTTTTATTTGGTTTAATTAATAGCACCTATCGCTATTAACATCTATTTAATAGAAAAAAAATGGAAGAAACTACTCTCCCAGGTATCACGGAATCTCAAACGCTTAATTTGGCAGCTCTATTTTTATAAGGGACACGCATCTGATATGAATGATTTTGGAAAGTTCCCAAGGATTTAAAAAAGCAGACGTCTTTTCCAAGATAATTTTATTACAAATACTGAAATGAAATGAAAATGAAAATGAAAAAGTATTTACCTATTATTCTAAGAAATGAAAAAGTCTTTATTATTCTAAGAAATACAATTTAGTCGTATACAGCCCTAGACCCCACACTATGATTCCCTGTGTCGTGGGGTCTAGTCTCTTCCATTCCGAGACTATAATATAAAGACAATAAGTATACAAAACAATAATATTATTTAGGTTGGCAAGTTACAATCTTAAAGTACTTACTACTACTAATTCTATCTCATTCCTTTTTCGCATTTAAATTAATCCAAACTATCAAAACACTTGGTCTTTCAAAATAAATAACATCTTTAATAATAGATATTATAGCAATGCCTACATATGAAAAAGACTATTTACACCCAAACATAATTACTTATCACATGTTATGTTATTAAACTCTAATTTCATCACATCTGTATTCCCCGAACGGATAGGCAGGGCTGTACTTAATGTACATCAACAGTTCACTGATATATTTAGGTTCTATGTTATAGGGGGCGAGCCTATTCCCATTCACCGGGAACCTGGGAATCGTACCAAAGCTATCAAGCATAGTAGTCGCGCATAGGACCACTAGACTAAGTAGGCAGTTACAGTCTAACAATAAAAAAAAAGATGTAAAGAAAGAAATATTTTGAAAGAAAGAAAGAAAAGCTCATATCAAGCATTGAAAAAGGCCTCTAGAGCAGAGGTCACAACATTCCCGCTTATCTACCTCGGTACGGCGTCAGAGGTCGTTATTCAATAAAACGTCGCACCACGACTGTCGACTGGCCCTTTTGAGCATTAGTCGCAATATCTTTCACTACCAACGGCACAAAAAACCATGGAGTTATTATTGCCATCAACACCGCAATCTGTTCTTATGCTCGTCATAAATATGAGGATTTCTATTTCGGATTTTTGCTGGAGGCAACTTTAGAAGTTTTTGTTTGGTAAACAGAAGCTGGTTTTTATTCAATTGTTCGATACTCTTTGGTGTGTTTTAGTTTATCTTCCTAGTTTATACTTTAAACCTACTTTTATTCAAGAGTAAGTTTCTTAGGCACTTAATATGAATCACACAATAATAATAATACCTTTATTACATTTTTTTTTAAACTATTGATGTAGCTTGTTGTTAGTATCTCTTTGCAAAAAATAATTATTTTGTAATTATTTGCTTGTGAATATGTTGCATTTTCCAACCGTTTAAGTAAAAATAATCCTACTCTTATATTACATATTTCACTATAGATTGGAGTCATTAACTACACCATAGTTTCAGATCATATTCAACTCAATTTCAGTAGGAGAGGGAACTAATAAATATTTAAGGTAGTTATATTAATTTCCCACTCCATTCCTATTCCAATAGAGGGAAACTTCATCGCAGTCCTCAACTTAAACGCTAAGTCTCCCCGAAACTGTCTGTTCCAACAGAACGAGATAAATTAAATTAATGTGAGTACAGCAAATGTTAGAATTTTTAATACTGAACTTTTGATTAATATGTCTTTTCTTTATCCTGGTAGTATTAGAAATACAAACCTTTTTGTACCTACAAATCAATAAAATTGACATTTTGTTATAGTTTACAGATAAAAAGTTAAAAATATTTTATTAAGGAAAGATTTTTAATTTTCCTTTATAAATATACAATAAATAATATAATACTGTAAATAATTATGTAATGCATTCATTAGGTATAATTAATAGCCTCATCTGTTTAATAAAAATGTTAACGTACAAAATATTATACTAGTCTTCTACATTAATAATGATAATAAGACATAATATAAAACAGTCATTAATTAAGAATATGTACTTATAATTCCTTTATGAATTGTGATACCTACCACTTCGCTTATATTATTATTATGTAAATATAAATTAGCAGAAATACTTCTAATTTCGGGAATATCTTAAGAAACTTTCCAATTAAGATCTCCAACTTTAGAGATGTTACATTTCGGATTTAATTTATTCGTATCTGTCTTTGATCATAAAGAAATAAATGTGAACGATGAATTGGAAGGAGTTCAATGAGAATTTCTTAGAGTGATCCGAGTAATATCTAATGATGAGTCACATAATCCGTCCCCGATCGCCTCTCCACTTATTGAGTTGGAATTTTCGATTAGTCTGTGATTGATTGAAGCAACTTCTCTTCGAGCGACGTGCATTATATGATCCGTTCTACTTCTTCGATCAGTTTCTTTTATATAGTAAACGGCAAAATGAGATGCTACATTCGCTTTTTCAAAATAAAAGTAAGTTTTACAGGAAATCTTGTTAGTTTCTTCGCTACTTGGGGCAAACTTCCGTATACCTTTTTATCGGATATTCCAGGATTTTCTCAAGCATTCATTTTTTTTCTCTATTTTAAGTTTTGTATGGAAAATACAACCATTTCACTTTATTAACTTAACGTAACATTTGTTATAGGTACATCAATCTTCAAGTCTACTATAGTTTTTATTGGTTATTTATAGTATCTCTGCTACTGCAGTCGGTCTATAATTGTGATCGCCACTTATTGATTCAGAGTTCACCGCTAAACCCTGCAGCTACTATAAACTTCAGGATTTTCTTAGGGGTGAGGTCCCTTAGGTATAAAATCTGGGGTTAAGTCTACTAAGTAATTATCTACTTAGTATGTTCAATATATTTATACAATTAATTAATCACTTCTTCGCACACCAATTTATAGTTATCTAAGTATCTTATGTTTCCATAATCCCCTATTACTCAATACTTTTCTTAAAAAACAATAAAACTTCGTTCACATTTTCGGTATACTATGGAATATCCTCACAAGCCTTAATGCAATTTGCGGTAATGTAACATCGGAGTCGTGTACGGCCCGTCGCGCGTCGCCGACCGCCTTACGATTGCGAGCTCACCGACTATATACGTCACTGCTTTACGAAAATACCAGCGATCCGGGATTACAGTCACGCTTATCTAATCATGTAGACAGATTGAAAATCACATTGGTACTTTGTAATCGGAAAGTCGAGAGATCGAAGTCTTTGGGAATAAGGACTATTTCTATTTAGACTAGATAGTAAAGGATCTAATGATTGAATCGAGATGAGCTCTTAGTTCATTACCCAATTCAGCCTTTTATCTGTTTTCGGAAAAATACTCTACATTGCAAGGTACTCTATTTCGTAGACGACGAGGAGGATGTATTACTATTAAACTAAGTACCTACAGTACTGATAACACTCCTCTTAATTTCGTTATTGCTAAAGCCATATAATATAATAAATAATGCTCCAATATAGAGTAACATCTTCACAACTCAGTTTAGGAATGCACCCCAAATACCCATTCGCGTAATCAATTAAAATACATTAAGTTGATAATGCATTATTCTTTTCCGTTGAAAACAAGCCACTATTTCATTTTGTAAGCGCGAAAGCTGTAAGCTGAAATTTTTATGACTTCCAGCGTCTGGCTACGTGGGAAATTTTTTAAAAGGTTTTTTGAAATTTCGTGATTCATCTTTCCATTCCCCGGTGACTGGGCACCATCATACGCGTATCTTTGTTTAACCTCGCCACGTTAAACATTAAACATTTGTTCTTTGCAAACATTGTCCGAGTCCGAGACTTGCGAGTTATGGTTTTAAATTGGCAAATGTTTTTTTATATAAAAAGATGTCGCTACTAGATCATCCAAGATCCCATTACTAAGCTCACAAACACATAAAGCCTACTACACTTTAGAGGAAAATATTTTTATTTCCCCTTATTATGTGCCAGCAGTTTTACGAAATATGTCCCAAGCGTAATTTATCGCCCTTAATTATTCGCCGAAACAACAAATCCGTGTGTTTCACTTTGATTCGGTGTCGTCCGAATTTTATTTATGTGGTGGGCATTTTTCCACAAAAGCACGCGAGGTCAGCTTAAGAGGGAGGAAACGACTTTGGCCTAATCCGCTGACTTTTATTTATTCAGTGAATTAATCTCGCCGCGGCCGGGGGTGGGGACATTGGCCCTTATTTCCTGTCGTCCCGGAGCGATACCACGGTTTCTCGACTGCATACAGTGATAAACCCCAAGTCGTCGCCTCTTGACAAGCAGGATTTATAGGTGTGCCAAGTATCGCAGTTGTCCACAGCGTCACTAAGCTTTATGTCATACTTAGCAAAGAAAAAATCCGTTGACCAACGCGGAAGTGAATCTTTATAAACCATTTCAGAGCGATTCTTTTCTGATTCTTGAGGCCCAATTATTATAATAGATCAATAATTCTTTGAAATTAGGGATACTTCAAGATAAAAAAAGTCTTGTATTTACAAATGAGATCTACGAGCCAACCCGAGGTCTAAACCTCGTATACTTATTCGTACTCGCACAAGATCCTTAGTTAAAACGTAGTTTCATATCAACAAGTCAAGTCAAACTGTTCCCGCTAACTGCTAAGATGGCTCACTTATATAACTAACAACTTGTACCATCTCTTGTTTAAATCAGTCTTATTCCTACACAGTGAAATAATTTATTCTTACTGTTCACGTGCTTTTTTCTGTTTGCATTATTACTTCTAGCACCATTATTTGTTGTGACAACAGTATCGAACTGATACTATTTTACGAGAAACAAAATACCGACGTCAAGGACTAGTATGTATAGATACCTACTGCTGCGTTTGGCACGGTGAGTGTGGAGGGCTGAAGGACCAATTCCTCCCTCAGCCCCCTTCCTTCTCCTTTACTCCTGCCCTCCCGTTTCCTTAGCTCGGCAACGCATCTGCAACTCTTTTTGTATTGTATAAGTCAATGGGCAGCGATGACTACTTCCCATCAGGTGGATCGCCTGCTCGTTTGCCAAGTTCCTTATCCCATAAAAAACTAAGAGTCTTTTTCATGTTTTATAGAATAGAATAGAAGTTACTTTACATAGTTGTATACTGGGCAAAAGTATTTAGCAACAGCAACGAATGTGTAGATAAGGTTTCAGTTACATTTAGTTACGCCAAACTGTTTCAATTATGTTTCCCTAGACTATGAGTCGGCCTTCAGACAAATAAATACTGGATACCTACATATAAAGGAATAGTGTTAGTATTTTCCACAAACTTAATAAGCATAATAAAAGATTAGATAAAATTGCTTTACATAATTTTCTGTCTGCCTTATTAGTATAGCCTTAGCGCGACTGCTACGCTAGAAGTCTTGGGTTCGATTTCCAGGTTAATCAGTGTTTTTCTTTGAATTTTTCTTGTAGAAGCTCGGGGTGTGGCTATGAGCCTGATGAATGGCAATAGGCTTGCCCCCTATTACATGGAGCCTAAACATACCAGCGAGCTATCAGTAAGTATACCTCTGCCTTACCCTTCGGTGACTGTGGGCGTGAAGGTAAGTTATGTTGTATTATTATTCTTGATTTGATTAGATAGCCACAAGGAACCATTGTAAGTATGAAAAAATTATGGTTCCATGTGGGTATCGAATCTACAATCCGAGGCCTGACAGCCGATTGCTCAGCCACTATGCCAAACGTGCCGACAAATTATTTATTCCTGAAATTACAGGCACAAACATAAATAATAATTTTCAAATTTCTATCCTAATATATACGCCCACGTAAAACATATTTATATCTACAAAATACAGACCATTACGAAACGAAGACATTTTACGCAATAACCATTTTATTTATCTTTAGGCTCAACAAATATTTTACAAAAATATATATGTATTATGAAATCTTTTATTATAGCGATGCAAAGGTCATTTGTTACGCATCTTGTAAATTGGGTTTCTTTTGAAATAAAGTACTAAAGACTTATATTTTTTACTGTTGTGAGCTGGAATGATAGTTTACAATTCCTTAATTAATCATGAGGAATTAACACATTCATCTTATTACTCAATGTAAATATATTTATTGATAGAAATTACGACAAGGCGTGGTTTTTAATATGACCCTAGGTCAAAGCAACAATTTATAGAGTCAGGATTACATCAGGACAAACACACAATCATCATCATCATCATCAACCCATTACATTGTCCCACTGCTGGGCACGGGACTCCTCTCAGAACGAGAGGGATTAGGCTATAGTCCGCCACGCTAGCCTACTGCGGGTTGGCAGACTTCACACGCCATCAAGAAAATCTCTCAGGCATGCAGGTTTCCTCACGATGTTTTCCTTCACCGTTTAAGCGCGTGATAATTAATTATTAATACGCACATGACTTCGAAAAATCAGAGGTGCGTCCTTGGATTAACAGCATTAACAGCGCCGCAGAACTGTTCCGCCTTGCGAAGGACAGACTGAAGTTTTCCGAACTGACGGCCAACCTCCAGTAATTGGAGAGGCACTTCGAAGAAGAAGTCCTTGGATTCGAACTCGAGACCTTCGACTTGGCAGTACAATGGTCATATCACTAGGCTATCACTGCACTCAATAATTACACGTAAACACACAATAATTACACGTAATGTTCGGACAGAGATTCGACCTCACTATCACAATAACTAGCGGACCAGTGTCTGACACTACGTCCATGACACATAACCGTCGCTTCCGAGACCCCGAGCTTTCGCTCTCTTTTGAGAACGAGTTGACGTATTTCGTCTAATTACGTCTTTTATACATAACTGACGCATGTCACTTTTAGAATAGGCGGGTATGCCTTAAAACTTCATCAATCTCCTAACATTATAATAAATAATCATCGCTTTAAGAATTCTCATATTCTATCTTACATAAATATCCCTATCATATAAAAATATTCTACTATGGATATTCATTTTAAATAATAATATGAAAGCATTGTTTAAGGGATTGCAGACTATAAAGAACAAGTACTTACGTTGGTACACCATACCAACTGACTTATGATTACGGATGTGTACTTATAACTAACAGTCCAGTGATATTTTTTATTAGAAGTATGATTTGTCGTTCAAATAAGTAAATATCAATTGTATAGTAATTATAACCAAAAACACTAATTTGTTTGATTGACTAAAAATTTTTTCAACTGTACATATTCCTATTAAATATCTTACTGAAAATACAATAACAAGTTATTTGTACATAACATAACATACCATCATGTCATTCCCCGAAGGTTTAGGCAGGGGTGTACTAATGTACACCTACTCCGCCGCAACACTTTGCTCGACCTGGGGATCGAACCCAGGACCTCTAGCGTACCAGTCGCGCTTAGGACCACTAGACTAATGAGGCAGTTCAAGGTATTTGTATTCTTTAATCATTTCAAATATCGAACAAACATGTTAGTAAATATGTTTCATAAAAGCACGTTTCAATATCCTAATTTCGTTCTAAAAATAAAACAAAGCAGCACTAGAAACTGAATTTTGAATTTCTGTGAAATGTTAAAACGTTGTTGACTGTTGATATGTTTATTATTACGACAGTTGAAAACACAGGGAAATCGAATGCGGCTATTTCCGTAAAAAGAACTTTTATAGCAACGCCTCGCTTTGATCGCGGGTGGTCCAGGTTTCTATCGAAATGTAATGATTATTAACATTATACCTATTTATTGATAGTTACTTTTCTAAAGTTTGCTTTACTGTATTGATGACTTCCACACTTTTATAGGAAGTAATATAATCCAGCACAGACTAACGAATCAGATAAGATATGAAAAAAAAAAGTGTGCCAATTTCTACTCCAATGACTTCCAGACACTTACGGTCTTTTAATTAAAAAATAAATTAACAACATTTACGTACTTTTACTAATTATCTAGCTCTTGATTTATCTGGCATTAGTTGAATCTAGAGCTGAAGCTTAAAGGTTAATTTATGTCGTGTATTACAATTTATTAGTATCTTTATCACTGCTTCGTGATGGCTTTTAATTATTAAATTTCATATAAGTATTTGGTCCTTATCTACAATAAAATATCAAGTCACGCAGTACATTACCGCCTAACGGATTTTAATTGTTGCCGAAAGGTGACCGAGTCACTGAGTAACGATATTTTTGTACCTGTTACTCAAACACAGGAAACATTTACCTTTGTTCTAATGCCACGCGCTGTATAAGTACCCAATAAAAACGTAACAGTCATAATACTAGTAATTAGAAAGCAATTTATGGTCCTTAGGTTCCCGGACAGAAGGACCAGAGTTGATTAATTAACTTTTACTTTGACTTACCGACTAAAAGTTTAGCGGTATTTTGAAAGACTGTAGTGGCTTGTGTCAGTATTTTAATAAACTTCATATCTGAAATTAATTATGAATGAAATTTACCATAACTGAATATTTAACTCAGAATGAGATGATAGATGATACTAAAACCTCATTACCTATGTTTTTAGGTCATTAACTATGTTTTTAGGTCCCGGTCAAGGGGTAAGCCTATTGCGATTAACCGGTACAAATCGAACCTCCAAACTGCTATTGAGAATTTTATAGAAAAACTCTTGGCCTAGAAATTGAACCCTTCCACTTTACACCCTACTAACTTAATTTTAGTACCTACATCTTAAGGTATCGTTTCAATATTCAATTTGAAAAAACGTTGAAGAACTTATCTTTCTGTTTCAATAAAGCGACATCCATTGTGACCCCAGTGAACTACCTCGTAAACTTTCTAAGACGGAAGGAAGACTGCCTCCACAGCATCACAAATTCAGTGGAGTGTCTAATTTATGATTAATTCTGTAAAGTTTTATCATGGTACGAGACAATACAAGGGTAAACCGAAATCTATTGTTCCACTTAAGAGCCAAATTTACATACCAAAGCCTACGACGGAATGCCTAATAGAAGTTTTTGCATTTGTAACGAAGCACGAAAATCAATAAGAATTAAATGAAGCGTGTTCAAAACCTCCCGACTAGGGTAACCATTTATTGCCAACTTTGTCATATAACTCCCGATTATGATGAGCAAGCTTGAATCATGTTCAAATTGTTATTTTACTTTTTAAAACTGCCACGTTAGTCTAGTGGCCCTAAGCGCGACTGCTACGCTAGAGGTCCTGGGTTCGATCCCCAGGTCGAGCAAAGTGTTATTGATTTTTTCTATGAAATACTCAGTAGCAGCTCGGAGTCTGGATTTACGCCCGGTTATTGGCAATAGGCTCGCCCTCTATTACATGGGACCCAAACATACCGGTAAAATGTGGGTGTACACCTCTGCCTAACTCTTCGGGGAATACAGGCGTGATGGTATGTTCTGTTTATTAAGGTATTTGACTTTTTCTGTCTACAAAACTATGTTATGAACCTGAACTCCTAAAACTTTTTGAATCCTGTAAAGTAACGAGGTCTGGACGAACTTTGCTACTTTATTATTCACTGACATTCAAACCTATGTCACGAAAAGGGACCTAGGTGATTTTTTTAGCCATGCAAGGTAGCTAGTTCCCCTGAGATAATGAATGAACCAGCCTGATATTTAAGGTAGCCCAATTTTTAAATTCATGTGACTAAATCGGTGGCATAAATTAAGGTAGGTAGCTAAAAAGAGTAATTTAAAAATGGAACTGACAATTTATTTAGTAGTGACGTAAAATTTATGCACCAAAATTCTGCCTCGAAAAAATATTTCAGGAACTAACGGTAAGTACGAAATCAGTCTATCCATTTCCATATTAACTCAAATATACAGACAGTTCAGGAACGCTGGTTTGCCTTAATCTGACAGGTGACTGTGCATTACTAATGTTTGAATATCTGACCTAATTTCGCAAAAGTTTCATTAAATATTTGGTAACCCTACTACTGTTATTACTCTTTTAAGGATAATTATTGTTTAAGTTCATCCAATAAATGAAACATATTTTTGCTTCTACGTTACGTTGAACACAGAAGGTATTAATTTAATTAGGCTCCTTCATATCTGTTGCGAATCTTGCCAATAAATATTTACAAATTGTTTCGGATCATGATACTTAATATCGTAAAAACAAGCAGCAGTAGTCCAATAAACGTAGTTTGCGTATAAACTAGATCATTTGGCGCATATGAATTTAATTTGCTCTTGTAACAGTTTTAAAATATGCTCGCAGAGCCAACTAAAATTTAATAAACACTGAATAATTTAATTTAGTGTTACCACTCGTGCATGGAGTATGGCCAATAAAGGCGATTTTATGGCATTTTTATTATGATGCATAAACGTGAATCACCTATAATGGGGGCCATATAGTAACAGAAAAATTACGTCTGGCACTCGACAAATATTAAATTATACATTTTTAAATATGGGTGGCGGGATAAACAAATAATTTACTGCTTCATCTCGACGTAGGGATGCGCTCGCTTGAAACGAGGACACTTAAAAATTCATTATAATATGCGCGTCGTAAATAGTTTACTATGATTTTGATGCAGTTGCGGTTAAATACAGTTTTGTTTACTGCATATGAATCTGCGATGCTATTCACAGGGACGAAATTAAATCCTATTGACATTTACAGCACTAATGCTGTCATAAATTCATGTTGAGGCTCTAACTGATACAAAATGTGTGTGCTTCCGATATCATAGTCACCGTTACCATCAATCTAAATTGACAAACAGAGAATGGAAATAAATATTTATTAGGTACACTTAGCCACCGTACCACTTCCTCACAATACAAAAAGAAGCTGAAAACAAAACTTAGCTTTTTGCCTGACTTAACATAACATAACAATAAGAACAATTTATTTCACAAATAGAAGCCAACACATATCGCTTTCTATTATTAAACACATTCAATAGCCAATGTTATTGAAACGTATTGCACCCTTAAGAACATAACCCCGGGCGTACAATAAATTATCTCGAAATCAATTTCTAATACGAGACATAGCTTATCGGTAGGAAGTGCATTGAATGGCGGCGAACAAGGACACGGGAGTTGAGAGGTATTCCACCTGCATTATTTATCGCGTAACATTATTAACTGCATATCAGCCGTAGATGACTATCGTGTGCACTACACGCCTGGTCGAGGCGCACGCGCTTTCGACTGAGAGCGAGATATGGATCGCAGAGTTTGCTTCCATTATTCGCTACGATACGGAATTTAAAAATTGATTGTTATTTTAGCGCCCCTAAAATATATACTACTAGACTATAATTTGTTTTAGTAATTTACTTATTAATTACATTTGCTCGGCTCGTGAAAAGCTGACTCGTAGTATAGTGGTTTTGTGCAAGTTGCCATTCACCGGGCACATCTGTAGAATTCCATAGAAAAACCAAATAAGCTAGATCCTGAAAATTGCGTAGCAGTCGCGTAGAAACGTAAGACTAATGAGGCATATTTAAAATTTTATTGATTTTCTCGAGTTAATATCCGATCTTTTCCCTGTATCTATTTCCTGTGCCTATCAGTTAGCTGTAATCGGACAGCATTATGTATAAAACAATTGTATGCTAAAATCTATCAAATACAGACAGTCAGTCCGTAATAATACCTACTTGATACATACTGCAAATATGACATAAGTACGTTATGTCAGATTCGTATTGGAATCAAGACGTCAATAACAGTGTTATGGAAACAAACATGTTTTGAACTGTGCGCGCACATAATTCTTTTGTCTTAGCAATTACACTTAAAAATATTGATTTCATCTTTTCCATTATTTTAATACGTAGAAAACTTTTATTAGATTCTTTCTGTGATATATGTTTTACAGATTTATGTTCCTACAACTGTGTGAAATAGTTCACCTTTAAAGTAAATAAGGATCTTTACTCTCGAGGTCTGTAGAATACGGCAACAGGTCAGGCAATAATCGCTTTTAATGTTTGAATTTCATCGTAGCGCATTGCGCTTCACCATAAACCATTATACCGAAGCCTCTTTAACTTGTAGCGTCTAAATTGTAGCGCAGAGTTTTCGGAAAAAGGTATACTATAACGTCAATAATCCCTGATGGATTAGGCAGAGGTGTACACCCACAATTTTCCGGTATGTTTAATTGTTATGGTAACATTTTTTTTTTGACCTAAACATATCGGACAAATCCAAACTGCGAATTTTAACAAACCCAATAACACTTTTCTGGACCTGGAAATCAAACCCAGGAATCACAAGCACATTCCAGGAGTTTAAGAAAAACAATTTAACCCCCAAAAATCGAACCCAGGAATCCCAATCACATTCCAGGAGTTTCAGCAAAACAATTTCTTTATTGGCACGTGTCAGATAGACACTTTTTGTTCACCCTATAAATAGTTAACAAATATTAAGAAAAATTATAAAGGTTTGTGAAAAAATTAAAACACAAGCCTCAAAAGGAAAAAAATCTGAAAATATTTTACCGATATCCTGTAATGTAGTCACGTAATCCTTCTCCAGTCATCTCTTATTGCGATTGAATTTTCAATCGGACTTTGATTGATTGAAACGACTACTGTGGGACTGTATTGACTCTTAAGTAGACTTAAGCAAGAAAAAAGCTTTAATAAATCGTCCAATATTCGATACAAAGAGACAACGGGATGAAATTCTATTTACAGGGATTTGACAGAAATAAGATTAGGGATTTTCTCCGCTTTCATTTTATTGGAATTAATTTTCAAAAATGTTTTCTTTGTTCTTACTTAATTTAATCATCATTACATTATCTGTTTTGTGTTTATTTACTTTGCTCTATGTATTTATAATGAACACTTGGGATAAATTAGAATTTCATGTCTTAATAAACTAGGGAACATGACGTGGTTTCTCGGTCAAATTTATTTTGATGACGTGGGATGATGTTGTTCACATTTTTTTTTTTCATATAGGTAATATGCACGTACGATAGAATTAGCATATTATGAATTTACAATAAAAAATAATAATTGGTGTTTGTTGCTCTATGTTTAGTAGGTATCATCGTCACAGCCAACTCTTAAAATATGGCAGGGATCTAAATAAAAAGATTGTAAAACGTAATAAAATTACATACCGTAACGCCTATATTCCCTGAAGGGGCAGACGGATTAGTCGTAATGGCGACCCCATTACAGTTTGTTCGAAATAAGTAAGCCGATCGGAAGTGAGCCGTTCCGAACTACCGCGGTGATGAAATCGTTGAATTAAGTGTTTTAATACATAAATATCGAAATTATTATACAAAATAATTAGAAATGTGAAACATATACGACTCTAATTATCTTCAGACCGACTATTTCTATTAAAATTTACCACTTCTAAACCACTTGCAGACAACTTCCGATCGGCTTACTTATTTCGAACAAACTGCACAGTCTATTACCATTAACCGACCAAATTAAAAATTCAACCCGCTACTTAGAATTTTATAGAAACTCCAAATAATATGTTGCTCGACCTGAAAATCAGACTCAGGACTTCAGGCCATTATTACTACACACCAAACATACCATCACGCCTGTATTCCCTTAAGTGTAAAGCAGAGGTAAACTTAATGTACACCCACAGTTCGCCGGTATGTTTAAATTAAATGTAATAGAGGGCGAGCCTATTTCCATTAACCGGGCAAATACAAAGTCAAACCGCTACAGATAATTTCATAAAAAACGACTATTAAACGACTTGAGATTCGAAACCGGGACTTCAAACCTAGCAGTCACGCTTACATCCACTACACCAGTAAAGCAGTCTTACTAAAATATTTACCTACATCAATTATGACATATGAATATAACAGGAATGCGTTAATCTGTGTGTGCCCAGAATTACGTTGATTATCTCCCTTTGAAAAGTGGGCAATGATTAATATTAGAGCAACAAGCCACAGGGTCGGATTGTAGGCATACGGATATAATACATACAATATTTATATCCACTATTCCCTTTAGTAGCGCATCGACATTCAGGTGAGACCCAGAATTACCATGAACACGGTCCCAGTTCATTTAGAGAAGACAGGGGTGGTCAGTGAAGTAAAATTTTCTAGAAAAGATACTAAATTACAACTAAATGTACTATAATTATGAAAAAATCTTCCAAATCATTTTAAATATTTGCATATTAATAGCACCTTGAATCCATGCGAAGCCGGTGTGGGTCGTAAGTGTGATTAAAATAATAGACATTTTTTCATGTATGATGTAGCTTTGACCTTGTTCGTTAAAGATTACTTTATCAGCTTATATTTTTAAAACTTATATGATATTCCTACACCCGTTTGGGAAGAGTGTTTAAAACTATTTTTCTTTTATTTATTACTACTTCGTGTACACAGTTTAATCAATAAAAATCTTTGAATTTGAAATAACAGCCCTCTTTGTTTTTAGAATTGATATAACATTATCTTTATCTTCACAAATTAAATTAATATTAAAAATCTCATTTTCAAGGAAAAACATTGCAAACACAATAATAGACTCTTCTAGTAGCAGGAAACCTAATTCAACGATTGCGGCCGCCTCGCCTCGGGACTTGTCCCAATGCCGTAATTACGAGTACACACCCTACTAGCGCAAATAGAAACAAAACCGCACACATTCGCATATGTAAATAGGGGAGGATCACAGCCGAAATTCGGTGTGCATGCGGTCTACCACCGACTTGGGAAAAATAATAGAGATGCTCAATTTTGTGGAACGTGTTAAAGGAATGGAAGGCGTAGGTAAGCAGGTATTAATAATTCGTACCGAGTCTAAGTAGAGATGTGCTTTCACGAATTAAGTACGTAAGTACTAAAGAGGTCTCTTTGAGGATTTCACTAGTTACATAGCTTAACTAATGGGACTGTAATTTAGTGAGAGTTACTTACGCATTTTGCTTATTATTTTGGCGAATTGAACCGAGAGAATTATACAAATATAGCGAAAATGGATCAACTGCTCCGAAACAAAAAAAAATTGAGTTCAGCAGAAGCAAGAGTAGATTTATATAAGTTTAATGCGGTTATTCGATAACACAGGATAAAATATTGGCCTGTAAAGATAGCATGCGCGTCAGCAAGTGACCGACGCAATGACTTAAGACGACAAATTGCGACGACAAAATTATGTTGCAACACGCATATAAATTCCTGCTATGATAATAATATTCACAATATGACATAATTTTGTGATCGCATACTTCGTGCGAAGATGAGGCTAGGGACGAGATAGTTTGACGACAACATTATGTCGTGGCACGCAGACATAGGACGCAGAAAAGACGTCAAAGAAAAGTGGTACTTAGGTACTTATTAATTAATTTTTCAAAGACCGTATTCTTGGAACATTCAAGACTCTAGAGAATTTATTATAAAGTTCAAACGTACCGCTTTATTAGAAGTTCAATCAGTAACGTAGTAGACGAGACACTAATAAAGTAAATCTTTTATCTCCAGGGATTTTATTATTTTCATCAAAATTTATTTTAAACCACCATCTTGTTTCAGAAATATATATAATTATACCTAATTGGGTAGTTGGATTAGACACATTTTTTTTATGATGACGACGATTGATAACTTAGCCAACCCTGAATATACTCATATACACATACATATTCCCCAAAAGATTAGGCAGAGGTGTACTAATTTACACCCACATTTCACCGGTATGTTTAAGTCCCATGTAATAAGCGCGACCCTTTTGCCATTTATCAGGCACAAAACGAATCACCGAGCTGCTCCTGAGAATTTCCTAGAAAAACCCCCAGTAACTCTTTGCCCGACCTGGGTAACAAACCCAGAACCTCTAGCGTACCTACCAGTTTCACCTGGGACCAATAGACTAATGACGCTTTCTACTCACTGTTGTTCATAAGGCCATTATCATCTTAAACACTTAAACGTACCTACGTTTTTTAATTTACGTATTACGAACTTTTAATTCAGCTACGCCACTGAACCAATAAATTTTTCATTTTGTCTATAATATGGGACTTGAAGGATTCGTTACGAAATTGAAAGAATTGGAAAGTAGGTATATTTCATCATCATCATCAGCCCGTATTCGTCCACTGCTGGGCGTAGGCTTCTTTAAGTGAACGCTAAACGTGATACAAGAAACTATATTTATTCTGCCGATATTAATCAATTAAAATCTTGAATAAAAAGAAACTGCAGTTCCAATACAAACTGCATACATTTTGTATGAAGAGTTATGGACTTCCCCCCTCTCAATGAGGTCGGCAATAAACACACAAAATATTATTTTACACATTCATATGACCAATTAACTTCTTAAACCAACACCATTTTCGAATATAATACAATTAATTATCATCCCCTATATCTTCCCCAATAACATCAATATCAAATCGCCCGTGTACAACATCTAGCCCCATTTTAATATTTAACAAGGGACCAACAATTATTTATTCAGTACGCGGCATAGCAGCCTTGTTGTGAACTACCCACAAACTAAATAAAGCGAAATATTCGATGAGCCTGCAGTAATTTTAGTAACATTACGATGTTATGCGCGGTTATGGTTTGCGTAATCTCATGTTGGCGTGGTCTGGCAAACGCATACTGTGTCGTTTACGTTACCCGTGATAGGATACGTGGAAAGTTTATGTTGAAAACATATTGTTTAAATGTTGAAATTTCATGAGTGCTTTGAACTTTAAAATGTTGAGCCTACCGAGACAATTACGTAGTGCTATTTTTCATAAAAGTGGTTTTAATCATTTCGATTTGAGACATTTTAGCTGATGTGCTAATCATCGTCATCATAAAAAAAAGTTTTAAGATTCAATTTACATAATAAAAACTTTACACAAATACTAAAAAAATAACGCTAAATTATTTAAAAGAATATTATAACCGTAATTACATAAGTACGAGTAAGTATCGATTACTGCATCCCGCTCAAACCCATAAATAACTCTATAATCGTCAATAAAAATCTCCCGCACTCACCACCCTGTTTATATCACTACATCGGAATCAATAAATAAAATAATAACAAACATTTGGCAACCCTATCGAAGTCAGTCACGTGCAAGTTAAATGATCTGAAACGGGAAGCAATAAACCTATTGTTTACAACACTCGCTTGTCGTTTATCAATATTTATAATATTCAATAAACTGATAACGTCAACTAAGATTTATGCGTTTACATTTTACAGAATACGTGTGGTTCACACTTACAAATAGATGTCATTTCTCTAGTTAGATAACAAAAAGTTGGGGTAAAACGTTTCAATAAAATTGTGAGTAGAAACTTCAACATAGAAACTTCTCATTTGATATGACTACATTAATTGGTTGGGTTAAATAAAAAAACAAGACTGACCTGTCAATAGGAAAACATCGAAAGGTCGTATTGTGCATAAGGCAGGGATAAATCCTGGATATTATATTTTTAAAAAAATAGTAGCAGTTTTGAGTTAGGGTTAGGCTATGTCCCCCAAATGTCCCCTATTACATGGAACCTAATTAGTTATCGGCGAACTGTGAGTACCTTGCTTATAACATAATGGTTTTACAAAAAAAATATACATACCTATCATGAATTATTTGTATCTACGATTTCATTATAAGTGCATTCTTCCAATCATAAATCGTAAAGTCCATATTTGCTCTCTCTGACAATTAAAATCTTTGAAAACACCCCTACAGCTAAAATTTGAGTAAGTATTCTAGTTAAAACTAAAAGTCATCTAAAAAGTTAATTTAAAACTTTTAGCAATTACATTGAGATAGAACTGCAGTACTCGTATACTACACTTGAGAGCAAATATCTTCATTTTCATTCGATTTAGAAATAGAAAATTAATTGAGGACCGAACTAATGCAACATTAAATGAAGTTCGTTTGAAAATTCTGAAAGTAATTCATTAAAACATACGTCTGCATGTAGTTATTTCTTATTTCGCCCAAGTTTATATCGGCGGCCATTTTGGTTAATTGATACTCAGGCTCCATAACCGTAATTTGATACTGCAGCGGAGGGGTTGAATGGCGCTATTCTTGAATTTTTAACCAATCGGAGCGCTTCACCTTGTTAAATATTGCAATACCTATGTACTGATCTTGGTGTGTCTTTTGTTAAAGAATACAGCTGCTTAATTAAAGTAAGAATATTGTATTTTGAGTCTGGTACATTTGCAGTTAAGCATGCTACATAATGTGCTTACCTAGAAGTAAAGTGAGTACTTACCAGGGTAAGTTACAAAGCAAATGAGGCTTCATAACTGAGATCCGTAAGGTGACAACATGCGGGTGGCAACACTGGTGTTGGTGACGTCTATAGGCTGCGGCGGCCAGTATCCATGGTTGTCAAATAATTAAATCATATCATTTATTGCAAACTAAGTACACACGGCTACAGGTCAACTTATACAAATCTTTTTTAAGCTGGTCTCACATTGAACAGGCTTCCCAAACAGTAAGAGGCCAGCCTAAACTGGATATAGCTTGATGTGTAGCCGTGCATACCTGTACATATTTAGGTTTCACATCATTTTATTTGGTAACTTATGACATAGTGCCTTTTCCGAGCATTACAATATAAAACGTAGATAATTATTATATTTATTCAATTGACATAATTTTAATAATATTGTGAAACTGTTGTACAATGACGCTTACCGTTGCAGGTACTCATGTGCGAATAGACAAAGCGATGAAGCTTAATGTTTAAAAAAAAATCAGGAATAAATTCATATTGTTATACTATACCAACAAATACCTACTCGCCATTTATAAAAAAAATATTCTTTTTTTTTTTTTTACAAAATATCTACAATAGGTACTGAAATTATTTTTACTAGTTCCAGAGGATGAAGTCTTTCAAGTTAAATTAAACAAATGAAGTAGGACTGAAAACTCGTTATAATCTACCAAGCAACATTTTCATTTACGATATAAATAAAAAATATAAAGAACAAACCCCATTACTGTCGACTCTTTTCAAAGCAAAACAAAATGTTAGTAGTTTTATCAATACGAGAGAAGTTTTAACATAAAGGGGGAAACAGGCGTACAGTAGGGGGAACTAGACTTGTAGAACAATGAGCGATGTCTGTAAAGGGATGTCGGACGACCAATCAGAAGCTGTCACGGACGAGAGTGTACTTTGTTTTAATAGCACTAGGCTGGATTAGTTTTTAAGTACGCTCTAAACAATGCTTCCTGCACGCCTATGGGGGAGCTATTATGACGCCATGTTGGATCCCGCACTTTTATACGCGTACAAGATGTGTTACGTGGGGGGTTGATGATGGTATTTATTTGCTCCCGCTATGTATTTGTCCAAAACGTATATAATGTATGTGCAATAATATATAAAAATAGGCACCTACTTACATCAGATAAAGATGAAAATGTGTTTAAAAGTCAAATTTGTTCAATTTTTACCTTAATACCAGTAAGGCTGTAAATATACAGGGTGTTTGGTGAATCGTTTGCCGAATGGAATTCGCCGATAGAAGAGGTCATTAGATTCCCCAAAAATAAGCAAAATATAAACGAACTTCTAGACCAAAATTGCAATATACATATCATATTTTTGTTATAACAAATAAGCAATTTACCACAAAACAGCGTAGGTATATGTTACGCAAAGCGAATTAAAGATTAATACAATAACTCTGTGCGTTCTTTTTACATTTTTATTCACATAATCTACGGATTATGTTAGCCTGTGTGAACAAAACTGGTGAGGTACAAGGCTTTGCAGGCAACCGCACGAGGATTTTAAGGGATTAAGCCCTTTATAAAACGTTGTCTGCCATGAAGCCGTAATTTTAAATTTTCTCGTTAATACGTCAGCACTGGATGAAATTAAAGCGGCATTATTGTCAATGTCAAGAAAACCAATAAAGTTTCGATTTAAACTCGATTTTAATCGGACAATTTGATTTCTCTCTGGATCATCGTATTAAATCATTATGTAGGTATACAATTTCGCATTTAAACATTATGTATAGAAAGTATATCCATATTGAGATTTCTTAGCAATCGTGGTATACATAATGGTCTTAATTGTATATATCTTAATATAATGTTTTCTTCCATAGCGCATTTAAAAAAATTGCAACAAATTCCATCTTAAGTCACCTTGGGATCCTCGCTAGAGGGTCAAATGCCTCCAGCTAGTTTCTATATTCAACATCCCCTTATCCCTTGGGAGTTAAGCATTAATTATTTATCTAGAAACAGAAACTGGATTTCAAGATAGAATAGGTCTCTATTTAATGACTACAGCTTTGATTAAATAATTTCAGTAGAAATTTTCACACAATTTATTTATTTATTTATTTAAAAGAATATACAGTTAAACACTTATAAACTCAAACATGCTCGAAATATTTATGAGAATGTCAGAGTATAATAGTAAACTGTACAATAATATACAAGGAAAAAAATGAATTATGACCATTTTTTTAAAATCCAAAGTCAAATACTCTTCTCCAGTCATTCCATACAAAAACCCAAAAAAATTACTCTTAACTACTCATATTACTAAGTGTTGCATATTATAGCTAGCTAATTACCCACTTACACCAAAACGCGACCATCTCACTAGCTTCTTAGAACTGACAACTAATGACAAGCAGATGATACCTGTCAGTCGAAACGTGAAAATCAATAAATACTTCCCTACCTCGGGTGCGTCACATCTGGCGTCAAACGTCAAATGTCAGACGTCATTAGTTGAAATTGCCAACAACGTCGGTGCAACATCAGAGACTCACAACAGTTGTTTCGTTTCATTCAGCGCGTGCTGGCCCCTTTACGAATTCGCCACAAAATGTGGACCGCATAAATTATATGCGGCATGACACGTTTTATTTACGTTGCAAGTGTTGCAACATTTGTTCTTTTATTGTGTTATTAATAGCACCTGTTAAATGTGTTCCGGAATTAAAATAATAAAACCAGACAGTTACAAATAGCTTTTCGATCCAGTGTGAGGTGGTCTGATTTTTTTAATCCCTGATACTTTGTTTCCAATTTAAGTACGACACAATGCTCCAAGTTAGGTCTTTTAAAATAAATTACTATACTTATACTAAAAATACTGATACTATTTAACAAAATCATTGACTTTCAGACAAAGTTATAAAACCCAAATAAAATTGGAGACTAACAAATCTAAATAATAACATCAGCAAATAAATTAATAGCTACCCAATGTTCAGAAATGTATAAAACAATTGAATATCATCAAAAGTGTCCAATATTGTACCCCAATTTCAGGTACCATTATCGTTATGTCAGAATCCTTGTGTTGCCTTCTAGCCTGAATGCTTGGAACAAGTAATGCAGTATATTAAAAATATTAAAATAACAAAACAAATATTTATGAAACAAATAATGAATAAGCATAGAAAATAGTTCCTGATTTTTATTGTTTAGTGAAAACCAAGTTACTTTAAATTAAATTAACAGAATGTTCAGAATGCCGATAGTACAATTAATTTTCTTTCAACAACGGAACTAACAAGCAATCTCTTCCGAACATAATACATAACCAATTCAATTATTAATTAGTACTACGAACTTGTAAGTTCTCTTCGGAATCTAGAACAACAGCCAATCAGCAAATGAAAATTAAAAAGATTAACATATTTTATGTAAGAATTTTATGATGCAAAGTAATGTAAATATCGTTGTTACAAGTTGGACAACTGTTGTTGGCCAGAATTGGCTGCGAGCAGACTGTAGTTATTATTGAACGTACCGGCACTAATTTGACCGAATTTGCTTAATGCTCTACAAATTGCACGCTGGACCCACTGCTTATTATTATAATTTAGCAACCAGTTTTAACTTGAGATTCTATGGTTTGCTTTTAGATTAATTAATATCTTTCAAGACATCTTTTGGTGTTCTAAAGGATGTGTAGAAAAAATATAATTGATTTTATTTCTAATAATAGGCTCGCATGCCTAAAATATCTGCCAACTATGATAGCCCTTAGGCGTGTTTTTACTATCAACGTGCAATCAAATTCTACGGTTTTTAGAATATCCGATTGACATAATCAACTTTTCTTTACTAGTTGATTTACTTATGGCAGTTGCGAAACAACTGCTGTGCGTGACAATTGACCTACAGACATAAACATAATTACAGTGAATGAATTTTTCACACAAAAACAATCATTATCTCACAAGGAAAATAATTAGCTAGGTAATAGAGTTAGATAGGTGTAAGATCAGTATATTATTACTGTATAGAGGTCCCTATATAGTAATAATATAGGTACTGAAAAAACACCACTGACCAAATTTAACATTTGGCGTATGTCTGTTGCAAATAACATTGCGTGCTATTAGCGCCATTTAGTGCCATTGTGGTATGTTTTTGGAAAGCAAATGTTGTGGTTTTAAACATTTTTTTAAATAACAATAGCTTGGCCGGATGCCAAAGCAAAAATACACGGCACACCTGATGGACATTGTTACAAAGATTTCACAAACAAATCATAATTTGGCACCATTTGTTAGTATTTTTTTGTGTTTTGACGGCGATAACATATTGTTGTGTGATAAGTGACAGAATGACATACAATTAAAAAAAATATATTCAAAGCCAAATAATAAGTTGCTATGTAGAAATATTTGTTAGGTTAACAGTTAAAAAGTATATTCAACTTAGTTGGCTATCGGTCTGTGAATTGTTAGAGATTGCATGATATTTTAGAATAGGCACCTATTCTATAATACCTATATAATATAATTTTCATGAAGCAGTGAACAAAATGAATACGACGATAGTCTTGCCACTTCATTAGTCTGCAAACAGTAATTACGACAAGCATCTTCATACTCATTACACATACACTCAACACTACACGTATCCACATCCCATCTGTTTACAATACTAACCATACTAACACCATATGTAGGTATTAAATTTTTAGATGTGGTGAGAAAATAAACCTATTTTTAATTATTTAATTTAATATATCTTGCTATATATACAATAAACTCGTGAAAGTGAGTCCTGAATCGCGCAAGCAACATTCGAAACCCCTTTAAAACAACCAAAGTCCGCCCTTAAATAAAACTGTAATATCTTGTTGTTGGTGTGTAAGGTTGTAGGTAGGGATGTCAAACAACTGTTCTATTTGAAGTCCGATTTATTAGTGAACTTAAAACATACATTATAACTGTTAACTTAAGGTACAAGAATATTAACGCTTAGTTAGCATTACATGACTTATTACTATACCGACGTTATCTTAATGAGGATCGGCAAAGGCATATCCTTACAAAACCATGCGGCCCGTAGCCTACAGCACCGCAAAATACAGCCTAGTTGGAGGATCTTTCCTTCGGTTTTAATGGTAACACACCTCGTCCCTCCAGATTGGTGACGCCCACGTGATCCCAATGTCTCCAACCACATACTAAAACGAAAAACAACGATCACTGCGTTGATAAAATTCCGATCCAACTTTTCACAGCTCAACTTCAAACGTTTCGTATCTATTTTTCTTTTAGTTTAACAAAATATAATTTATTCAGTTAAAAAAAACGCTGAATCTCTAAAGCAAACATCGCGATTAAGATCGTTGTGTACAAGAATAAATTTGTCGTCGGCCGTCCGCCTGTTTGATCAACAGATTAAAAAGTCGACGAGAGTTCTGAGCAAATGGTGCATTTTAAAGTTGAAAACTTCTATAATGTATAGCTTGTTGCACGTCCCGTCGCGTCACATAAGGTGGGATATGTATGTGAGTGCCGCGTTATGAATACGAGTTTATTTCAGTAAATCGTAAATAGCCTTGAGCGAAATATATCTATGAAGTTGCTACTAAATAGTATAACTAATAGCACCGTTGGTTTTTTAGAAATTGAAATTTTATATTCTCAAATTCTCGTTGCCTCGTAATAGAACTTTTTTAAAGTGCATTTACAAACACGAATGGTCACATACATGAACACCAAGACCATACAAATATTTTAACCCTACGGCCCAATGTGGCAATCGATCCATATACGTCGGAAATGAAAAGCTGATGGCTCAGCCACTGAGTCAGTCAAGCCATTTGTCGACCCCAAATATCCATAATAAAACGTACACTAATAAACAATTAGGTTCATAGCAGTCCAAAGCAGTAATTTCACAACAAGAGCCAGTAATATTTCCAAGTTATCACGTGATCAACCCAACAAAAGTGTCCAATATTTCAAGGCTTGTCCGATTACCGTCTTCTTGAACGATTATCCTATCTTTAGAGGGAAAATAAACGAATTATTTGTCAACCCTTTGTTGTTACTGTGAAGCGCTTATTAACAAAAGCTTAATCGCCCAAATGGAGCATTCTCGGCGTAGTTAATCTGTGTAAGAGGAATATTTAACGCTGAATATAAATACTTTCTTTTGTTGACAACTGTTCTCGATAATAGATATTAAAGATATACAAATGATGTACTTAATAAAACACTACTCACTATTAAATGATTGACAGACATCACCGATGAGCTGAAAAATATAAAAGAATCCACAAGAGTCCTTTTACTTATAGCGTTATAGATGGGTGGGAAATTTCCAACGAATTAGTAAAAAAGAAGTCTTCGTAGGTAACACCGTGGGTACACTATATAAATAATATAGCAATGATATGAATTTTGACATTTGAAACTACGTACTTATTATAAAAGATATTTTTAACACGCATAAACTTCGGAGTAGCTCAATAAATAGGTGGAAGTCTAATTTAAAGGGGTCCTGCGATTGTTGGATCGCAGTTTGAGTCGTGACAGTGTCACGAATACCATAACCGTCAGTGACTACAGAAAAGACAAGACAAGTACGGTTTTTAGCTAGTATCTACGAGTCTCACATAACCCTGCCGCCTCAGATAGGATGTAGACAATCAAATACTTTTCGCAACCAAAAATAGAAGCTTTTTAGAAAAAAGAAGAGTTTTATTGTTTTCCTCATTATAACTCATTGATTTCGATAGTTATCTTAATAATTGTAAGGTCTCCAGCATATCAAGTTACCACAAAATGTCAAATTTCCTCAGTCGATTTTGAACTTTATGAATAACTATTTATGGTTTAAAATCATTTGGAGAAATTTGACAGTTTTCTATAACTTGATGTGCTGGCGACTGTACTATAATTTTCGGTAATAACCACGAAAAACTGTCGCTTTTAGCAATTTTGATAAAATTAAGTCTTTGAAAAAGAAAATAAATCTACTGCCACTACCACCAAGATTCCCCGAATACTGTCGTGATTAATGTTTATTATTCAACGTTAATGGATTGCAATTAGGTCATTGAACTTATGAGGTCCTTGTAGCTGTAATGAAATTCTGTGAAAATAATATTGAAGTTAATTTTTATATAATTATTTCACAGGAGCATCGGACAGTTCCACGCTAAAGGCTAAAATCATTTGCATATTGCGGTCCTTTGCAGGCCTCGCGTCAGACTCATAATCATTACGTGCCAAGCGAAATTAGCCCCTAAGGTGCTCTAGCTGACTACCACTACCGCTTTATTATCCCTCAAACGTGCTCGCTCATGCTAATTCGGACCTTTGATGTGGTTTACAGTATCGGAACTTATTAGTATAGAATTAAACAATGAAAGCACGTACATATTAGATATGGTAATCGCTTTCGAATGGATACTTTGATTACCGATCTAATGCGATACTTCACTCTAAAATGTGTGGTATTACAAGTGAAATTAACCTTAATTTTGATTACTGCAAGGAAGGCATTTGTCCGTAATACTGGTTTCAGTTCAGCCACTCAAAATTAGCAAGGCAGCAATTTTGGTCACTGATGTTCTTGTTTCAAAGTTAATTCTTTTTATATGAATGAAAGACAAACAGTAAAATCTGAAGTATCTGTTGCCTAAATTCCTAATTAACATTTTTAACATCAATTCACTTGATTTCCAAATTATTTGTCATAGATGAACCATAAATTCTATTCTATGTTTATTGATAACTCATTCGTATGCAAACTGTGACATTTAGGGAAACGGAGATATCGATACTAAGCATACCGAACACGAAATCGATACCGCTGCAGTTATCGATAGGAAACGGCGTCATTGTTCTCAACGACAAGATGATGGTATATTATAGAGCCTCAAGAGAAACATTGATATTGAAGATAGGGAAAGAAATAGCTGCTAGATTTCAAAAGAAATTTGAAGATAATACTTATTTGATAACTTTTTTCGTAAATTGTATTTCAAAACACTCAATTTGTGTACATAAAACATTAAAACAATATTGCATGTCACCGATAAAATTGAATACTAAATCTGTTTTCAGCATGATTAATTTGAAAAAGAAAACTCGCAAAGAAAATAAGTCTTCAGAAAACAATTCATAGTTAAATGGTTATGTTGTGAAATGAATATCTTAAAATAAATGTAATTTACATAAAAACACAGTTTTGGTCAGTAAAGGCGTGGCAATTGCCGTGATTTAAGTGACCATTTCACATTTACAACTTTTGTCACGCTTTCGTTAAATAAATTGAGACATTTCGCCACGTTATATGCAATATTTTAAATTAAGCTTTATTATTTATCGTGTCATTTTTACGAATATTACTGTTTTTAATGTAATGTTGTATAATCATATTTGCTAACATTGTTGTCTACAATGTGAGGCCAGCCTATACTGGATTTGTAAAGCTTGATGTGAAGCCGTGTGTATTAACCTAAACCCTTACCGATACAGTTACTGTAGTATGGTTAAGTTTATTTAATTAATGGTAACACCAAATACAGTCAACTTTTTTTTCCATTACATATGTTTGTAAGGTTTCATATAATTTGATTAGGTTGGGCTCATTATTAAACTTGTCACTAGATTTATGGCTTCTTTTTTCTTATAGTGGATAAATCGTTAATTTACCCACTATTCATCATCAACCCGTTGTATTGTCACAGCTAGACACGGGTCTCATCCCAGAATGGGACGGGTTAGGCTATAGCCTGCCACGTTGATCTACTGTTTTTATTCCCCGCTTAAGTGTGTGGTTGCTAACCTACATGGCTTTAAAAGTTATGAGGTGCGTGGCTTGAATATGGTCCCGGAGATCTTTGGGTAGGCAGTCCAATGGTCATAATAGGTTATCTCTGCTCTCTCAATCAACTATTGACACCATTCTAAGTCATTATAATTGACTGTGGCTATATTGAAAGGCAAAGCCGAAATACCCAGTCTTTATACAATAATACATTTATTATTTTTCCTTTAAAAATCCGTGTTTCATTGACTACACACACACTTTTTGCGACAATTGCGTGGAACTACGTTACCGGCGCTGATCCGCCGAATCAGATGTATGTTGAAACAAAACAGAATCCATTGGGGATACCCGTGAACCGTGAAATTGCCAAAAAACTTCCGAAATCCATCACGAATCAAATGACACTTTGAAATTGTAAAGCTAACTGAAGAGCGAATTGGATCGACTGGGAAAACAATTAACGGGAACGGCCGATGCGAAAAATTGGAATAATCAACGGGTGCCGTGTTGAATAACGTTTGCAAATTTAATAAATGTAATTTTTCAAAAGCGCTGATCTCCCGCAGCTCTTATGTTCAAAGCTCGGAAGCCTACAAAGTGCTACTGACCGACTAACATGCTTAAAATAACGAAAACATTGCTTTAAATTCGACAACGATTCTGTTTGTTGTGGGCCGTCAGTTTTGAAATTTATTTTTTTAATAATCTATTTGTCCGTTGTATTGATGAAAGGCGCACTGATGGAGAAACATTGACATTTATAAAGTCTTTACACGAGACAATACATTAAGTTTAAAATAATATTTTATTTAATTACTTTCTCGGTGACTTTTTATTATTTAATAGCATTTTTAATCTTTACGTTCAATGCCTCATAAACCACAGTTTTACGGTCACATAAACCACTAATTAATATCCTTTCTGATAAACTAAAACAATGACGCGCCTTATTTACGCTGCTAATTATCTATCAACTAATTCAACCAAGTATTCCTATTAACATTTTAGAGGACAAAGTTACCGATAGCTACTCGTTGAAAGCCAGGAAATTGAGCATAACGTACCCATTAATATTTCAACAATTTCCTGGCGATCAACAGACTTAAGTATGTTATTCTAATACGGACTCTATTGTGTGGTTACAGAGTGTAAATTTGGGGAACTTTGTAGGCCTACAGAGAAAATCCGATGTAAAGATGTATAAGTTGGTACGTGAATATCAAAACGCATCGTTCGGTTGGCGCACCCTAAAGTTAAACTCTGGAAATTTTAATACATCCTGTCTGAAGGGGTACAATTTGTGGTTACCTTTATACTATGGTTTTTTCGTTTAGGGGGGCGATTTGCTTTTTTCTAAGTTCCCTTATTGCGCTGATATTTTAATTCTAATGTGCTTCTTAGAATTGCGTAGTAATACCCAATAATAGATTACCACACAAATTATGTTGATTTTTTTTATATTTAGACGTCAGGAAATGAGCTGACGAGCCCTATGGTAAGCGGTATTTCCGTACTTTGAAAATACTTTTACAGATTATTTTCGTTATTATTAGTATTTCCTTACATTTAATTTTATTTAAATTAACTTTTTATTACAACAGTACTTACAGCCGATTGGCTCTAGTTGTAGACGGGCAACATTTGGACATTGTACCCCCTTGGGGGACGTTCGAGCCCACTTTATAGATCGACGGGCTCCCTAGGTTATTGGTCCGCTGTCTGACATACCACCGACGCTTCGAATATAACTATTCGAAGCGTCGGTAGCCTAATGGCTAGGGCGTCGGACTTGCGATCATATGGATCATATGGTTCGAACCCCACCCATTGCACTACCAACGTGAACCTACTCGTAATACAAGCATTTAGCTTAGTACGAGGGGTTAACAAGAATACTAGTAATGTGCGACCCACATTGCTAGTAAGCTTTATAAAAAAAAAAACTGTACCATCTGTTGCACGCAGCATTTCAGATAACTTGTTTTATTGCTTTTGTTGTATTAGAAATATTTATTTCGACAATTTTAATTACAATATTTCTTTTTTATAGAATTTATCAGAAATTTTATTTCAATAACTTTAATTATAATAGGTATTTCTTGTACTTTTCTCAAATTACTGATTCCTACTATTGAATAGAATATTATTAATAATATAAAGTGGGTGTCGTAATTTGGCGCCGGATATCTCATATATTGGTCATTTGATAACTAATAACATAACATAACATACCATCACGCCTGTATTCCCCGAAGGGTGAGGCAGAGGTGTACTAATGTACACCCACATTTCGCCGGTATGTTTAGGTCCCATGTAATAGGGGGCGAGCCTATTGTCATTAACCGGGCACAAATCCAGTCTCCGAGCTGCTACTGGGAATTTCATAGAAAAACCCGATAACACTTTGCTCGACCTGGGAATCGAACCCAGGACCTCTTGCGTAGCAGTCACGCAGTCAAGCTATATAACTAATATATCGGTAAATAATAATATAATTTATCGCTAAGAATATTCCTAAGAAATTGACCCTTAAAAATCGCTTATAAAATCCAATATCAAATGTAGACAAGATGTACTTACTTACTATGAAGTGTTACAACGCAGTTCCAAAGAAAAAAGGAATTTATCAAAAATCTAACATTCGAAAGTGAATATCTGTCAACTTATAATACTTACAAAATTATCTACTAATTGAATATTTATCAGTCTAGGAGGCACTTAAAGGATAATCAAAGCAGTACTTGTAAACAAACGAAGAAAGTTCCCGAGAGCCCGGGAAACTACAGCGAAGTCAACTACGAGTTGACCCAAGTTTAATTATAAACTGAATGAACAAGTTGTGAGAACAATCAGGAACTTAGATCATGCTGCCGGTATCGAAATGAGTGCTTTTTCCGATACATGGATGGTTTTGTGAATACTAGTCGCCCACTGGTTCGACCACAATAAATTTATGCGCTCTTTCTGTATACATATATGAACTTTATTTATACCATATCTCACACTTCTCAGTGGGCGCAATGTGGCGTAAAATATATTTAAAATGTCATAGATAATTAGTTGCTCAGCTTCTGTAATTGTTGCGCACATTTTTGACGACACACACTCACAAAGAACAAATTTTGACGCCAATTATGTAAATACTTATTTTCATCAGCCTGCTAAATTAAACATCACATTAAACAGGCATGAAAATTAATTATTAAATTTGATTGATACGATTCGTTAATTATATTAAAATAATTATAATTCCATACGTCCATTTCCATATCGTTCGCGAATTATAATGGTAACCGCATATTATACATAATTGGTGCGTAATGTTCATGTTATTGAAAATTTGACAAACAAAGGAAATTAATGATATTATGGGTAAAAACATAGGCGGTTAATGTAGTAATTTAAATATTTATGCATAATCCGCATTGTTTTGTTAATACCAAATATAGTGCGACTAATATGCTGGATAATTAAGTTATGATTATTGTTTATATGATTTCGGTGATATGCAATTAATTCCATGTCATATAGCAACTTTTTTGTCGTAGGTAATGTTAGTGGACCAAAATCAAATACTAGTTTTACCCATTAACAAAAGCAGCACTCAAAACTGATCTATTCGAGCAAAAGAAAAAACCAATACACAGGTTGCCCCGGGAATCAAAACCAAGAACCCATAGATATACCCGTTTAACTCTTATAAGTCTTATAACCCTTGTAACGTTGTCATATTACGCCTTCAGTCTACTGCCCTAGTAATACGAGGGCCGTGAATGTTGTGCGCTTGTACCACTACAAGCAGCTACTATGCTTTGGTGGTGGTGTTATAAAAAAAAAACAATTTTGACACTCTTTCTTGTTATTCATTTGAAATTTAACGCACCACGAATTGTGAGGATAATCAAAACGCCTCCAGAAAAAGGTTAGACCCAACTTCGAAAAAACAACTGCCTTACTTTCTAATTTAACAACTTTTCACGATACCAATAACTCTATAAACAACTCATTTTATTTCGAGGTGGAGTTTTCCAAGGTTACAATAATATTTGAACAGACAACAACGCGAAAAAATCTTTCGTGGGTATCAGGAAATATGAGGGTACAAACAGCCCCGTATAAATAACGGTGTAGACGTAAGATGATTATGCTTGGAGCTCTCGTGACAGATATAGAAACATTTTTTAACCGCTCCGAGCCTTACAAAGCAATTTACTTGAGTAAACAATCTGTAACTTCGCGGAGCTGTGAGCATTTGCTAGGCGTAGACGGCGTTTACTTAATATACATTAAGTTATACATAGCAGTGCGTAAGTGCTTGAGCTTGGATCCAAAGAGTGAGGAATTCTTTTTAAGACTTGTCTATGTTCTTAGTATGACTTTACTGAACACTGACTTTATTTAGACAGAGATTAACTAATGTATATAAAAATGTTACATGTACACTTTTAACGTAATTAATACACTTACGATGAGTACGCCGGCATGATTTAGTACTCACGACTATATATCAAGCTATAATACAAATGGTTCTGTGTTTTTTTTTTTTGTCTTTTAAAAGTCACGACATTCTTTAATATTATCTTTTATTTAAGCTTGTGTGATCATTGTTACCAATGTTTCTATATAGGTAGTTTTATTTCTCCGCTTCAAATTACTTAAAACAGATTTAAAAACCATAACTTATGTGGTTCGGTTGACACATTACATAACCAAAATTAAGTATTTGCGTGCCAAATCCACTTGACAAGCAAATTACATGCCAAATTACATATCTGTGACAAAATTCTCACAGAGATGGCGTTGTCGGGAGCAAGGGCCCGACAATCAGTTAACCACCAAACGAGGATACGGGTGTCTAGAACACTGGGAAGATAATCCAATTATCCGAGAGCAAGCTGAACAGGCGGCCAATTAGACACCAAAACTACGAGTACGCACTGCCTTTATTAGCTACAGAGCTGGTCTGGTCCGATTGTAGAATGGGCACTGATTCTTTGTTGATGTGAAGTACAAGCCACGAATTAAAACAACTTTAGAAAAGGTTTAGTAATATTTAGATGAGAGTGGCACGGGACCGTGGTGGATGGCACGAACTTAAGGAGGCCTATACCCAGCATTGGATGAAGTCAGACTGTGGATGATGATGATGATAGTAAAAGTTGCATAGCAAAATTTAAAATATATTTTTTATAATGTCTTTATTAACACTGTTCAATGTTAATAATCTTCTCATCAATTCGAAGCCATTTGATCTAAAAACAAAGTTCATCGTAATATTTTTAAGATTTATTTTCATGTAGCGAATAGATTTTTTTTTAAACTAAATAAGAAAACGGACTGTAAGTCATCGCTTAGTTTAAATTATTTTAATAAATTAAACGAGTACGGTAAGCGTTTCAACGTTACGGTACAGTTTATTGCGAAGAACTCTGTTTTTAGATCCTTCTTTTGTAAATTTTAACATTATTAAAATTATAAATAGTTTGTCCCGCCTTAAAAGGCAACACATAATCCGTGCTTTGAGAATTGACCATTAAAACGTAGTAAAACGCACATAACATGGTAATATAACTCCTTTGTACTGAGAAGCTAATTACTAGATTAAAAACATAGATCTAGACGATAGTGCCCGCCCTAGGGATAAGTCTGTTCACACAAAACGACTAACGACGCTCTGTATTTTAGTAGCAAGAATGTGTAGGTGGATAATCCCGAAGGTTCAAAGCATTTAAATTAAAGTCAGCTTTGTCTATTTTATTTCTAGCAAGTTAACTTTATTGTGATATTTGTTTTACTTTACAGACTTCTGTTAAAATGTCAAAAGCAGTTTTGACATTGTCCTGCACTGAAATTATCATAGAATTTAAATACCATCACGCCTGTATTCCCAGAAGGGTTAGACAGAGGAGCACTAATGTACAACCATATTTCGCCGGTACGTTTAGGTCCCATGTAATAGGGGGCTAGCCTATTGCCATTAACCGGAACAAATCCAGACTCCGAGCTGCTACTGAAAATTTCATAGAAAAACCAATAACGCTTTGCTCTACCTGGGGATCGAACCCAAGACCTCAAGCGTAGCAGTCACGCGTAAGACCAGTAGACTAATGAGGCACCAGACTAATGAGCAGATATTTAACCAGATCTCGTAAAACTGCAAGCCAACTTAAAATGATTATTTATCAAGGATCGTCATGATATATTTTTTTTAGAAATGATTACTTGAAAGGCTTGTCGATAATTCGTAAAAGGCCCATTGACTATAACTACCACTTAACAATTAATAGTAGATGCAACACTTTTAATTATAACAAGTTAAAAAAATATTGTTCTCGCTAGGAGAAAATCAGCAGTTTTGAGCGAAACGGTGTTTTCGTATCGTTCTATTTTCTATGAAACAAGTCACACAAAATTCCATCGCAAAGAAAAAACAATATGTATGGAACGCGAACGTTCTAAAAACGAACGAAAAAAAGAACTCTATACTAATACTAATAATAACTTGGATGAAATTAACATACTCGTAGATCCTGCCTCATTAGTTTAGTGATCCTAAACACGACTGCTACGCTCGAGGTCCTCGGTTCGACTCCCAGTTTGAGCAAAGTGTAATTGGGTTTTTATGAGTCTGTCAGTAGCAGTTCGGATTCTAGATTTGTGACCGGTTAATTTCAATCGGTGTACAGGCAGCTAGCCGTAGGCCTATCAATAATAAAAAGTTCACGCCCTCTTACGTAGAATGGTGGGTGTACATTAGTACCTGCACCTCTGCCTAACCCTTTGGAGAATACATTTGCGGTGATATGTTTACTAAACCTGAACAGAATCGTCACTATAGCAGTAATACTCTCCATGAAATTCAGTTAAATTCCTTATCGAAAGCTTTCTGAAACAAGGAGACTGAATGTGAACGTCTAAATGCAGAACATGACGACGCTATGCACTTAAGATTGGTCGACTATACAAGATGCAATGTTCTTATTGTTCAAGTTCCCACTGGGAATTTTCAATACGATCTGTACTTTCTCTACGAAGATAGAGATTTTTGTAAAGTGTTATGGGAATTTTCTTTTAGTAAGATTTATTCAAATCCTTGATTATTACCTAAATATGTAGTCAAAGATGATTGGGAAAATACAAGCGTATAAACAATTTGTGTTTTAGTTTCACGTTTAAGAATAGATTGTAATAAAACACAGTTTTATAAAGGGCCATGTTGACAGTTTATAAAAGCTTTGAATTTAACCTTTAAACAAACCAAAGACATATTCTATCCAGTCTACAATATAAACGAGATGAAGAATAGAAAACTAGAAAAGAAAACAACGCTGTTCGTTCCTATTATTTTTCTGGAAGCTTCTACGCAGGACTGTACTTTAAAAATCTTCAAAGCCAGCAAAATTATGTCTCTATTTTCAAAAAAGAATTTTAAACAAAAATGGTGTAGTGAGCAAAAATCACGAGCACCTGTACAAACTGCAACTGGAGTGAACGATGGGATCGCATTGTGTGCCCGAATACATGGGCCATTGTGTAGGATATAGGTCGGCTGCATTTTAGCTTTAAAACACGCCATTCTCCGTTCAATGTTAGCGCGTTTCTTTTAATAATAGGTTGTGAAATATTTCCTTGTGGTATATACCTGGCTTGGTGGCAATGTTAATTCGTTTGGCTTCGAAGAACGGTCTTCTTAAATTTGTTTTTAACTGGTATTTTTTTTTAAATTATATTTCATCACTTACTGTTTAAAACACATGTATCTATTTTTGTATATTTTGTATGTGTATATATAAGCAGACTAAGTCAATGCAAATATTTCAGGAGTCTTTTACTATTGTTCAGGCATCATTTATTAAAATCAACGTTTGATTTGTTTTTACTTTAATTAAAAAAAAAAAAATTACCCAAAGATGATATTTACGACACAATATATCAGAATTAAAATAATTCAAGCCGACGGATTAAAATTCCTAGTAAGTAGTATTAATTATATAGACTGATGCAATGCAAGTAGGCATTGCATAGCTTGCCAAACCGATAAAAAATATTAAAGACGTCCACAGACTTATATACAAAGAAGTTGCATAAAATATCAATCAGACAAAGTCTCACAGCTAAGAGTTATTATGTTATAATACAGTCACGTAATAATTCACTAGTTAACGTCATTATATGTCGCTAAGCATAAATTCCCGGTAGAATAGTGTGCGTTAATGAAGTTCCTAGTAACAGGCAAAACGTGCCGGGAACTGATAAACTTCCTCCGCTATTCGTAGATAGGTATAGTCTAATTGTTGGAAGTACTTCATTGGAGTATACTTTTACTTATGTCACAGGCAGAAAGAAAAGAAAACGGCAACAATCTGAGCAAGTGGTAGTTTTTATCAAACCTTATTGGAATAAAGCTTGATGTAGGTATGTATACTTATATGTATAATTCTGAAGGGGCAATCATCTCCAATTTATTAACGACGAAAATTGCAGAGTTTGCAGCTAAGTTTTCGCCTAAATCACTATATTAAGGTCAATATAGTCACTATGGAAAATTAAAAAAATACAAAATACAACTGTCTCATTGGTGATTGAGTGTGATCTCAATCAGATTAGGCAAGAGTTGGATTGCTTTATACGTAGGGGGTTGCGAAGTATATAATAGGCATTAATTTGCAACTCTTCATTGTCAATCTCTATTCATTTCAACATACAGGCTCAAATTACATGGGACACGTTTTCATAACAATTTGCAAAAACACAGGCAGAGATTTGAGTTTAATTAAAAAAAAAATACGTTCAGCGGATTAGCTGCTGCATACATATAGCTTTGTAGAATTACGCATAATATTGATCACAGAGGTTGTTCCGAGTGCCCTCAAACCGAGGGCCGGTCATTTGGTCGTCAAAAGCACTGTTGACCGTTGTGAACCCGGAGTGGTTTCTTTTAATGAAGTAATTCATAAAAAAATCGGCTTCCATTTGTAGGCTTTCAAAGCAGCCATTCTTTTGATCAACATGAATGTATAATTAGAAGTAAGTGGCACTAAGCCTGCGTCCAGCCCACCTCTTTGTTGAGCACTTAGTACTTAAACTAGTGACCGCACGTGTGCCTACTTGTAGTTGCATGAATGTTTTATTGTGCCGACCCAACCATGCTTTCACCCTAAGTAGTAGGTACTTCGGATCCAGAATGCATTAGTGTTAGTATTAGGGTTACATTTGAAGCAACAAAATTGGGCGTTATCTTTAATTTTATAGATTTGATTACTAGAGATAAGATCATGACTCATGAGGATGGGCAGAGACTATAGATTTCCACTTTTTTATGGGATTACTTGGCAAACGAGCAGGCGAGCTACTTGATGACTACTAGCTACTTGACTTGAGTCATCGCCGCCAATGGATATCTGCAATACCAAAGGATTTGTTGTCGACTGCCTCGTTGGTCTAGTGGTCCCAATCGCGACTGCTACGCTAGAGGTCTTGGGCTCGATCCCCAGGTCGAACAAAGTGTTATTGAGTTTTTCTATGAAATTCTCAGTAGCAGCTCGGAGTCTGGATTTGTGCCCGGTGAATGGCAATAGGCTCGCCCCCTATTACATGGGACCCAAACATACCGGCGAACTGTGGGTGTACATTTAGTACACCTCCGCCTAACCCTTCGGGGAATACAGGCGTGATGGTATGTTATGTATGGTATGTTTGTTTGGTATTGCAGATGCGTTGCCAAGCTTAGGAAAAGGGAGGGAGCAGAAAGGAGAAGGAAGGGGACTGAGGCAGGCATTAGGCCTCCGGCGCTCCACGAAACGAAACGCAGCAGAATACATACTGCTACTTGACGTCGAAATTCTGTGGAAGTGTAGTGCCTACTTCCCCAGTTGTGCCGACCATATTCATGCTGCCTTCATGCTACAATCATGGCACAGTACTTTGCTTCATCTAAATTCATTACTTACGATAATATTAATTTGAAGGTTAAGGATAAAAAAGACAACATCCCGTTTCTCAAGTCTTTTCAGTATTCTATACAATCCATATCATGATTTTAGCGCCATAAATCAGCTCAGTATTAGAAAGGAGGAAGGAAATTCCTTCGACAATGTGAAGGAAGGTTATATTATAGTTATATCTGTATTCCCCGAAAGGTTAAATGTATGTGCCCACATAGGGTCCAGCTCATATTTAAAGTTGGGTATAAATAGATAGTCATTCGAATGAAATAATTATTAATATACCTTTATCCGATCATAATAATCCGCAATTAATAACTTTACGATGACAAATTCGACAGATCTGTAATACAAAGTATCGCAGTAATACCTTTGATGTGTGCCGCGAGACCTTTTCAGTAAAATAAAGTTATATTAAAGTGACATAAATGCCTTTCATAATCTTCGATATATTTTTATTAACAAGGTTTTTGAGAACGGGAATATTTGCGATTAAGTAGGTAAGTTGACTACCTCATTAGTCTAGTGGTCCCAATCGCGACTGCTACGCTAGAGGTCTTGGGTTCGATCCCCAGGTCGAGTAAAATGTTATTTGGGATTTTCTATGAAATTCTTAGTAGCAGCTCGGCGTCTGGATTTGTGCCCGGTGAATGGCAATAGGCTCGCCCCCTATTGCATGGGACCTAAACATACCGGCGAACTGTGGGTGAACATTAAGTGCCCCTCTGCATAACCCTTCGGGGAATACAGGCGTGATGGTATGTTATGTTTAAAAAAGTAGCTAAGTTTACTTACGTATGGTGTACCCATCACTTGCCCATAGATTTCACCCCTTCTAGTAAAATATGGTACATTACAGTAGTAGGTAAATTTTCTTAAACGGGGCGAGAACTAGGGGGTGCGTTGAGTTTCTTACCGAATTCTTTTTTTTTAAACAAAAAGCTTACGTTAGCAATTATTCTCCATAGGATCAACTTTTTGTAACCGTGCAACTAGAGTCAATAACGTTTCATAAACGCTTGTAAAAGCTTATTTGTCACAAAATTTTGATTTGATTTGAGTGGTACCTACGTACATTCCATTCTATGCAAACTAATTTACCTAGATAATCAAATTATAGTATTTTATAATTGGATTCATTAATGCCTCATTGGGGAGCAAATTAACATGAATATACAGAGATGTATTCAAGTAATTTAAAGTTCTCCAATGAAGGAATGTTCTCCAAAGGTCGAAGGGTTCGAAAGAGGCCTAATCTTTCGACCTTTGAATACAGACGCGATGCTATGTCGTGTTTTTATCAGGGTTTTAAGTAGACATGGTCACAAACCAATATTAACTTCAATTTGAATATTTGTGAATTAATGCACTTTAATATCGTTTTTCCTTATTGGATAAATCGGCAAACGAGCAGGCGAGCTACCTGATGGTAAATAATCGTCGCCGCCCATGGACATCTGCAATACCAAAGGGGTTGCAGATGCGTTGTCGAGCTTATTTAAGGAAAGGGAAAGTAGAATAGGAGAAGGGAGGGGACTGAGGGAGAAATTGGGCTTACGGCGCTTGTTATCATAACGTTTACAGTATTTAAGGATTTGGTTAATGTACTAGTTCGATCGTAAACCGCAAGAACTGAAAATTATCAAAATAATGACAATGATAATTTACATTTTCCTTCCCAAAATTATCTCGCAAGACATTTTTTCACGGCACAATCTCCGTAATTGAATATCTCGATACCTGAGGAACTCCCTTATAAAATTAGTCCATAAATCTTCCCCCCATTGGCTGCGCTCACGACTCGGTAAACTAATCGGTAAATTAAGTAATTACTGCGCTTGGTGAAAATCAATGTGTAGGAAATTTAATTTGTCGGCCAGACCGAGGTGATTTTCAATGTAGCTCCTAGGGGGATCCGTGTTCATTCGTTTTTCTTTATTAGTGGGCATAAATTAAAAGGGAGCTGTTTTATATCACAAGTAATAAGGGTAAGCCACAAATGAAGATATCCCATTTGTGAATATTAAAACTTTGGAATAGCCCGTCAGCGTGACTCAGCAACAGATGTTAGTGAATATTGTTATAAAAGTTTAGGTAATACTACAGTTTTATATCCAGAATATCGTTTTGGAGTATGTGTTTCAAATAATGATCAAAGGGCTACACTGGATATCTTTCGGAGCTTACACAAAATATCAGCCTTATGTGACATTGTTTCATTTTAGTAAATGATTTTTATACGTGTCCAGCGACGACCCATTTCCAACACATATTTTATCATAAAACACGCACTTTGGAATTCCTTTTTCGCAAAATGATGAAAAATTCTCCCAATAATGTCAGCGTTAAGCAGGGTTTTATGTCCACTCGCTAGAGAGCTCAGTTGCAAAAAAGCGCACCAGAAAAATTTCATTAGGCCGCGACAACACAGAAACAACGATCCTTTGTCCCATATATTGACTGAGATTGATTGTCAGTCGGCATGTGCTAAACGAGTTGCACGAGAAATAAAAGCAAATGTTCGCAACCCCTGTCGACATCCGTCACGAACACGGATCGTTTTATTGAACTCCACTACGACCATATTAACTTTTGGTTACGTTGTGTTTATTTGCCTCAAACGGTTCCTCTGTTCCACACCTATGCTCGGGAATGAGAAAGTTTTAATCTCGTTAAATAAACGTTTTCGTTCTGAATTTCCAAGTTTATAAACCCGGATTTATTTGCAAAATTGCCTCGTTTTGAACGTTTATTTGTTATTTACTTTGCCAAGAATATTTCTTAGCTTTCTCGATGATAGGTATACAGGGTATACAGTTGCTTATCAAATTCACCCAAGCGTTCTTTTGTCATGACAAAGACGAAATCTTTTCCCAACAGCTGAATACCATCGCCGGAACCTTGTATTTATTTTAAAATTGGCATCATTAGATGCGTTCTTGGCTTACTTCTAAGATAACAAGCATTGTTGAAAGTCTCTCGAGCTTCCGACCCTTTTCTCACTTTGACAAGTCACCCGTAAAGATTGCTTAGATCCCTAGTGACTGGCCCTTAACTTGAAACAGCCTTATCGCCGAGATAGGATTAATTGCGGAAACACCAAGACGATAACGAGCGAGTTATAACTAGCCGAGCTTTGTGCGCGTCCGAAGGTTCCAGTTGTGTTGGAACGATTGTCTCGAAGCGGTTTTATGGCATTGTAATCCATCTGGCCGTTATGGGAATAAATAATTTGGTTGTCAGCGAAACTTGATAGATAATGGAACACAAAGCTGTCGTCATTTCTAAATTTCAACGGATTTACAGAAATCATAAAGTACCTTATAACATTAAAAGGTCTACAAACAACAGAAGCATAAACCAAAAACAAACAGAAACAACATAAAACATAAGTTCGTACACAAAATAGCCAACAACGCTTTAATTACCAAACTTTTTATTCAAACAAGGCTAATAAAGTGTAACATTAAACCTAACTTTTGTCAGTAAAATGTCTCTGATACGATGCAGATAAGTGAATTTATAGTACTGTATTATGTTGCTTCATGAACAATTTTGCGGAGTCACTTCACTTTCTAATTAATGAGAATGGACAGTGAAACGATGAATTATACTGAGTAGATTCAGTGCCGCACGTGTCAATTTTAAATAGAAAATGTTGCATTGCCACCGATTAAGCCAATTACTTAGATATAAGTAAGGCATAAAATTTTCCATCTCATCTAACATTGGCACAATAGATTAATTGTTTTATTTGCTGTGCAAGTAGGATTAAGTTATCAATTAAAATAGATTAAATATATAAGATTTATTAAGGAACTTGTGTTACAATTTATTTATTTTGATTTTATGTCATTTTATACAAAACTATAAATTATAAATCTGGTAGTCGATACGAGGACTTAATGACTCATAGCACAGTTCTTCACCTAGTTTGAGAAATTTAAAAGGGACTTCTGTCTCTGCAAATTGTATGCCTTAGCTTAACGTGTTAAGCTAAGGCATACAGCAATAAGCTAAGACATAATAATCCAGAAATTGGCTGAATAATCATCAACACCTATATTGTCCCACTGCTGGGCACGGTTCTCCTCTCATAATGAGAGGGATTACTGTGTACTATAGTCCACCACACTAGCCTACTGCGGTATGGCAGATTTCACACGCCATCGAGAAAATCTCTCAAGTATGCAAGTTTCCCCACGATGTTTTCCTTCACCGTTTAAGCGCGTGATAATGTACTGTACGTGATATGCACATGGCTCAGAATAGTCGGAGGTGCTTTTGATTCGAGCTCGAGACCTTTGACATGGCAGTCCTATGGTTAAATCATTAGGCTATCACGCGCTCTGGCTGAATAAAGAGATACCTATATTATTATTTTTCCCCAAAATTATGTTGAGGTACAATCTACGGCTATGTTATGAATTAACACAAACATTTAGTCAATTATTTACTATGTTGTTTTATTAACTTGGTGTAGGCGAACTTAATCCAATCTCAAACAAATCTATTCTTAATTACGTGGGTGGACTCTAATAAATATGTTTTTATATAACTCGATATAACTGGGTAATAAATAAATCAATTTGGATTTGGTTGATTAAAATAATTATTTTGGGCTACTTTCAATGTTGATAAATGAACGCGATAAATCTATTTGCTGACCAAACAAAATTTCATTAAAGTCAGACATATTAAAACATGTAGGCGTATTCATCTACATTGCTTTGATTATGTAATCCATACTAATATCACAGTCTAATGTATGTATTATTTACACGGCGTTAATATAATAAATGAGAAAGTTTCTTTTGTTTTCTTTCTCTTTCTACCCGGTTTTTAATTAAAAGCTAAATTAGGCACCAGTCTTTCACATAGGTGAAATTTAAGAGAATGTCATAGATTAATTAATTCTAAGATCCAGACTTACTGTGATGGATACCGATGGATCCGAAATGTTGGCATATTATGCCAGGATTCATTCCTTGGATGAAGATGGTGTCTTCTTGTGTTACCATATCACCCCCACCCCACCCCTGTCTCCACCGAATCCACCGCCACCACCTGTAGATAAATATTGATTTAATTACTGCTATCACAAGGGTAATCATTAACTATGCGGACCTATTTCTTGATTATTTCTGAAACGCTTCTTAAAGCTTGAATGTATTTTTTTCGGTTGGACGTTACGTTGTATTAGTAGAACATAATACCTCATTGGGATTATTTAGAAAGATATTTTACAATAATATGCAGTGTTTCTTTTTTATTAATTTAAGAGAATGTCATAGATTAATTAATTCTAAGATCCAGTCTTACTGTGAAGAGAAAATAAATAAATTTAGTTTATGTAGTGGACTCGACAGACGTTGTTCTGCGCTAACTTTTTTTTTTAAACTCTGTAGACTCGACAGACGTTGTTCTGCGCTAATTTGATCGCAACGCCACCTACGGGATCCGATTGAGAGTCTAAGCCACACTCAAACATACAAATAAATTTCATCAAAAATTGTGGAGCCATTTCATACTTTTTATGAGACTAACGACAGCAACTGATTTTTATATATAAGAAAGATTTATCATAAAATATATTGCCTCATTGGTCTAGTGGTCACAAGTATTGCTGCTTAGCGTGAGGTCCTCGGTTCAGTTCCCAAGTCGAGCAAAGTGTTATTGGTTTTTTACATTATGAAATTCTCAGTAGCACCTCGGAGTTTGGTTTTGTGGCAAATAGCAATATACTTCTTATTCCAACGACATATTTATAGGGTTCTTCATACAACGCGTATTATACGCTAGCAAAGGTTCGTGTACAGAACTTCAACGTACAAGTTTGACGATACCGATTGCTTTTTCTTATTTTAGAGCGTTTCTGTATTAGTACTCAAACATTCGCTACGGTACAAGTGTTTTCTTTTATTTTTCATAACAGTAGAATCTTTAAACATCTTTTTGATCTTGAAATACGGCACGATTACAAAGCAACACCATGTATAACAAAGAGCGACGTGCCTTAAAATTATAATACCTATGTTCTCATACATGCATTCACAAGCGCCCACTCTCTTACTAAGCCGCAATCGTCGACCGCAAGTAAACAACCCTTTATAAGGGGTGGGTTTTGTCCGGCAACGTTAACAACAGCTCGTTGTTGCTCTAATAAGGATTTCCAACTAATGTAATTTTAAATTCCTGTTAGGATTATCTTATCCGTGTAAAGTGGGCGGTGTGATAGGTTCTCTTCGTAGAATAAGCTTACGTAGGTAGGTACGCACGGCTACACTTCAAGCTATACAAAACTAGTTAATAATATGAGATCAGCTCAAACTGGATTTGTTTAGGTTGACTTGTAGCCGTGTGTACTATAGTGATATCGATATTAGTAAAAAAAGGCCTGAACTTAAGGTATACAGGGTTGAAGAACATTATACACAAACAAAATCTTTTGTCCTATGTATACTTTTAATGTTATACTTTCATAAAAATAAAAATATTAAAATACGCGGAATATGGTGTTGAAATAAAAAATAAGCAAACTACTGTCTAGTGCAAAATGCGGGCAGGGAGCGGGTGTCGCGCGGTGAGGGAATTGAAATGTGTTAGGACAACGAAATCTTGTATATAATCCAAGCTTGAAAGCTTGTTTTTAGTACAGCTATGTATTATGCTTTTAAAAAGTCATAAAAATTTTTTTTTTGTTTATGATAATAATTAGGAATAGAGTGTTTTACCAATAATCATACACTGTCCAGGCGGCAAACACGCCGAATCTGTAAGCTTTGAAATAGGTCATGTTAATATTTTCAATAACCAAGTAGGTAATTGAATATTTTATTTATAGGTTTTACTCATTCCTGTTCCAATACCTAAACCCATGAAAACTAACTGTAAGTAGGTCATACAAATTAAAATTGCTCCGTGCGGAAATCCTCGACTCTTGTTCATGTTTTACAAGATTTGAGATAATTTTAACTAAATTTTTATTCTTGTATTTATTTAATATTACCATCAAATCATTCCGTAATTAATCCATGTTGCTGCAAATTTATTATTGATCGTGATATCGTACTACTCGTATTAAACGAACGACGCGAAAACAAATTAGTGGAAACGTTCATGTTATTACACCGACATGTTATACGCAACTAGAGCCGAAAATATACATAAAAATATCGGACGAACCTTTACATAATATATACACATTTTTTTTGTTTTGGGGTGGTTTTTTTTTAATTTATACTTATTTACCTACCTGGTTAGTAAATTTTGTATCAGAAAAATATATCAATATAGTTGGTATATTTCCTATCAAAAGTAAAAGTGTTTCATAAAATATGTCATTAAGTACTATAGAAAATAGTAAGTATATACATAGGTACTTATGGTACAATGGTACTCGTGTGTTTTGAATTTATTTGTTTGGTCATAATATTTCTCATATTTTGGTAACTCAATAAATGCGAGTGTAACAGTATGATTATTGGATTTTTTCCGTCAAAATGGTCTTTCATGAAGTTTGGCTGGTAGGATACTTCTAGGAAACAGTATCCAGCATCACAGTAAGTTTTCCAAATAATTTATAGCTAGGTACTTACTTACTTAGCTTTTCGAGGAAATTCCGTTGCTTACACAAAGCTTACAAATTCCGACGATATTAACCCTACAACATGCGGCCGAGTCATTAACACACCGCACAATTTCAGGTTATGTGCCAAAACTATACGTTCTTATGTTAAGGTCGGTTTAGATATACCTATTATGTATATTATATGCGGTATATGAAACCACAATACAACTATTACTAGCCCCGGATGTTGAAAATGGCGACAGGCGATAGCAATGAAAAGGATGAGACTTGAAACCTTTTCATTGTCCGATTCCGATAAGTCTTTTTGCGTTATAATAATTACTTGTACCGGACCGAAAAAGAGGGTAAGTTCTACCCACGAAGTCCGAGCTTACAGTATACCAGTGCTAGGAGGCTTGCAGTGTGTAGTGTAGGTACTTCTTTCTAAGTATGGTAAAATCCCATATTATTTACAAAAACTGTAGCGTTGTATATTCAGTTGTCCATGTTCTTAAGATGTCTATAGGTAAGTTGTTCATTCTACTGGTTAAATCTTAAAATATTTGTGCTGTGATAAAACCAATGCTTAAACGCAATAGTGGCATTCTTAGCCACAATTGCGTTTATTGGATATATTGGAGCCTTTTCTCAATGATCTAGGGACGACCGTGTGTGTTTTTTGTCGATACGAGTCCGACCATATCAGCTTTTCTTTCTATCTCTCGAGGGTGATCTCCTATTGCGAAATCATCATTCAACTTCAAAGGAAATTTACTAAGATTTTCTCATGGTAAAACATAAGTAATTAAATTATTAAATAACAAATTTAAAAGAAATAAAATCAATTTCATTCGAAAACAAAACAAAAATACTCTTAGATAGGTAAGTGAATATTTTCTACGTGAATGAATGATATAATGTAGTTTCAACATGAGTAAGTAATATAAGTAGTTTCTAAATGAATAACCCTCTACAGAGGCAGAGAATTAAAATTCAGTGATGTGACAACGCTGTGGCATGTCATGGCACTCGTGGCGTTTGTTATGATGTGGGATTAGTGGGAAACAAGCATGTGTTTGTGTAATACATAAGTGTATAAGTACAAAGTAATTAATGACATTGTTTTGTGGTAGTTGTGAAGTTATAAATAATTGTGGCTACTGATTTTTAGACACTTAATCGCATAATTACTGCCTCATTTAAATTAGTCTAGTGATCCTAAGCACGACTGCTACGCTAGACGTCCTCGGTTCGATCCCCAGGTCGAGCAAAGTACTTTTGGGATTTCTATTAAATTCTCTGTGGCACCTTGGAGTTGAGTTAGAGTTTGGTTTGGCCCGGTTAGTGGCAATAGGCTATGGCGATGTTGTCTCTTTAAAAAAATAAAGGTACTTAGATATTTATTTTATTTTTTCTTTCGTTTATTCTCTCTCAATTTCGAGTTCTTACGCTAAGGACATATATACATATTTTCTTTTACAAACAAAGGTTAAAAGCGGTTGTAATGAACCGTCAATAAGGAAATTACCTACTCTATTTACTGAGGCTGTAACAAGACTGTAACAAGACTGTATCAAGGCGGATTGGTCACCACAGGTAAGATTAGATTAGTTAGTTTATCCGAAGTTGTAATAAAAAAGCGGTCGTGGTCATCTTTAAGACTAAATCTGACAGAAACTACCTAAATTACTCAAGTCAAAATGTAAAAACATGAAAAAATCGGCGTGGTTACGAAACTTTAAAATATGATTTAAGTAACATTCCTCTTTGTCCCTATTCCGAGCCTTATCATTTTGTATTCTCCGCCTGCGGCTTCGGCCGCGTGGAATATAGGTTTCTTTTAATTTTCAGGATAATATATAGCCTATGTCACTCAGGAATAATCTAGCTTTCTATTGGTGGAAGGATTTTCAAATTCGGTTCAGTAGATCCAGTGATTACCCCGTACAACTTCACAAACTCACAAACTTAACCTCTTTATAATATTAGTATAGATAAAGCGAGACAATAGTTTAGTTACCTATAACTCACATGCGCTCTTAGCAAATAATTTTGATTTAAAATTAATTACTCTATTAGGTGGATTTATTTCACCATCAGATTTTTTCTATCACTCCTCAGTTATCCATAACCTCCGTTGATAATGTTTTGTTTTTTCTACCTTAAGAAATAATTCTTCAGGACCACTTTACACTATTTAGAAGTCCGTTAGTCAATCAGTAGATAAGCATTTCTGTCCAATGTAAAATTTAATCGTTGGTTTAGTTTAAGCGTCTAACATTACGAATATTAAACCATAATAAAAAAAAGTAACTCAGTTCTGGCCAGTAACAAAACCTGTCTAACTGTCAAAAATAAAAGCTTCTCTATTTAAATATTACAAAATTATTCGCCTCATTCATTATACCGTTCATTCTGCACGGACAATTTATTACAACGCAAAGCTAAATACACTGCGTTTAGTGAAATCCTATTTCGGCAGTCTCAGAAATGACGGGGAGAATTTGCATGGCTGATTGCCGTCCGCTGCTCAATCAAGGATATTTAACAAAATTAACTAATTGAGTGAACGTTCCACCATGCCGTCCCCTCTACTAACTTGCCGACGATAAATTGACTAGACAACAGAAAAGCAACGTATCGAGGAAACCTAATAAGCGGTAATAAGTTGATTTCGTGCGGTTCCGCCGATGCTCGTTTTTCATTAGAGTTTGAACAAAGTGTAATGAGATTTTCCAAGGTAACGTTGTGAATTCTTATAACGGGTTGCATGAGGATTAATTTTGTAATGTATCTTATCTTGATGTTTTTTCTTTTTTAATAGACTACTATGATCCCCCGTCACATTTACTATTCTCTACTATTCTATGCTATTATAAAGAGGTTAAGTTTTTGAGGTTGTAGGGGGTAATCTCTGGATCTACGGAACCGATTTTGAAAATTATTTTACCAAGAGGAAGTCACTTTATTTGTGAGTGTTATAGGCGCTCATGAAGTTATCCATCAGAGAACTAAAGATACCGACATAGCTCAAAGGATTAGCAAGCTGAAATAGCAATAGACCGGTCACATCTGTCGGAGAACTGACAAACACTGGCGCAAGCGAGTTCTCGAGTGGAGACCGCGTCTAGGCAAACGTAGTGTAGGGCGCCCGCCGGCCAGATGGAGTGACGACTTATGGAAGGCAGCTGGCAGTGGCAGTGACTGGATGAGGGCTGGATGGGCTGATGATGATGAAAGGCTCTCGCGAGGAACGAGCGAAGGGTGCAAGGACAAACAAAGGAAAGGGGAAAGGGGGTTCAAGCAATTTACAATATACATGCGCCAAAAATGTCGGTCTCTAAAATTTAATTGTGATTGTTGTTATATTTAAAGTAACAAAGCCTATTAATTACTCGCCTACAGTCTGGAGTTGTTCCAAACAAACTCTAATTAGGTGATTGAGTTACAAATTCGTTTCTCTCACGGAAACTCCGTACCATTATGTCAAGGCTATTGTTGTGCGAACATGTTAATTTAATGTGTTCCTAAACAACATTTTGATTTATTTTACCCCTTTTGTTTAATTAACCTAAATTTAGACCGATTTTATCAAGCAACATTTCCATTTCTTATATTTCTATATTAACTTTAACTTTGTTGGGGTCTTTCCAATAAAAATACTTATAACGGATTTTATCGCGTTATGTTGATATTATTTAATTCCTGATGTTTCTAATCCTGGACAGCATCCATGTTCAGGGATAGACTGCGGTGCTGGACATCTTAATGTTAAAATAACTACGTTTTACAGCTACCCTACGTTTTGTTAATTATTATTATTCTTTACGGTCACGCAGAACGAGGTCTTATTTGTAAAGAGCTTTTATTTCAATGGCTACTATTAGCGTAACAGAAACCAATATGTTAAGCAGGCTTTCAATAACATCTTACAAAACAGAATTGGTTTATGTAACAATTCACTAATCACCTTACTGTTTCGCAATGTTGTCTATCTGATAGGATCTTGATGTCTGATCATCTTTTTTGTAACATTTCACTGGACCCTCAAGCAAAAACAGGAATCCCGAATCGACCTTCTGTCGGCAATCGCTGGCAAAAGATTTATATCCTAGATGAATGATTGGTATGTCGATAGGAACCGCTTTGAGCATTGAGACAAAGGACGTAGAAATTCTGATTCAATATTAGGTCTATAACGCTATTTGAATAGCATCTCTATCTCAGATTAATTAATTCCTTTCTTTGACTCAAAGAAGCTAATCAAAGATATTTGCAGTTTTTTTGGTCAAGTAACTTTGTGTAACTCGACCACAAGGTTAAGCAGTGAATGGAAAGTGTTTCGAAGCTTCTTGTGGTTAAGTACAGATGACCACAACGGTCCCAGTCAAAGGAAAAGTGCCACAACATATTAATTACACTATCAATCCGATTCGGACCGGCTGGCGGTTCGACGTCAAAGCCGGCTTCTTTGATGCTTAGCTATGATTACTTTAAAGTTATTAACAGAATAATATTCTGAACGCGTCTTTGAAAACTTGTTGCCTTAGTTTCATATCAACGATCTCAAGGTCGAAATGTTTGAATAATTTAAGTATAAAAATGGAAGCTTGGAATTACCACATATTACAAAATTAATAACGACAAAATAAGATCGGCAATCTATGACTTAGAATAGCAGTTTACCAGAAAAACATGCTTAACCAACACCAACACACGAGGTTCGGCAGAGGTGTGCTAATGTACAGGTACACCCACAATTTGCCGGTACGGCTACCTTAGTAGAGTTGAGCCCATTACCATTAACCGGGTACCGATCCATACTCCGAGTTGCAAATCCAATGGGAATCAGTCTCACTTAGAACCACCAGACTACTGAAGCAGTTTTCAAAATATGTACCTACTATAAAATATCACATTTCTCAAACTATCGCCTACAGAATTGATGATATTCAAACTAGGACCACAAGCAGGAACCTAACTAGACTATTGCCTAGAGCTAGATTGATCGTGAATATAACGGTATAGCGTTCATTGGCAGGCCGTGATGTGGTTGATTTATCAATAGAACCACAACACGTATTTGGCTTTGCAATATTTTGTGCTAACCACAATACACTGTGGCCCATGTTTCCGTGTAATTTGCATTTTTAAACACTGTGGCTTGTAATAACTGTTCATATTGCGTATTTATTTATGATCAGAACTAGTACATACGGCTAAAGGTCACCCTATATAATTCCAGTTTATGCTGATCTCGCTTTATTTAAACTTTCTATACAATAATAGGCTAACGTAAACTGATTGGTATACCTAGCTGGCCATGCGTACATAATGCTATGGTTAAATAAACAAATGGATCAACCATGAGTTAGATTTCATACATCTTGTCATAACTGAAACTCTTAGTTGAGATGAATAAATGGTGATAGAAGTATTGTTTTTATTATTGGTAGCTTTCGTTTAGAGGTGTCACGAATATATTCGTAAATAATAAATATCACCCTAAAATAACACCTCTGCTTTCGTTGTTAAGGAAACGGAAAAAAAATCAAAGATCTTTTATCTATGTCGACTTGACATAAATAGAGAATATAAAGGCGAGAAATAACTGGCTTTTAGTCAAACACATAGAAATTTATATCAGCAACTTTTAGTAACACTTAAATAAAGACGGTGTGGCGCCCTATTCATTTTGTTAGAATACGTATCACAAAAACTCCAGACGGAGAGACCTCAATAACTTTTTAAGGGCTCAATATTTCAAAAGTTAGACCGGGATATCAGTGTTAATATAGTACCAAAATCTTTTTAATACCTCAATTTAGTCTGTGTTGACATGGAACGCTTAATCCCGACCGGCTAAGAACAGGTTATTTAGCACTAAACCTTAAGTAAAGGAGCTAGAGCCCCATCATCGAGGTATTATGTAACTTGACTAATTTCACAATTAATTAAGACCCGGCTTGGTAAAGCCACAACTATATGCCCAAGTTGCCGGAGGCCCTTCTCGCTCGTTAAGTACTTACAATGAATATTTTATCAAACTAGTAACCTGTGACACCTGATTTTGATAAAATCTGTATAAATAAAAATAAAATACATTTTTTTGATAATCGCATGACTTCATATTGGCTGGGCTATTTGGCAATTTTTTGTTTTAAATGGTTCATGTCTAATAGTTTATTTTGAAAAATATATATGTAGTATATATGTGGTAGGTATGTGGTACGTATTTAGTATGTATGTAGTATTTATTTACCTAGTATGTATTTAAAATGTGTGTATATATTGCGATTCCGGTTCCTGTTCCAGTTCCTTTGTGATTGGTATTTCGGTTTTGATTCCAGTTCCAGTTACTGTTTAGATTTCAATTTCTGTTCCGATTCCTATTCGAGTTTCTGTTGAATTGTGATTGCTATTTCGGTTTCGATTCCAGTACCAGCTCCAGTTACTGTTCCGATGTCGATTGTGATTCCGATTCCTGCTCCTGTCTCAGCTCGATTACGATAACTATTCACACTCCTATTCCAGTTCCTGTTGACAGGAGACCTTCGAATTTCTTATTGAATTGTAGCTCCACGCGTGTCTGAGAAAAAGATAGACCGACAAACAGACAGACGGATAATGAAGTGATCTCATAAGGTTTCTGTGAGGAGCCATTACATTTTCCCACATGTTGGGCTTGGGTTTGGCTTTCCCACATGTTCTCTTCTCAGAATGAGAAAGGAACCCTTAAATGGATAAAATCAGAACATGTAAATGTATTCTTTAACTTTATTCACTTTATTCTTAGCAAAAATAAAATCAAGCCTCAGATTAATTCAGGTTATAGCACCAGTTTAACACTCAATACAAAATAGAGAATTTTTTTCAATTAAATGTCTTGTTCGCTACATTTACTGTCTCGTTAAACGTTAATGTCATTTTACATTGCACAACTACATGGAATAGATTACATTCTAAAGTGAAAAGAAATTGTAGTCTAAATTGGAAACTGTCTTCTTTAGGCCACACGCAGACGGCCGATTTTTGTCAGTCATCGACTTTTCGACAACTGCTGGCGGCTCGTACCCAATTTTGCAGCGACATTGCATAATCATTCTACGTTAATGGTTGCGTATTCAATTTATTTTTATAAAATTTGCCTCCTTGTCATCGATTTTCTTTTTATTATTAATATAATGCTCGACCCTATTTTTCCTATAATAGAAAGCACAAATAATAATTATTATTTAGCTATTTTCGACTCACTGCAGGGCAAAGGCCTTCCTACCCTCTTTCCATTCTTCACTGTTTAAGGCCAATTCTTCCTGAAGAGCTCAAGCTCATCCCGCCGTCTTCCTCTACGCCTATCGCATTGTCGTTTATAAAATAAATAAAACAATAAAGATGCTCAAACTATTTTTTAATGGTACCTATAACTCGGCAAAGAGCAGGCAAGCCGCAGATACGTTGGCGAGCCTATTTAAGGAATAGGGAGGGGAAGGAGAAAAGGAGAAGGAAAGAGACTTAGGGAGAAATTGGGCCTTCGGCGCTCCAGTGTGGAGCGTACAAAAACTATATACTATACTATATTCTTCGAGACGGTAGTAGTACTCCGGTCGTGCCGATCCATTCAGGCTGGCCTAATACTATATTTGTTATATTTTTTTATTAAATATTTTACACAATGTTGAATCGTCTGTAACATGCCTAATACGCCTCAATCTCAATGCCTGCAGGCCGGTTACAGACACCGCGTTTTGTTCTATTTCGCTCTCGTGTCGTTTAAAGTGCGCCTAACAATCACTTGCAGCTAGGCCGCTCAGTGATTTGTTGTCTCCTCAGTGGGTACATATTGTGTATGTATTAAGTTTGAGTATTACATTTGGTTCCTCCTTCTGTTTCAAGTAAAATTTTGGTAGGTATATCTTTTTATAGATTGCAAACTTCCGCAATTTATTCCCAGAAATCCCACTATCACGTGTAATCGGCTCCAAATAGATCGACTGTATTCAGTCATGTATATCAGTATAATTATGAACAACATTATGCATTAAATTCCATCTTTTCATATACAAAACCTATTTCATTGAAATGAACCCTCCAAAATAATAAGCACTACTTCTTCAATTTAGAAGTTTTCAGTTCATCATCAGCAGAATCAGTAGTAAGAAACATATTTTGTAGAAAAATTCGGAAATAAAATGAACAGTAACAATGTCCAGAAACCTTTTGTTACCACTGTGGATGTCTAGAGTACAGGAAACGATTTTATTTGCTCCAACCAGCGATGCGGTGACATTTTTCTTTTCTATTTGGTGCGTTTCGCGTGCGTTGCGTGTTTTGTGGACGACATTGAATGAATACGTCTTTTAGTTCATTTTGGTACAGTTTAGATTAATGTATCTTGGATCTAGGTACAATAGCCCAGAGCTGTTGAAGTGAAATATGGTGGGTGATTTCGCTAAGGTCGGTTGGATTTCTGAATAATAAAGGTATCTTATTTTGCTAGTGCTCGTATTTTTTAAGAACAAAATGAAACCATACCACCCTTCTGACGTAATATATAGGACCAAAACTCTTTTGGTTTCTTTATTATTTTTTTATATAAACGTGATTTTGAAACAAATGACGACAAAACATACAGACGAATTGAGAACCTCCTCCTTTTTGAAGTCGGTTGAAAAGTAAAGTAGTATGTAATACTATGCTAATAGCATAATACTGTGCTAAGAGTTTAATAAAATCTATAAATACTTCTGGAAACCATAACAAAGCTCCAACGGCATAAGATTTATTTTCCTTATATTCTTACTTTTAAAAAAATAAGCACATATTAATTAATCACCCATCAATTAAATAAAACGTTGTATTTTTTTGTAAAATGTCGACCGCACGAGATCGAAGCACTCATGTTTCTCAGCGTTACCTTTGCCAAAAAATAAGTGAAATTATTTAAACGCTCCGTAAGGACACTCGTCAAAGCAAATCTACTGAATGGGAATAATGGAGAATACTCGACGGCCCATAGCCGGGGAAAGGAGTGCTTATTTCTGTTTTTATATTTCATTATTGGCCCTCTCATCTCATATTGCACTCCATTCGGATTCATAGAGGCCGCTATAAAAGATTGAAACGCGAGAGGGGCATTTGAATGGCGTAATTGCAAGTGCACTTTTTTTTAATTCAATTCCTGGCGGCCTCGGGTAAAGCTGGAATGCACTTCATTGATATCGCTTTAAAGTAATGAGCTTTTTTCATAATTCGGTCCCCTTTTGTTTGTTTCGGGACAAATTGTGTTCAATTTTTACGTTTGTGCGTGCAGCGCTCGGGACCGGATTACCGATTTTTATGGGAACGTATTGAAATAATATTAAGCTCGGAATTTAATTGTCAGTTGATTTTTTGTAAAGTTTTTTTTACAGATTGGAACAAATCGTGTTCTTGTCTGTTTTTTTTTTTGTTTGGTACAATTTGTTATTGATGTTGAAAAGAGTAAAATTTACCCGTGACCATGGATGCTGTAAAGGATCCGAAACGTCGGGAATTAAAATAATCAATATAATGCGATAAAATCCGTAAAAAGTAGTTTTATTTCAATACATAAGTTCTTTTCTGTGTTACAAATTCTGCAAAATATGTGCATAAGGTAGTATATTTACCTGTATTTTTTTTTATAACTTGATTTTTAATGGGTGTCTAAAAGGGACTTTTTAAACTTAATTAGATTGATTTTTTTAAACAAAGTAGGTATTGCAATATTACCCTAGAATAAAATGATATTTTTATCGACGACATTATTTTGATTATGCGAATGCAATCAATCAATCAATCAATATCAATTTAATTCGGACCATAATCCATCTATTGTGTTAGTAATGCAATTAAAAACTTAGCCTATGTATGTAGTACTAAAATTAAAACATTAAACATGAAACACTATTAAACATTATTCCCTCCAAATTTAAATTAATTCATGTTATGTGATACAAGCTATATCTTTTTACGCAATTTAGGTATTAGGAAAGTCTAGTTCAGCTACTCATAGTAGCTGAAGTAAACTAGACTTTTCTAATACATAAGCAAGATAAATAGGCAAGAGTTATTCGATGTCTCTGCAAAAATATTTCTAGCTTTTAAGTTCTCTTAAATGGCCCAGCTATATTCACCAGTTGCGTAAAACACTTGGAAAGTAAAACTATTAACTATTTTATCTGTGCAATTAAGAACCAAAATATTATTAGTCTGCAAGGTTTTTTCCAGGAGATGACGAGGAAAATGAGCAATTACACGACGGCGGTGGCTCGACTTAAACGCCTAATGAAATTTAGAGTATGCCGAATGGAAACTGGCAGGCGTGGAGACGACTTTCGCTTAAAGATTTTTTAATCTTTTATAGTCTTCCTTTCTGTTATATTTATGTTAAAAAATAAATGTTCTTTCGGTATATTTATGTTAAAAAAATATAACGGAAATCATTTTTATTCTGCTTGAAATACAGAAATCTCTTTTAAATATTATGCAAAAACTAATATTTTTTGTATATAATCCCGCAGAAGCTCATAAGTCTTTATTTCTATCTCTACACTTTAATGATTCATTACAAGCATGACACTTAAACATTTCTTGACATTTTATCACCTCCATACCTCTCAATGTCTCCACATCTTCATACCATCAGCTAGCAACTCTAGAATTCAGGAGCACGGAAAATTATCCTCAAATACAATTAAAGTGTAAAGCAATTTATTTTAATTTTAATCCGCCCAACCCGCCATCTTCCACGAGGCTTTGAACCCTAATAACAAAACTGGTGTTAATATTCAGAACTTCAAATAACGAATATCACAATTAAGACCTTAATGTCTTGTTGTAATTACTATGATATTTTTTTTCGAATATTGAACTGTATCAGGCGCAGCTATAAATATCATATCGAATTAACTTCAACGTTTTTTGTGATATCTACATAAATGTCAGTTATAATTATATGAGTAATCAATTTGTTCCTATTTAATTAACATTTCAATGCTCATAAATAACAAATGACGAATCGATTCGCAAATGAATTTAGCGTCCCCTCAGCTGTTGGTTTGGTCATCAATCATAACCTATTACTTAGTGTCTATACACACTACGACGATATTGTGAAAGAACGAGTCACAGACTAGAAACTCTCCATACAAAACATTTGACCCACTGGTTTTTCTCCCATTTGCAGTCTTATATTTTTACATGTTTCTCCATAACCAGCCGGACTATGCTTTAGTGTGTAAGCTTACTGACACAGTTTGCTCCAATTGGTAGCCATTCAACAAGGAGAGGAAAGCGATTAACTGCACCCAATATTGAGGATGAAAACTGAGAATGCATCTTATATTGTGTCAAAATGATAAACGAAGACGACTTATTTTAGGGCATTGACATATTAGACTAGTGCGATTGAGTCTTCTGAGTTTGATTAAAAAGTTACATAGCAATAGTCTAGTTTTATAATATTAGGGACTGCCTAGAATTAGGAAATATGAATCCAATGATTTTTTCAGACTTCATTATTATTCATTATCCTATTGCTGACCATGGGTCTTAGGAATTAGGTTAGAGTCTACCATGCAATCCTAATGCTGGTTTTACACACAAAAAATCTCACCAGCATGCAGGTTTTGAAATCGTGTACTTATTAATATAATAAAATTAATCATGGTGTGCTTGACGATTTTTTATTTTCCTATTGCGATCTCTACCGAACTTCACAGGATCACTCTTTGGTCTTATTCAAAGATTGCTAAAATTTGTCGCTTGTTAGTAGTCGTTTTGGAGAACACACACACACACATGAACACATAGATTTTTATATTAGGATTATTTTTATTCTTTTAAACTGCGAAGGGATACGTCCTAAGGAAACAGCACGAGTCGTGGACTATTTTGAGAAGAGATTCTTAAGAATCAGTACATAAGATGTAAAGGAATTGATTATAGCGGTATTTAATTTATTTAATTGAATATCTCAAACTAAACTACTTAAATATCATTATTGCTTCGCATTATTTTCGTAGTTTGGATAAAAGCGTTGTTGGTCTTATACTGAAGAGAAAGAAAATCTCAGTACAAACCACTGTAACCGACAGAATTTTCGCTTAAAATACTTTTATCTAGGAAAAATCTAAATAACATTTTTAAGAATACCGAGAAATAACTGGATTTTTTCAACGAAACAAAATGCAAACTGGGAGGAGCAGCAATGTGGCGTTATCCGAGAGGAATTTCATTACGATGACAATGTTGGCAAGTTCAATTTTCTTGTGAGATAACAAACGTTGTTGAGATTGTTTCAAGCTCCTAAGTTGAGGCCACTTTGACCCCTGGCCCGTGAACATCGTCAAGATTCTCATCAAACGCCCACAAAAGAATACTGTTATGTTTAAAGAAAATTTCAAGGAAACAAACAACAAGTGAATATTTAATCGTTTGGAATAAAACTTTTATGTTTTATCCACGTGCCTTTTACTTTTTAAAATAAGTGCTAAACCTGCTTGCCTTTTCAATTGATAAAGAAGAATAATCGTTTCTATGGTTCCAAATTTAAGACATATTTAATAGCTCTTATGGTAATTAACATTAAACACTACCATGAAAGGGTATTTTCAGTAAACCGATGCAAATTTAAAAAAATAATACCTACCTGATTGTACCGCTTTGCTTTAATTTAGTTAAGGCAATAGGCTCGCCCTCATTAAATGGGGTATTAATACACCTGTGTCTAACCCTTCAGGGAATACAGGCGTGATGGTATGTTATGTTTATTTTTTGTCGAAATGTGGCTTTAAATTCTGAAATAAGTTTCTTCGATACCTTTCAATAACAACATCGCCGTGTACTGTGTTATCTATGATGCAATCCTGACATTTCCTATATTTTTAAGCATTTTTTCACAGTTACCAAGATAAAATATTTGGGTAAGTGTCAAAAGCCAGTAGGTATATAAGTGACAATGGTTTAAAAAGTAGCGGTAGCCTAATGACCAGGGCGTCGCACTTGCAATCATGTGGTTGCCGGTTCGAAATCCACCTATTGCACTACCGACGTGAACCCACTCGTAATACAAGCATTTAGCTTCTTACGAGGTGTTAACAAGAATACTAGTAATGTAAAAAAAAAGTTTACTATTTTTTGTCTGTCTTCTATTCGATAACAAACAATATGAATAAACTACAACTATTCTAGTAGGTATGTAGCAAAATATTATAATTCCTTTACGTAGGTACATATTATTGTAGGTCCACATTAGTACAAACACGGCCGGGCCGGAATTCCATGCCGTTCCATTATAATTGCATTAATTCCTCGGCACACTAATTACAATAGCTGTTAAATCATTGTCCACGCAAATTGCTCTGACCACAGAAATCGCTTAAAGTTACTAGTGGACTATTTGACTGTGGCGTGATATGGCCTTATTGGATTGACCAATGTAAACCGAATTTGTAATTAGAAAATGTAATACGTACATACATAATATGTAAGTATCACATTTTCTAATTAGGTGGACATACATAACATCACGCCTCTATTCCCCGAAGGGTTAGGCAGAGGTGTACTTCATGTATACCCACAGTTCGCCGGTATGTTTAGGTCCCATGTAATAGGGGGCGAATCTATTGCCATTCACATAATTATGTAAATATGATTAAGATTTTTATTTTTTAGATAACTGCCTCATTCCTCCTAACGCGACTGCTGCGCTAGAGGTTTTGGGTTCGATTCCTAACCAAGCAAAGTGTTATTGAATTCGTTTATGAAAATCTTAGAAGCAGTCCAAAGTTTGTATTTATTATGTACCCGGTGAATGGCAATAGACTCGCCCCCTATTACATAATAATGTAATGCCCCTTATGGCGATACAAATAATGGTAGATTTGTGTGACAAAACTGAATAAAGATTTTTATAATATTGTTGTTATCCGAAGCAATTTATCTGCATACTGATACTTAGAGTGGAACCCATTTTTTTTAAATAACACATCATCAAAGCGAAACACATGATAAAGCTTTTTAATATCAAAAAAGTCTTTCATTTCACTGTTGCCATATTTTCAAAGTGATACAAGCTTCGCATACTTACAGCGGGACTAGTTTATATAATTCGAATTCATGGAGTAATAATATTGTATGACTGAGTAATGAGAACTCCGTAATGAATAAACAATTAATTTAAATGAGAGTCATGGTGAAATTTGTCTAGAAGTTAGGTCAAAGAAGCAATCATAAAAACATAAAATATGTGACATCTTTTTTTTAATCATCAAAGAATAACAACGCAGGGTATATTTTAGAGATAAGACTCGAAATTACTTACTAAAAAGGCGTTTAGACTAAAAAGGTTTATTTTATTCTACACTTTTCAGTATTTTGGTCGATTTGGTTTTAGTTAAAAAGATAGGTAGATTAGGTACTAATTATTTTTAACACATTTCGCCGATGTATTTAGGCTTCATGTAATAAGAGATTTGCCTAATCCTTTGAGGAATATAGGCTCTTTTGTGCGACATTATGTATTATATTTATGTTTAAAAGTTAAGACCGAACACTCATTGAAATATGATGTCATTCAAAATCAATTGTACTTGAGAGAAGCGCTCGTTCTACACAAACCTGTGGTCAACAAAACTTTCTTACTAAATAATCATGTTTAGGTTCATTCTTACATCCAGTAGCCAGGTTTATTTAGTCGTCCAACCAGTTGATTTATACTTGTTATAAAGTCCACATAAATAGCTAATGCATGAATGTAAATCATGAACTTACCTACGTATTGTCCAGAAGACCAATATTGGAAAAGCACTCGACTATGCGCTAACGAGATGCGAAGTCTAATGAACTTGAAATCCTGCGCCTCCATTTTGTATAATGGACACGGACGTGGAACTACGAATGACTAATCGAATATTCGCTATGAAAATACCTTCTTTTTTTCTTAAAAAAGCTTACTAGCAATGTGGGTCACATATTACTAGTATTCTTGTTAACCCGTCGTGCTAAGCTAAATGCTTGTGGTACGAGTTCACGTCGGTAGTGCAATGGGTGGGGTTCGAATCGGCAATCATATGGTCGCAAGTCCGACGCCCTAGCCATTAGGGTACCGCCGCTTATATTTACAACGTAGAATTTACAGAAGTAATTGCATAGTAAGTATAACAATTACTATTACGTTTAAGAAATACTCTGAGTGGTACTATAAAGCGATTTAAGTACCGCCATTACTTAATTGCTCTCTTTAATATACAATGCTAAATATTTAAGTTAAAGCATAAAGTGTCCTTATTGTTACGGAATTTTTGCAGTCATTCTGCAGACGTACTTACCCCTATTAAGGATAATTCTGAGATGGTCAGAAGAGGGCTTATAAACACTAAGTAATTAAGCCTTCATCTATGGATACAAGTCTGTGTACACATTGCTTTGTTGATCAACGCGTCGGCTTGATAGTTCGATATGGTGTAATTACATAAAGCGAGTTGGTAGATGAAATAGTTATGTCTAAATCCTGGATGTGTCGAAGGTACTTGTGTAGCAATAATTAATAGTGCTTGTATAATTCATTAAGAAACATAACTATTCATTACAGAAACAGAAATTTAAAAGTAGTTATTTATCTCTTAAATGAATATATTGACTATTTAACACAATGATTATGATTAGAATACTTACGTACTTATTATTACAATACTACTTACTTACGTACGTTTTAGTATACTTCATAACCTACATATACTTCATAACAGTATATTTATGCTTAGCTTGATACAATGAGAAGATCACTAAGTAAAATTTAACTAGGTTATTAAAAAAAATCTTTCTCTCGGAAATTCATATCTTGATGGATATTTTTAATTATTGAATGCTAAAATATTTTTTGAAAAATTATACCATAAAAATAATATTATTCTGGTTCGCCTATGATAATGACTTGATGTACTTACCCAGTAATTCTTAGATTTAAAAGTTTTGAATATTTATGCTCAGGCAAAAATGTAGTACAATAAATAATATGTTCCTACGAACAGCGAGCTAAGACGCACGGCTCACTTGCAGAAGCTACGTCGTAAAAAGGTTATTTTTTATGTAATTAAATAGCCCAATTTGCTATAAATCCACTTTTATCATATATTCGTAGCTCACAGTACTCTTTCATCAATTGTGATGACGCGTTCCCGATGTGCTTTTCGTACAACATAAGCCCCGCAATGCGTTTGCGGGAATGAGTCGATGTTTGTAAGCAGGATTATACCGTTAAAATGTCCGATGGCTACTCTGGTATTGACGAAATGCCAATATTTTATGTCCCGCTGTTGTGCGAGATTGCTGTTTGTGTGCCAAAAACATAATGTGATAATTAATATTCATTTACTTAATAGCTTTATGGCTGTTTGTCGTGATTGGGCAGTTGGGATGCTAAAGCCTATTTGACGCTGTCATGTTTTATTATCTCATTGTCCATTTGCGTTATATTTTAAACACTTATCTGCAATAATATTTATAGGTAAAACTGTTGTGTCTGGATTGCTATTATTATCAAATAAATAACAATCTATTTATTGATTGATTTCATGAAGACGTACTACTTACTCTATATGAAAATCGCACTTTCACTTATGAATACTGGATGATGCTGAGTAAACAACAATAAAGTATTATGTTATGAAACCTATTTATCTTTATTACTGACAATATCACTTTAAAAGAACAATCAAACACTTTACAACGACAATACCACTTTACAAAGAATACACACCTTTGTCGCTATGCTATTTTAGGGTTGTTCAGTCCGAAAATATGCTGTTTTAATGTTATTATGCCAAAGCCTAAACTGCCTTACCGATGCTATGACTAATGCGACGCTACTTTACCGATGTTACGACAAATGCTACGCTTCTTTACCTAAGCTACAGCACGTCCTATATAACTTTACCGATGCTACGACAAATGCTACGCTCCTTTACCGATGCCTCAGCACGTGCTATATAACTTTACCGATGCTACGATAAATGCTACGCTACTTTACCGATGCTACAGCACGTCCTATAAAACTTTACCGTTGCTACGACAAATGCTACGCTACTTTGCCAATGCCAAAGCACGTGCTATATAACTTTACCAATACTGTGTTAAATGCTACGCTACTTGACCGGTGCTGTAACAAATGCGCTGCTTTATATGGACTACGTTTCTATGCCATGCCACGCTATAACACACTGGCAATAGACTACTTAATACTGACTACGTCAACTATATCATGGTAAAACCTATATTCCACATTTTAATGCTTTATAATTATGTAGTTATGTACTGTATCTAAAGTTTGTTTGACTTATTAATTGGCTACAGTAAATTATTTACATAATTAATAAATATACATTACATACCTAATTATGTAATAATAAATTACATAATTAGGTATGTAAAATTGTACATAGTTGATAAACAAATATAAATTCAATTCAGCAAACAACGAGGCAAAGACTGCCTCGTTGGCCTAGTGGTCCCAATCGCGACTGCTACGCTAGAGGTCTTGGGTTCGATCCCCAGGTCGAGCAAAGTGTTATTGAGTTTTTCTATGAAATTCTTAGTAGCAGCCGGAGTCTGGATTTGTGCCCGGTGAATGGCAATAGGCTCGCCCCCTATTACATGGGACCCAAACATACCGGCGAACTATGGGTGTACATTAAGTACACCTCTGCCTTACCCTTCGGGGAATACAGGCGTGATGGTATGTATGCATATTTTGAAATATTATCAGAAACCAACCACCAACAAATTAAAATAAAAAACGTAATATGTTACCATCATATCACTATATTTTTGATATTGCTCTGTCATCATAATTTACTAGCCATGGATTGCGATTTTCTTTTTGTATTTTTTTATGCAATTTCAACGATAAGATTAGAAAGCTATTTCAGTGAAGGAAAATTTTGGTAGCGGGCAGGATACGAACCAGTGTCTTCCGACTCCAGACTCTGCGCTTCTACTGAGAATTTTATATATTAGTTATTTTAATTTTTAGGCATTTCTATCAGCTTTTTCGTGACAGTAGGAACCAATTCAATCCGGTTCACCCTATAAAACTTGATAACAATAATTAAAAACAGACAAATAAATGGACAATACCAATAATTATAATTACTATGAGCATGTACCACCGTGGAAGCGGTAGCAATTCTACTTTGTATACTGCTTCGTGCCACCATTGCTCCAATAAACGAACCAGTGTAGTCTTTAAGTCGTACATAATTAATTAAAGGAAGTGGGTTAACATGGTGCTTGCTGGCAAAGCCACCTGCTATGCTATATCTAGTCGTCAATACAAAACCGTTAGGTTTATAGTTTTCGCTGATAGTAAATTCAAGGAAAGAGTTCGTTCACAACCTCCTTCGTTTATTATGATTGTCACAGAATCATACAATACTACTTACTTCATCATCATCATCAACCGTTACTGTCCCACTGCTGGGCATGGATTCCTTTGAAAGTGGGAGAAGTAAGTCCCTCCTTACGTTCGATACCTCACTAGCCCCGCACTTCGTTGTAGCTCTTTTTGTATGTTGTGTAAGTTATAAAATATTTTGCCTCATTTTGGTTGAATAGTTTAGCATATAGAAAGAGAAGAAATAAAAGTTTTTATTTTCGCACAAATTGACGCACGACATTTGGACCAAAAGCCGATGTGACAGAAAAACAAAAAAAGTATGAAACATAAAACAATAAACAATGGCACCTGCCCACGTGACCACACTAATAATTATCTGTCGAGTGCCAATGGGGCCTATTGGGCGAATGGGTCATTCGCCCCATAGGCCATGAATTACAAATCTATTTAAAGCTGTAAAAAAAGATAAAAGTGCATGGCTCACGGCTTCGTTAAAATAAATATGTGAAATATAATATGTAAGTATTGTGTACTGTGATGTGAAAATATTGTTATATGTGTATATAAATAAATACCTATCTCGTATTTCATTCATCGAGAGAATGAATGAAGGACGATTAACGAATGGAATTTATAAGGCGAATGTTAGTGGCAGCGTCGGGAGAGGTCGCCCTAGAAGGACGTACACCGATCTTATCGGCGAGGTTCTCCAAAAAGGTCGGGTGCATAGTACTCGCAACCGGCGCGTATGTATGAAAAGATGTATGAATGTGGAAGAAGCGAAAGAGATATGCAAGAGTCGTAGCAAGTGGCAGTCCATAGTTTCTGCCTACCCCGGTGGGAAAAAGGCGTGAGTGTATGTATGTATGTAAATAAATATCTATACCTAATATAAGTACTAATCGAAAACATTCAACTACGCACCAAGACTGCCTTATTAGTTGATTCTCTAGTAATCTTAAGTGCGACTGCTACGCTTGGGTTTGATTCCGAGGTCGGTTTTTCTATGAAATTCTCGGCAGCAGTTCGGAGTTGGGATACGTGTTCGGTAAATGGAAATAGGCTTGCCCCCTATAACATGGGACCAAAAACATACCAGCAAATAGTGTGTGTACAGTAAGTACACCTCTGCTTAACCCTTCAGGTAATACAGGCGTGATGGTACGATATTTTAACTAACGCATCGTTTTTCAAACCATAATTTAAATAAAGTAATTTTATTCGTACTCACTGGAGCATAATATTATATGCTTTAAACTTAATGCAAACAGTAACTGTACAGATTATTGCAAAATTAAAATAAGCCACTCACAATAACATGAAAACGGTAAACTTACCTCGTATTTAAAGAAATATGTATTTTTATCAGTATCGTACCTATCTAAAATAATCCCTGATTTTCTGTGAAATCATTTTCCGAACGCCAAAATGGTTCAGTAACTAGGGTCGCTTTGTAATCAACACTTTGTCACGTACAAAGTAATCTTAATAGCTTTCTGACTTCATCTTATTTTCTGTCTTTTGTGTCCGAATTCTTATTTATATCATTGACAAGAGAATTAAGACTGGTTTACACAGCGGGTAGATGAAAACTTTTATAAAGGTACAACATTATTTTAAGTATAAGCGAAACCAGAATAAAGTTTGTTCAAAATAAGTAACTGAATCGATTCCAATATTTTTTCACCATGTCATATTTTGCCCAAAAATTTTAAGTAGGTACCTATACTAAGTATCTATCCGCAATCATATGCGCATAACAGAGGTCACTGCCGGTCATAGCTGCACTAGACGCGGGCGCACAGTGGGAGGGGCGGTGAAACAACCCTTTCAGTTGCCCGAAGTCACAGCGACAGACAACCGGATAACATAACAAGCTTATAACTTTCTCATTTTTCAAGATACAGTTTTGAAATATTGTACATAGATTCTTTACCTAAAAATACTAAAAACGTGTTTTGTGTTTTGCATACACTCAAACTGACCTTGTATAATCACACCTGCCTATTCGTATAAACGCAGTAGCGTGCGTAATTCCATTATTTAGTCTGTGCCTAAAGCATTTCTCTCCACAAATATAACAGCATAGTATCTACTGCACTTGACTATTCAGGTACTATCAATGCTAGTGGAAATATTGGCAGACAGTATTGTCACCAAGAATACACCAGATAGACACAACTACCAACATTTTACGTTACAGGTACTTTTTTTTTACTTTTGAAAACTAAGAATGCTAAGGAAGACTGGGAAAACTCTAAAAAGTCCTGAAGTCTAGCTCCTGAAGATACTTTTTTTTAGGTATCGAGAGCTAAACGTGATCGGCACGAAAGCACGAAGTGACACTTGACGTCTTCAGCGCTTACAGTTTGGAAGGCTATTTATTACTTTATATTCTCCTTAGAAATTATGAGCACGGTAAAATCCACTACCAAATCAGTCTATTGAAATCTACAACTCTAACTTAGATAGTAATCTCCTTTATTTAGGTATATGAAAATGGCGATACGTTAACTACCTATATTGATTAAACACAACAGTCGTCTTCCAAACGTCACTTCCATCCATCAGCACACTTTTTTATTCTCATCAGGTTGGTTCGTGACATTCGTGCCTAATAGCTACAGTTAGGTATTGATAAAATGTTTCTTTTTCAACAATATGCCTATAACAGTTGTATGGAGATATAACTGATCCAGATTTTCCAAAAGGAAATGAAAATGATCTGATCCCAAAAATCTAATAGAAAACCAATAAACTTTCTCCTAGATTTATATATTAGTTAAATAATTAAGCATTTCTTACCCTACATTGAGAAAAAAATGACATACCTAAGCATAAAAATTTTAGTAATTGGCATACGTACAAGATAGCATAAAATAAACCACGAATTTGTTCTCTCTGAATAAAAAAAATAATTGTATAAATGATTTCCATTACAGATTAATATTCTAACACTTGAAATCCCCACAGCACTACATCGTGCGACGTACTCATAAAGCAATTCCGTCGTACATTCACATCCATTCATAGCATCATCTCAGTCAAGATTATGTGGCGTTTTAATAGGTCAGAATTAACATATGAAAGCTTGGGTCACCTCTCCTCTGAAGGATTACGTGTTAATAATGTCTTAGATGTTAATATCTTATGAAGGGTTAAGCTTATGTGTCGGTAATGGATATTATTCAAGACATGGCAAAGGGACAAAACGGTCTCCGGGCACGTTCTAATTGTGCTTTGATGGTCGGATTTGAAGTTACGACATTATTACAGCTGGAATAGACAAGGAATAATGAATTGCATAGTAATAATATTAAGAACGATTATTAGTCGTATGTGCCGGTGTTTTAAATTAATGAGGTACTAAAATAAAAACGATAGATTCCACGTCAAGTCGGATGTCGGCTAAAGCATAACTATAAGTTTAAAAAGCCGTAAATAGATAATCAGTCATATTAAAAGCCATAAGATTGTTCCGGCATGACTCTAATAATGTGATAGTCTTTCCTGTATACGAGTATATAAGTACATGTTATGTCTTCGGGCGGCGGGATAAATACAACATGTTCTCACAAAATACTTTCGTTGCCGTAGGAATTTTGAAAAGATGGATTTCTAGAAATTTCGGTTACTTTACTTATCGCATCCGTGGTCACATTATCTATACTAATATAACATAAACACAACATACCATCACGCCTGTATTCCCGGAAGGGTTAGGCAGAGGTGTACCAATGTACACCCACATTTCGCCGGTATGTTTAAGGGTCCCATGTAATAGGGGGCAAGCCTATTGCCATTAACCGGTCACATATCCAGTTGCTTTTGAGAATTTCAAAGAAAGAATAGACCAATAGAATAACCCAGGACCTCTAGCGTAGCAATCACGCTTGGGACCACTAGACTAACGAGGCGGAAATATAATAATAGTAGAATAGTGAAAAAAAAATTAAAGTAAATTACTACGCACGTACCTACATACTCTTATTAACCGCATCATCGACAATCAAACTACCCCTCATTAAACCCCTTTAATCCCTCCATAGAATTTTAAAACCTAAAAAGGTTACTAGCAATGTGGATCACACATTACTAGTAATCTTGTTAACCCCTCGTGCTAAGCTAAATGCTTGTGTTACGAGTGGGTTCACGTCGGTAGTGCAATGGGTGAGTTTCGAACCGGCAACCACATGATCACAAGTCCGACGCCCTAGCCATTAGGCTACCGCCGCTTAATTCTGAAGTAAAGGATGTTGCATGAAAGTATAGACATACCTACTTAGAAAAAAAAAACAAGTTTCTAGTGATGTACTCCTTTGAAAATCAAAGTCGCTGCGACATTTCTCTTTCAAAATCCAGAATATTCAATTTAATTCTATATCATTTATCCGTCTGAAGACGTAGAAAGAATTGTAATATAGCAAAGAAAGCAGAGACAATGAAGGCAACGAACCCAAGTAATAACTAGTTTTATTATACTGGGGTCACGTTTGGTTAATTTAACCTAGGATTCTGAGAAAAAAAGGAGTACTTATTGCTTAGTTAATGCGATTATAAGGAAAATTTCTCGTGCGATTTGAACAGTTTACACATACTAATCATCTTCTACTAAATTAAAATATTATTACAGATACTAAAATTGATTACTATCACGCCTGTTATCCCCGGAGAGTCAGGCAGAGGTGTAGATACTGATGTGCACCCACAATTCGCCGGTATGTTTAGGTTCCATGTCATCATCATCATCATCATCATCAACCCATTACATTGTCCCACTGCTGGGCACGGGTCTCCTCTCAGAACGAGAGGGATTAGGCTATAGTCCACTACGCCAGCCTGCAGCGGGTTGGCAGACTTCAAATGCCGTTAAGAAAATCTCTCAGGCATGCAGGTTTCCTCACGATGTTTTCCTTCACCGTTTTAAGCGCGTGATAATTAATTATTAATACGCACATGACTTCGAAAAGACAGAGGTGCGTGCCTTGGATTCGAACTCAAGACCTTTGACTCAGCAGTCCAATGGTCATATTACTAGGCTATCACTGCACTGCACATACTGATCATCTTCTACTAAATTAAAATATTATTACAGATACTAATATTGATTACTTTCACGCCTGTTATCCCCGGAGAGTTAGGCAGAGGTGTAGATACTGATGTGCACCCACAATTCGCCGGTATGTTTAGGTTCCATGTAAATAATTAAAATTGATTATATTGAGTTATTTTAGTGAAGGAAAAATACGACCGCGGGTAGGATTCGAACATTTTTAATTTACGTCTCTGAGGCGACGTCAATTAAAAATGTGAAGGCAAATTTCGACATGGCGGGTGGGAGTCGCGGTAGCTTAGCGGTCATAGCGTCTGGTGTACTTAACCAGAAGACGCAGGTTCGAATCCTGCCTGCGGTCGTATTTTTCCTTCACTAAAATAACTTAATAATCTTTGCATGGAAAATGCCTAAAAAATACAAAAAGATAGTGGATTATATTGGTTGAATATGATAGATGATACATGAGATGATAGTGCCATTTTATCGTGTAAAAATTTACATACATTTTGACAGATATTTTTGGCAGTTTCGTTTACTTAATAGTCTGTCGTCTAGAGTTAGAATGACAACTTTTATTGACACATCGTTTTATACATTGTCAGTATTAGATTAAAAGCATTTCGTATAACGAGAGATCATCATAATTATACTAGCGATATAGCTAATAGCTTTGTACGAAAAGCTGGCGATAGATGTACTTAGGTAGTAATGTGTCCGTGAATTATAGCATGATTTATCAAAAGTACTCATCAAGTACATATTCTGATTTGCAAATACGTCAATCTTCTGAAACTGTAGCTTTATATTTCCAATAACAACCTTCTTCCAACACACGTACACATCATAAAAGTAAAAAGTCAAGTCTGCTACGCATTACAATTTTTAAGACACAATAGCTTTTACATCTCAGCCGTTAAATAAAACATTCTATCTTAAAAATCCTTACGAAAGTACCGACTTTACATTGCCGGTGTATATACGCATCATTATAAAAGCCTTCTTTACATATTCTTACGTATCTAAGCTTTTCTTTATTGGCTGTCATCAAGCTTCCACATATCCTGTGGGTAATCAGAAATGCATAATCGAATGTCAATCATTGTAATGAACACTTGGAAATTGCGTACAGTGGCGATGCGATGGTCGACGTGACAGCTACAACTCTTTCAGGAAATAGACGCTTTTAATGCCAGTATTATTTTAATAACAAGTTTAATATAAATACGCAATGTAAGATGAATCATACTCTTGACTATTATCAACGAAAAATCTAACCAACTTGGTCTACACACTAGAAGAATACAAACACAAAAGATCGAACTTCCCTTAGACTGTATTTGCGAAAATTCTCTTGCGATAAAAAAAATACAAACTAGTATATGCTGCTTCTGACAATTTTCTAATGGAAAAACTTATGCAAAATTAATTTCTTTGAAAATGTACTCTTCGTTTATCCTAGAACGACGCCTCTAGATTATGTTGACTGCACATAATTACATTTTCCATTTTAATTAATAGTTACATTCTGCTTTTCTAAAAGCCAGCATTACATTTTACCTTTTTAAAACTAAATTTTAACTTAACTAGGTAACTACTTTTATTCCATTAGACTTAAATTCGAATCTAAATTTTAAGATTCTAGATGAGATTGGAATCCTGATTATAAAAAAAAACTAGTTGAGCAAAAAAACTAATCGAATTATTTTTTATAGGTCAGAAAAGTTCAATAACAAGGCCCAGCTATTGGACGCAGAAGCAACTTTATTTGAGATCTTATGTTGAAAACATCTTGCGGTTTGCAATTAGATTACTTATTCACAGACTAGAATAAATGTGAATGGGTAAATACTGGCCAAATAGAGCAGATGGTACGCCTTTCATGTGTCCTGAATAACGATTAAACTTATATTTGATATCTTTATTTTAATACTAGCTATATGCTGTGGTGTTACTTACGTTGATCTTGTTTTTCTTAAACTTGTATAAATTGCCTAGATATACCAAAAAATGGCTACTTTATAGGCTGGCTATTTTATAATAGGCTGGGTATATGTTACAGAGAAACGTCCTGCAACGTCAATGTCCCGAGAGAGCCTGCGTCAGCCGAAAGCTTCTCCTCCAAGATCTCTGGTAAGTTACCTCCCAAAGTAAAGTAGTTTGGACTGTTTGATGACTTTTTAATGAACAAACAGCACATCAGGTTAACACAAAATATCAAATTTTCACCGACGACTTTCAACTTAATCAACAACACATGAAGGTTTAAAATCATTTGAAGAAATTTGACATTTTTGTATAACCTGATATGCTGGCTAATGTACTTTCAATAAATAATAATAAAAATAGGATGTACCTAGGTGAAGAAAAGGACTCTCATATATATGTAGAGAACAAAGTAAAAAGCAATAGATACCTACTTATCACCTTTGTTTATTAATTACGTTGTTTCTTCAGTTACCGTATAAAGTAGGTATTGTTTTTGATATTAAAATAAGCGAACTTGTAAATTTTAGATTTTTCTGATAATTATCAGAATATTAGCAAAATGTTCATTTAATTATTTGTGTAGGAAACTGTATAGAAATACTTTGTATAGGAATCTATTTGACACGATGATAAATCTTAATCGTTGATCCAAGTTGTTACAATATCAGTGTAACTAGAAAATCCAATATTTAATATGTACCTATGTATATGCCACAAAGTTCACAGCTGATGCTATTTTAATAACAATTTCCATATTTTTCATATCGTAAAATACAAAGCTTGTAAATAACGAAAGAAATATTGAAACATCAACGCCCGCAAATTTACGATTCTTTTAACATATAACATTGTCGTATATTTTTACGATGCAGGAGCGTCAAGATATGAATATTGGGTGTTGTGGTTTATATAAGATGAAAACATAACCCTTACGTGGCGTAATCTATACAAGGAAATTCAACCGGTTAACTTCTGCTTTTACTCCGAAACGGCAGAGGTAAATAAGTCTATCAAATCATGTCTAGAAGTGTTGAGGTTCATAGTTAGGTACATCAACATACACACCAGTATTTCCCAACGGATTAGGCAGAGATATACTAACGTACATCCACGGTTTGCAGGTATGGTTAGGCCCTAATAATTAAGTCAGAATTCCAAGCGGCTACTAAGAATTTCAGTAGCCGACCTTGATCCCAAGTCTACTAATTTATTGATAATCGGCATTCAATCACCATAAAAATATTTTTTATCTACCAAATCTGTCTTAAAATTATGGCATTTAGTGCAATTGGATGACCATTTTGATACAATGGAAATAGCTGATTTGGGCCCCTTGAACACTGTTCGAGCTGGATGCCTTGTCCACCTAGTCACCACCTGACCACTTACATAGACTTATGACGAATACTTATAATAGTTTTCTCCTTATAAGCGACGACACATCATTCTAGAGATGAAACAAAAACGTGCTTCATATAATATTATTGCAAACCCAACGAAATTAAGGGGGAGATAAGCGAGTTAATGAACACACAACACTAAAATCTTAGCAAACAAAACGAATACAGCATGAGTTATACTCTATATATTATGTATCTGAGCTGTGATCTCTGCCCTCAAACCACAGTCGCTCCATATGCTATGAACAATTTATGCTGCGAGCCAAACCTGACCTTACCCTTAAGAAATACGACACTAAAGACGTTCCTAATAAGGGCGCCGATGACCCTTCACATAGTCGGGTATATCTCGACATTCCCTTTTATGAGCCAAGGGTGTGAAGAATGCCGTCTACCCCGATACAATGGCGGTAAACGTACGGTTTCCCAATTTAACGAGGTCCCTAGAAACTAGGGTGTTGAGATAGAATAAGACCTGAATCTAAGGGTATAAGTCGCTTTGAATCTCGGCAGATCTGTTGCTTGTAAAGCGGTCTCGCTTTTGTTCACACATATTCTCGATATTGGTATTCGATTATTTGAATGGGATAATAATGTTAAGTTTATATCAAAAGAAGTCTTGGGTTCGGTTCCCAGGTCCCAAGTGTTTTTGGCTTTTTCTATGAAATTCTCGGTAGTAGATTGGACTTTGGAGTCTCGATTGGTGCCTGGTGATGGCAATAGGCTCGCCCTTTATTACATGAGTCCTAATCATGCCGGCGAACTATGCGTGTACATACATTAAGTATATGGAGAAATACAACGGTGATGGTATGTATGTATTTAAATTTATTAAACAATGATGCTTCTCTCCAGAAGATCTTAATTATAAATTTTCTATCGTATCTCCTAATTAATCATCATCAACCCATTACATTGTCCCACTGCTGGGCACGGGTCTCCTCTCAGAATGGGAGGGATTATGCTCATTATCTCCTAATTGTTCTTTGGTAACTATTTACTGAATTTAAAGTATTATTAGCATTTTTACTATCCGCTACAAGACATACGACTATATATTTTCCCCTTGATTCCTAAGAAGCACGAATCTTTGATTTTAACTTAAAACATACCTTGACTGCCTCATTAGTCTAGTGGTCCTAAGCGCGACTGCTATGCTAGAGGTCCTGGGTTCGATCCCCAGGTCGAGCAAAGTGTTATTGGATTTTTCTATGAAATTCTCAGTAGCAGCTCGGAGTCTGGATTTGTGCCCGGTTAATGGCAATAGGCTCGCCCCCGATTACATGGGACATAAACATACCGGCGAAATGTGAGTGTACCTCAGTACACCTCCACCTAACCCTTTGAGGAATACAGGCGTGATGGTATGTATGTAATTATGTACCTTGCTGCCTTCATAGGGATAATCTAAGCATGCTAGATGTATTATCATTACTGTTTTTTTTTTTTTTTTTTTTATGGTATAACTCGGCAAACGAGCAGGCGAGCTACCTGATGGTAAGTAGTTATCGCCGCCCATGGACATCTGCAAAACCAAAGGAGTTGCAGATGCGTTGCCGAGCCTATTTAGGGAAAGGGAGGGGAAGGAAAAAAGGAGAAGGAAGGGGATTGGGGGAGGAATTGGGCCTCCGGCCCTCTCGCTCACCGAACGAAGCGCAGTAACGAAACGCTACTACTCGGACGTCGGTCTTCTGCGAGAGTGTGGTACTTCCCCGGTCAAGCCGGCCCATTCATGCTGCGGTCTGATTTAGACCACGTAACCCACAAATAGCGTAGGATATTGTGTAACGCAGACTAACTTTTTCTATAACGCCACTATAGCCTCGCCGCACACAAAGCGCCTAGTTCAAAGTTTTTCATAAAAGTCGTACGTAACAAAAACCGATCCATCCCTCTGTGAAACGCGCCGGCTCTGCCACTATTATTGTAAAATAAAATTCAACTACTAAAAATGCCTAAAGCTGTATTACTTGATCACTTGTCAAATTGAGTTTTTGACATCTAATTGACTCTTCTACATAATTTTGTCAAACTAAAAGCCGTCTATTTTTTTTCATTTTAATTTTTCATCTGAAAGTCACCGAGAACTATATTATATTGCTGCAATTTTTTGATATGCTTTACAACAATTGCCTCGTGAAACAAGCCCTACGTTGCAACAAAGCATAATATAATTATTAAAGAAAAGATATTTGATTCTGGTACACACAGCTACAGTTCAACCTATATAATTCTAGTTTAAGCTGATCTAGCATTGTAAAGGGTTTCTAGACTATGAGAGGCCAGCGTAAACTGGATTTGTATAGCTTGACGACTTGATAGCCTTGGTAGCCGTGTGTACTTCGAAAAAAATTCGCACCTGTTTTAGTGGCAATCATTTATGACATAATTCGGTCAATTTTAGATATCAATTCAATCCAACCTACACAAGACTGATTTAATTGAGATCTAAAATTTACCTGAAACTAAAAGAACGTAAATTATTGCATTTGCGCCTTTTTAATCACAGGTCAATTTTAGATTGGCAATTTTAATTTTAGTTGAACACTCTTTTGACATTAATGAGAATTAGGTAGACTAGATTGGAATAACATTAAAAAAAAACTACAATAATTACCCTCATGTCTTAATGGGAACATTGGTCAACTTTGCCCGTAATATTTAAGTTAAAACAAAATGAACATGTCTACGTACTTTAAGCGCACTAGACATTTTTAAAAGGCTATTTTGAGGCTTAAAATTGACCTTTCATTCAGTGGCCAGTTGTAAGAGGTTGAATGAGTAAAACCTAGTGCAGAGTGCAAGTGATGAGATGAAGAGATCGAACTGGTACTGAGCTGGTTAGAGACGAATATTCGGTTATATCTTAATTAAGACTACTTTTTTGAATAATTACCTACTTCTGAAAGAGGTGAAAGAGGAGAGAAGAGGTTCTGAAACGGTGGCCTTTGCCCAGCAGTGAAACAAAATGGGGCTAGAATAATAATAATAATCACCTACTGTTATTTGCACGTAGCATTACTATAATTCTTATTACAAAATATTAAATAATAATAAACCAAAATATAATGACTGCCTCATTAGTCTAGTGGTCCTAAGCTGGACTGCCACGCTAGAGGTCCTGGGTTCGATGCCAGGTCGAGCAAAGTGTTATTGGATTTTTCCATGAAATTCCCAGTAACAGCTCGAAGTCTGGATTTGTACCCGGCAATAGGCTCGCCCCTCGCATGAATTAATATGAATAGTATGGATTGTGTCATTATCATTTTGTTTCTTCATCCTTTCAACCAATCGAATATAAAACTCCATACGCTACTGACTTCCACCAATCACTTAAATGTGAAGCTGTCGAAGTAGCCGCGGTCAGGCCCTCATGTCAAGTGCGGCATTATGAGCGTCTGCTAAGCTCAACCCTTGTTCAGACTCTAAATTGAAAATTTAAGAAATGCTCTTTTGTTTTATCTTGCCCTAGTACTTATGTTACTTGTTTCTCTATTATGTCAAATTAATAAGACTTTTCTGAAGATGAGGAGACTTAGATTATTTAATTCAGTAGGGTCAGTTCCTAAAATCTTTAATTTCTTATGAAAATGTAGTTTCAAAACATTAATATAAACTTAAAAAATAATTGAATCTGAAACAACCTTCGAAAGGCCTTTTAAATAGGTAGAGAACATCCTTTAATTTTGAATAAGAATGAAAGCTTTTATAAAATTATAAAATAAGTTTTTTTTTATAAGAATAATAATTTGTGAACATTTTAATTTTACGTCTTGACGTTTGACAAACGTCGGAGTAATACGTTTTGTAATCAGAAAAAATAATAAAGTTGTGTCTCGATTTTTCTTTGTTCATTATTCGCTTGAAACTCTTATATGTCTAAAAAATGAATACTGCCCGGGGCTCATAGAGTCGCATATTAAGGACGCCAAAACGGGATTGTATGAGAAATAAAACATAAATTATTCAACAAAGGCAATGAGCCCACGTTTCATCTTTTCCATTATGTATAAATATTTGGAGAGATACGTTCTCGTTTAACCTTATTTCGTAAATTAACAACGTGCCTAGATTACATGGTATGTTGGCAAATTAATATTTGTGAAATTAATTCAAGTACGTTACTATGATTTATGCTTCATATTCCAACATGTGCAAATATTTAATTTTTGTCTACCTAAACGTTGGCCTGATTCAACATAATATTAATATAAAATATTGTTGGCAATATTTTCATTTGGTTTCATGATTTACGTAAGAAAAAAAGCTTTTCAAGAGAAAGATGATCAAAATCAGTGTAAAAATTCTCTCATTCAAGAATAAGTACATATACCTACCTCTACCTACCGTAGTTAGTGCCACACTTGTTCCTTTTTTTCGTCTTGGCAGCACCCCTGCTACCGCCGCGCGCCCTGTGGTCCTACAATTTATCAGCTAACCTCGTCTTACTCCATTATATTATTACGACCTCTGAGAAGAAACGCCGAAAAAATCTTATAGGAACTTGGTCTCTTTTAAAGTCCAGATAGAAGTAGTATTATCAGATAATTATGCGAGTTCTACAATGTAGGGTAATATCTGAACAGGCGTTTTAAAGAAAGAGCCGTAGCTCCTTTAAGCTGACCGGTCCTTGCTGATGGCACGCATACATCAGTCATCGTGTTACTCAAACATTATATTAGGAGCTCCACGACCCGTCGGACGACGATACTGTATCAGCAAGACATTTGCGTAGGTCATGTGAATACTCAAAACAGTCATACCATAATATATAGGTAATTATACTATTCTTATACGGGTTAAAATAAAAATGAGTTGATTTTTAAACACGCGAGGGAAAAGCTGAGAAAATCTTAGTCTTGGGCGGGGTTACAGTGACCATTCGGTTCTAATTTTATTATGATGTAACAGGAAGGAATTAAATAATGAATGTTTGAAACCAAACATAGCTATCGGTTTCAACTTCAAGTATGTAACGACTCAATTAATCAGAGGGGTATCATGAATAATTGTAAGGCAACAAACATTGTTTAGTTTAATCAAAGAGCCACCGATTGCCTTTAGTAACCCCGTCTGTATAAACTTCAGAGCAAATTCAATTAATGTAGGGATCACAACAATAACAGTTTTAGGTAATTATGTTTGAACTACGTAGAGCGGTATGCAGCCCTCATCTAATTTACCAATAATTATGCAATGCGCTGTTAATTAGTATCGTAACTTACGGCTAGTTTCAATAACGAATCTACCGGTAGATATGTTAACTAGAGATAGAATTTTAACATTACTTATAAGGTCCTTATTATCACGAAATCCTATCTCTGCAAGTATATCTACTGCCAGATTGAGTATTGAAAACGGTCATTAGTGCATGTTCGTTTCTAGTTTCTAAATTGTGAGGGTTTTTTTATGTTTAGAGTTATTACGGACACAAAATCAACAAATCCAAACTTCGAGCTGCTACTGAGAGATGCGTATAAAAACCTGATAAGTAACTGTTTGCGCAACCTGGGAATCGAACCGACCTAATAGCATAGCCGCTAGCCATAGTCGCGCTAAAGACCACTAGATTAAAAGACATATTTTTTGATTTTCGTTGTTTACAAAATAATTTTATATTCTCATTTTTCACAATTAATTTGTGAAGTTATCCTTAAAATTGTTTTGTACAATTGAAGCACTGCTTATCCCACCAGACTGGGGAGGTAACATGAGATTTAAACTTGTAGAAATATCCGAAACGGAAGTCTGCAGCATTTTGTTTTGTTTGCTTTGAAAAAGGAAAGTAGCTATGGATAAAAGAGCTCTTACCTTCAACAATTAACAACCGAGTTAAGAGGAAGATGTTTTAAGAATTTTTAAACAGTATTCATGCGATATACGTATCCATTTCCTGTAGCATATTTAGGTTAATTGTATACAGTTTTGCTAACATGTCTGTATCAGGGAACTCGTCAAATTTTCGTCAAAAGACGGAGGCGATCAATTTTCCAAATCCCGTGGTACCTTAAAGTAGTCAGAAAATGTTATAGTGTTTTAATAACAACCTTTTCTAATTCAAATTATTATCAACAAAAATTAATGAATCTGTGATAATGTAGTTTTCTGTCTAAAAAATTTGGGCTAAAGCTATGTAAAAACAATGAACAAACACCCATATTCGAAAAAATACCTGTAGACCATCCAAATATTTGTTTGATAATAACAATCACCGCGCGACGCACGGACGTTGCGACGATCTAAGAAGACTTACAATTTTAATCAAACAACGATATCAAGAAACTTAGGACTGCTATTAAAAAAATTACCTATCTTCCGGGACAAAGTCCACGGTCCCTCCCAGCGTAAAATGTTATATGTTGCACCATAATTCTCTCAACAACAACTCATAACGTCGGTAATGAAAACGTTCTATCGCCCTTCAAGGCTTCTACAAATAGGTGTAGAGGTACTCAAGGGAAATCATAAACAAACACGCTATTGTAGCGAAGTGTGAGCTAAAGTTGCCAACATAAATAATTCTGTATTTTATTTCATAAATAAGTACTGGAGAAACAACATTACTATTAGTTCCTTGAGGATTAAAGGATTAGATTGTATTTCTCCTTCTTTATTCGTTTGACCTAAATATTCTTGGAAATACGTCGGTGTTTAAGTTGTTATAATATTTATGATCAAACCTTTTTATATATTTCGTTTCTACAAATCGTATTTTAACAACATTTACCGCCTCCGCTACCGATCTAGATGTCACCAGTCCGACAGCTGAGCTTCCAGTTCTTCAATCCGGTCCTGGTTTCAATTTCTAGTCGAACAAAGTGTTATGTTTTAAGGAATTCTAAGATTAGAGTTTTAATTTGCATCCGACCTATGGCCAATAGGCGCGCTCCCCATTACAATGAGTCCTAAAAAAAGATACCGGCGAATTGTCGGAGTAGGTACATCACTAAAACCCTGCGTACCTCTTCGAGGAATACGTGAGTTAATGTCGATAAAACCAAATAGTGTTCAAGTTTCGCTCTCATTCAAGCATTTGACCCAACTGGTTCACCGTTCAACACACTGACCCGCTCTAAAAACCTTTACAAGTTACATTTAATTAAAATATATATGAAATTTTCAAACTGTCTGCTCATTAACTAGGTCTCAACTCAGTCAACGCCAGCTCTACTAATTACGGGAACATCTGTATCACACGCTTGTACATGATACGGGCATTAAGTGCGCCCCATTGTTCGAAGGACCGTCTCGTGCATCAAATGACTTGTTTTTTATCGCTTATTCTGTGTGCTCCGACTTCCTTACATAGGCTGCAATTTGCGCTGTAGACTCATGTTATGGTATTTAGAACGATTTTGTTTCTTTTTAGTCTGTTTTCGTCTGTCTTGTATTTAAGTTTTAGTTTATCACTGCTAAATTTTTTTGGGTTGATTTGAGAATCAATTTCATTATTAGACATATTTAAATACTGATACAAGACCTAAAAGTAGTTTATTGAGAATTGACTAGAATCGATTAGAGTGGTTTTAAATGTTAATTTTTCCCAAAGCAATAATTATGATACCTGAAATTATGGCTCCTCAATCCATTCAGTTAGTTGATTTATGGATAAGTTAACTGAACCTTATATTAAAAGAGTAATCTAGATTAAATTTAAACACGCAATAACGATGCTAGAACTTCACGCTCAGCAGCTCTGCTTGCATCCATTGGACCAATATAACAATTAGTGCAAAACATTTTGTCAAAATTTAACCCATTATAATTCTATACTCTACAGTTAGCTGCTAATACGTAGGCGTCAAAGTGTTAACTATCTTCCACGTTACTTCAAAGGGGCTTGACCAACTAAGTAACTAACTTGTTCAGATCCCTTTTGAAGTATCCATAGGTACCTATCATCACTGGAATACATAAGCACATCACAAGGCCCAACTTGTCGATAACTAACGAACTTAAACTTTGGAAATCACTACTTAAACCGTAATTTCAAGCGGTGATACTGGTTATTTAGTGATATTGGAAACTTGGCTGTGCATAAATGTTCTGAGAAACATTTATGTGCGTACTTCCAATTTACTTGTGAAGGTATGTGAGGGCAAAGTGTTTGGTTAGGTCTCCCGTCGTATTGGTCATAAAATTAATTCAGATGATGGGTACAAGGCACTTGTCAAACTTAAGGTACAGACATTTTAGGTCCTTTAATAACTTAAACAGCTATGGGGTTACAAGCAAGATTTTGGTAGATAACTATAACCATAAAAAAAAATGGAAATCTAAAAAAGAGACAGGTTAAAAAAATCGTAATAGTGCATAGGTGCATACCTAGTATCTGAAAACTCTTTTGGGTTTGCAGATATGTATGAGCCTCGATGACTACTTACCATCAGGTAGCTCGTTTGCTCGTTTGCCGAGTTATTCCATAAAAAAAAAACTTTTAACATTTTCCTTCAATTTGAATTTTAATTTTTGAATTCAATTAGTTAATTATTCTTAAATTAAATAGGAAAATAAAGTTTAAAAGTCTGGCGATATTTTTCGTAGGTCAATATCGTCGGTTATATTACAAAGACTCCAATACCGCGCAAGCAGTTACTATACTTTGCTATAAATATAATATAATTATATTCAATTAAATAACAATAAAAATAAGACATTACAGCATAGTTCTAGTTCCGCAATATGGATATGATTATATGATGCACACAGTAAATCGCAGAAAAACGGTCGCTTTGGTTCAATTTAAAATGTTCATGCATCAAATATTTGCGTGAATTGTGATAAATTGTCACATTCAAACTACCAGGCCCGACTAATATTATGGTCCGTTATAAATCTGAGTTTACATATACATTGCAGTAAAAAATGCGAATATTTTAAGAGGTAAGGTTAATAGTAAAATTCAAATAATTAAAGTTTTTTTTAAAGCATAATTATCCCATAGCTACACATCGAGCTATACAAATCCAATTTTAGCTGACATCTCATTATGAAAAAAATCGATATAGGGTAAAGCACCCTATTACTGACACCCCCCCAATTTATTGACACTCTATTTTTATTATCAAAATATAAGGAAACTTGATAACCTAAGTGTATTATTTATTAAAATCATTTTTGATAGTTTATTTTTGTATACCACTGGCAAAACTAATCTGTTAAAAGAACTAAGACGGCGCCAAATAGCTGATTCAAATAGAGCAATCAGTGTTTTAGAAGGAGAAAGTTGGTTTCCTTAAAGTTTCGCTATGGTAAGCGTTCATTTTAATCGTGTTAAAGTATCCGAAATTCGAAAACCTTTCTTTGAATGTTGTGTTATTCTAATTTTGAAGGTTTATATAGCTGATTTCAATGGTTATTTCTCACTTTACTGTATTAGTTTAATTTTTACAGGGTGTCGATTTTTGGTATGTCGAAAATAGTGAAATTCCAATTTATTGACACCCATGTCAATAATTGGAATTTTCAAATTAATTTTAGCAGAGGCTAATTCAATTGTATATACCTAGTTTATGACTTGATATATGACTACAAATTAGATTAAAGTCAAAATACACCTTTATTCCAAATTCCGACATGGGTGTCAAATCAATATTCTCTATACAAACATCAGTGTTGATAATTGGGCAAGGCTATGTCAATAATTCGAATACAATGAAGACATAAGAACTCTCTTCCATAAGTTACATGTTTGTATACTTCTGCATCCTTTACACTCATAAAATACTAACATAAAACTTCGAACAACATTGATTAAAAGACTTCAGAACCCTCAACATGAAGCCTGTCCGGGTCCTGTTACTCTCCTGACCGAAGCCGAAGAAAATTACTTAGTGGAGTGGATCAAGAATCATTAAAGATAGAGAAAATCCTCCTATGATATTAGAAACCTCAATATCATTTTTATAGACCTATCCATAGATACCTCACACATATGGGTACAAAATTTTTGAGTTTCAGTTCTAAGTATGGGGAACCCCATTTTTTTTTTCTATTTTTGTGTATAAATCTTAATGCGGTTCACAGAATACATCTACTTACCAAGATTCAACAGCATAGCTCGTATAGTTTCAGAGAAAAAATGCTGTGACATACGGACGGACAGACAGAAAGACAGACAGACATGACGAATCTATAAGGGTTCCGTTCTTTGCCATTTGGCTACGGAACCCTAAAAATGAAGCATTGACTGTAGAAGAAATTGAAAGATTTTAATCACAAAGATAATACCCAAGTAGGTACTTACCTATTTAGAAGTTCCTCATAAAAATTACCTCATTATTTCCAGTGATTTCAAGTATAAACAAAAATTCGATTTATTTGTTAATTTGACTGATTATACTCAAGTTTTTCTATTCGTAAAAACAATTTCATAATAAAATAGGTTAATTACAAACAATTAAGATTTGTTTGATTTAAAAAAACCGTATGTAATTTTTATTAATAGGTAAACCTACTAAGGAAATTGCAGTGTCAATAAATTGGTTCAACACCTGACGATAATAGGGCAAAATGTGTCAATAATTGGGTAAATCATAGTAAATCAATAAAACTTGAAAAAATAATACCAATTATCATCTAAATATGTTTTTTGGTAATTATCAAGGAAATACAATACTTGCTCTATTATTATAAACCGGATATCCAACGGGCAATACCATAAAATGGCAGATATTAAACTATTTTGGCACGATAGCCCTTAAAGTGTCAATAATTGGGTATCTTACCCTAATGCGAGATTAGCTTATACCTACTAGAAATGTATAGCTTGACCCGTAGCCGTGTGTACTGACTACCGAATAAAAACCACACATGTCCGTTATACATAATGATAAACATAAGTTGACCATTGAATTAAAACTAACAATAGTTACCACATAATTTCCACTAATCAGTCAACCCTTCCAAAACAGACAATCTGGTAAGTAGTAGGTATTAAGTCTGACGTAATATTTATGTAAAAAGACAGCCCTTTATATGAAATTGGGGAAAATACATAGGTACCTACATAAAAACAACATCATATTATACGAGATTTATTATATAGGGTACTTTCGAGCAATATTGCTTATATTAGTATTTTTAAGGCCCGCGTTCGTACCCCGGTATTAGGTAGTTACGTAATACCAAATATTGTACACCCAGAACATGAGTTTGCTATGAATAAATAAGATTCTGCTATCTGGGTGCTCTTACATTGTTTTGGGATTCCGTAAAGAACGATGCGTTAGCAGTTGCTACTGGTAGAAGATTATCGGAGGAACAGACACCCGAAAACAGCAAAAATTAATTTATTCCACCTTTGATAACCAATTAAATAATTGTCATGCTCGTCATTACTGTTATTCTTGGTAACCTTAACCACTAATACACAACTGATATAAACACTGATTGAGAGAGAGAGATTGGGCATTTCATAGAAAAAGCCAATAAAACTTTGCTCGGCCTGGGAATCGACCCCTAGCATAGCAGTCGCGCCTGGGACCACTAGACTAATGAGGCAGACAAATATTTATATTTATAAATTTATATATAGAAAGCAAAGCAACCTCGGATTCACACTTGGCAACTTTTAAGATTGTTTACTCATGCCAGACTTGATTACCGCTCATTCGTTATTAGGGATAAAATCAGACGCAATATATTTTTTCTTATTTTTGTATTTTCTTTTTTATTATACAATATACTCTTGTATGGCACGTGACTGTAAGACAATCATTAGCTCGACATGACTGATAAGTCAGATTATATAGTTCTAACATTATCTTAAGGGTGAGTCCAGAATACGTTTCATAGGTAACGTAGCAGTGTTATAGACATTAGTATTAATATAATAGAAGACAACCGTTGGAGCAAACGAGTTCTTGAGTGGAGACCAAGAAGCAAACGTAGTGTAAGACGCCCGCTGACCAAGTGGAGTGATGATTTGTGGAAGGCGGGTGACAGGAGCTGAAGATCGGGTTCTGTGGCTTTCAATAAAATAGGCCCACGTCCAGCAGTGGACTAGAAGATAATAGAAGTATTTATTTGGTTGCTTTATTGGCAATACTGTGGACGTGTATAGAATAATAGTTATAGACTAAGGTACAAAGTCTGAAGTAGTACCTAGTACTTAATATTAGAAGTAATGCTATCTAATTATGAATTATGATATACCTAAGTAACTCTGAAGATTTAATGCATTTTCTCGACACCTTTAGTAGAATACATTTTAATTCACTAGAATATTCTAGCTTACCTACATATTATAAACAAAGCGTTGAACCGTCACTGCACTCCTCAAATACTTCACCGAGTGGAGTAGAGGGGTGCGCGTTGGACCAATGACGTCATCCGGTACCCTTATACCATGTTTTTACATACACGTGCGATTCGCAAACATGGCAGTCGTGAGTGTGAATACGAATGGCCACTAAACGCCACTGTGTATTAATGACAACGAAAATTCATTTACGTTTTATTGTGACCTTCATCGTTGTTTGCTTGTTTGTAATTAAAATTCTGCAGTATAACTTTTCTGTTTTATAGCTGAGCTTGTATTTACGTTGAGTTTACGACACGGTTGTTGTTTAGCTTTTTAAATTGTTAATTTTCAGGTAGAATGCGTAAAGTGAAAACGGCGGCTTGTGCTTATATCAGTAGCACGATACTCGTACTTTGTCTTCAAATTCTGAACGAACGAGTTTAAGTGTAGGTATGTATGTTGGACTTTACGAGTGGTTCATATACTAAAAGGAAACTTTTATCTCTGTTTATCACTTTGGGCAAATCAAGAAAAATCGCCTACAAGTAAGTTCTTTATGGTGTTCGTATGAGATGATAGCCATACATCACTGTTAAGTGCGTCCCTACATAGTATGGAGCCTTAAATTTATCAGAACAGTCTCAGATTCTGATTGCGAAGTTGCATGAAGTTAAGTGGTGGTCAAAGAAAGGTGTCAAAAATTTTCTCACACCGGTCTACAAATATCAGGGTTGTGGAGAATGTTACATAACATAACATAACCTACCATCACGCTTATAATCCCTGAAGGGTAAGACAGAGGCACCCACATTTTGCCGGTATGTTTAGGTCCCATGTAATAGGGGCGAGCTTATTGCCATAGCCGGGCGCAAATCCAGGCTTTGAGTTGAAACTGAGAATTTCATAGAAAAATCCAATAACACTTATGAGTGTATTATGGGTATGAGTGCGACATACCGCCTTGACTGTTCGCACGTGACCCATGAGGAGCTTCAGAACAAAGAAGATGATAATAAATAGAGATTGCAACACAAAAGTAAACAGGCCACATTTCGGCATGTATGAAAGGTAGTTTATTTTTTCATATCCGTTAGGTATGGGTTTGATACGGAATATTGCCTAGCCCGTGTGGTTTCTCGGCTTTTCTGCATTTAAAAGGAATATTTTTTCCAATTTTGGCAACATTTTTCATATATGCTCCGCTCCTATTGGTCGAAGCGTGATATTATATAGCGTATAACATTCGTCGATAAATTGACTATCTAACACTGAAAGTATTTTTCAAATCGGTCCAGTAGGTCCTGAGTTCAGCGCGTTAAAGCAAACTAAACAAACAAAATCGAAACCTAAGCTATCACGCTAGCAAACGCGCTTGTGACGAGACAACGACATAAATAATTCCTTCAGTTTTTTTCACGTTTATGCTAATTGGTACCTTGACGAATTAATAATACATGCATTGTAAGCAAGCACATACTGTGTGTAACATGTTCTAGACTAGAGGTAAAACTTTTACCCAGATAAGGTTTTATAAGGTCTTAAATTTCAATTTCAGAGGATCAACGCGAGCAACGCCAGACAACGCCGGGTCGTGTGCCGAAGCTAATTCTTACATCCAAGTTCTTATGAAGAAAATTTCATTTCATTACATCGGATTCATGGAATGAAGAGTAATTTTAAAGATATGCGAGTTGTAAGTCTGGAATTTGAAATTTTATTCTTGAAGAATTTTAAATTAATTTTCACGAAATTAATTGCTTTCAACGTAATTTTTTTACTTTTATTTTGGTATATTATTATCAAAATTGATTAAGTGTACATAGACAATGCTGGATCATGCAATGATATCATTATCATCATCATTACATATTATAACAAAGTCCTCCGCCGCGTCTGTCTGTTTGTTCGCGATAAAGTCAAAAACTGCTGCACCGATTTTTCACCAATGCATAGCGTGGTTCTTGAGTAAGGTTTGTATGTATAATACATACATATTGTACAAAAAAGCCGAGAAACCACGCTGGCGATGCCATGGGTGGAAAGCTAGTTAACAATAAAAAAACGGTCGCAATCATTCTTATTTTCTTTATTTTTTTTATCTAAATACAAAAAGTGCTTACAAATTAAACATTGCCCCAACTGTGTTATCAGTTTGACTGCAGGATCGTGAGTAATAATTATCATTGTTACTGTTTTCAAAGAATAAAGTAGCAATCCAAACAACAATTTCAATATAATCCTATTTCCTTCGATTTATTCAGGAACGATATTGTTTAAAGCAAAATTTCCCAGTTTAACCTCTGAAGTGTGATTTCATGAAAAGCTTGGTTTACAGCTGAAAATCAAACAAAAGGCCATAAGTACCGTTTTCCTGTATTTTATTCAAATTTCTTTTTTATCGAAGCTTATCGTTCTGTGAAACAATTTCAGATCCGGTCCAGTTTTGAGTGGAACATTCGGGTAGAGCCAGCGATCCCGATGTATTTGCTTGAATATTTCATATACGAGTATACCAAGCTGCTGCGAGGTAAGTAACTGTTACTCAAATCAGGATAAAATTTACGTGCTACTGTCTAAAAGTGTTCAAAGAGAGGGGCTCGTGTTTAAGTGGGTAATAAGTAAGCTGATTAACTAATCCACAAAGTTAAGCTGCGCTTGCCGAGGTCAGTGCGTGGATTGCCGATCAATCTCAGCCATATGACATTAGCCACAATAATGTTAAGTATGTACCACACTGCGCTCCAGATCTACCAGTATCAAATTATTACCATCCATCTATTGCCCTACAGACTTCGTGAAACAAAAGTTAGCCTTTATTCATTTTCAAGATGCAATTTATCTCGTTGTCAAATCATATCGGAAACTGTACAGCGGTTTACGCGTTAAAACGCAACAGACAGACTCACATACGCATTTATAATATAAGTCAATTCTGCGCACATTGAGAATAAAAGATATTATAACAAATCCTAACAATGTAACATGCACTTACATCAGTGCATCCAAGAACGCAGGACCAAGAACTTTACTTGAACTACAGCCAACTCCAACTTCTTGGCTCTGAGGAATGGTCCCATTATGCCTGTGACTGATTTGTTATTTATTGGCCACTCGTGAGCTCTCCTACCCTACTTACAAGAATTTGCATTTTATGATGAACTGTGTCTGCGGGTTTTGGACATAATATTGTCCAACGTTGGCCAAAAACTATAACTACTAAAGTGTTGGAATAATAATTATTGGGTCATCAGTTCCGGACTTGCTACAAGGGAGGGAAATTTATAGTTTTTGTAAAATTCTCACATAAGATTGCCTTTTATATCTATGTAGAAGTTTTCAAGTGTAAAATTGCACATCAAATACGATGTTGAAAACATTTTTCGCAATGATTCAGCTTAACACAAAAGATGACGTAATATAATCAAGACGGTTAAAATACATAATTAATTAATTAGTTTTCCTTTCACATATTAAAATAATAATACTGTAAGCCCTTTTGCTGTATAACACGCGGTTGGCAATCAGTATTTTGTTTGCTAGAAATGGACTTTATGGATTTACACTCTGCACATTGCACACTGATATTTTTTTTTGTTGTCATAGAGAGACACTGCAACCGTCCCGTTTTCAGCAATCAGCAATGATACTGTGGAGGGACGAGGTGTGATGCCAATCCAACCAAAGGGAGGATCTTCCGACCAGGGGAGAATTTGATTTGAATCTGACGGGCTACATGTTTTAAATTAACTAACCATAAACAAATAGATACTAAACCATGTGGGAGTTAAACCCATTGCAAAAGAGGGCAATTCCATAACTACTGCCCGAATGGCTCGTTCCAAAAAGCGTTTTCACGATATTTTTTTAAAATAAAAAAAAACATAATTTACGATGCCGAAACACTGCATTGTATAGTAAACGCATATTCATAAAATATTATCGAATATTTTCAGCACCAACTCTTACAAAGGATGCTTAACGAATACTAGTTTTTATTGGCGATATTGCTCTTGTTCACTGACATGAACGGATTTTACTTTCATTGTATCGATATTAAAAACAGCAGTACTTCATCGCGATACCAAATATAATGCAAACATATTCATTTTAAATCATATAGTGGCGGTAGCCTAATGGCTAGGGCGTCGGTCTTGCGATCATGTGGTTGCCGGTTCGAACACCACCCATTGCACTACCGACGTGAACCCACTCGTAACACTAGCATTTTAGCTTAGTACGAGGGGTTAACAAGAATACTAGTAATGTGTGACCCACATTGTTAGTAAACTTTAAAAAAAAATTTTTAAAGCAGTCTGGTAATAGTTTCAACATAACAGAGTTAGGCAGAGGTGTACTTACTGTACACCCACAGTTCGCCGGTATGTTTAGGTTCTATGTTTTGATAATAAATGAACTACCTCTATGGTCTCGTCACGCGTTTACCTCTAAGGGTTTGGCAGGCGCGTTACTACCCAAAGTTCACCGGTGTATTTCATCCAATGTAATACGGGGCAAGCCTATTATCATTAATCGGGTATAAATCCAATAAAACTTTACCTAACCTGTAAATGAAATCGTCTTACGATTAGCCTCACTTGCGACCTATAGACAAACAGGTTTCTTTTACCAACTTAACAGTGTTTTCAACTTAAAAGTATGGCAGCAGAACCACTAATACTACCAATAATACCTACTTACATATTCTTTCCTACCTTGCATCTAAGAATAAAACTTAGCACTTGAAAATAATTATGATTTAACTTCGCAAGTCTCGGCAACCGCTCAGAATTCCTGATGCCTTTTTAAATTTTATTTAAAACTAAGCGAAGGAATTCATGTCAAAAATTCATCAAGGCCGTTAACACGTAGCTACTGCGTGAATAATACATTAAATTGCCAGAAATTTCAATATAATTTATGGAATCGAAGAATTTTATAGCCAATAGCAGTATGCTTTTATTTTTGAAATATTAGATTGAAATTCGACGTTATCTGATTAAAATTTCAGTTTCTGAAAGATGACGCCGTCTGCGCATCATAAAAATATTTATGATATTGATATAAAACGATTGATATAATTCTTACTAATTTTATCGTACCTACTAAACATATCATCATACTTGTATTCCCTAAAGGGTTCGACAGAGGTGTACTTAATGTACATCCAGAGCTTATAATAATTCGCCGAGCAGAATTTTAAACTCTGAGCTGCTACTAAGAATTTCGTAGAAAAACCCAATAATGTTTTGCTCGACTTGAGAATCGAACCTGGATCTCTAGAGTAGCAGTCGCTTCGGAGCACTAGATTAATGAGGCAGTTTATCACACTATGTATTGATAATAATTATTTATTACCAATGTTAATTCTGAGGTTTTGGTGAAGCGAACGAAGTGAAGAAAATGCACGTGCACTTGTGCAGATGTAGATATCAGACTTTGGACGTCCACGTCTGTCATTAACTAATCTCTGATTGACAAACGAATAAAACGGAGATTCTTCGTTAAGGCGCGAATTCAACGCGCGAATGACACCCGTTGTATTGTTAGAAACCATAGCTTTTGCGACCTTAATAGTATAAATAAACATTTTGTGCCGAAACCACTCGGTCATTCCCTTCAAATTTTCACAACGAAATTGAATTTTTCGCAGCACATTTAAATTACAACGCATATGACGTAACTCGCAATTCCGAATGGATCCCGAGTCCTTCTGAAAAATTCTAATTTCCCAGTGAGCACAGATTAAATCAGTGTCATTTTGTTAAAACAACATCCAGCATGACCGCTCGCGCACCGCTTTTGGCCCGGTATTTGATATAAATACGGTCACCATCAATTATAAGAGGCGCCGGGACAAAAGTGAAGCAATATTTAGTTTATTCAATGCATCAGAGGATACCTTTTTTCATATAAACCTAAGAACAAATCTACTTTCAATTGCTTGCTTTGCAAGTATAATAATATTAATATTTTATTAATAATATGATTAGTATAATGTTAAAATTAAAAAACGGCTTAGTTCTAAAATTACACAACTAGACTTCCCGAAATGCTGTTTTTTTTTGGCGTGTGAATTCCGCAAAATCGCATTGGGTGAACGTGGCCGGACCCTCCTTATTCTGAGAGGAGACCCTTACCTGGAAATGAGACTATAAAAGACAAGAAGAAAGAAATTTATTTATTTAGTTATTCAACTACAATTAAATAAAAAAGTCCAAGGAAATCAAACGGCGTGGTAATCCTATACAAACGAAATGTTATTCGGGGCTCGCGGTCAAAAGAGTTCCGTACATCGGACGTTGCAGCCCTGTATTTGCATTATCTAGATTCGACCAGGCCGCTCCCATCTCACGCTTTGGTTATATCAAATACAATTTGTGATAGAACATTTTGTTGGATTTTCCCCTTTTACGTATGCGTTTCTGTTTGTGGTATGCAAATGCAGCTAACATTTTGAAGAATGCACGCATTCGTATTATTGAATGCAATGGTATAACCTTTTGAAAAATATATGGAAGATTCGGTGTTTTTATATGTTTTTTTTATTAAAATGTAAGTATAAAATATAATATAGAAAAATGGCCTAAAATGAATGAAAATCGCACTTTCTGAATAAAATTAAAATAATCAATATAAATCAGCAATTAAAATAATTAATTAAGTAATTATTTTTTTAATTCCATATTTCAAAGGCACAGTGATTATACAGAGAAACGAACGTTCTTCTACCCGTCATCATTTTAGGACCTCAGTTCAATAGGAATCCCTCACATAATATTGTAGACTAGTTTTAGTAACATATTTTATTTAAATAACCTAATGTTAATACAGTTTCACAGGTGAAAAATCCCCCATTTTCTTCCATTGTTCCATGAGTTAGGTACAATAAATTGTAAGTACTAATCTCGAAGGGTTCGCACAGAATCGATTAACAATAAACACAGACCTGGATTGATTTCGTGTTGAATGGCTAGTAATCATCCTAATACTTAATTCCTTGACACCTAAAGAATAATATAGGTACTTACAAGTATTTAGGGCGGCAGTAAATTTTCCTTTTATCGCGATTCCGAATGCTTCCCCAAGAACTACGTGACAAACTCCTCACTTCATTAGAATGAGGCGTGACCGGATTGATAAAAGTCCTTCTCACTATCTTGGGGACATTTCAATTGGATTGTTTTGATCCTTACTGTGCCTGTACTTCTTGGCTCTATGTTTGGAAGATAAATAACTCTTAAGATACAGGTGATGTTTGGAGAAACGTATTATACTAAATTAACTTTGATAAAACTGTCTATATAATAATTATCTACACTACACTGAGTAAAAATACGGAATAGGTACATTTATTTTGTTAATTTAAAGTTAGTAAGTATTCACACGAATACATGACTCACTGTTGAAGATTAAATTAATTCCTGCCCCAAGAAACTTCGGTTCAGAATAATGAGCACACATACTTCAACTGGGTCTAATACCTTTGGAATAGTTTCTCAATTTATACCGTCTCCAATTTATAGCAAAACCTTTGAAACTGAGAGAATGTTTGGACGGTATTCCGATATCAATGAATCTTAGCTCTGTTCTCGATCTTGAGACCCGAGGGCCGAGGCCAGGTCGTGACCTGCTTGCCAGGTGCAACTAAAGACACCTTCATAACAAAGACAAACAAGCACAGATGCCAAATTTTACATTGCTACAAAATGGTTTTGGAATTCGATTTTATTCTTACGTTGCTGTCAAAATTATGAAAAGATTTTTTGGAAATCTTTAGGAAACGATACATGAATGTTTTTTAATAATATTAAAATATTTTGTCTGTGATTCTGGAATTTATAATTGTGCATTGTGTGTGAATATGTCCTTTGATATAGTTAAGAACTAATTATTCATACATCACTATATTCGTTTCTTTGAAAATACCAACTTAAATTTAAATTAGACAATAAAATCTTAAGAAGGCCATTCGGATTTATTACTTAGACATAATGTTAATAGGCTGTTCTACAAATTGCAAAACGAAAACTTAACTTATTCTTTAAATGCAACTCGACATATCTCATAATATTTCTTTTAATATCGTCCAACAAAGGATTCTTTTAAGTCCGTTCGAGCCCGCATAATGACTATGTAAGAAAGTTGTGAACACTTGAATAGACAACAATGAGATTATTGGCTAATTATTCAAAGTCGTGTCGCGTGGTCTGTCGCGCTTAACGCGGGTGTGTCGGCGGCCTTAGTTGGACCACCCGAACACCGCTAGCACGACGCCAATCTAAAGTAAGACTTATTATTTTATTTTACGAGCCACGTGTGCCACTGAAGTTTCAGATTGCAGTATTTAAATTAATTTATTTTATGATATCGTTTAGAATATTGTTTTTTTATTGAAAATTCTTAGTAGGGATTTCATTGCAATAGTTAGTTGAAGAACCACAAACAATGTGAACGCCAGATCGTAGAACTCTCTCTGTAAAAGAAAGCTCTCAGTGTAAACATAACAAGCAATATTGTTTTCCAGTCTAAAGGGCAAGTGACATTGCTAGCTTCAAAGGCGAGTTTGATAGGGGCTGCCACAAATGTACTTATTTAGGACCGACTCTTTTAATTCATCAAAACTTAAACTATAAGAGTGAAGGTAACTGTGTTTGTTTGTTTGTAACGTTTTCATGCCTAAACCCTGAACCAATTGCAATGAAATTTGGTCTGCAGAAAAACATTAGCTTCCTTTTGGCTCAAATACTCCTTTGGGATGCGAGTGAAACCACACACCTAGTATTAATAATAACCAAAATCTTACTGAAAATGGGATAAAGATAACACAACAACTAAATAAATATATACATAGTATTATATCAGTGCAATCATGTTTGGCCGAAATACTTTTGTGTACCTAATTTCAAGCAATATTCCTAAAAGGTCCTCCAAAAAACACATTAGTAAAAATTAAAAACAGCGCTTGACATTTCAAATGGTAATGAGGTAATCTTGGCAAAGCAAGGGCACCTGCTGCTCATAAACTAGGACAAAATAATTGAAAACTGCTAATATGAACGTAAATAACAGTGCAGGCGGAGTGTCACGACGTTTTAATGTTTTATGCAGAACGCTACTACGTGTTAATGGCTCACGATGAGCCCCGAACATAAATTTTAGGGCTTTTATCCCATTTTTGTGGCGTTTTGTTGAGCAATTTCCCCACGATCAACCCGTATGTTTAATGACAGAGCCGTACTCAAAAAACTGTCGTAAAATTGCTGTAATACACGGAAATTGCCGTCAAACCGGAGAATTTGTTAGTATCCAAGACTTTTTTCTGTATCGCAGCCAGCCATCTAGTTTATACTTCTTCAGACTAGCGTCGCTTTCTAATATATACATGACTAAAATAATACTATCCCTGCCAAAATAATAAATGTGAAAGTAGCTCTGTTTGTTAGTTTTTCATAGACTGAAATGCTAAACAGATTCTAGACTTTTTATCTCAAACTCGCTTTACGAAAAGTAGCGATATAAACATGTGTAGGTAGCAAGCTAGTCTTGCAAGCTAAAATAAAATTAACCACATAAATATCTACAGTAGGTAAACTGTTTCGGTCTGACCATGAAACGCGAGGTTGCAATGCCGGCACTAAATATTTTATAAGTTCAGAATGGATGTTTCAAGGCGTTCGCCGCCGTAAAGGTGAGATTGATATAGGTTCTCGGTCAAATCCTCATAGATATCTACTCGTATTAGACTCCACTTTTACGAGATAAGAGCTTAAAAGTAAATAAACGGAAGCGGTCACTTTGACGTCACACAAACCGCTTCTAATGCCGATCAAACCACAAAGCCAACTTTTCAATTTTCAAAACCCTAAAATGTCTAACAAAATGTATTACGTCTGAGAGGGCGTATAAAATTTACTACGTGTTTTGCCGAAACTATGTGTTAGTCTGTTTTTAGTGTCGATTTTACGATAAATAGCACCATTTGTTGGCGCCCATTAAGGCTTGACGACGTATAGAATGGGCACTTGAGATTGTGTGCGTCGGTCGTTCTGTTTGGATAAACTGCAGTTCCTAGCGGTCCCAATTGTTGTAGCTGTGATACATTTGAGGCGAACAAACAAACGGTTTTAATGTGAATGCACAAGTGCATAACAGCTACACGAACAAAATGCGTGTAATTAGACACATATTCGAGAATGTTTCGCTTTAAGTGTTCCTGCTTTTGAATACTGCGAACATTTCACGGTTGTAACTCAGTAAATTCGAACTTTCGACATAATGAAGAATGTCTTATATTTACCTAGTCATTTACTGGTGCTACTCATGTAGGAACATCTCATGTACATAACTAAATATTGCGGCCTTTTGGGCATATCTTTTTAATAGGACTTACTACATATTTATTCATAATACCTAGAGACACTAAATTACAGAGGCTATATTATATTATTATAAGTAATTTTAGAAAGATATGAATTTTCCACTTGATGCGCCACGACAACTTTTTTAAGTCAATTTTAGAAGGCAAAATTGAAGGAAAGCGAAGAAGGGGAAGACCTAGAAGAAGTTTTATTCAACAAGTGAAGGAGAAGGTGAAACTAAAAGCAGAGAATAGAGCAGTAGCGAATGCTCCACCGACTCCGAGCTCTGAAATGAGAGAGAGAGAGAGAGAGAGAGAGAGAGAGAGAGAGAGAGAGATGAATTTCCTAATTAAAGAAAATTTCAAGTGAAAGAAAAATTCGATCTCAGGCAGGGTTATTACCTGCGTCTCTCTGGCTTAGTTGGTAAAGCGTCTAGTGTACTTAACCAGAGAGACGCAGGTTCAAACCCTGCCTGAGATCGATTATTTCTTTCAATTGAAATTTTCTTTCATTAGAAAATTCATATCTTTGTGAACATTTCGCATTATTACTTATCTGCGTATTTTTATTACATTTAAGCATTAATAAAATGTAATAAAAATACGCAGATAAGTAATTTTATATCAACATATATTATGTACAGAAACAAGCTTATATCTAAGTGACAAAATATACTGTTAAAATTATTCACGTGCTTTGAACGCCAAAGTTTATTTTATACTCTGTGTACTTATATACTAAGCAAAAGAAAGAAGTGTTACCAACAGATCAACCTAAAAACAATTTCGAAAGAGTATCTTTTCGGATTGCAGAAGAAATACGAAAGGAAAACTCAATGCAAAACTCAATATTCAAGAAACAAGTTCACAGAACAAAACTGTAAACAAATCTTTAGGCGGGGAGTACTCAGAAAAATTTGCGTTACATAAAGCAGCAGTTAATTTCTCATTTACTTTTTTTCATTAGGCAAACTTTGGTATTTGAACGATTATTCCTCTAATAGACCGGTTAGATAGCGTGATTTTAGCTCAGCCACTGAATTCTCGTTAGGTACGAAATTGGCACCAATTTATTCCCTGTCGCCTTTATCACCATTTTCTGTGTTAATTGAGACATTTGCCCAGAAATTGCCAACTGTTACAGTGTGAATGAAAGGTCACGGAAGCCTGATAACCGTCTGGTTTGAAAGGGTAAAAATTATAACCGTAAACACCTGATGGTTACTATGTTTTGTAAACATGCGATGTATGATTTTATAGTGGTTTGACACGACTTTTTTATGTAGTAAAAACGTGCACAACTTAATTGTTTGAATCAACATACTATGACATTCCTTTTATTTATTTAATTATTACACGAAATATATTTTTATAAATCTTGTCCTGTTAAATAGTTTAAATAAACGTGAGGCCGTTTCTTTCTTAGATTTGGGCGCGTTTCCTGTTAGTTTCACGGCCTTTTTATACTAAGGTAAGGCACTTCTTTCCTGCCTCCGCCTTGGCTGCGGCGGCAACAGCACTCTTGACTGATCCTTTTAAAATGCAAACGTCATCATAGTGACTTTAAAAGATCTATTTCCAGAAACAAACTAACATCTATCGTGTATCATCATCATTATCAACCCACATACTGTCCCACTGCTAGCCACGGGTCTCCTCTCGTAATGAGAAAGTTATAATCCACTAAACTAGCCTTTTTTGCGTTGGCAGACTTCACACGCCACATGTCGTCGAGGAAATCTCTCAGGCGTGCAGGTTTCCTTAAGATGTTTGCTTCACGGTTTTAAGAGAGTATAATTAATTTATGAATGTCAGAAATCAAACGATCATATCACTTGATTATCATGTTTACCTTGTATAATAACTAATCAATAACTCGAAATAAGCAGAGTAAGTTATTATTGCGATAACAGATTTGGCTGGACAGATTTACAAATTACGTGTCGGTCGATATGCTAAGCGGTCAATTTGCATAGACATGACGGTTGCGCTCAGTTGACACGTTTTCATACTATTTTGTTACGTTAACGAGTTTTTTAGGGCGCAACCAATTATATTGAATTATTAAAACAATGAGCATAAAAAATATACGTTTTTAAATAGTCAGCGTGTCTTTGATGATTATTTATTTGAAGAAGACGTAACTCTACTTGTACTGAAATAATTTCTGGATTTTTTTACTAACGTTATACCATTATCATACCATCACACCAATAATTTTCCTCCAAAGATTAGGTAGACGTGTACGTTTGTGTGTGTGCAACATCCGTAGTACATCGGTATGTATATCGCATGTGATAGGGGGTGAGCCTAACGCCAAATGAACGGGACGCAAATTCGAACTCCGAGCTGCTACTGTAATTTCATAGAAAAATCATGAAATATACTTTGATATTTTCTTTAAAAAGGATAACTTACAGTTGTCCTTTTTGTCACTAAACTTATTTTTAGTAAATCAAACTAACTTGTTGATATACAAAATAATGTTGATATCCAATTTCATTTTAATAAGCTGAATGTAACTTTTATCCCTAAATTAGTTATTATTATTGGAGATGGAGATAATTTATAATTAAGGCGCTTTGTCTCCCGTCTTTTATATTATGTATAAAAAAAAATAGTATACCTAAATAAAGTAAATTCAATTTAATTTTTATTAAGACAATCACTTATATTTTGGAGCTAAATGTCGTATTGAAACAAAGATTTTGTATGTAAATGTTTTTATTTTTAATAAATCAATTAAAACAGAAGATTCAAATTAATATGACTGATTTCATAATAAATGAATATTTACTTGAAATGAAATTACCTACTACCGGTTACATTAATTCCTTTAGCCGAATCCTGGGTGGAAAACCAATTCACTACTAATAATCCGTCTTCGTGTCTTGAATACCATTTGAAGCCTTCCTTGTCAATTGACAAAGTATAATCAAACAGTTGCTGTATTATATTCTGTTGGATAATGAATTCGGTTTTGTGATACGATGATTAGTCTTTAGTTACTTTTTTGTATTATTGCATTTTCCATGCTAATATTAGATATAATCCTCGAATCCGCAATATATATAAATAAAAACGTCTTTAATTAAACCACTTTAAATAGTAAAACACTTTATATAGTAAGAGATATAAAAATTAGCTAACTGTAGAACTACCTTGTTTAGTAACAGTACATAACAGTATGGCGATAAAAATATATAATAAAATTCCACAAAATTATAAAACAATAGTAAACACATATTTTTAAGAAACAATTTAAAATGTTTTTAATTACCAAAGCTTACTATGCAGTAAAATAATTTTCGGACGATAAAACTTAGCAATCAAAATTTTTACGATAATTGGTGAATGCTACATTTATAATGATATTTTAATAAGTTTATGTTTTTAATCTATTATGTATTTGTTTGACATCTTTTATAATCTAATAATGTTGACATGGATAATAATTTTGTAATAATTTAAATAATTTTGCACACCTCTTAGGTTAAAATATGGCGAACTTAAAATGCCTTTACTACATCATCATTGAATTGAATATAAAGTTATTTTTATAAAGAAAAAATTACATCACCTCAAAAATATAAATTCTAAATTTGAAGGCTTTCGACCTGCGGACACTCGCTCGTGAGCTTAGTTGGTCATAGCGTGTATTATACCAAAAGACGCAGGTTTGAATCCTGCCCGCGGTGAAATTTTTCCTTCACTAAAATAACCAGTCTTTAGTTGTTTTACGGAATTGGAGGTTACATAAATGTGCTTTTATACCTAGGTAGAAGCCCCGAAACTTGATGGGTTACAGTAAATGTAATCACGCGTCCGATGTTACAATACAGAGTAAAGAAAGGCAACTAGGTACAGTTTTCATTTCATTCATTTCAGTTTTCAGCATCTTAAAAGCGCACTGCTAGTAAAATTCCTTCAAACTTTTCTAAAAAACGGACGAAGATAATGTCTTAATATATCTAGTCCCTTTACGTAATTACATAGGTATTTCATGCGAGTTCCTTTGTTTCGGGCGTCAGTTCAAAGTGATGGGTCTAAGCGATCGTTCAACGTTTATTTTCGTTCCTGAGTCAGCCCTTTTGCACCCTTGTCTCGTCTTGATACATTGTGAGGGGTAAATGAAATACATTCTACTTTTGCGTTTTATTAAAAACTACAGCTGACGTAGTGGGAGGTATGTTGAGGTGGATTTTCCGAATACAAATGGGGAGATTCAGTAAAGAGAGAAAACGCTAAATCTTTTACATTTAGATAATAAAATAATGTTTACGTTACTGAAAAGCCGAGTCTCCTAACACAGACATTACATGATTAACAGGAGGCTCCTAGACATAATAATATATCTAATAATTATGTTATTGTAGTGTAGACCAGTAAACATGTCGATATAAAACACGTTTTCTGAACCTTGTCTGAACCCCTTGAAGAATTATATATAATATAGTACCTACATTTTGTTTTGATTAATTCCCCCCCTGAATATAAAAGCGTGTTTCAAAATTGAATAAGACTGGAAACCCTACAAAAACTTTAGTAATAAATCGTTAATTGTTCTTTCCAACTTCCAATAAACCGCAACACCTTGTTTCACTTTCAAAGAAAATAACTTGTTAGCTTACAAAATTCGGCACTCAAACGCCCCAAAAACACTCCATCACGATTTTCGGCAACGGAGACTTAAATACATTTGAGCACCCTGCAACAGGATTCAATTTAAATCCTCCTAGAGATCCTATTATTACAGTGAGGTGTCGAGAGCTAAGTAACCGTGGAATCTCTCTGTTTCGAGACAGAGCAATAAATTAAACAAATCCGATTTTCACGTGCGAAAGGAAACGAAACTCGTTTACGGAATACTGCTGATCGCTCTGTTTATTTTGATGACAAAAGACGGCGGAAACTTAATACAGATTCTCTGATGGAGAAATTATTAAAACATTCTGTCAAAATTGTATATCTAAGTAATCGTACTGTGATACTGATTTCTGAGACTTACGCGAATATTAGACATTATTATTATTCTTAACCATTTCGTCCCACTGCTGGGCAAAGGCCTTTTAATATTAGACATATTAAAACAAAATTACTTTGCGGATTTTTTACTTTACACCCTCCATGGATTACAAAGGCTGCACATGACCATGGACGCTGTAAACGTTGGGATTTAAGAATGTAAATGTTACGCCATAAAATCCGTAAAATGGTTTTAATTCAATAAAATGTTATGTGTTTCATGTTCTCATTTCAGAGCCGTTTTATTCAGGTTTCAGAAAGAAAAACTTCTTAGTAACGATAAAGTAAAATCGAAAACGCGCTATCACAAAGTAAAATCATTTATTCACTGTTACATAATTAAAACAATGCACAATGTCGTAAACTTGAAACTTTACTGTGCCTGTGAAGAAAAGAACACATAATTTCCTTGTCTTTGTCATTTTAGCTAAACCCTGTAAACATGGAATAAAAGAATAAGGGCCTGTTTCACCGCGTCTTGATAAGTTCCCGATAGATTTATCTAACAGTTAAATATATACAAATTATGTTCCAATTTTGAATTTAACTAGTAGATAGTGTTTATCTGGAGGTGGTGAAACAGGCCCTTAGACATTTAACCGTCTGATATCACCTTTACCGAAAGTCAGAAAAAACTTTTTTATAGTCCGTCGGATAAATGTCATCCGATATTGGAAAATCGCTCCTAAGTTAAACAAAATAATGTACGAGGCAACAGTAAATGTAAGTGCACCCCGTTTCAAACGATCCTTATATATTTGAAACACTGCTGATACTTTCCTCTTTGCAGCATACCTACACTAAGTGACAAAGTAGTACCACATTACTGAGAGGTACTCTCGAAGCCAGGTGTTGAAAGTAATAAATTACTTTCATAGATTACCACTGTACCCCTGATGTGATAAATTTCCTCACACTGATACGCTACAAGTAACCATAAACGCAACATATTTGAGGATTTAAAGATTAATTTGATTGATTCCATTGAGTTTTGTCTTATAACATTGTATATTCTATGTTTAAAAAAAAAGTTACATAATATAAAAACACATCACTAGTGCAGAATACATGTCTAAAGTTATTTTAGTGAAGGAAATTCGACTGCGTGCAAAATAATTTGTAATCTTTACATGGAAAATGGCTAAAAATAAAAAATAAAAGAAGTGTGAGTAAATTTTATTTTGAAGCCAAAGAACTAATAGAATATTTTTTATCGAACAGTCATTTTATTAACCTGTCAAGTAACAATAATAAAAAAACAATTGTTTCATCTTGGGCTACGATTTCGTTATTTAATCTTGTTGAGTTAAAGTCAGAAACTCCCACAATAATAAAAATACCGTTCAGCAATTAAATTATACCTAACCTCCTTGAGCTTACACCTTATTACAGAGCAAGGAGGTAACAAAAAAGGAGAAAGAAAAAAATGTATATAAGGGAAAAAGTAAACTATGCCAAACACGTCCATAAGAGTCGGTTGATTTCTACGTCACGTGCGTAGAAGGAACTTTTATTACTTCCGAGTAGCGTAATTGTTATGGAGAACTGGTATCCCTTATTACCCAACTTTGTCCTGAGATAGTAACGAGTGTAGATGCCGCACTAGTTGAATGTTTCTGTTTTTCCTTGTCATGTTTTCGATATTATGTATTCCGGGCAATCTGATACAGGTTGAATGATATTTACCAAACTCCGAGCTGTTACTGAGAATATCATAGAAAAACCTAATAAGATTTGGCTCAACTTGGGAATCGTACTTAAGAACGTGCAGCAGACGTGTTTGCGACGACTAAGCCAATGAGACATCGTTGTTCGAATCCCGTGAGATTCACGGGATTCGAAAAACGAGGTCATCGCGGGACAGAGATTCTATATATTTGATAACAATAAATCTAATAGGTTAGCAAAATCTCGTCCTGGTCATGCAGTCTGAGGGACTAAAATAAGGACATTCAGTCATAAAAAGTCCTGTTATATTTGATTTTATTTCCCTTTGTACTCCAAACAAAAGCTCTACCTTTCTTACAAAAAATATTAAAAACAACCTTGCATAATGCATGTAGTCATTGTATGTTCTTTCATCTAAACATTATTGTAGTCCGTCGCGAAACCGTGGGGAGCAAAGACTAAGTAAACTTTGCTCTATTATTTCATTATGCTCCTGAAGAAACCAGCTGGAATAATACTCAGCAGTTATTGTATAACCAGACTTGTTAGGTGAATTAGTTAAGTGTATATGCAGCTTGTACATCAACGCTACATAGCAATTAAATACCTTATTATTTAAACACGTGTGTGTGTGTTTGATTGTATTTTTCTATTTGTGTCATTAATATAATGTGTTTGGGAATAAAATGGCAATGAAATTCGAATTTATTTTGAATCTTTGAACCATGACTAAAACATGAAACAAACAAAACAAACAACTTTCTATCGTGTGTGCAAACTTTTCTTTGACAAATTATGATAGAACTATTCTTTGAACAGATAAAGCTTACACTATCAACTACAAATTGCATATTTTCTTACCGCAGCTAGCTTATAGATAGGCTGAATAGTCTACAGTAGTACAAACGTCAATACGTCAAGCTATGTAGTGCAATAAAAAAATCACCTCAATCGCAAACTATATGCCCTAGAATCATCGTGTGTACTGTACACACGATGACTCTAAGGTAGTGCCTGGTTTGGTAAGTTCCTCAGCAAAATCATATATAAAATCTACGTTTCGTGTTGACTAGCACTCATGCAAAATAGCAAAATAAGATTAACAATCTAGGTTACAATATTTGTCGACTTCCTCCAAATTATGTTGTACAACAACTTACTGAAAATCTGAAAATAACGTCGAACTAACAACGTATAATAATTACAGGCGAGCACTTTCAACTGTTATCAGTGGCTATAAATATTCAAGTAGTGAAAAGCTAATAGGTCAATAAGCTGTTCGTTGGTGGGTTATTACATTGTTATGAGTTAAGTCACGCTTGACCTGACCAGGCCTTTGATTGAGCAATTTTCTTCGACAGCCAACCCACACGACGGCAGTATGATTAACACGTTGCTCTACATAAAGCGACGTTATTATTTGTAATTATTTTTGCGGGAATTAATCGTTGGGCACGCCTAAAGTGGAGCATTTGAGCAATCATTATGCATCGAAGCCAATAGAGCAATTTTTATGGTATATAATTTATTTTTAGAAAAAGTGATGTTGTGGAAAATTTATGTGAAAGTGGATGTCGTTGTGGAAATGGATCGGTTCTATATTTTATAGATATGTATAAAGAAGCACTAGTGGAGTAAAGCCTAATCTCCGTCGTTCTAAGAGGGGATCCGTGCCCAGCAGTGGGACAAAATGTGGGTTGATGATGATGACTGCCTCATAAGTTTAGTTCTAATTCAGGTTCAGACCGAGTAGTGTTAGATTTTTCTATGAAATTGTCAGTAGTAGCTCGGGGTCTGGATTTCTACCCGCTTAATGTCACTAGGCTCGTCCCCTATTACATGGGACCTAAACATACCGGCGAAGTATGGGTGAACATTAGTACACCTCTGCCTAACCCATTTGGGGAATACAGTCGTGATGATATGTTATGTTATGACAGCAAATCATTATTTTTTGGAATTAAGGTACCTAGGTAATTAATTAATTAACTGTTTATACTGATTTTACTCTAACGCTATTTTCGACTGCAAAACTCAATAAGTCGAAGCATCTACCAGGCTAGCATAACGCTCGAAGTAGTTATCTATTTCCAATTCACATGCAAATGCCCAAAGACATTTAGATTTTAGAACTTTGTAACACAACCAGCGTTCCTCATGGCGAACCTATCTCGTGCATGTAAACTATGCTCTTTAAACGTAAACTTTTATACGTTCCGAATCCAATCACATGCAGTTCGTCTATGGCTTTCGTACGGCAAACTCTAGGAGTTCAAACCGACCGAATGCAGCACTAGTCGATTCCCTCTGCGAATAACGGAATTTCCGATCAGACAGGACGCTTCTTCCGACGCTTCGTCACTGTTTGTTTATTTTGTTTTATGTATTCCACAAGGCACGAATTTATTTTGAAGTTGTAGTTGGAAAAGTATGTGTTTGAACGCGGTAGAGTTGTTACGTGCTTTTTATTCAGTCAAAGGATAGACGATAGTGTATATTCGGTATGGTATGATAGAACTTAAATTGTACACCAATTTTCGTTTTGAGTTGTTTGTATTTTAAATGAATGGACGTTTAAATGGAAGATGATGAAAATGTTCTTTCATCAGTGAAGAAGTATCATTATCGTGGTTTAATAACATACCATCACGCCTGAATTCCCTGAAAAGTTAGTACTTACTGTATAGGTACTAATGTACACCCACATTGCGCCGGTATGTTTAGGTCCCATGTACTCTAATAGGGGGCGAGCCTATCATGTTTAATGGATTTTAATTATCATGAGTTTTGTAAATATCACTTGGATAGGAAAATGTAACGCGCTCTAAGTTTTATTTCTTCTTAATATCCTTAAATGTTGGAATTGTTTCTTCACTATCCTCATTACAAGTATATTTCTCACACATGATAATTTGAATGAACTTTAATGATAGTATTAAGTATAATTTGCATGATGACAGTCGACTGGGTACCGTCAACCTAGCTGCGAATTTCCTCGCTTTTTACCAACTTCCATTACTCGTAATTAAAAATTCAGCAATTATTCTTAGCAAAAAGTTATATTTTCGACTCGCACCATCAAAGTGAGATGGTGTCAAAGCATCGCTATGCATTTTTTTCGGCGAGCCTCGGAGCGGCGGCGCTCGCTCTTCAGACATCTTTCGGAGCTGTTTTTTTTTTCGCAAAAAGTAAAACGTCATATCCTCCTTGCGCAGGCTTTAGATACGATCTGACGTCGTGTCTCAAGTGGCCAGTGACCTGTCGCCTGCACACATATCAGTTACTTTGTAAAAAGTAATTAACATTGATCGATAACTCGATTAACGATACGATATTAAAACGATAAGTATTTAAATGTTGGTAATGAAGGTAATTTTAAATATATTGAATGTCGCCTATCGTATCGGGTTTTATCATAAGATGTATAAACGCAATGTACTTAGACGTGCCGACAGGAAATGCATTTTATTCAATACGATGCAATAAAATAACAACTTGAACCCTTGACTACTCTAACGTTTAATGTAGGTATAAGCTACCTCATCAACTTTTCTACTGCAGTCTTTTAACTTTTAATCAGTATTCCTTTAGTCCATGAAAGGTGTATAGTTAAAACAGTTTTCATTCATCCATTACTAACAGTAGTACCAGTTTCATTATCCATATTACTATTACGAAACAACTATAGCTTTATAAGTCTATATAGGTACCATTTACCAGACTCAAATATTGAAACAAATAATAGCTCTATTCCGTTTTTGTATCATTGCTACCATTTTTTAATAAACAGATAAAATTAATCTTCCAAGCAATATAAACCTTAGTAAAGAAATAAAGACGTTTTAATATTATTTTTTCAATTTGTTCAAGGAAATTAAAGGCCTGTTTGTCTCCTAAGACGGCAGTTAAAGTTTTTGTTCTAAGCCCTTTGAGCTTACTCCATCTTATCTAACGAGGCTTATGCCGAACTTGCTTTGTAGAATAATATTTAGATAAACAATATTGTGCTTGTACCTTTTTAAGAATGATCATTTTGCTTGAAATTTGGATTTTGTGGCCCACTATAAGTTGATTACCATCAGATTAAGAATATTTCATATTTGAATAAATTAGTGTATAAGTTCATCGTATTATATTCATAAGATTCAATACTCAATACATTTATTGCACTCAATAACGTTTACAGGTGTTATACAAAGTATTATGGTATCGATTACGGACCCTGTCGGGCACGGCTATGTAGGAGAGAGGAGAAAAGCATCATGTTCAGTCTTACTTAATATATTATATATTTGATAATAGAATAAAAGATTTTAAGGATAAAGATAGATCAAATATCAATTAAATTATGTAAAAAAGAAAAACCACTAAATGACGACTCTAAGATATTTTCTACGATATCATAAAGTTTCTTATCATCAATGCCGCCTTTGCCGTCTATAACAAAATAAGCAACGCTACTTACACAAAAATAATAAACTAAAATTGTTATGAGTCTAGAAATGAAGTTAGCAACTAACGCTTGAGAGCTTTCATGGCCTTAACAATAAAACTTTATTTAATTTCAAAGTACATCCAGTCTTATAACTCCACTAGAAACTTATTTAAGACGTCGAAAGAGAGCTCATTTTATAATATCGTACCTATAAAGAGATTTATAAGTGTTTTCATGAACTTCTATAATCAAATCGAGATAAAGGAAACTCTTAGAAGAGTTTCCTTTGTCTAAACAGCTGGTAGCATACACTTTTGATTGAACGCTTCTTTCTCTATTCCTTCACTGTCCTTAATTCTGTGCAAGTCGCATCCACTAGTTCTCAACTTGGTATCCTTACAATAGCGTACCACTATCTAAATATATACCTTAGCCATACCCATTAAAATTAATAAAATTAAACTGTCTGAAAATCTCCATGGCGCAATCATATTTAAGATATAAGTATGCCGACAGTAGTGGAAAAGATACACATTTATCTAATCTAAAAAAGAGTAAGATATGTAGTAAGTACTATTTTTTTTTAGAATTAATAACCGGCTGGGAATAAAAAGCATCTGCAATAAAATTGCCTCATTACCAAACCTAAGATAGCTCCTTACGCCAACCCATCATCCCAAGATTAATAACTGAAATTTTAGACAGCCTCAAAAGTAATTTGGCTGAAAAGAAAATCTTTTTTACAACGACCATAGTCGACCTTTCATGTCATAAAAGAATCCTCTTAAGCAACTAACAGTGGATAGAGGACCCTGAATTTGCCGATTTCTACCTATTTAATAATCGATTATTGCCCGAGGGTTGGAACGGATTACCATATCAAAAGAATGCATGATCTCATGTCGAACGTCAATTTGGTAAAACATTCGCCTCAAAAAGCGTGAGGCGTGAGCAGTTTTATTGCGTTCGGTAAAATTCTTAGGAATATTACGGCTTCCCGTGAAATGTTGTTACGCACTTTCACTTACATGTCACGTGCAAAAGTTTCCTTTCAAAAAGTTTGTGTGCCGTGTTTGATGTCATCGTTAAACTTTGGTGCTACCGTCTTCTTCGTTTCTTTTTTTAGATATCAAGGTATATTTGCTAGCAATGAAATCAAATCAGAAATAAATCTTGACTGATCTTTCGTACATTAATTCGGATCATTGCACAAATCTGCGACTTCAATTGATAAAATCTTTTCTTTATTTTTATTGCGCATTTCTTTTAATTCTAGAATAACGTTGTCAATATAATTGAAATGAACACGAGCCAACAGCCTAAAAGCTTCTTTAGGTTAGGGTTCAAGCCGTCTGACAAAGACTGATTGACTGGAATAGATCGAACGATTAACCCACGAGAGAATAAACAACTTATATCTAAAGAAACATAAACGAATTATTGATATAGGTCAATTTTAGCATATTGAGAAGGATAATGGAATGAAATGCCGATCATCCTGAGTCTGTCTAATTTTTACATACTAAATCTATTACATGTTATATAGGTACCTCATTGCCTCGGCCTATTGTTTTATAAGTTGAGATGACTGGGTCTGATAACTTGGTGTCCATAATGACCCATCCAGAGACTGGCCGCGATAAGCGTTACTAAACCTCGCAGATTCTATTGAACTCAGTTATTGTCAGTAAAGCTTCCACCTTAAGATATCTGGGGGATACTAGAATAGAAATTGTATATTCGCTCAGATCCACATAAAACATCTAGTCCATTTGTTCAGCAAGACGTCTAATAATTTTCATGATTATGACTGGATTTTTATTCAGAAATTATTTATTGCGTTCCAAAATTAAAATATTGAATTTGTTTTTTCCTTCAAAGAGGTTATAAATCATAGCTAATTACTCATTAGTGTCATCTTATAATTTGTAGTTGATTTCTTTCTACACTGTTTCCGAGCTATATCTCAATTTGTATGACTATAAATCAATTTATAAAAAGTTCCTTTTTATAGGAACATTGCCAAGCTTATTTTTATTTAGGTATAGATTATTTATTTACTTTAGGTACCTATTGGACATATTCGTTATTCAAAGCGGAACTGCGTCTGTACGCTAATGTTACAAGTAAAAAAAAAATTTTATATAAAAAAATATATATTATATCGACTGACAATTAAACACACAGCCTGCCTCTAACTATGTCTATATCGTCAGCTGACGGATTAGCAAATTTTTATAAAACATTTAAGAAATAATTATGATAATTAGAGTTTTATCGTAATAAATACCTACTAATACAATTTTTTTTTTAACCACATCGACTAAATGAACTTTTGTCGTGTCAGTCACAATTAAGTAACAAACTCAAGACCTAACCACTGTAATCGCTTTAAATCACTAATAGAGTACCTCATCGAGTTTTATTTAACGAATAAATTACTTACATTCAGCAATCATTTAACGTAAATTGCTTCCAAGAGAGCATACATCGGCTATTTATCTCTAGAGCTGTGTTGTAAAAGCCAATTGAATTACATATACTTACAACTAGCAATTGCGTCGTGTAGTTTTTGCGTTTTTTTTTTCTCTATCTCTCTCTCTAGGACTCATTAGTCTAGTGGTTTTCAGTGCGACTGGTACCCTAGAGGTCCTGAGTTCGATTCCCAGGTCGATCAAAATGTCGTTATGGTTTTTCTATTAAATTCTCAGTAGCAGCTCGGATTCTGAATTTATGCCCGGTTAATAGCAATAACTTTGGATGTACAGTAGTGCACCTCTGCCTAACCCTTCGAGAGTACAGGTGTGATGGTATGGTAGCTTTTGTAGATACTACTATAAGTTAAGATTTCTAGTATTACCTGGCGACCGCGGCTTCGCCCGCGTGGTTTATACGTTTATCACTTAGGGGTATGAAAAATAGATAGTAGTGAATTCTCAGACCTACTGAATATGCATATAAAATTTCATAAAAATCGGTCAAGCCGTTTCGGAGGAGTATGGTAACTAACATTGTGACACGAGAATTTTATATATAAGATCAACACACAAAAACATACCAAACTTGAAATTTTATCCAGATCCTGATACTCGACAGCTACTCTAGGAACCAGAGCTCCAATGTGTCATAGAGATTACTTTTACCTTTTCTATTGTTGGCTAAAGAGAAATCCGGGGTACCGCGTTTTAGTAAAAATGAATGAAGGTACAAAAGATGGGAAGATTTATCGTGAGACTACGAAAAGGATTTATCGTGCGGTATGAGCGGAAATACCAGAACCCCAAAAATATCCACAATGAAAAAAAAACTTCGTCGTTAAAAAATATAGAGTGCGTAGTACACATGAACAAATTTTAAGATTGAATTGAATTACGAGTCCGATTTAGTCTCCCCAGACGTTGCGGCGGACGTTTCATAAAAAAGCGTGACCCTATATTGTCTTTTCTAAAAAATGTCAACAATGTCATTTTTCTTAAAAACGAATGGCTTTATTAATTAATACATTCAAATGAAAAGTACCTTATTTACATATTTAACATTCCAAAAAGAAATAAAAAAAAAAGTGGGAGCGATTAGGCGTCAAAGTATTCCTCGGCATCGCTGTCATCTGGCATCGACAAGAATTGATATTTTTTTGTTTAAAAATAGTTTTAATTTAAACCTGGTTTGATAAACAATGACCAGTTCCTAATTAAAAGTATTAATAGCGTATTAAATTATTCAATAAAATTTACTCATACTCTCATTTATTAATGGAAATTTTAGTTTCCGACGGCTCCTCATACTCCCGACGGCAGGTACCTTCCGTTAGGGTTACCCACATCCTATGCGGCTTGGAATTTTGGATGTTCGCCCTCTAAGCAGTGTCGTTAGCCGGATGCTTCAACCAACAACTGTTATGGCAGAGAAGTATTAATTTATATACATCAGTAGTAAATTCATGATCAGGCTATGAGTTGGCTTATCATAAAACAAGTAAAAAAAACGTGAAACCTATAAAAAGAAAAAAAATAACCATCAAATTATGACCCTACGTAAGTACGTATGAATTTTTTTGATTAAATGTTGTCACGTCGGGGGACCGCTCTAATTGATTAGCCTAAAGTACATACGTAACATATGAAGTTTTTTTCCATGTTTTCAATGTATTTTTTTCGTTTATGTTGTGATATTTATGTCTAAATATTGAAGAAAGCTTTGCTTCCCAAACGCGACTCCCGCGAATTGTGGTGGATGGCGCGCCCGTCGTGGCGGCGCGCGTGTGGGGCGTAAAGCGGGTGGAGCGTCACATTATCAAGTTTGGAGTCGACGTCGTTGATAGTTGTTTTTCCTTATAATTTTTTTGAGTCAATTTTATATCAAAATTTTTTGTTTCAGCATTTATCTGGATAGTTTAGTTGTAAATTCAGTTATAAATTAGGTTCACTTGTAGTTCTTAACTTTAACATTTTCGTTATAATTTTAATATCATTTTATTTGGGTAGGTGTTTTTATATGTAAAGAGCGGTCCCCCGAGGTGACAACATTTAATCAAAAAAATTCATACGTACTTACGTAGGGTCATAATTTGATGGTTATTTTTTTTCTTTTTATAGGTTTCACGTTTTTTTTACTTGTTTTATGCTTTACGTTCAAGCTATTTTTTTGTGTCGGGGGTTTTTTAAATTTTAGTTTAATTTTTTATTTCATGCTTTTTGTAGGGATTCCTTAATTTTATCCTTAAGAATTTTATAGCTTTTAGATATCTTAGGTATTTCAGGCCTAGTTTATAAAATGGGACTGGGCAGAAAAACTAAAAAAGCTCAAACCGAAGCGAAAAGGCGCAAATTAACTCAGCCTAAAGAGAATAATTCTAAAAATAATAGGTTTTTATTGTCAGAAGCTACTCGAAAAGCTGAACTGCGTAGTCAAGAGAGTTCATTAGATAGACAGCGTCGTTTGGATAGTGATGCTGCATCTAAGGCTTTACGGAGATCAAAAGAAACAAGGGTTGAACGTTGTTAACGTAATACAAAAAATGCCAAATATACTAGTACTTCGCGATCTAATGAAACTCCAGATCAACGTGCTTCCAGGTATTCCTGAAATGCACTGCTGCAATGCTGAGTCTCGTTTAAATGAGACTCCAGAACAAAATTCGCTAAGGCGTAGGTACTACAAATGCTCAGTCTACTGCCGAGTCTCGCTTAAATGAGACTCCAGAAAAAAGCTCGCTAAGGCGTGCTACGAATGCACAATCTACTGCAGAGGCTCGTTTAAATGAGACTCCAGAACAAAGTTCACTAAGGCGTGCTACGAATGAACAGTATACTGCTGAGTCTCGTTTAAATGATACTCCAGAACAGCGGGCTGCAAGGCTTGTTAGAGATGCAGCAGCTACCAGACAAAATTTTTTTTTCAAGTTATTTGTTTTCATTTCGTTAGTTAATATTCCTCATCCCCTTTTAATTTAATATAGTGCACATTATTCTACTAGTCTAGCCCTTTCATTTGATACGCATATTGAGGGAATTATGAAAAAAAAATATGAAATTCACCATTTTGTGGTGGCGGCCATCTTGGATTTGAAATTTGTCATAGTGTGTAGTATTCTACTAGTCAAGCCCTATCATTTCATACCCATATTGAGAGATTTGTGAAAAAATATGTTATCCACCATTTTCTTGCGGCGGCCATCTTGAACCGATTTTCATCAAACATAGCTAAGAACACTCCCGACTAATTCACCTTTCAAATAAAAAAAAAACAAAATTAAAATCGGTTCATCCATTCGGGAGCTACGATGCCACAGACAGACACACACACACACACACACAGAGACACGTCAAACTTATAACACCCCGTCGTTATTGCGTCGGGGGTTAAAAAAGGAACAACAATACTTTTTGAAATCTTATAACTTTTAAAATCGACTTTGAAAATGGAGTACCTGGGTAGGTTCCAAATTCAATGTTTATAACAAACATTACCTAGTATCTGTTCAGTAGCTCTGCCTGCAATGGCGTCCTAAATCTGCAGCCATAACCAAGTTAAGATATCAATTTAATCAAATACCTACAAACTTAATAATTTTTTCAAGCTGTAAGTAAGAAAAGAAAGAAAGAAAGATTTTTTTTTATCTCAAGTCTATTGGTGGTATAAAATTCAGTTTAAAATTCCACTAAATAAATACATAGAAGTAAGGATAGTAAAGCAAACATTGAACAGACAACCTTTTGAATTTAAAACATTGAATTTGTACAAGAATCTCCGTTCAGGTGCACTGAGGTTCTAAAGAAAATATCTGCGTTATTTAAATAGCAAAGGGAACCACTCGAACATGAAATCCCCGGCGTATTCGATGGAGGAACTTAAAGACAAGCTTACACTATAACGAGTATTGTTAGCGTACCTCGCTTGGAACGCTTTGAGCCACCACACCGGCCTCTTAACAATTCCTTTCCTATTAAAATTCTTTCCCCCAACTCGGGAAAAGTTTATCTCAAAATATAACGGGCCCATCTAAATACGAAATAACGGGGAAGTACGCCGCTGCTTATAATTAAACGAACTCTGAAAATTTTTGGTGTGTGAACTTAATTTTTAGAAGGAAATGAGAATTTTGTTAAGCGATACTTTTTACTTTAAGTAGTTCCAAAGTTAACGATAACAATTACAATTTAAAAAAGATATTCAGTTTGTTTACACGTATTTAAGCATTTATTTTGTGGCAATCTTTTAAACTTCAAAGGGAATATTTTAAACGAAATAAATAATATTATGTTAAAAATATTCCACATTTACATTTACAATCATCTTTTATCTCAAGAAAGTAAATAAATGTGCAAGAAAGGTAAGTAAATTTATATTCATAAGCATAGTGAGATGTTTTGGGGGTGCGTTCGAAATTCTGAATATTATCGGGGAGCCACCCTCCCAGGTAATCGACTGACAAATGTCTTAGATATTTTACCAACTTCATTTTGTGGATGCTTGAAATTGTGATGGGTAAGGCATATACGGAACCATCCTACACTTTTCCCCCTTAAATTGAAATTGGAAAAAGCACTTCATTTTTTTTACGTATTTTACGCAAGGAAATTGGTTTGAAAAAATTACTGGAATGGTACAGTTTTTTTATGTTATATGAGCAGAAATACTTTCGAAAGAAACTAATATTTAGGTTGCTGAAAAACATTGTTAGATATTATTTATTTCAAGAGAACGTGAGCGAGAGTCCTGGCTTCAATCACTTGATCCAGCTTGTTAATTTTCAGTAGAAACTCAGAGTTATAATCTCCCTCCTATTCCATGGGAACTAACTTACGGTGAACTCTGCATGTAAACACCTCTGCATTACCATTCAGGGAATAAAGGCACGTTGTTCTTATCTTATATACCTATACATATATTATTGGTATGATAAATAGCCAAAGTAAAATATCAATTTATTTAATCTGAATAAATTGACCTCATTTTCGGGCAAGGTAGTCATAAAAATAAAACCACTATGACCCAAAAATTATATCCTTACTTACCTATTATCGGAATTCAATTTTCCCTTATTATATTTATATATTTGTAGGAGATTGGTAACGCAAAATACACTGAGCTACTTATTGCCTGTTATAACATAATAATATTACTTATATACGAACAAAATATAGGGGTAATAAAAGTTCATAGACCCGTAACGTGGTGTTGAATTTATATGAAAATAATATCCATTTTCTTACCACCCGCCAACAATAAGGTGCGAAATTAGGAGAAGAATTAGGTTCCCCCAACGTGAAGCGTGCCCCGAATTGTGATGCAGCGGGGTGCAGAACAAGAGGATAAAATGTACCCCTTCCACGATACCAATATATCACACGTCTATTGATTTATGCGACGAAAGGTATTTCTTAATTTAGTCCCTGAAGATAAACGCTGTAGGCACCATTAATATAGGTGACAGAGGTGCTATTATGAAACTTTATAGAGTAAGCGTTTACGTAAAAGGAATAACAATGTATTGAATTACTTTTGTACGCACAATGGAGTCTTTAAGGAAGGCAGAACCTACATTGGATGGTATTTATGACCGCTTTTTCTATGTTACCGAAGGTTCCCAAGACCCAAGGAAGGAAAACGGAAATTACGTAGTTATCATACTCTTATGAGCAAGAAATGCTTCATAATTATTATTGGGTTAAAGTTAGAAATACCGTTTTTATGCACCTGTGGGCTACACTAATATTGTATTTACTTTACTTTGCGTGCATAAAAACTCAATGCAGTAATTATAAAGTTTAATGCGAGGTTGTCGCAATGGACGTCGCTAGGTTTGGCAAGTTTGTTGTATGCGGACAAAATGCGGCTAACCGCCGGGTATATTACAATGCCTTCTTCAGTACCTACTTGTTCTTTGAAACTTAGAAGCTCTATTTTAACTGAGATTTAGATTAAGCCTAACACATAAGCCCAAGACTTTACAACTGCGTAACTTCTAAGGAATGCTGGTAACCAAATCTCCCCGGGACAAGCGTAATTGTATTTTACAAATGCTTATCTTATAAGCTTTGGAGTAACTTTAAATATCGTCATACAGCTAAGAGAATTCAAGTAAGATAAGCTCACATAAAACCAGAACTTTGTTAGCTTTCATAAGGCGAGGTTGACAGAAAAATCAGAGAGGCATATTTTTTCTTATTTTACGCACGGAAATTTTTGGCGCTCTCTTTGAAAAAATCGAATTTCAAGATGGCGGTTGGTGAAGGAAAAACTTCATTCATATAAAAATATAAATTAGTTGGGGAAAAACACTGTTAGGCACAAAGTTATGTCAACATACAAGGGAAGCCTTGGAACACAAAATCATTTTTCTTACTGTAACCTCCTGTTTACTGGCAAGTGTTTGCCGTCCTCGGGGCCCAGATGTTATTCGCCATAAGCCTCCCTTATTAGGGATTCCGTGTGTTCAGCCGTAGAAACAAGCTGAACTATGTATTTTTATTTTAGCGACATTATTAATATTTTCCTCTTACAAAAATGCGGAGGAGCCAAAAGGAAGGTCTGTTTGGGTAACGCAAAGAAAATTAGGTAAACAGCAGGGTAACCTTGGGCGGGAACAAAGGTTATGTTAGCTATTCGTAATCGTTTGCGAGGGAATACATTGAACACTTTTGTGTACCTAGACCTTATATTGCTTGCTTTGAGACAATATTAAAAGAAATAGAGTTTCTAAGATTAATATTGTGAAGTGCAGAATAATGATAACGTATAAGCGCGTGTTGGCGAGTGTTGGCGAGTGTTAATGTTTTTAAAAGAAAATATATTATTTATATAATGAAGACAGATTGAGCCATAATAAAGCGTCGCCGGGTTTAGCTATTAAGTTATAAATAATTATATACGTAATTGCCACATTAGTATAGGCATCCAAGTTGTGACTATTACGCTCTAGGACCTGGTTTCGATTCCCAGAGCGAGAAGTTTTATGTTACTATAAAAGTCTCAGTTGCAATTCGGAATGGCAATAGGCTCACCTATTACAACCTAAGCATACCGTTAGACGTTGGATGTCCATTACTATACATCTGTCTAAATCTTAGGCAAAAACAGGCGTAATGGCGTCTTATATAAACTGGATTTTTTCAGTACATTTGAACTACTCCTTTTTTAAGTCAGTTGAAAATAAATAGTCGTTCTTAAGAAAATAAGAGAATGTGAATTTTTAAACACACAACTTTTTTTTTACTCACGTAAAGTTTCCTTAAAGAAATATTACATTCCATAAGCAAAGGTTTGTTCAGAAATTCTTCAAAGTCCTACCGGAGTTGAACAAAGACTATTTAGCTTGACTGTAGCTAACTCAAACTAGCCATGCAAAAAATACAATCAACAGAGTTCCAGTTTTTTTATTTTGTATTATGTAACTCCAATTATAACTAGAGCATGGTAAAATAATTTAATATTAGTAATGCAACGTGATAAGTATTGCATGCCAAATGGCGGAATATAGCTGCACTAAACGTTTGTTCTATAATTGATAAAACTATGTAAATACCAACTGTATCGACCTATATTCGCAATAAACTATTTGAATTGAATTGAAATTGAATTGAATCCACTTTACCTTGTTAAAATATTCGTTTCCTAAAAATATTTAAAATAACTAACAAATACTTACTTTGAGCTGGTTCATTATTAGGGTATGTTTATGATAGATAGATAGGTAGATAGATATATATAGAATATTCTTTATAGTACACCAAAAACAATGACAAGTGATGATATTATAGTAACAAAGTGTAGTATTTTTGGATATTAATGCGTTAAAGCTTCCTGCTTTCAACGCGTTAAATGTACTTCCATACCTTTTGTGAGAGATCTAGATATTTAAAAAAAGATATAAATTTATAAATTTATATTAGTAATGCAACGTGATAAATTTTTATGTATAGTTTATATAGTCCAAACATAATATAAATAACAATTTTTAATATTCCGAGTATATATTGGTATAAAATATGAATCTACACAATAGTTCGAAGAACCAGATGACGCACATCTGGTTATAGGCGAGGGTTCCGCCACTGGTAGTTACCAGGCTATTTTTTTTAACAAATAACTATAGTAACTATTCACAAAATATTTATTCATCATCAAACCCAAATCTACAGCATATAATATAAATAAATATATATCACGTGGATAAGTAACTAGTACATACCTACTTTCGTTTAATTTATAATACTCAATTAGATAAACGGAGATGAACATATTGTGCATTCATAGTACTTTTGTTATATAGTTCTGATGGGATGGATCTCACGGCAATTATTTAGAATTTCCTAATAAAATAAACTAAAAGAGTTAGCAACCTAAATCAGGAATCGGACCCAGGAGGTCACTTGCAGTAGCCATGCTTGTGAGCACTACACCAACGAGACATTGAATATAGGCATTTTAATAAAAATATAAATTATGTTATGTATTATTTTCTTTTCCAACAAAAGTCTACTAACGTATATCGAATATCTTATCCTCACAAACCTCTACAAACTAATCGCATACCGAACTCGACAGTATTATCATATTTCAACGTAAACCTGCCTTCTAAAGCATGAAATATCGCGTATATAGTCCTAATCTATCATTTCGGGAGTAGGAAAAAAATCGAGAATATATTTTACGTTCGGTCAGGTGTCGTGGAAGTCCTCGGGGAAATCTAACTTTCCCGGAGGCGCAGACACCAATCGATTCTATTCAAATTTATGACAGAGAGAAACGGTTTGTGTTATATTGATTCGGAGCTGATAACACCGGGGTTGGTGAAGATATTTTTCATTGAGGTGAATGGAATCTAGCTTATATCAAGGAAAAATTTTCGTTGTTAATTTGATGCGCACATCACATTTTCCTTGTATTGTATTTATCCGATTATATATTATTTTTGATAACATAACATACCATCACGCCTGTATTCCCCGAAGTGTTAGGCAGAGGTGTACTTATGTACACCCACAGTTCGCCGGTATGTTTAGGTCCTATGTAATAAGGGGCGAGCCTATTGCCATTAACCGCCCGGTTAAAATCTATAATAAATCCAGACTCCGAGCTGCTACTGAGAATGTCATAGAAAAACCCAATAACACCTCTAGCGTAACAGTCGCGCTTAGGACCACTAGACTAATGAGGCATTATTTTTAATACCCACTTAAAATATTTGTTGAAAGTTTACTTTTATTATCAAAACGAAAACAACATTTCTAGTTGGTATTATCAGCTCTATGGAGGTGACGTTACATTCGGAACCCTATCGATAGCCGTCTGCAACTGGCAGGCTTGGCGCCGACTTCTCACAAAATTTGCGCCCTTATTTTATTACCTTCTGTCCAAGATTAAACTTTCCTTCACCGTTTTTTAACAATCCATTCACTCAGATACACTCCCTAATAAAACTTGTAGGGATCGAACGAATGAAAACAAAATTCGTGAAAATAATACTTAGCACTTTTTCTTAGAGACTGATGCTTATGGAACTGAATCCTGACTATTTTTTATATTGAAAAACTGGACATCGTTGATGGAAAGTAATTATCACGACCAATAAACATTATTTAACCAACTTATAAAAAAGAAAGAGGTCCTCAATAATTAGTGTCTAAAGACTTTCTGTATGTATTTTTGCTTAACTCTTAAAACAAGCTTTCAAATTTATTCTTATGCATAGAGGCAAATTTGAAAAGCCTTTTTGGAAAATAAATAGTACCTACTTTTGTGCCTGATAATAGTCATGTCTGCAACGAATAATGTAACGAGTGTACACTCAGTAGTGTAATGTAATATCAGAGGTAATAAATAGTATCGCTACTATTGCCCGAATACAATACGGAGTGACAGGGATAAGTGCATGATTGTATTGGTAGGACAGCGTAGCAATGGACTGATTATAAGATTGATTATACAGAATAGTGCACATTTTATGAAGTGTAGACATATCCTAAGCCCTTGGTCTCATTATTTCAATTTCAAGTGTAAAGTATTTTTGAAGAGATGTCGTAGTCAAAGCAAGTAAAAATAAAACAGATTTGATAGAATACAATTTTAACATGCCTCACTGTTTTTTACTGCGATTTATTTATTTATTTAAAAACTTAATTAAAAATTAACATTTAACATCGCTGTCGTCCGGCATCGTACCCAGAAGACTGGCAGCATTGCCACGTTGAATGGCAATGCTTATACGCTCCTCTAGGAATAAGCCAGCCCATCCTCACTGTTTAGATAAAATAAGATTTAACTATAGGATAAACGAGTAAGGAATACAAAATGATGAGCCTGCGATTTTCAAAAAATGTTGAACACACGACTTGAAGAAACACATTATTTTAATTTATGTTAAAATTTGCAGGCATTACATTACAAATAATAATTTACTAGCTAGCTGACCCGTGCCCACTTCGTTGGGCAATATAGCCTATGACACTCACAAATAACGTGGCTCTCTATTGGTAAAAGAATTTTCAAAATCGGTTCAGTAGATCCAGGATTACCCCTACTCATACAACCTCACAAACTTTACCTCTTTATAATATCACTATAGATGTAGATTTAATCGCATTCCCACTATTGTAGACATTGAACTGGCAACCTGTCACAACAAAGTGAAATTTAATTCATTTTATTCCACCATATCTTTGCCAAACTTTATTTCATGTGTTATATTTTGGCAGTCTCCTGTGAGCATGAATAAATAAAGGGTTCTGTAGTGTTAACCTTACTTTTAACGTAATTACCTTGAATCTTTACGTTGCTCGATGAAGCCGCAATATCATCAACGATTATGGGAATTTTAATTAGTTAATATCTGCCTATAAATAATATTCTTTCTACTTCTTCTTTCTTCTCTTTCAGGCTTTGTTCAAATGCTGAGCGTAGGACTCCTCTTACGATTCTTCTCGATGTTTTGCCTTATCCAGTTTTATCCGACCTTTTTTTAGCCGGCTGACTACCGACGTTTCTTCGCATTTTATTCTTTCTATTAAACGAAGGAGAAATCTTTTGGCAATCTCAATAGCCCCGTTTTGTAAAACGATTTTTATATTGTTATCTGTTTTAACTCTATTACATTATTTTTACCAATGCTTTTTTAAAGTCTGTCTTTGAGAGCTAAGTAACAGCCATCTCTTTATACGGTGGCAGCATCATATAATATCAACAGCTACTTTTTATTACGTTTTCATATCAAATAAACTTATTAAAATTCCGCTGGAAAGACAGATTTGAACAGGAGTTGACTAATAAATTAAGACATAATATTCATAAACTTATTTGTTTCAAAAAGTCTTGGAGATTAATATTCCATTTGCTTGTTCAAGTTTTAGAAATCAGTACGGGAATTAAAGATGAGCCTCGCAACTGTAGGCTGATTTAAAGAATTCCTCCCTCAGTCCCCTTCCTTTTCATTTTCTCCTTCCCTCCCTTTTCCATAAATGGACTTGACAACGCATCTGCAACTCCTTTGGTTTTGGAGAGGTCCATGGGCAGCGATGACTACTTACCACTAGGTAACTCGTCTGCTAGGTTGCCGAGTTATCCCATAAAAAAGAAATTTTCCTCAAATGTTATTATATTAACACTGAATAAATAAAGGGAACTAACATAAAGAAAAAAGTGCCTGAAGAGAGGCTTGCAACAAATCTCCATTTTACCGGATTAAAGCACCTCTCTGTTTTATAATAATAGAGGCGGTGTGAAGCACCCTGAATGTTTCACTAGAGTCAACTTCCAAGTATAAGATTGTTATGTTCTATCCTTTTCTCGCATAAGCATCACAGCTAAGTGTAACAAAAACAGTGAACAAATTTGGAATATTTGCTACGTGTTGACTTCTACATAGTTCCACACAGTGTACGTTAATTCAGTTTAAGTACGTAAATACTGGCTTACAGGATCTTTGAAATTGCATTACTGTTTGTTCATACATATTTATACGATGTTACGTAATGAAATTAGTTACGTACAGTTTGTGTATCTTTTCTCATTTACATTTTATGATTGGTATCGTTTTTATAATCAATGAAATTGTTGACATCGTAACTTCATTTCACCGACATCACTGAGTATCTGCCATCAAATGTGGTACCTGTATTACTTTTATGTAACCTTACTTTGTTTCTATCGGGAATGATACGTTGAAAATGATCAAGCAATATGCACAAAGTTATATCTCTAGTGGACGTTATTGGTCAATTAATTGAGCTAATTACAACCGGGCCCGTTCCTAGACCAAACATTTTGATACTTCTCAAAAACATTATAGATATTGTGAAGATATAGTCGATAGTTGGATAAGCATTTCAACATCATCGGCCCGTATTCGTCCACTGTTGGACGTAGGCCTCTTCATGTGAACACCACAGAGCCGGATCTTCAGCTCTTTTCATCCAGTTGCTGCCAGCCGCCTAGTAGCGTTTACCAAGTACAAATTTTCCGATTTCCAATTAACTAATTTGCGTGTGCTAACTGCGACTAATCAAACTATTATTCAATGAAAAAGCCTCTAGTGCACATTATCTCTATAGTTATTATTTAGACACAATAATATCTACGAATTAAATCACGTCTGTCTCGTTACGTCAGCTGGTATCGACGTCATTATTTGTAAAGTACGAATCTAAAATTATTTTCTGTAATAACTTACCTATTTTATCCCAAAAGAACTTGTACCAATTACGTTTTGCCCGGGGTTCCGTAACCAAAACAATCTCTGTTATGATGTTAAATATTATTTCTTAGTATCTAGAGACTTGACTTTACAACACAGTAAATTTTAAAACTGAAAAAACAACCTCTCTATAAATTGGTACTTACATTTCTAACAACAAAGGCAGGGGCACAGCAGTTTGTTGTGTAAATTTTTAATTTAACTTAGGGGGATAGCAAGTTTTCCATCGCGGTACTTAATTTTTTATATAATCTTTCGGTAGAAAAGTGAATTAATTTCAAGTTTCGGATTGCTCTCCAAAAATTTTCTGCAATGAATAAATTATTGTAAAGCATCGTCTACACAATTTACGTAGTTTTGGAATCACAACCAAATTAAAAAAAATATCTTCATCTAAATACACCTTTAAGTGCCTGACTAGTTACGAACTGTAACCCTATGTGCACGAGGCCTAATACCCACACATAAGAAACTTTATTCGAATAGATTTTATTGATATCATGTCAACATATGGCAAGACGCTCGATATTAAACTTTGATATTGCCGAAAATGCAACAATGTGATGGCAAATATTAAAGACATTGGTCTTATTCGAGATTATTTGGATCATTTTCTTTATTATTTTTTTAGATTTAGGGCTTTCATGACACAAAGCTACAGATTAGAATAAGCATTAATGCTGTCTGGCTGATGACTAGAAACAGTTCAAACCATCTTTTCAATGCGTTATAAAGGACGATTTCACCTGTATACATTACTCTAATCTCAAATCCCTTTGCAAACACAAATTCGGTAGCAATTACAAATGTTAATTAGCAGGATTATATTAATAAGTCATAGCACCTTTCGAAGTTTCTATTGAATTCGTTCGTATGGTACTGTAGTCTGTTAAGAGGCTTGATGAAGAACCTAGTATCTTGATTCTTGAACGGACTCTACGTGTCAGAGTCATGGCAGTTATCTGCAATAACGTTTATTAACCAAGCCTCGGTAGGCACGTCTCATGCTAAAAGAAATTAATGCCATTTTTGCAAAACGCTAATAAGCAATTATATTATTCGTATAGGTCAAAAATCATTACGAATAAATACGATAGTCTAAAAGCCAGCGTTCAGAAGTCGAGTTTGTATATATATCAGAATACATACTAAGAATTTCCAAGTAATTAAACAAAACTAATTTTATATAGCTATAAAGGCGCAGGTAAGCGGTACCATCCAGTATCTGAGCAAGTTTAACAACAAACTGATGAACTTTAAGTTACAAACTTCTTCCATAACTCCTTTTGAAGCTGCATCCTCTTTGTATTTATCTTGAAAATTAAAAGAAGTATACACGCCTATAAACGCTACCCAAAGCAAAAAAGATTTTTTTTTTAATAAATGGATTCTAGTGATTTAAAAAAGAGAGTGTTTATTCAAATTAATGAAAATAAAATTTTAAATCTCAACTGCGATTGAAAATGGCATTGCCCAGACGAAACGCATATAAAATAACAAGGTATTTTGAAGCTGTAAGAGACAGATGATGATTAAACTGACATAAACTTGTTTCTATATAATATTGAAGATTATAAAACAATAAGTGCGTTAGTATACATAAATGTCACTAAACCCGAGAACAGATATTTGAAATTCTTGTCTGTTTGCCTATTTGTTTGGGGTTGGCGCAAATATTACCGAAGTTCAAGTGAACAAATGTTAATTTCGTTTTCACTATTAAAAAATATATACTTTCTGCAACTTAAAAACTGCAGTACATCTTATTTAAATTAGTTCAGATCCTGAGATAGTGTATCCAGATGATGTTGTTAGATCCATAGAAAAACGAGATCATATCTGTTGGTTTCAGATTAAATGATGTCTATTCGATTAAAGGAGCGAAGCGGCGGTAAAAGCTAGTACCTATTATTAAAATAACGGATTATTTCTAAACGAATATTCTCAACAAATATAAAAAGCTTTTATCCAGTTTTTATAATAAAATTCTAAAAACCTAGATTTATTTGAGGTCCTGCAAAAACACAATAACTAAAACACTTGTAATCTAATTTTTCAACAGACTGTTTATATTCTACCTACGTTGTATTGTATTTTAGTAATTGAAAATGGGTGAAAAAGCTTCAATAAAAAGATTACTATGGCCTGATCAGGTAGGCCCATCAGCTACTGAATTCACTTAATTGAAAATGTTTATTGGATTTACCTACGTTATTTTATTTATTTTTTGATGTGAGAATGTACCGGTAGGTATTCAATTTATTTCTTTCTGTTCGTTTTGATTAAACTTCTTTTACGTATTGAATAAATGTGAATATGTTCACTTTTGAATAAAAAAGCAATCTTCACAACTGCCAGGTTTCTGCAATATACTGCTGATTATAATTATGATAAAGTATCAGTAATATATATAGCAATATGGCTTCATGTTTCATATGTTGAAATGTTAGTGAAATATTACCGACACTTGCTACATAGCACTCAAACCACAGCACACAGTAATATCTATAGAAAAACGTAACATAAAATACAAATATTTTTTTGCGGCTGCCAAAACTATTAGTAAACCAGTATGGTTTAGTAACTTTGAACTAATATTGGCATCGACCAAAACTGGGGCTGAGTTCCAAAATTGGACAAGAACAATATGGGTCCAATCTCCATAATTTACTTTTAACTTATATCATAACAAACGCAAACGGCTGCAAACACTGATATTAGTTTTCTATATAAGCAATTTTCGTAAGTGTCCCTTGTTATTTGAACGTAATGCCGCCCTATATTGCCCTATAGCCCCGCTCAAATAACGCGTTACACCATTATTGAAATATAATAAAATGGCGACGAAGTGTTATTACTAAAATGTGGTTTTGTTATTCTGAAGTTACTGTTATGTTGTAGAGAATTTCTGCAATTAACCGTGCAACATACCATCACGCCTGTGTTCCCCTAACGGCTAAGGCAGAGGTGTACAAATGTACACCCACATTTTGGCGGTATGTTTAGGTCCTATGTAATTGGGAACGAGCCTATTGCCATTGACCGGACACAAATCCAAACTCCGAGCTGCTACTGAGAATTATGAAAAAAAAACTTTGCTCGACCTGGGAATCAAGACCAATTACTCTAGCATAGCAGTCGCGCTTAAAACCATTAGACTAATGAGATAATTCTTTTCATTTCTGCAATGACTTTTTAATTAACGTTAAATATGAAAATAAACCGAAATTTAATTTTATTTCGAATGAAACAAGAAGCCCTCAGGGGAGTAAAAACTACAATTAATATAAGTATAAATAAATAAAAGAAAATAATGCAGAAATTTAAGTGCCCCATAGGAAAAATAACTGTGCGTAAACCAACCAACGGTCGGCTACTTAAATATAATTCTTCACCTTAAACATAAAAAGGACATAAATATTTTCTTATTTATTTTTTTGCATCGAGACAAGACAAAAGAAAACATAATAATCATAGATTGTAGAAAAGAGTCGCTTTCTTTCGTACATTGTGCGAGTTGGACGAAATTTTATGAACTAATTTCCCAGAGACAACATTCCTTATATGCGGGGAGACGCCTCCGGCTGTGTAGGCATTTTTTGGACAAAAACCAAGCTCTGTGTTTAATGAAAACTCTGTACCACAATACGCCTCAGGGGGGCGTTTTCACTGATTGTAGATTTTTTTCCATACATCGTATGAATATTTTTATGGCACGAAACGGCGCTTCATACGAGCCCAGTGACGTTAACTTTGACTGGCCCGTGATGAAAAGGTTTAGAGGCAGTTTATTTTTCATATTTAAAGCGTACGCAAAAAGCTTTTCAGGGATATTACTGGCGTATTAACTGTATAACAAATATGTACGTAGTCCGCGTAGTATTGTTTTAGTATTTTTAATTAAACTCGAATATTAATTAAAGGTTGGTACGCGATTTAAGGCACGTACGCACGGCTACACGTCGAGCTCCACAAAACCAGTTTACGCTGACCTCTTATTGTATGGAAAGCCTATACAACGCGAGATCAGCTTAAACTGTATACATAGATATTACTAGTCGTTGCCTGTGGTTTCACTCACGTCCCAAAAGGATTTACTTACTCTGCTTATAGGTGGGTAAACATGCACTAGAATTTAAGTTAGACATCCAGCAATTCAACTATGAACATTTCATCCAATTTTGTGTAGTATTTTTTACATGATGTGTGTAAACACACATTTAGACAGACAAAGACACAAAAAATCTAATAATTTTTTTCTTCAATACCTATATATAATGTATAGATATCAGCCTGTTACAATTTTATTATATGTAGGTATAGATAAAATTATATCCAATGTAATTTATTCGTTTGCCATCAATAATTAAAAATAAGTAATAAGAATAAATTACTACCAATTAGTACCACCATACATTATATGATATAGTTTAGTAAGCTTAAGTATCATTATATGAAGAATGTTGTTAGTATTGTAAGACTCTTTGCCCTTATATAGCAGTGTACTTATATTTCTTTCAATATCATTCGAATGCGAATCGAATCTATTTATTATTAATAAAAAGATTACCCAATTTCTGTTGAACGACTTGTTGGGTTGTTGGAGAGGTGGATGTTCAATGAAGGTCGTCACATTATATATAATACTTTACTGGTACCAGATTTCATACATATACTTATTGACTACATTACTACTAACGACCTAACTGATTGGGTGCGGGGAGACGACTGCCGCGCTGCGCTAAGTCGCTAAGCTAGTACAGTGCAATTGTAATGCGTCAGCAGTGTCCCTACAATATTCCCCCCCTTTTACAAAAAAATGGTACATTTTTTAAAATTCAATCCAAATTTTCTAATCAATTACATATAGTTATAATCTGACTCGTTAAAAGGAATTCATAACAAGGTGTTACTTATAAACAAGATATCATGTTACCTGAGCGCAATACTCATAATGCAAACGTAACAAAAATACAATACAATGGGTTACTGTGTGGACTAAATAGTTAGGTACAATATAATGAGACTACGATTAACAAATTAACAACAGGGCACTGTATTATTTCTAAGACTGACACTTTTATAATTAAATCACTACACATTTACGTTTCACTATGCTCTCCGTATGACGCTGATTAAAAGCTGCTCGTACGATGATGCAAATATATCTGTCAGGTGCCGTCCGCCAATATCCTCATGGGTATGTTTTCCCTGGCCGTGTCCATGGAATGACAGGTTGCGCCATCCACCACCTGGAGCGGAGTTCTGTCGACGCCTCCAAGCGTGATACGTTGCATACGACGCGCACACTGTCCTGTAGTGTCGCCGCCGTGTCCCGTGTCCTCCAGAGGCCAGAATCGTCGTTATGTGCCGCGAATGACCGCGTTACACCTCCACGACGTGTGCTAACTCCTGCAGAGCGTCCTCCCGAGACTATGATGTACCCGTGCCTGTTTACCTTTAGTGCTTGATGGTGCAGTTAGATCTTGAGCTCTCTTGACCCCAACGTGAAAAGAGCGAGTCGCCTCCCATATTGCGTGCTCCGGTTACCTCGTTGTGCGTCCTCTGTTGCCACGCTGCCCATGCGCGCTTTTGCCACGCTGTCCATGCGCACGTGTTGCGACGCCACGTTGTCCGCGTGCTCGTACTCCGATGTCCGGTATCATCGCCGAAAGTTGAGTGTTCAAATGTCGCGGGTCACCAATGTAGGGTTCGAAGTGAGGTGGTTGTGGAATGAAGGTCGTGACATTATACATATATAATACTTTACTGGTACCAGATTTAATACATAATACTTATTGACTACATTACTAGTAACGACCTAACTGATTGGGTGCGGGGAGACGACTGCCGCGCTGCGCTAAGTCGCTAAGCTAGTACAGTGCAATTGTAATGCGTCAGCAGTGTCCCTACAGACTTTAACGCAAATCTCTTCCCTAACTATTAACATAAAACGAGACAACGACTTAATACGACAAAGAAGATTGATTAAACAAAAGCACGTGCCTCTCAATGCTGTCAGTGCTGAAGAGATTTACAAACATTATATTGCAGTATCGCAAAGGAGGTTTAATAGCAACGCAAGGTGAGCGTAGGAATTTGCAATAAGCTCCACCTTTGTCTCGCCAAGCAGCCCCTTTATTTCCCAAGTTCCCTGAATTTCATCCACTATGTACATAGTGTAGCAACACCGAATTGTTCAAACACATTTTTCTTCAAGTCGTGACATTTTCTCGTTTTGTCGCCAAAAGTTCTAGATACCTAGCGATAAACCCGACATACTGAACTTCGTAAATATACCTTTAGTTTATGTACTTGGAGGATTTATTGTCATTAGTTCATTTGTGAGGGGAATGCCCCCGAATTTATTAACTTCAGAATGTCAAAATTTTCTTATTAACAGAATTGAATTTAGTTACAGCGCAGCGTAGCGAGTAACTAACAAAACTCGATTCAACTTTTGTTGTAAGTTTTCATTTGTTACTTACTAGATACTATTTTAATAAATTCGAGTGGAGATTTTGATTAGTTTTGAATTAAATTGCTTTATCATTGTTCAGCAACTAGTCATCGCTTAGAGTAGAGCTGATTCATTGCTCCCCCGACGCTTTCACGGTTCGTTAGAAATGTAAAAACTTCACTCCTTCTGGATCAATATTAGGAGGGAGATTAAACTTTGACGCAATCCACGGGTCCTATTCAAATTAGCCACACCGAATTCGGGGAACAAACGTTCCGAATCTACAAGTTTGTGGTCAAAGTTACAATTCGCGTCCGCCTAGAATACTGATCACATTTTGCGAAGTTGTTTCTACAATGCAAACCAACAACTTTTTATTTACCTGGAAGTGCTAACAAGCGTCAAGTAGGTCAGCTTGCGGGCGACATTTCTAACGATCATATCGCTCACAATGCAAAGAGTTAGGACCGTAAAAAAATGTAATTATAACACTCCTAGCACTAAGGGTGACGATGATATTTTATGGCTACTGCGGAAAATATTTTCACGCCAATGTTTTCTGTTTCTTACAGCTGCAGCCAAAATATTTGTCGCCAGGACGTTTTACGTGACAATAGCCAATATTTTCCAAAAGTGTTAGTCCGTTGTTAGACGTAAGGATTCTAATTGCCTGTTTAATAACCACAATAATGCCCCAGCTTTGTATAGCGGTTGTTAAACTCCTACGTAGAGCTATGATTGCTCGTACATACATCCAATATCGTTTTCCGATAAGAAGGGAAACTTTGGTCAATATTACTCGGGTAAATCTTTTCAGGGTTTAGAAAAATAATTGGATTGCTACATTGAAGGAAAGCAATTACATTCGGCAAGAGAAGCAATTTCGATTTACTCAACAACGACGATTTAGGTAAACTTCCCGTATTAAATTGTGCTACCCCATTTTATATATTTGCTTCATAAATCCCGTTTAAGGGTTCGATTACGCTTTTCCCTATACTTATTTAAATGAGATAGGAATGGGTACATTACTGGGTCCTTTACCACAGGTTGAAATAAAGACAACTTTAAATGGGTACTTAAATACAGGTGACTTGAAATAGATATTACTGATTCAAAATTCTAGTCCGGATTACCTTACGGAATTACAAATTGTTATTTGTCTCACTTACGTACTATACTTCAAAAACAAAATCTCATTTTAAAAAGTAATCAAAATATTATTTACTCCATTACACTGTAAATTACTTTTCTCCGTTTTCATTTCAAAATGATCAAGTTGGAATCAAATGTCAATTTTTTTTCTAATATTGTCAGATAAAGTTACCCGCAGCTAATCAAGCCTGGACAAGGAAATCAATGTCAAGTTACTTGAAATACACTTAGCGTTAAGTTTAGATACATGTTTACTGGTAGCTTTGCATGGAGAAGCACTTTTTGAACTTCTTGATAAGTTTACTGACCTTACATTCCTCTACAATTTTGAGTGTCAACATCTTGGGTTATCTTGGGATATCATCACTGTTAAACAATGCAGTACCTACTAACGTTGTCTGTTCAGACTAATCATTAATTCCAGACGTTTCAATATAACGCGATAAAATCTGTAAAAAGTTCTATTTAAAGTCTAATATTTGCGTAAGTTTTAGAAACCAGTATGAACTGTAAATTTCCAAATTGACAGTTTTGCATGTATTACTTAACAACGAGCATTTCTTATACTTATATTTTCAAGTTTCATTTCGTAAGTCAAACTTCTCAGTATTAAGTTTTAACTCGTTACTTGACTTTTCCACATGATAGTGCAACGATTTTAAAACAATTAAGAGGTTTAGTTTAGCTTTCCCTAAGAACTTTCACGTTGCAGATCAAGATGCAATTTTACCTTAATCTGAATAGGTTTAATCGTTTTAAATATCTTCATTAAAAACAGTATGATTATTTATTTACCAAAATATACCTACTTCAATGTTTTGTCTTTCTAAATCCTGGGTATGTTTAGAAACACAATTTGATTAATAAATCGAATCCGCATAACTAGGTAACCGGCTACTTTGGTAATTCTGCTTTTCATTTATCATTATATAATTTTAACCCTCAGAAAAGGGCTGACAGGTATCATTTTTAACAGTAACAAGTAATAAAGTCTAGACTACTAAACTTTTTACGACGACATTTGTCAAATGAGTGTCCTCCCCAAATTTTTAACGAGATTCTCGGAACAATGCGGACACAAAGAGGCTTATACTTTCGCCTGCCAGTATTCTAAAAATGCCGTAGTATGTAGGATCTGTATATTTAAGTAGTTTTACTTTAAGCTAAATATTTGAATATTTCACTTGTAAGTTTCACAAATAAGTCAAGGAATTATGTGTGATTGCTGATAACGAACAATCTTTTTTACTATTTTATTTGTGTCCTGAACCTTACATAAATAATGATGTATCGATGTCCCTCAATAGGGATTATCAATTATTTATATATCAAACTTGGCGTTTTTAACAACAATGTCTAACCGTAATAAATATTTGTTAATAGTTGATGTGAATGCCATACTTCGCGAGCATTACAGAGTGGCCCTGGAAATTGTATCTGAAGGTTTTCGAAACTTAGGCATTAGCGAGCAAGTTTTTCCTGTAACGCACATGGTCGGGTAGCCTCTAATGGCGAACAGTCTTACGAACTTTTAGCCGAGACGATGGTATAAAAAGTTTGCTTTGACTGGAAATTGCTAAAGACTTGTCCCATCCCTGCTCTTAACTTTTTTTGGGCCGCAATATCCAAGAACTTGGAGATAAACTAAACTTGAGTACCTCAAAAAATAAAAATAAAGCAATAATCATTTTTATACCCGCCCTCCTCGCTAAAGTAAAACCTTTATATCTCGTGGGAAGAGTTATTATCGTAACCAGTAAAAAATGTACATATTTTTTTAAACAACCAGTGAATTTTTGATACGAACATTGCAAATGTAGTTTGAAGTTGGAAAACAATATAATAGTTCCATTTCCTCGTTGATTTTAAATATTCTGTTTCCGTTTCTAAGATACAACGAACGTATCCTCGAATGTCGAGTGAGGGGTGGCGCAGGGTAGATACGAGACAAGGTTCAGCCAATATTAACTTGCCGACGCTAGTTTTAGGACGATTGTGGAATAAGAATGCCGTAGTGTTGGGTTTCCCCGACTTACAATTCAGTGGCGGTGTGTAGTGGAGTGCATTAATTTTGTAACTTGGGGAAGCGTTGTTCAGCTCAACGTTTCTGTTTACGAAAGTGTAATAAAGACGTTTTGTGGTTCAAGATATTTTATTGATCTGTCAGAAGCAAAACAGCTTAGAATTTATCTTGCGTAGATGGATCTCTATATTTGGTGCAATAATCACCAATATTGGTTTTGCAAAGCATAGAACATAAATATACGTCCTTTTATCAATACCACTACAAACAACGCACCATAATTTCAATAGAAATGACAGGGTTGAATTACAAAAAAAATACTCACTTCGAAAAAAGGTTTAGGTAGGGATGGTAACTATGGTTTTTAGTCGGTAAGAGTCCGACATACCCTGCCCCCTCCCCTGGCCACTGACGCTTCATGGCGATTTTCCGTACTAAAAAAAGTCCTTTGAGTGCTCAGTAAATCTTGAGACAGAATAACAAAGTCTAAAATTACCTTTAACTTTCGTCGAAGAAGATATGAGGATATCCACGAGAGACCCAAAAAACAAAAATTCCTTCATTTCTGGAAAGTTATATCTTCACTTATAATTCAGCTCAAAAGATGGAATATTCGTTCGCTATTCCATAAGACAACGTGAAATAAAAGCAAAGACAAAGATATACTATAAAATATTGTACCCAACACTAAAATGCTCTTCATACAAGGTCGCTAGCACGCACGGTCTGGGGATCAGATGGCACGTCTACGAACAACGTCTGAAATACCAACAAGCTGTTAGTTAACACAATGTATTTATATGCTTGTCGTGCGCTTATTGTTTTTATATTTGTTCGCTTGTGTAGTCAGCGCAATTTTCTTTTCGGTGAAATATTTTTCTCGCGGAAAAATAGCATGAACAGAGTTCTAGTGCCCTCATCTATACGTGTTTGATATTATTGTTATCATCACTACAGTCAGTTTTATTCGAATATCCATTTGTTGTTCTTGGTTACAAATTTTACTTTGGTTTTTTAATAGTCCTTTTTAAACTGATTTATCTAACTGCCTCATTAGTTTGTAAAGGTTTTGGGTTTGATTCTAAGGTGGAGCAAAGTGTTATTGGGTTTGTGAATGGCAATAAGCTAGCCCCCTGAACTAACTGTAGGTGTATACCTTTGGGTAATACAGGCTCAATGGTATGACATGGTATGACGCATCGCAAATTTAGCTTGCTAAATGCTTATTTTATGAATGGGTTCCCGCCGGTAGTACAATGGGTGGGTTTTGAACCAGCAACCACATGATCGCAAGACCACCGCCCTTGCCATTAGGCTACCGCCCTACCGCCACTTCAATCTTGACCAATTTTCCTAAATATTTCGCATAAAACCATTTCATTAATATAATTCAGTCGCCTAGGGTTAATTCTACTAACTCAATTATTGCATTGTGTACACACGAAGATTGAGTTGTGACAGTTAACGAGACAACTAGCTAATGGAGTCGCTGGCTGACTTGCGTTCTGATTAGAAATACTACAAAATGAATGGGAAGATACTACATACTATTATAATAAAATTGTAACTATTAGATGTCTGCGCAGGGATGATGTAGAAGAAAATATTAAGAAGACCTTATAAAGAAGAAGTTTTGTCATTCTGTCCATTTTTGTATGTTTGTACGCGGGCGCAAAAACTACTGCACGAAATTGGTTGTGGTATTCACAGTTGTAGTGCTAAAGCAATCTGGTACATTTTCTTTAATACGTTAGTAATTTTCTAATACACTTTCCATTCTCCAAGTTATTAAATATAGATGAGACAATATTCAAATTCAAATTCAAATCTTTATTGCTTCCATATGTACATAGGTTGTTACAAAATACACATCAGTATCAATATGAAACCCTGTAAGGGCGCTGCAATTTGTTACTAAAGAAAATTCTTAAAAATTAAATTCTTAAAATCTATTTATCTTAATCTAATCTAATACTTAGTATAAAATTATTATTTAAATTGGACAAAGTCATTATTTTATTTGTATTTCGTTTTGTTCTCGAAAAACTCTTGTAGGTTGTAGTAGCATTTTTCCTTTAAGTATTTATTTAATAATTTATTTTATATATTTTATAATATAAGTTCATAAGACTAGTACTATATTACGAGTATACTATACAAACCAATGACGTTTGATTAAAACTACTGGTTTTCGGCAATGGTCCTGCACATTATCCTAAGTACGTGGTAAGTGGAAAAGTATCTAGCTGGGTTCTCTGGTTGACCCCGTAGATCTTTAGAGCTGGAATAGCAAACGGTCTAATAAATTATGCTGTTATTTACGTTAATGTGTTTCGTTTGAAACGCTCTTGTGAGATGTGAACACAAAATAAATGTGTTTCTTTCTTTCTTTCTCTTTTAAACTTCTAAAAGCATGGACGCAGGACCAAACATAAAAAATACGACCATTATCCAAAAAAGTTTTAATTTTCACAACGTAACCATTTTGTAATAGCTTAGAAGCGAAAAATAAAGTAAAACCGTTTGCGTTCATGAGGGTATTAAGTAATTTGAAGGGTTGAACTCAACCCCCGAGAGTTTCATCCATCACCGGTGCTGCTCAATTGACATTGACGTCAGCGCTTAACCCCTAGTTGCTTAAACTTGTCTTACATGGCTGCAAGAGTTTGTCTTGTAATATAATTAAATAGAATATCAGAGTTATTAAATGGAACGCTTACGCCTCAACTTTTTGGAGGTGGGCGTTAATGACTGCGACACAGTTATAAACTAATGCAGTTGTTACCGTACACTGTTTCTTTGTAAATTGAGTTTTAGTTCCAATAAATATTTTTTTGATTTGATTTGAATTATATATAAAAAAAAACTTACTAGCAATGTGGGTCACACATTACTGATAATCTTGTTAACCACTGAAACTGGTTAAGCACTGAAAGCATTTCTGCTTTGATCTATAACCAGTCTACTGTCATAGACTGGTCAATATTGTTACTTTCTCGTGCCTTCGATATATTAAAACGTGCCTCTTGTCCCATTTTACTTAACTGCCCCAATAATTAAGGTTCGATTTCTTGGTCGTGCTAGGTATTATGGTGTTTTTCCATGAAATTCTCAGTATCGGCTCGGAGTTTGGAGCTCTCTATGAAGTGGGACCTAAACATACAACATTAATTATTATCTCTGCCAAACCCTACAGGCAATAAAGGCTTGATGGTATGTTATGTTATTATTTACTAATAAAATATTTTTTTTTCTTTTAAACTTCTAAAACTTAAACCAAGCTACACCCTAACTGAAACTTAAATATGATTTAAAGCTAGCTAAAGCTTTACTAATCTCATAAAAATAAAGTTGGTAGCTAACAGTTGGATACATTTGAACAAGCTCATAAATAACACAGCTATTAAAAAACATTCACTGAAGTCGTAAAAATAAAGCCAGTTACGTTCTTTTACATACGCCATGTAAGCCCTGTCTAAAGTAAGATTTATGAGAACATTCTGCTTGTACGTATTTTTGCGTCAAGCGTGATGACTCCTGTCAATCAATCCTGAAATTGTCGTTCACAACAACATCATGGTATTCATGAGATTCTGTTCAAATTGCATTAAACCTGCATGTCCTAGACTAAATACCTAGAAAAACAATTATAAATAACAAAACAAATGTCTCGTAGTATTCCGCAATGAAACAAGAACTTATTATTTTTCCTGTTTTACAAAATTAGCCCATACAAATAATCTTTAAATGTAACAGCGTGCTTTTAGAGAATTAATGGTACCCTCTACCTCACCTCACCTTATCAGATCTTTCGGTGTACTTCAGTCTTGAATCTTATTGTGGGGTCACAAAGCCACGATATAAGAATTAAAGAATATAAATAAGCATACATAATAAATGTATTCTTTCAAACAAAAATATATAAATAAGGATTTGCAATAGATTCTCAAGGGGCTAGATCCGCTATTCATTTGCAAAGTAAACCCCAAGTTGCTTTCTCGAAACTCATTAAAAGTAAATCCGGGTGCATTTTCTAAAGACGTTGAATTAAGGCTTCTTGAAAGAAATTTTCTTAAAACTGCAAGCGGTGAGCGTGCCTCATTTGCCACTATTGAGGCGTTTCCTCATAGTTCAATGCACTGCCTTCCGTTTAAATGAAGCTAAAGATTGAATCGTTTCGGGATTCGTCTCTTTGAAAAACTCGGTTTCATCCTCGTCGACTATGCATTTCACATAACTTGAGAATCCTCAATCTAGCTGTGTCAGACAAATTTTCTATTTCGAGATCTAGCTCGTCTCGTTAATTTTATTCAGAGTAACCGGGAAAGGAACTTAAGTGTTCCAAAAACAAAGAAAAAACATATAATACTGAATGAATATTTAAATAATATTTTGTATAAAAATTAAGAAAATAAATATCATTTTATATATCTCAATGTGTCATAGCCACGCGGTGCAAACCCTTTAATGGTGTACTGTGAATTTGGATCTTAATGATCCTTCCCTTCAAATCACTCTCAGTCAATGGATTCGAATTTCAATAATTTAGCTTCATTACTTTAAGAAGCGCGACTGCTACGCTTAAGACCTTGAGTTACTCGCTTTCTTTTATACGGGAACATACCAACAAACTATGGGTATACATTAGTAGGTAGCTACTCCCTACCTAACGCGTGATTATGTAAGGTTACGTTTCCGAATCAATTTTCATTTGGGGACTCCAAATGAAAATTGATTCGGAAATCATCATCACCAGAATAATTATTTTCTCGTTAGTTTTAGTGTTTAGTACGTGTTTGGGTGAATTTCAAATGACAGGCATATGAAACTTAACTTTTACATTACCGTTTAATGTCGCCGTGTGTTGCAACTTAGATGCCCTCAATATAAGACATCAGTAAAATCAACACATTTTCTTTAGTTTTTAATCGGTAGGTATATGACGTAAAAAAGCTTAGGTATGTCTGCGTCATTTGTTGATTATGAAATTGTCTCCTACAAGTTGCCAGTTTATTGTATACGGTGTTGAGTTATTACGTTGTGCCGTCCCGATAAGCGCGTATTGTTTGAACCTTGCAGAGCTCGCTAACGATAGACATGCTGTAAATTTAAATTTCGATTCCAAAAGGAGGATGACATAGGGCGAAGTGAATTTATTGTATTCAAATCTGATAATTTAATTCGTTTCGACTTTTATATTCAACTTTGTTTATGGAAGAAGTTCGATGTTTAAATAGCTGAGTACTATGAAATAGATAACTACCGAAGTTAATTATATTAACTTTGATTTAAGGCAAATCATCATTATCATTAGTGCATATGCTGTCCACTGCTAGGCTCGGGTCTTCCCTCAAAATCCCTCTCATTTTGAGGTTGGCTATATAATTTGATTATAATTCATCCTATATATATTTTTATTTTACGGAATATAACTGGTGAAGGCTACATTCTATTGGATACCTACCGGTTTTCTTTTTTTATATAAGTTAGAGTTAAGTGACTCTTATATGTCAGTATTAGTGTCTACGTGATAGCAATTCAAGGTAAGAAGTATTTGCTCCAGTTCACCTTTTACCTAGAGTAGGACCACTCATAACCGATACGACTGATATTGACCTAGATACATCTTGACATAGTCATGCCATGTCCTTTTCTAGAAAAGTCTTTTCTTTTGGCTTACTCCATAATAATATTTTTGTCAACTGATTCATCGTTCTGTTTTACCACTACGGAGAAATATTTGTGAGCAAGCTAATCCTATTCCAAATATTATTTTCTGTCTGCTCTATTAGTTAAATTGTCTATGCTGTCACCCCAATTCTCCAAATACGAACTGCTTGGCAAATACTGATATTAGTTTTCTGCAAAAGTACTCTTCTTAAGTGTTTCCTTCTATATATCATTTGGACCATAACATTGCAATAACTTTAACCATATTATTTAGATTCTGTTCGTTATTTCTGTTATATGAATTGAAAAAAAAAGGAAGTTTTGGGATTGAGTTTGAAGTCATGTTATTGCTCATGTATAGATTGTTCGTACTTAAAACATATTTCCAAATGTTTTTATTTTAATAGTGCAATGATCACAAAATCTCAGTTGTTATATTCACGAAAGAATAACTATTAGACGAAGATAAAGTCGTACAAAACGTCTTCACTTAAAACTTGATTAAAGCATGTCCATTTTTTGTCAAAGGAAAATAACTTAAACGAAGAAGAAGACGCGAAATTTACCTTTCCAAGTGAAAAGTTGCCCTTAGAATCTAACGTCTTGTGTTCAGCCCTCCGGAAAATGGGCATCTTCAAAATTAATGGATATTTTATTGCGTTACACGTTAAATTATGCGTGAATGCGTAAAATTCCTCAAATATATTCCGAAAAGCTCTTTATATGGACGTGTCCATTTGGCGCCGTAAGATGAATAGGTGGAGCTATCCAATTATACATATGCAATAAGCCAAAGCATTTTCAGGAGTGACATGGATTCCGACGTTATGTCTTACAGACACGATCCGAAAACTTATAAATTATTGTGCATTTCTTTAAAAGCGTCATATCAAGGATAAAATACAATATAGAATTTCTTTTCAGAACGGTTACCGCTCCTCCCCCTGCCTTTGTACCCCACCGATCCCTGCAGTTCGTTGTAATAATGGTTGTCTCTAAAACAAGAATCACCGAACGAATAAATTAGAAACCAGATAACATCGTAAGGAGGTACACAAAGGCAACCCTACTAATTCACCCACATAATTGCACACATATAGAAACGTCTTCATCGACTATCTCAGGTTCTGTTCAACTAATTAAGATTATTATAATAATATGCAGTTTTTAAATTTGACCATATTTACGCTTTCTAACAATGAAAATCTGTTCAATCGTTTTTCCGGCAAAACTGAAAGAATTCTTAAAATTACTTTGCGTACGGAATTCTTAATATACTCCAAACCATATTTTTTTAATATCTTCAATGTACAGAATCAGGTATTAAAAAAATTTATGAATGCATTTTTATCGATTTCATGTTGAACGTCATGTAACATTGACGGGAATTTTATTGATTTACAAGCTTAGTAAGTACTCATTTTCATTTTAAAATCTAACAATACATAATAGTATTTAACACATAGGTAACATCAAATATTTTAACCAAAGAATTACAACTTTGATTTGTTAGAACTTAAATAGCCTCATTTCGCTTCTGCGCAAGGCAATGAAAAGAAAAGTTCGGATTTCGCGACATATAGATTATCCATAATGCCCTCTTTTGTCCACAATGTATGTGAACTTTTCATATAAAATTTTATGGAAGTAGCTCTCAAGTGCGGTCCGAATTCAATTTGATGTTCCACATAACGAGTGATTTTTATGGAAACACTTTTTAAAATAACCGCTGATACTTTATTTTTAATACACTGTTACCTTCGTTGAAAGAAGCTCAACGAGGTCGAGTAGATACCGCATTATGCAAGGTGCTGTATTAGATAAACGAAACTTTCCTTTCAAAGAGTATTTATTATAGAATGTTTACCTACTGTTGAACGTAAACTAAGTGCCTCATTAATCTAGGCATGACAGCTACACTAGAGGTCCTTGATTCCATTCACAGGTCGTAAGAACCCAGGGAGGGCAGATTTTTTCCAGTTAATGGCAATAGGGTCACTGCTTGTTACGCGGGACCGAAACATACCAGCGAACTATGGGTGTAGGTACATTCATACACCTCTGCCTAATAGTTCAGGGAATACTGGCGTGAAGGTATGTTGATGTTTAGTTACTGCCCATACTGTTCTTTTTTATAATAATTATATAACTTCAAGATTATCAAAGAAGTCCAATTTCATAACACTATTTTTCAGCCATCTGTTCGTACTAAAACGAAGTCATAAATTCAAATCGCGTTCACCATTTTCTTCTTCACCCGAACACGTATTCCAAATTTAGTACAAAATGAGCGTTAATCCACTATTCGCCTCAATGTCAGCGCATTTTCCAGCTAAATCGTTCAAACAAAATTAAATCTCCTCCACTTCATGTTTACTCAAGCAAAATTCAAATGCCATTATTCGCAACACCATTACGATTCCATAGCACTTTTCCAGCTGAACGGGACGAAATCGCCCGCGCGTCTCTGTAATGGTTTCCCTGGTTCAAATTTGTGCAAGTAAGTGCACTTTACATAACAGTGGATAAATGGAACCAACAGAATATTTCATAGTTTGTACAACTTGGCTCATACTCAACCAAGTTTAGGCTGACTGCGAGTGCAAGCCATTGTAACACCACCTGATTGGTAATTTATTGCCTCACTTCCCCTTTGGGAATACAGTTATATATTCCCCCCAGTTATCTATAAAGGGTGGATACGGTATCTTTCGGATATTATTGGCAAATATTTTGACATGACGTTTATCTACAGAACGTATACGTAATTTTCACGCTCTGAGTTAATTAATAGCTTTTTACAACCCGTTCATCAGTGGCTCTAACAGGGCTAGTCTTGTTAGAGGGTATTTTTTATGGAATCAGCTATCAGCCAAAGCTCTTAAACCTACAATAAAAAAATAACTAAAGATCCAAGGGTCTAATCGTTCACTGCATTACTCTTGGTAGAGTTAGGCACTGAATGGTGTTCCTACATAATATTTTCACAGTTGAATCGTGTATTATTCAGTAAGTAAGTATGAACAGCAAGAGCAAGTATTAGAGCTGAGCATACCTATACGATACGGTGACTCCCAAACCATACGTTGGAAATTTAATCAGGCCCTAGGATACCTTCCTATCCCTAGGGACCTCTAATTCCTTTCAAAACGCTCTCTCGCACCGCCAACACATCGGTGATTGTCCGCAGATATATTAGCAATCTGTTTACTCGGCGGGGCGTTACACGAACTCGTTAATATACGTCGTGATGCCGACAAAATATTGCCGCAGAAATATAATAAAGGCGATGGCTGCCTCTCCGTTTGCTTAGCTCCTTTTACGACAATTCTTGTTGACGGTGCCACAAATTGGACGACCGATACTTTTTGATTAACAAGTTTTTAGTATTGTAGGTAGCTTGATTAAGAGCTTTCTTTGTCAACACTTTTAATACCTATACATAAAACCCCTACGCGTTTCCTATATTTTGACATGTTTCACAATTTTATATTCTGTACTTCTTACTCAGTCACTCCAAAACTACTGAACGGATTTGTATGAAATTTGCCACACAGTTTATTTACCTGAATTAACACATGAGGTGGGACTTTTTGCCTACTACGTGGACGAAGTCGCAGGCAGAAGCTAGTTTAACATAAATATTTCCTATTTTTGTAATGAACATTAGTAAGGAGGTTCGAAATACAGGCAAAAACACAGCTAAATTAAATATATTATGTGTAGGGCAATGATGCTTAGAATAGAAAACGCCTAGATAAAAAAAAATTGACGTTCAAACTTCTAGGTTTCTAAATCGTTTAATTAAAAAGTTGTTTTAGTTCACACACGCAGCTTACGTAAATCTTTGGAATTCTTAAGTAAACAAGGTACAAATTTAATAGTATTACTTAGTGTTCATCACACCTAAGAAGTTCAACGTACTTACGCCGTTCCACGTACATGAAGCCAGTGAAAGTCTGTCTTTAAATTCGAAGAATTTTGCTCTAAAACTTTGTCTAGCTTCTCCATTTGACATTCAAGTGGTTTAATTGTTCAACGAGGTCCGAATTTGCTTCAGAATGATCACTTCTACCTCTTTGAAATTGGAACTAAAAAGAACCTACCTACTAAAAGTACTAAAAGTGCAATTAACTTTAAATTATGAAGGTAAAATGTTATACTTAATATTTTTTTGCTCACCATACAACAGAACCTCTTTTGTTATTTATTCGCTACCTACGTCATCCTTTTAGTCCATTATCCGAACGGGGAGAATTCCGCTAGGCGGACAAAGAAAAAAGTCACGTTAATTAGGATGTCAGCTACGCAAATAATAATCCCAGTGTGGCTCATTTCGTATGCAACCCCGGCTTGCGGCCAAAAAATGTATCTTCGCATTTTTTAGACAACGCAATTACAGAAATATTTACTTAATGTGGGCCCGCAGTCCGAGGGAAAACATGTACGACAGGATTTTTAATTCGTCGTTGTCATGCGCAGGTCTGGATTATTATAGTAATAAATATATCGCCTACCGTGATATTTATTTATTTATTTATTTAATTTATATATGTGTTTATATATGTATAATATGTGAAGGCTTTCATCCTCAATGGTTATAAAGGGCACGTTTACATTGTTGAGCAGCCTTTGGTGCAAGCAATGACTTCATAAAATTCATAAAAATGTCGGCTCCGATTACGGACGGTATTATTTAAGAAGCCAGGCACGGGTAAGTCATTTACTGTGCATAATTTCTGTAGACTCGCATCGTTTCTACTTACATATAAGTATTTACATTTACCTAACTTATTACATGAAAAAAAGTCTGTTGAATTGAAATGCTTGTGGCCTGTACCATATTTTAATATAAAATATTGCAATATGGATTGTGTGGGACTTGATTTAAGGATCAAGCCAACTTGAGACTATCTATAAAGCACATCATAATATGCATTGAACCTAAATGAATTATACGAATACTCGTCTATAATAGATAAGTAAGTATTCTGTTTATGTATTATAGGATAGCTCATTCATATTCCCCACTAAACATAAACTGCACGTTCGTTCTGGATCAATAGAAAAGCTCATTTTGTTTTATTCCACCACTCCAAGGGAACGCCCGAACCCTTTCAAGGGTGCTGTGTTTACTTACATTTCGCTATAAAACAGCTGTTCTCAAACTTTTGCTTGTCATTTCTCTTTGTAACTGTTTCCTCCACCATGCAAATTGCTTTTTTTTACTTTCTGGAGCTGAAAGCTTTGTTTTTCTTAATTTTTCAAATGTTTGTTATACTTTGCATAAACATTTTACTTTTCAAATGTAGTTTAAAATTTACCTACTTAGGTACTTTTTTTAATTTTTAAAAAGGTTTGAGAATCACTGCTCTAGATAGTGGGAGTGAAGATGCGAGAACGTAGGCAATTATCGTGGTTGAAACAAACACTTGAAGAGGTTGTTGGAAAATGGATTTTGGCAGAGTATCTATTTAGTGTTTAAAGATCTAAAGATTCGCACCTAATACGAGGGTGGTGACTGTTTAGTCCCGGATATCTAAAGTTTGCCCTTGGTTTTGTTTGAGATTCTTAGTGTACTTTATTATCAGAACTTGTCTAATGTCTACCAAGTATTGTAGTGCTAATTGTGATGTTAATTGGTTTTAAGAGGTAGACTTGTTTTAAGATGGGGGTAGCGGGTAATGAGGACATCATTAACAATGAATACACGGCTCCACATCGAGCTAAACAAGTGCGAACATATCGAGGAACTCGCAAGAGAAGCGCCTACTGGTACGTTTGTAGAATAGGTTGGAATGGATGTTGACATTCTCGTCAATCCAAAAAGATCATCGAATAAATGTACGCTAAATTATTTTATATAAATATTATTTTCTATTCTATTCTATTATCGGGCTGATTTAGATTGTTATTCATAATTTAGCCTCAATTTTATTCGGTGATCTTTTTGGATGGACGATACGTAGCCCCTGTTTTTCTATAGTTATCCTAAGCTTGGCGAACGGGCAGGCGAGCTATCTGATAGTAATAAGCCATCGCTGTTCATGGACATCTGCAAACCCAAAGGAGTTGCAGATGCGTTGCCAAGCCTATGTAAGGAAAAGAGACGGGAAGGAGAAAAGGAGAAACTTCCCATTCATGCTGGCATGAATATATGCCAGCGCGACACTACTACTACACTACACTTTGGTAGTAAGTAGTACCTACTGCCTATATATATAAAAATCAGAGCCAGCAGATGTTCGAAAGTAGGGACAGTCAGCAATGAAAGTTGCTGAACACGATGAAATCTTCAAAACGCTTAAACATATTTATTACCCAAAACTTGCTGACCCGAGATGTGGTAAGTAGTAGAAGAAGAAAAGAAGAAAGAAGAAGAAGAAGAAAGAAAGAGTTTCTACATACTGAATCATCATTTTTTTCCTAAGTGAATCTATTGAAAAGTATTGGTGCTGTGCTGTTTTCAAAAGTTGGCGGTGTTCAGCAACTTTCGTTGCTGACCGTACCTACCAAGACTCAAACTGTTTCGCTTCGAAATTTTCATGTCGCTTCGACAGACTTGGTCCCTGCACTTACACATCGAGTTATACCGGTGTAAATTTATGCTGACCTCTCAGTGTACGGAAAGCCTATACAATGCGGGATCAGCTTATACTGGAAATGTATTACTTGATATGTAGCCGTGTGTTCTGTACGTCGGCATCGTACGGATTTCAATTTAGCTCTCGTAAGTTTTCGGCGTTATGACGCAGTGGGCAAAAACGTGTAAACAGGGCTACGCTCGTAAATTCTTTTGACATGGTAATCTGCTACTTGCTTCGTAAAACAGTAGTGTTTCTCCAACCATGTTTTTTTTGCAATGTATGGTGTCGTAAATAGCCTTCGCGAGTGACGGCTTTGCTTGTTTTCCATACGTAGGTAGGTACGAGTATACCTATCCACGTTTTCAGTTTCAAATGCACACTAGCCTAGGTACCGACTTTACAATAATTGGCAGCAGGTTTTCAGTGAAGCACTTCCTGCCCAGTGGCAGGAATTATTCAGTAATAATCATATTCTGATACCTACCTATAATTACAGAAGTCAGTGTGTGGTCATAAATTAACCTAACCTATACCTAACAATCAAAGACCTCCACCAAGACGTTATAATTCTCTTTGCTACCAATAGATAGGTAAACTTGAAACGATAATCGAGACCTGGGGAGCCAATTAGGATTATAGGAATAGGATTAGATAGGGAAGGATGGATTCACGAACACATGCTGATACAGTCGGACTTATTAAAGATTTATAAAAATACGTGTATCCATAATTTAATTAATTAATTAACGTACCTACTCTATGAAGTTTATCGATTTTTTTTATTCATCATTTTACAGTTTGTTCGAAATAAGTAAGCCGTAATCGGAAGTTAGCCGTGTAGTGTATGTATACAAATATGAATGTGTGTGTATGCTAGTATACTATTATACCATGTGTCTCTTAATAATTAGGCAGTAATAAATGTTTACTCATGAAGAGCAGTGTTTCTCTAAACATCCCGAACGCCCAACCTTATAGCCGTTCCAAACTACCGCGGTGATAAAATCGTTTAATTAAGTGTTTTAATACATAAATATTGAAATTAGTAAACAAAATAATTAGAAATGTGAAACATATACGACTCTAATTACCTTTACACCAACATTTTCTAATAAAAATTTACCACTTCTAAACCACTTGCAGACAACTTCCGATCGGCTTACTTATTTCGAACAAACTGTACTTGGGCTGTTATAAAATTTGAAACAGTGCCACCTATTAGTACTTTATTGAACTTTTGTGAACGAATTCAACCTTGTTTATGTCAAAATAATGTTGGCAAATCCTGTTTTATGGAACTAAATGATTGTGTTATAAATATACAATGTATTCAAAATAATTGAAAGAGTATTTACTTAAGAGAACTAAACTATACACAATATTTTAAAACAAATTGTCACGCCCAGGCGTCTAAGTATTACTCCGCATTGAATTATTGTGTTATTATTTTTGTATTATTTTCTAAATCAATTTTATTTTTTGAAGCTATTTTTAATAACTTTGGTCACACATCAAAAAAAAATAATTATTAAGTCCGTTTCCATTTGCATAAAATACTATACCGAGTTGGTTTGGGATTGGTGCATTCATAAACATCACCATCTATCCCGGTATGAGTTCCTTTACACGCAAGCTACATAAACATTAAACGTGTCTTATACAAAGTTTAGGTTTGTTTTAAATTAGTATTATTATTTATACATAATATTATTTTTAAACTACATATTGACAGTACCGTATTTTGCTTCAATCATAAAAAAGATTATTGAATTGTATTTATTGCAGAATTTAAATTTGGAATGTAGTTCTTATATAAATCGGAACGTTCATCATGATTGTGTTGTAATAGAGAACTTATCAATGACAAAGTAAACCGATTGAATTGCTTGTCATCGCCGCCGCAAACTGAAAATAATACTAAATTTGATGAAAAAGTGCTAAAACGAGGTTTTATCAAGCATTTGGTTTTATAAATATTCACAAATATGAGTTCTATCGGCACAGGTGTACGTATTTGTCTTAGAATTGTAATTAAGTGAATAGGTTATATATTCCATTTTTGTAATAATTTCAAACTTTTGTGGTGTGACTTGTTGTAAATCACCAGTATTTCTTGTGTTGTATTATTTGTAATGTATCACGTAGTCTTCCAAAAGTTGAGATACCCATTAACATCATAAATAGTAATATATTTTTTTATAATAATTACAGTATGATCTCTCCGCCTCACAATTTTCGCCTGATGGTCGTGTATTCCAAGTGGAGTACGCCGCCAAGGCTGTGGAGAACTCCGGCACTGTCATCGGTTTGCGTGGGAAGGATGGAGTTGTATTTGCTGTAGAGAAACTTGTTACATCAAAGCTGTATGAACCTGGTGCAAACAAGAGGATATTCCATGTAGATGAACATGTTGGCATGGTAAGCATTTCTTCGGTTATTTTTACCTTGTTTTGAGCACATAATGTACACATGGCTACAGGTCAACCTATACAAATCCAGTTTAAGCTGATCTCGCATTGTATGGGCTTCTCATACATATGAGGCCAGCATAAACTAGTTTGTTTAGCTTCCTGTGTAGCCATGCTTACATGACATGTCAGTGGTGGCCTATTAGACTTTTCTTGTTTTTTTTTTTGTAGCCATCATTATCACTGTGTCTAAATCAGTCTATAGTAACATACCATCACACCTGTATTCCCCAAAGGTTCGGTAGAGGTGTACTAAAGTAAACCCACACTTTGGTGGTATGTTTAGGCCCCATGTAATAGGGGGCGAGCCTATTGCCATTAACTGGGCACAAATCTAGACTCCAAGCGATTACTGAGAATTTCATGGAAAAACCCAATAACACCGGTCAACTTGGGAATCCAAAAAATCTCCTCTCTCATAGCAGTTGTGCTTAGGGCCACTACACTAATGAGGTAGTCTATTGTAGTTGCTTACATTTTCTCACCTTACATATTATAGAGATGTAATAATTGTACTAGGTAATACTGTTATTAAAAAGTAGCTAACCTCTTTGGTTATTAAAAAGATACTTACCCACGGCAGTTAAGTTATGCCTTAAATTAAGGATAGCCAGTTGAGACAAAATATAATGTAGTTTAAAATTATATTGTATCAGGAATACAAAGATAAAAAATTATATAAACTACTAGATTTCAATGCCCTTCATATATGCTGCTGCTCGAAAATAACCTTAAATTCTAATATAATTCCAGGCAGTAGCAGGTCTCATTTCTGATGCAAGACAGATTGTAGAAACAGCTCGCTCCGAGGCTTCCAACTACAGATCTCAGTATGGTGCCCAAGTACCGCTGAAGTACTTAAACGAGCGTGTGTCTATGTACATGCATGCTTACACACTGTACAGTGCTGTCCGTCCCTATGGGTGTTCCGTTGTCATGGGAACATGGAATGACTATGAAGGCGCTCAGATGTACATGCTTGATCCCAGTGGAGTATCTTTTGTAAGTACTTAGTTGATAGTAAGAAATAATTATTAATACAGGAATAGCCATCTTGTACCTTGTTCGTTATTTTCATTTGTTTTTGGTTATACTAATTTGTACCACTGCTCAGGCACTTCAGGTTTTAATATATTCCTCTAATGCAAATGTATTTTTTGTAGGTCCTGCAAATACGAGTACCAATATCAGTTTTCTTTGTATATACATATAGTAGTTTGTACAGCTGATTGTAGTTATGGTAGTATTGTATGCAATAAACGAGAGTCATAATGTTAAAAAAATAAAAATGCTAAAAACTTTAACTTTATTTGAAATAAAAACATTCGAATTTGAAATAGGATTGAGGCTCCTCAATCCATCATGTGGTTGCCGGTTCGAACCCCACCCATTGCACTTGAACCCACTCATAACACAAGCAATTAGCTTAGCACGAGGGGTTAACAAGAATACTAGTAATGTGTGACCCACATTGAGAAAAGAACCTTTTTTTAAAAAAAAAAGCTTTTCTCAATCTTTGATATCTTCAATCTTCTCTTCATCTGTCTATATTAGGCAGATGTTAATTTTTAATATTAATAATGTAATTGCATCAAATACTATGCTAACTGGCAACATTATTATTATAAGTATAGAATACTCTTGAAGCATTTCAAGGTGCCTAAATAACCTTTAACTTTATCACAACAATTTTTTTCACTTAATTCAATAAATGAAACTATATAGTTTGTGATATAAAGTTATAGAACCCTGCTGTAATCAATATAATTATGATCATAATTATTCATTATGCTAATAATAATTTTGTATTTCAGTCATATTTTGGATGTGCAGTAGGCAAAGCAAAACAGGCCGCCAAAACCGAAATTGAAAAATTGAAACTTGCTGACCATACTGTGAAGGAATTAGTGAAGGAGGCTGCAAGGATGTAAGTTAATTTCCCTCTTTGGCGATTTTGTATCAGTTAACCAAGAATATTTAAAATGGTGCTACAGCTACATCTCATTAGTAATTTTTTTACGAAGCTTGCATAAATTCACAAGTTTAGGCTCACTACTACATAGTATCGCAAAACCAAATATAGGCCACAAGTAGAGATGACAATTTTATTACAAAACACTGTTGTTCTGCTGTTTGTCACACATTTTTGAATATCTATTTTCTTGCAATACTGTAATTGTGCAGCAAAATATTAAAAAATACGTACCTCCGACACGAAGAAGAAGATTGTTCAGCACTTAGTGCCTGTCAGAACTGTGTAAAAATTGACGACACTAATTATTTTTCTGTTCCATTTCAGTATCTACCTTGTACACGATGAACTAAAAGACAAGCAGTTCGAGTTAGAGCTCTCATGGGTATCTAAGGACACTAATGGGCGTCACCAGCTAGTACCGAAAGAACTCGCCAGCGAAGCTGAGAACTTAGCCAAGCAGGCCCTTGCTGATATCGAGGATTCCGACGAGGGAGACATGTGAATGTATTTAGATAATAAATTTTTATAAAATTACTATAGTAATTATTTGTTCCCAATTGCTTTGTTATATCCATGTCTTCGCTACATGGGCACACCGCGCAGGCAACAGCATGCTCTAGAGAACATGCTGTTGCTGCTGCATGCATGCTGTAATCGTGATTCATTAATTATCGTACAACAGTATCACAGGCTAAGTTACGTCCCCAATTCATTAGGTGGCGCTAGCAACAATAAATCTCATTATTTTACTATTTGTGGTTCATTCCACCCGAGTCATCATCGTGGCTGATGTGTAGATCCTAATGGGCGATAGATGTCATTATTTATTAAATTGTCCGGAAAAACAGTATCACAGGCTAAGCTACGTCCCCTATTCATTAGGTGGCGCTAGCAACAATAAATCTTATTATTTTATTCTTTGTGGTACATGAGACCCTAATCATCATCTTGTCCTGTCGGACAAGATTTGATTCAATTTCTTGGTGGCTAGTGTTATGTAGATCCTACTGAGCGATAGATGTCATGTTCATTAAATTGTCGGTAAAACAGTACCACAGGCTACGTTAATCCCCAATGCACTAGGTGGCGCTAGCAACAATAAATCTAATTATTTTACTCTTTGTAGTTTATGCTACCCTAGTCATCATCGTGTCCCAAGGGACAAGGCTTTAACCTCTCGTTCGCAGAGCCTCGATTACGTCATTAAGAGGATAGTATCCGCTTCGCGCCCCATACAAACGCAGTTTGGCCCTTGCTTGAATTTTAAACAATGAAAGTCATTGAAATTTTGCACTAACAATCTCATCATTAATATACGTGTTTCTGTAATATAAAATTTCATTTCAATATACGGTAAAAAAGTTACACGAGCTCAAAGATTGGCAATTTTCGTTGAAAAACGGCCCAACTTTATGCTAGTATTTCTCGACAATGTATCAATACAGAAACATTCTGATTCGAAGGAAACCCAGATAATATAGTGAATATTTTTTTACAAGATTTTTTTTTTACATATTAGCAATATTATAGGAGTAATCTCCAAAATTCGGAACATACGAAATACGCGTGAAAATGTTGTTGTTTCTCCTCTCGGGCACGCGTTCGCATCGCGAGGGATAGAGACAGCGACAACTGTGCAACATTGTTGCGTTCGCGAGGGACACTCCTCTTAACTTACGTTTGCTCTCCGGCGCACGGTGGGCTGAAAATCGGCTTTCATAGACATAGGGATTTCAATTTGCAAGTGCCGGTTTTTTTGCCGGATATCGCTTCTATTAGTTATTACTATATTCAAAAATGACACCAGTGTTAATTCTGCCCAAAAACGAAGGAATTATAATTTTTTTAAGAAAAAATTGTATGGAGCTGGTATTAAAAAGTTAATTATCTCGTAAACAGCAAGGAAAACCGTAATATCCTTACAGGTGGATAAAGTACTAATTATTTATGATTTTTTGACATATGTCATATAACGGTTATCGCTGCTAATTTTTTTTTAAAAATCGTCAAAATATTTTTATTTATTTTTACATATGAAACGGTTCCTTTTAGTGTTTAAGTTGAGGAACACAGACTTTTAACAACATAATCACGTAACATCATCCTTATATTCCCGAAGGATTAGTCAGAGGTTGAGCGTACATACACACTTAGACAACTATGTTTGAGCTAGATACCTATGTATCAATACAAAATGAGTTTTAAAACTTTACATACAACTAAAATACCAAATAACAAATTTTTATTTGGTATTTTGGTACCAAGTAAGTGGTATTGTTTGTAACCAGTCTGAAAATATGTGATTAAGTAATTACAATGATTTAGTCTTCTAATAAGTCTGAATAGGTGATTAAATGATTGTTAATGATTTCTGATAAGTAAGCTAATTTGTTGATTAGTTGTGTTAAGAGTTCTAAGATTTTTTTTTGACGATTATAAATTTTCATTAGCACATCTTTTAAAACTCTAATGAGGGTAGTTAACTAATTATCGACGTTTTGCATTAAAAGGGCTAAAATTTTGCTTTATAATTTAGATTGTTCACAACTGTGTAACTGTTAACACACATTTTGTGCTCTGCGAGTATAAAATCTTAAAATGGAAAGTTTAATCACCAATTTAGACTTGTTTGTTCTTCTAAAAAGTGAGAGTACTTCATTTAATCATGAAGTATTGTTGGGTGCAGTTGTATCCCGCATAGGCGATTGCCTTTCTGCCGAAGATCGAGTAACTCTCAAAGAATTTTGTCGGAAATTTACACGAGCTGCTTTACAGAGGTGGCAGAAATCCAACCGATTCCTTGATAACTTCAGAAGACTGTACGGAAATTGGCTGCAAGCAAATATTGATTGGCCAAGTTGTGTGCAAACTTTAGTTAATCAAGAACCAACTGTTGATGAGATACCAAGAGCACAATCAGATTTTCTATCAAAGCGATCATCATCCGTTGGAACAATGACAAAAAAGTCCCGAAAACCATTCGAAGATTTGGGAAGTAAACAGAAAAAGAGAAGATCTGATGATCATACAGGCGAAGACTCCAGTGAATTGACATATGCAGCTGCAGCGCGTTTAAAAGAAGAAGGGCATGAGGATATCGCATCTGTGATCGAATACATGTTGAAAAATCCTGAAGCAGCTGTTAAAATTAAAGAAACGCTTAAGACATCAGTGAAAACAGTCATATTTACACCAGAGAAAGCGCTTGGATTGCTCCTTTCACTAAAACTGTCAAAGTGGCAATATATTACTTTGCGAGAGGCTGCCATTCGGGAAGGTGCTAAGGATATTTATCCATCCTACTATAAAGTGCAACAAACTAAGCTTGATTGCTACCCCCCGAAGCAATCAGTGTCAGTTACGGATTCCTCGGCTAGGATTACACTTCAAGCTTTACTTGACATCACGGTGACGAGGATCCTTCAAAGTCTTTCAGACTATGCCAATGTGCAAAATAAACAGCTAAAGCTGATATCCAAGTGGGGATTTGATGGTGCTTCCAACCAAAGCCGATACAAGCAGAAAATGGAAGGTGAGCAAGATGATGCTAGCATTTTCATGACCTCCTTGGTGCCACTAAAACTGACAGATGGAGATAATACTGTATGGACGAACCCAAAACCATGCTCAACTTTGTATTGTCGTCCAGTTCAGTTTACTTTTGTAAAGGAGAGCGAAGCAGTTGTCATCGGTCTTAAAAAACAAATGGATGATGAAATTCGGGCTCGGCCACAGAGTGCAGTAATAATAACATGGTGACTCATCAACTAATGATGACAATGATCGACGCCAAAGTCTGCACGTACCTTTCTGAGGCCAGATCAAATGCATCGTGCTACCTGTGCTTAGCAAAACCTACGGAAATGAACCGCTTAGATGTTGTAACATCAAAAACTGTATGTGCTGACATATACAAATTTGGCTTGTCATCCCTACACGCACGTATAAATTGTATGGAATGTCTGTTACATATTGCGTACAGGCTCGACTTCAAACGGTGGGCAGCGAGAAGTAATGAGGACAAAGAAATGTTGCAGAACAGAAAAAAAGTTATTCAAAATAAATTCAAAGATCAGCTCAATCTGTTGATTGATGTTGTGAAACAAGGCTCTGGAACTACCAATGACGGGAATACCGCTAGAAAGTTTTTCGAGTATCCCAATAAGACTGCAGCTATTACCGGGTTGGACGAAGATCTTATTAAAAATATTGCTGTGATTTTACAAGCGATAACATCTGGCGAGAAGATCGACGTAATAAAATTTAAAGATTTTGCCCGCAAAACAGCAGAAAAGTACGTGGAATTGTATGACTGGTACTACATGTCGTCAACCGTACATAAATTATTAATACACGGGGCTGACGTAATCGAGAAAAATGATATTGTGCCAATTGGGACTCTCTCGGAAGAAGCCTCAGAGTCTCGAAACAAAGATTTTAGGAGGTTCCGGGAACATCATTCGCGGAAAAGAAGCAGGCAAGATTCTAATCAAGATATCTTAAATATGCTTGTTGTTTCTTCGGATCCTTTCCTAAGTGCACAAAGGCCTAAGTTAGATGCCAAGAGAAAGCAGAGCTTTTTTTCTGAAACTCTCGACTTAATTCAGTTTCAGGAAAGTGACTTCGAGTTTTTAGATATATCCAATCTAGATTCTGACTCAGAATTAGAGTCCGACAACGACAGTGATAAGGAAAATATTTGATTTCATTTTTTCTATTTTTGCAATTTTTTTAAATATTTTTCTTGTTTTATATATTTTTAGTATTTGGGTCAATAACATTCTTCATAATTAACAATGTTCTTAATCAAGTCACTAAAAGGAACCGTTTCATATGTAAAAATAAATAAAAATATTTTGACGATTTTTTAAAAAAAATTAGCAGCGATAACCGTTATATGACATATGTCAAAAAATCATAAATAATTAGTACTATAACCACCTGTAAGGATATTACGGTTTTCCTTGCTGTTTACGAGATAATTAACTTTTTAATACCAGCTCCATACAAATTTTTCTTAAAAAAATTATAATTCCTTCGTTTTTGTGCTGAATTAACTCGGGTGTCATTTTTGAATATAGTAATAACTAATAGAAGTGATATCCGGCAAAAAAACCAGCACTTGCAAATTGAAATCGCTATGTCTATGAAAGCCGATTTTCAGCCCACCGTGCGGCGGCGTCATCTTGTCCGGTCGGGCAAGGCACTAATTACTATCAGCCCAATGCAAACTAAATTTTTTACAAAATAGAGAGTATTTTTCTTTAAAACAACGTTTAAAATAAAATACTTGAGTAAATCCTTCATCGAGTGGTACCATACTTCCTCTCCTCAGCAGATGGCGCTCGTAACGTAACAGAGTAATACTAATTTACTCTTCAGGGTTCATGCTACCCTAGTACCGAAGACCATCATTAGCGAATTACTCGGGTTCTTTTTTGACCGATCGTACAAGCTAGTAGTAGTTCCTAATTTGCTCACTAGTTGTCTTAGATTTACGTCGTCATTTTGTTAGATGGCGTTAGCAACAGAATAAAACTAAATCACTCTTTTGGGTTCATGCTACCCTAGTACTGAATTAGCTAAATGCTTTGCTTTTGAGCCTTGGTACCGACGACGACGCGACGGACGAGAGCAAATTTTTTTTTTCATTTGACTGTTTTGGTCTATGATATAAATTATGCTGCCCTGGTACCAGAATGAAAAATCAACTTACAAGTTGTTGGTAAAACAGTATCGCAAGATGCTGCGTTGCGTCCCCTTTCCGATAGATGGCGTTAGAGGAAGATTTAAATTCTTTAATGTTACCCTGGTACATACCTACCAAAAAGCGAATGTGATATGACCAAGGATTCTTTTTTTTTTTTTTCATGGTATCCTTGTACATAATAGTAGACTGTTCACAATGAGACACAGACATAATAAACACAGGCAGTAAAAACTTATCAATAGAAGAAAATAAATACTCGTAGTCACCTAAATTCTGAATAAGTAGGTGAAAATGGTATAATTTGAAATTTCGTGGAGGAAGCAGCCCACGGTACGGACCATACCAACCATCATTACAATGTCAAAATATTACATAAAGATGATATTTTAATACAACTTCGCATGAACTGCAGTGTAACTAATTACATTGACTAAGTACAGTCGCCAGCAGGTCAAAGTATACAAAACTGTTAAGTTACTCCAAATGATTTTAAACCTTAAATTGTTGAAGATAAAGTTCAAAATCAACTGGGAAAATTTTACATTTTGTGGTAATTTGATCACCTAACATCACCAATTATTATTTCAGCTAATGCGCCGAGTGACCAAAGGAAATAAAACCCCACACATAATTCTTCATAATTATTTGTATTGTCAGTTTATGTGTAATAGTTCACAACATTTGCAGAACTAAGATATACAAATTTTATGACCAATAATATCAGTGATGACTCAAAATATTTATAAAATGTACAATATAATCTCATTCTTTTGACTTACACAGTTAAATATTTACAAAATATTAGATTTGATAAAATTGTATACAGCGTCGTTACTTTTAGATTACAGGGATATAAATACATAAAAAATAAAAGTAACATAGATATTTACAAATTAATCAGGTCATAATTTAAGACTTTATTCTTGCTGTGAGGTTACTCGTGGATATAACTGAAACAAAAAAAAAACAATTATATTTTAGCAGTCAATATTTTTATAATTATGTTAATATATTTATCAAACTAAATGTTTGTTTGTGCGCGCAGTCAAAATCTCCGAAATATTACTTTGCGATTTAAAAACAACCGTACATTTGAGTAAACTACATCGCAGTTCGCAGCAAAAAAAATAAGAACACGTTACCGTATTATTAGCTACAGGAATGAATGAGGAATGAGCTACAGGAATGTGTTAGTCTAAAAATAAATGCGGTAAACAATAAATTGTGAGACAATTGAATTGATTAGTAATAAAAATATTTTTTAGAGGCGAATCTTTCCGATAGCATCAAAATTGTTTCTCGAATATTACAATCTCTGAGCACGTGAAATCTTGTTTGTATGCTCCACTGTCTGGGAAAGTTATAAGAGAATTATGATTCTCACGACCCAACCCTCCGAGAACTAGTTCAAGCTTCGCCAAATATTAGTTCCATCTATCATAAAGAAAAGACAGATGGACAGTGCAATAATAAGAATTCCGTTTTCGTCCAGCATCCACCAGCTGCACGGTTCAGATTTCAAATATCGCGGTACATAGCTTTTGTTAGCATTAGAATTATCAGTAGCAGCTCGGAGTCTGGATTTGTCGCCGGTTAATAGCAATAGTCTCGCCCCCTATTACATGGGACGTAAACATACCGGCGAAATGTAGGTGTAGGTACATTAGCGCACCTCTGCCGAATCCTTCGGGGAAAACAGGCTTATTGGTATGTTATAGCTTTTGTTACTACGACCATATTATCGTTCGTCATATAAAATTCTTGACGTGCCGTTCCGCCAGTGTGCGCCGGGCCTAAGTAGCGGACAGAAGATATTCAACTAACCCCAAGCAAGTTCCTAGGCACATAGCCTTCGTTCCCCTGATCATCGCGACACCACCACCACTCTCGCTCGTTGTCGTCGCCCTTCCTCAGCACTTGCAGTCTCGCGCCGGTCTCGAATGACAGCTCATCGTTGCGCGCCGCATTGTACGAGAATACTGAGTATACCAGCCCGTTGTTCATGATGCCGAGTTTTTCTTGTACACCTGGAAAAGAGAGGTTATTTTTTTAAAAAAACGTAGCCTCGTACCTATTCGATTTTTTGTCAGTGAAATGCCTACACGAGAAATACTTTCAAATACCAAAATACTTAGGTACCCAGATCCAAAAACGACTAGGTACCTCCAGGTACTTAAGTCATACAAATCGAATTTATCGACTATTATCCTCGAAATATACCCGACTGTAGGTACTTAATAATATTGAAGTAGGTATTAATTACCTACATATTTATTAGGTTTTACCAACAACGGGCGCGACATCCGGAGTTTATTCAATGTTATTAATTTATAGTGCAGTGATAGGCTAGTGATATGACCATTGGACTGCCAAGTCAAAGGTCTCGAGTTCGAATCCAAGGCACGCACCTCTGACTTTTCGAAGTCATGTGCGTATTAATAATTAATTATCACGCGCTTAAACGGTGAAGGAAAACATCGTGAGGAAACCTGCATGCCTGAGAGATTTTCTTGACGGCGTGTGAAGTCTGCCAACCCGCAGTAGGCTAGCGTGGCGGACTATAGCCTAATCCCTCTCGTACTGAGAGGAGACCCGTGCCCAGCAGTGGGACAATGTAATGGGTTGATGATGATGATGATGATATTAATTTATATTTTAGCAGATGGCGTACAATTAAAACTTAGTAACCCGCAGATGGGCAGTTAGAAATTTAATAACAGCAAATTAACTCACTTCTCCAGTAGGTATTTATATAGTAGGTTAACGCCATCCACAAGAAGCTACTAGTAACTACTAGTGTCAAGTTGAACTCACTGTAAAGATATTCCGAGCACCCGTCGAACCCTTCCTCGTCCTCTTCGCACTTCTCGGCCGCGGTCTCGTGGTCAGACAGCGTGGTTGCGAAAATACACGCACCTGTAATAGTATTACAATATTACGTTAGATGGCGCTGAAACTGAAAGCACCGACGACGAAGTATTATTCCAAGATCAAAGACTATTTTTCGGCAGTACCTACTACGGTTGTGCCAGCGAGAGGTGCCCAGACACAGGCCGCAGAACTTGGAGGGCGTAAAAATTACTAGATCAAAACCTATTTTAAGAGCGAAGTTTCGGAAGTTCGCACAAAAAAGGCTAGTTACGGCATTGTTTTTCGGTAGGTCCATACTTCATTCACTCTTTGGTTGTACGGTGGCCAGCACATCAAGTTACCACAAAATGACAAATTTTCTCACTTGATTTTGAACTTTATCTTCAACAATTTAAGGTTTAAAATCATTTGGAGAAATATGACAGTTTTGTATACCTTGACCTGCTGGCGACTGTACACGTTTACGTGTAGAGATTTTGAATACAAGTCATTTTAAATTACTTTTTCTTTAAAACAAAACTTACTTATTATTTCGTCCGTCCAAGTTTAGCAGTAGAGATGGGTATGACGGATTGGCAGTACAAAAGCAATAATATACTCACCGTTGTCGACGAGGAAGCGCACCATGGCTAGGTTGTTGCACGACGCTGCACAGTGCAGCGGCGTCCACCCATCCGAATCTTGCGCATTCACGTCGCAACCTAGCTCAACTAGGAATCTGGAAATACAGAAGATTTATTAGAATACTTGGGAAAGATGTATCGTCTCATTGTAACTTGCGAATTTTCGATGCGCGTAACTATAAAAGGATATTGCTTTTTATATATAAGTAGGTAGAACAAGTCACCATCATCAGTTGTTCTCCTAATCCTAATTGTCCTCCTCACTTCAACCCTACTGTATGGAGACTTCTCTTTGTTGTCTATCCGAAGAATATACGTAGGTATCTTTATCGCGATAATCCACAATTATCGCAAGCATAGCTGCGGGCAAAAGCTAGTAATCAAACTAGATTAGGTCTTTAGTTGACTCAAGTGCGGCACTACACAGCCGAGTTTCAATTTCATAACATTGGGTCACTCTTCAGTTATAATAAACCCGTCATAGGTTATCAGGCGGGCAAATCGGGATTTTTTTTTAATTTAACCTCCGATGGTGTGGTCGTAGCCTGGGGGCAGAACGCAGGTAGGCCTAATATTGATTACCTACATGATTATATTAAAAGAGTAAAGGCGTGTAGCGTCCCTCGCACATCTGGAACAGAGACATTATTGTAAGGCATACTTACTTAACGATTTCGAAGTGCCCAGCGCAAATGGCGTTGTGTAGAGCAGTGATCCCTTCGTCATTTGCAGCGCTTGCATTCTGCACCTGAAATTAAATAGAAGATTATAAATGGAGTGCCATTTCCCTACGTAGAAAGTACACAAAAATTGTTTTGATGTAACATACCTGTGTTGCCGTTTTCTTAACAAGTTCTAACTCTCCTTCTAAACTAGCATCCAACAGCAGCGCGAGGGGATCGAAGCTAACCCGTCTAGCTAGCGGGGCTTTGCCACCCTGCTTCAAATTACCCTTTTTCCGCCTCAGAACATTCTCAGGGCCCTGAGAATCCTGACCGTTCAAATCTACCGAGCTTATCTGCTCCGTTATATCTGACACAACAATATCCTTACTATCATCCTGTCCTAATGATATGTTATTGTTATTCAACGCTCTATCAACTTCATCTTTTTGTTTCTTATCTTTTAGACCATTTTCATTAGGCATAGAATCAACTAAGTGATCCATTTCAGGGAACAGAAATGCTGGAGGCATTTCTATACGTCGGTTTATACTAACGCTTATTCCGTTCTTCGCGTTACTAACATTTCTTAGTTTAGGCTGTTCGCTCATTGGTGGTTTTCTTATAGTTAGTGGGCGTGCTTTGATGATCATTTCATTACTACTTGTACTGCTGGCTGATTCTTTTTGGTTTAGAAATTCACTGTCGTTTGAAGAATCTGTAGGCAAGGGTATGGTGGGCATTGGGGTTATGTTGTCAGCAGATTGATTGAAGCCAACATCGTTGTTCACTGACTGTCTCGGCGGTGTCTGAAATGAGAGATTGTACTATTCAATTTGAGTAACATAATAGTACCTTCAACAGATAGGTACTTAAAATTGAGGAAACTGTGACTGTATTAGCGTAGTAGTGAGAAATTAGAATGAACACATATGTCTGTTGCATTATATAATGATGATGAATTAATCATAATATGTATACTGAGTTCGTGTTATTAGCAATGAATGAAGTGATTAACATACCTTGATTGTTGGCTTTGGAGGTAGGGCCGGTTTTGGAGATTTGTCTGTACCGCTAACATCTGGTGTCGAGAGCGGAGTGCTGGCACTCTGAGGCGGTGACAACAGGATACTCTGCGACGAAGCATTCTGCCCAGCAAACGAACTCCCCGTACTTGTGGACAGTCCTGACGCCGTGTTCCTAACGATCTGGGGTTGGGAGGTCACCACATTACTAGCTACATGATTTGATGATGATACAGTGATGCTTTGGGTCTGAACGGTCTGCGGTTGGACCGGTTGGATCTTTGTGGAGGATGTCTGGTATATGGGTGACGGTTTCCCGCTTGAGACCTGAACTGAAGTAGGTGCTACACTCGATACAGGTTTCTGGAATGAATGAATGATGATGATATTTACAGATGATGCGAGATGCGGTGCAGCAACTAGTACAAGCTATTATGGAAACAACAATGAGATTGATGATGAACCTATTGGTATTTCTGTATAACAAACTGCTGTTGTCGTCGCAACATAAAATCATTATTAAAAACATAGGTACTATAGTGCATAATCAATTAACAGGTTATTGCAACTCACCCCAAATCCAATAGAACTGCCAGCAGACGTTGTACTGGAACCTAAACTTGGCGAGCTTCCTTTCAAAACCTGCTGACTTTTGCCTTTTGAACCTTCATTGCTCTGACTATTATTCTGACTTAGCCTATTCTGTGGATATGCATGGTTCTCTTTCCCCTCTTGGTTACATCTACTAGAAGAGTCTGATTTTTGCAACTGATATGTATTATCTTGCTGATATGTAGTTTCCGTTTGACTTAGAGGTGTCGCTAGACTTTTATTCACGACCGAAAGTGGTGTAGAATGAACAGTCATGTGATTTACATTGATCGCATTTTTTGCATCTTGGTTTTCGTTGCTTTTTCCATTGACCTCAGGTTTTAATTTACCATTCGTACTTTGAGGAAATTTAGTGTTATAAGGTAATGTTTGATACTTAGGGTCTGATTTGCTTGCAGCAAATTCTGGAAGAAATTCTTGCTCATTTATTTTTAGGTCTTTATTAGTTTGGTTGCTGTTTGAACTGCTTGTACTATTTGGACTGTATTGTGGTTGTTTTAGGTAGTCCATGTATTTGTTTTGATCAAGCATTGTTTTTTGATCGTAAGCGTTGCTGATTCCTTGCTGAACGTGACTAAAGTTTTCATGCTTGTTTAGATATTGTCCCTGATATTGATTTTCTTGTAGTCCCTGCGTATGAGGGTAACCGTTAAACAAAGGATTAATCATTTGCTTCTGCTGCAAGTAATGCGCTTCCTGCGTCAAATGGCTCTGAATGTTGTCACTTTGTGTGTGTTGTTTTAATGGCACGTTGTTTTGTATTACATTCTGCTTCATTGCCTGAAAGTTATTAACATAATTTATATAACTGTACCTATGTACGCCAACAACTAAAATATTTTTAAACATTTCCCGCAATATTGATCGTGATAGGTAGGTGTGGGTATCAAAGATATACGAGTATTACCTGAAAATTGGCATTATGGCTGACGCTCTGGGCATGTGGTACATGATTGTAAGGTTCTACAGCAGCAACATTTCCTCGGGCTTGTTGATTCTTTGGTTGACTGTTTACCCCAGTGTTACCAGCCGAGTAGCTGGGTAACTGTTGCATGGGCGTGGGATTTGTCGCTCTGGAAGTGATTAAATAGATAAATTAGTTCCTAAACATCCTCAATCCAGTGTTTCCTATACCAGATATAAAACGTTACGATACCTAAAAATATGTAATTAGGACGCCTACGTTCTGTGTCACAAAATCGTAAGGTATGGTGAATAAATTCTTTCATTCATTCATAATTTATAAAACTGAGTATTCCTGGAGTCAGACTATTGTACTAACAGACTCTTTTGTTCCGTACTGACAGCAACGGAACTGCATTCACAGAAGAGTACCATTTTTAAGATCGTTAACCGTTATTTATAAAAAAGCCTTTTATTAAATTATATCATTTGGAGACTCAGTGGAGCGACAAAGAAAGAACAAAACGTTGACGGTAATAAGACGATTTAAACTTAACCATAATAAATTGCGTAAAATATTATATTATCTTGCCCTTTCTCTATCCAAATAATTTTGTTATAATAATAAATTTACTGGTTTTATAGGAATATTTAAAATTAATATTATTTCAGAAGTGCCACAAAATAATAATCTTATTTATTTCTCTTTCACAAAGGTGACTTAAAATTATGTTTTTGAACTATTTTTATTTCTTCGCTGGAGACTGGTATCTGCACTAGAAAAACCCTGTCACATAGATTATCAGCTGTTATTATCCCATATTGTACTAGTATGACCCCGTATTGTACTAGTATGACCCCGTATTGTACTGTTATTTATTTATAAGTTGTGGATTGAAGTTCAAACCTTTGTTGCTGCGGCTGTCGATGTGCGGCCGCGAGCTGCCTGTTCAAGGCCCTCTTCCTGAGCAGTCGCGCTTGCAGCTCGGAGACGCGGCGGTCGATGCTGCGCATCTCCTCCTGCCGCGCACCCAGCGCCGCCCGCTGCGCCGACAGTCTGCCGTTCTGTTGCTCGTTTAGTTTGTTACGGTACTGGAAAACAATTAAAAACAGAAATTCATATACAGGTTGCACAGGTTGGTTGATTAGAGGAGTGACGTCCAAAGACAAAATTAGGCAGGTCAACCATTATTTTGGAGTTGATAGTTGATAATATGGTAATAGATTACCACTAAACATAATGTTCTTATTGTTCAGTTGAAAGAGGAAAACGAAACCGATTTCTGGTAAAAAATATGAAAAAAACATTCTATGTCCTAAACTGGGCATGGCTGGAACATCGTGGAACATACACGGGAGTGATTCGGATGCTCCTCGACTAAAAGTACCACCACCCTGGCCAGCCTGTATAGTTCAACTTCCTCAAATACAATTTAAAGTCTCACCAGTTCAATAACGAAATATTCATTTAAATCATTGTAGCAACATACCAGCTGATTCCAACATCATCGCATATTCTTGGCAACGCACTGATTAGAAAATAACTTGTTTTACGCCAAAACTACTTACTGGATAATAGGCACTTTATAAGTAGGTACCTATTAATTATCACAAAAGCAATTTGAAAGGAGCGTAGAATTTTTAAAATAGAATCCTAAGAATATTGAGCTAGGAATCAGAATGCATTATATTTCCACCTCAATACAAACTACTTAATTCAAATGTACGCAGACGTTCATTTTAAATGCGGATGAATTGCAATGCAGTCGGATGAGATGCCACGTGGGAAACTAGCATAAGGTGGAAATACGGAGAATTATACTATCTACTAAGTAAGTAGCTGTGCCTCGCAACCCATCTTCAGAAGATCAATCGCTTGGCTAATCTGAAGATTGCCTAAAAACTTAACCAAAATTAGTCTAGCCGTTTTGGAGTCCATAGGAAACACACACATAATTTTTTATATAAGCATATAGATTCATACAGACACCATCCGAAGTTAAATGTTTAAAGCAGATAGGTATTATTACGATTAAGTTCCATTTTTTTTTTATTTCATTTGTTTTATTTTACGACTTTTTCCTAATGTAGGTATAAAAAACATTGGAGGACATTGCTGTTTAGTTTTCATTAGGTTCTTAAACTTTCTAGACTTCATGTCTTTAATTCTTTATTAACAACACCTTCCAAATAAACTTCGAAAAAGAAATATAGATAATAATATGTACCAGGTACGTACCGTTATATAAGGTACAATTTCTTTTATTACACAAAGGAATTCGACAGAAATATAATGAAAGGTTCCCGTAAGACTTTAATCTTTTACACACAGAGATCAATCCAAATCATTAAGTATATCCCTGATTTATCTAACCACGAATCCATTCTTGGGCTAAATCAGTTCCATATGAATGACTTTTTCCATGTCAATGGATTTTCTGGTCAACATTAAGAGCAATTTGTATTTTTCGTTTCATTTGGGATTTAGCGAAGAGAAAAAACTAAACTATATGTACTTGAAAGAATAAAAACTGTTGTGCTTTGTCATTTTTATTAAGGTTATATTTTTCCTTTATCTGAATTTTATAGTCGGGTAATTCGATATGCCTGTTGCGTTTGATTTGATAAAATTAAGTTACAAAAAACTATTATATTTCAAAGGTTAAAAAATATTCTAAAGGAATCGATGGTTCGACTCCTTGATTTAATTGTAAGGTTGCAGACATTTTATCCGATAAAGGCTGCTAGGTATATTCTTTAACATTTCAATTTTACGATAATGGTACAGGCAAAGGTCAGTGTAAATTATTCCCTGATAGATAATTCCAATTCTACCCATAGGTTATTAAATTTGTCTTGTTGGTTCGAATACGTTGGAATGTTCGTGTATTTTCCACGGCTGCTTGCTAGGTCATTGATACATTGTTCTTAATAATTTATTATACATCAATACTGTGCGACATTTACAAGCCGTTTGGGAAATAAACAGCTGATTCAGAATACTTTACTTTTTTAATACTCTGTCCATTGCTAGCATGCTGTTATTATTGTTTGTGTCTTAATACAGTGACTAAAGAGTGTTATTTACAAAAATATTCATCAAAGTCGTCACACAATTTTTCATATATTAAAAAGCAATGAAACTTTCAAAATAGAATGCAAACAAAATAAAGGTCAAATGTACAGAGAATTTTCAGGACTTAATAATACCTATTATAAGTACCTTTACTTGTCGTCAAATGAGAATTAAGAATAATTGTGACGATTTTACCCAAAACAAAAAAAAAACAGTTTTTTTTATAAGAAGAGATTTTTCTTTAATTTAGAATGTTTGAAATAAGAGCTCACAATTTTCGACGTGAACGCCTCTGTAGACTCAAAAAAGAAATGTGGACATTATTCTTTGTCAATTCTCCTTTTTTGTAAATTATATCATTATTCCTTTTTTCTTAGTAATTCAAAGTTACTTGTTATATATTTTCCAGTAGCAAATGATACAAGTTTTCATGAGGAAGGTAATTTTGTAGATTGACAACGTAAATTTAGTGAACTAGCTAATTAAACGGCTAAGGTTCTAAGTGATGATATTAATCTGATGGAGGGTACTACCTTCGGGGAGTCCCTGGGCAATAACTGTAAAGGGAAATCGGGAATTCTAGGTTTGATGGCTACCTACCTGTAATAATAATGTAGTTTTATGTCTGTTTGGAATTTCAAAGTATAGTGAGGTCTAACAAAAGCATATTGTACTAAGTGCTCATCGTTATTTGAATAGGTACTTAAAAACATTTTTAATTTTATAAAATATTAATTCTCTATTACCTATATCCTTTCAATTAAACTATGTATTTAAACCGAAAAGAAACCGAAATAAAAAACAAATATATACGAACAACACTAGATCATTATAAATCACAGTTTATAAAACTCATAAATTTTCATAAAGAAACTTTCTCATCGAAACCCGATCCGCCTCGCATAAATAACACAGAAGTCGAAAAAGGACAAGAAGGTTCTATTTACGAAATAAAACGACACAAATTGAAACAGGTACTGGCACAATAACTTGATTTGCTAAGACCGACCTTTCGTCCTCGACCCACTTATTATTTCAGTCACTTCACAGCACTATTAAATTAAACGTTCACAAGATACTTAATGATTCACTACACTATTTATTTACCTACTAGTTTTTTTTTTAAGGTCAATGCATGAACATTAGGCCGCTTGAATGTCGCGTAGGTAACTAAATTGTCAGATTGAACTGAATCAAAATGTTGGCATTAGACGCAACAGCGAAATTAGTTCGGTGACGTGGGTTCAGCTGCACTCGCAGTAACCTTTAGGGTTGCTCAGTCTTTGTAAACAGAGTTATATAATAAAATTAGAATCGAGTTCTTAACAAAGTCTAATGTCTAGCCAACCAACCAGCGGGATTTTCTTCTATGAATTCATTTATTATAAAATCGTTGATAACAATGCTAGCTGGCTTGCTTATCGAGATTAAATAAAATAATAAATCCTTAATAATTACAAAAGAAAAACTCAAGCGTTACTATAAAGTATAGTACTTAGGTACTACACATCACTCTAGCGCAAAATACTTATATCTTTTGATTTTAATATTATTTATTAGAATGGTCTTGACCAACGCCTGATGAAAACAAAAATATAATAAATTGTTACCATCATACATTTATTTTTAATTGTTAACATTAGGACAACAATTAGGACTGCCTCATTAATCTAGTGGTCCTAAGCACGACTGCTACGCTAGAGGTCCTGGGTTCGATTTCCAGGTCGAGCAAAGAGTTATTGGGTTTTTCTATGAAATGCTCAGTAGCAGCTCGAAGCCCGATTTTGTGCCCGGTTAATGGCAATAGGCTCGCCCCTTATTACATGGGACCTAAACATACCGGCGAAATGTGGTTTTACATTAGTACACCTCTGCCTAGCCCTTCGGGGAATACAAGGTGTGATGGTGTATGTATTTTTTGTTTTATATCGACAACCAATCCAGCTAACGAAGCAGTATGTTTTTCGATGATTTAATAATAAAGTCATTGGGTACTTAATTTTGAATTTTTTTTTTATGAAAAGTTGTGGGTAGTCTCAATTCAGGCAATAAAATAGTCAAATCACTTTTAATGTATGCTAGTACATTAAAATGCAGGAACAAAATCCCGAAGTTCAGTAATTGAAAATCTTTTTAGTAGCCAGGCGTGGCTACATAGCACGTTTCACCTCAGATCGCCTCACTTTGAATCCCACGGTGAAAGTAAATCATAGGATAATGAGCTAGCAACCCACTAGACGTTTATTTTACCTACATTGCCTTTTTGATGTGTTAAATTATGAGCAAAATCCTTCCCAGAATTTACAGAAATGTTATTAGGAAACTAATTTTGAGTATCCAAAAAAACTTTACGGGAATTTCTTTACCATTCAACCAGGTTCCACCCGTCCTGTTGATAAGTAATATTTAAGTAAACTAAACTTTTTTTTAATGTTTGTTGTTTAGAACCTATTCGTCATGATATCAAAAAGTACGTACTTTATTTTTATTATTTATTTATCTTTATTCAAAAAGGTAAGTATATTATAAGCTAAGCCCCACAAAACCGTTGCAATGGTTTGACTGTGGGGTCGATGAGTCTCTAAACATACTTCAAACTAAATAAGTACTATTTTTAACTTACACTTATGTAAAACTTAACACATTTCTAAATAATATAATTTTAATTTACGTCTAAATCTAATTGTGTTTGTTTCACTCCTTATGTCTGCCGGCAGACTGTTCAATAGGTATGGTATTCTCTTGTCCAGCGCTCTGTCACCAAAGTAATTGGTGACTCTGGGTACATTGAATCTGCCAGCAGCCATAGATCGTGTATTATGGTTGTTGTATACGTGAGTTAAGCTGTGCTCTTGGGTACTGTGGTGGTTTACTAATAAAAGATATTTATGTTTGAATGTGATCGGTAGAATTTTGCATATTTTAAATAATTTTCTATAATCTCCCTTGCAACTGCTTTTAGTTTTTTTAGTAACAAGCAGTTTTAAGAATCTAATTTGAAGAGCTTCTAGTTTATCTAAGTTAGTTTTGAATGTTAACCCATAACTGTCAAGAGCATAACTCATAATCGAATCAACTAATGACATATAAATACATCTTAATATATTAATAGGAACTTTAAAGCTTCGGTGGTACATTTTACTTAATAATATTCTTAATTTACTAGAAATGTAGTCTACGTGTTGGGACCAAGAAAAATTCTCATCTATTTTCATGCCAAGGTAGGTTACACAATCAACTCTTTCGATAGGTTCACATTTACAGTCCAGTAAGTTATTATGGTGACATGTATAATCGTGGGTAAATAAAGGTGGAGTCGCACTATGAGGTCGTAAATATGGCGAATGAATTAACATTAATTTAGTTTTACTAGCGTTTAATATAATGCCATTGTCGTGCGACCATTTAACAACCGCGTCTATATCTTGTTGAACTAGCTGGTAGGTATCATCTATGTTAGTTCCGGAGCGAAGTATGCACAGGTCATCTGCAAACATATACGCTGAACAATGCTGTAGCACTCGGCACAAGCTATTAACATGCATAAGGTAACTTATATACATTTTACATAGGTAACATTACCTACACAAGTGTTCCGAATTCTGAAGCTCTAGAACGTGTTGTTAAGAGCTACCCTTTTTCGGTAACTAGTGCTCGAATTCTACAAAGCCCTTTTATCCGTCACGTCGTAACTAATGCAACCCTAAGTCCCCAACGCGTATCGCCTACCTAATTACGTATTGTGTAGCGTTCGCACTCTATCCCCTTCATAAATTTGTATCACGGTCACAATATTATCCCCCGTTATTTACACCTCAGACGAATTAATTTATTGGAAATGTACCATAGCGTATCGTGTTGATAGGTTTGACGTGCATCTCTAATTGCGACCTGCCTGGTTTCAGATTAGTATTCATTTAAAACAATTAATACGTAGCTATTTCTCTAGCACGTAATAATCTGAATTAATTGTCGGTGTATTGGTATAATTTATTGGTTAGTGTTTAACCTACTATATAATCCATATATTAGAGAATGGACTTGGGTTGACTGTGCATTAATTAAATACATCGTCATGTCGAGTAAAATTCGTAATCGGTTTACTACATATATCTACGCAACCAATACATGGATGCGTCTGTTAATCCAACCCCGAGATTAACGAATGGGACAAGATGATATTTCTACCAATATTACCTTTTATTTTTCACAGTACACCGAGTTACTTTATTATTCCTCCGTATCATATACTAGGCGTCAGATGTTTTTATACATCGTCTTCGTAGGAAAATATACGGAGACCAAGAGTCTTGTTAGACGCATGTCTCATTATTCCAGTTCGACGAATTCAATATTGTTTCTTTGGCAATACATCTCAGCCAGTCGCACGAGTTTTATGTCGTCTCTTAAACGAGGACTATTCTCAAATCTTAGCTTTATATAAATAGCTGTATTATTACTATAACTTTTTTATTGATTCTAAACTACAACAATATCTAAATAAACAATCGTTCTAATAAAAACAGTAATTTGGACTGCTTTCATTAAAATTAGACGAGAAACCTGATGCTGGAGTTTTAGGTAAGTGCTGTTCCTTAAAAAACTATAATACGATTTGGTTTCTATAGCAGACTGAAACACTAATGACAGTTAACATATCAGTGCAAGTATTGCTAATATTTTATGTGAAGTGAATTAGGTACATCGCACGGACCAAAAGAAATTTTGTAAGAAAAAAAAAATGCATTTATAAACAGAACGCGAACAGAATAGCCCCTATACTATTAAGTCCAAGATGCGGGTTCAAGCGGCCGAATGCCCGCAACCTAGTTGGCGGGCACTCTCTCTACAAATATTACTGTGTGTCCCTCGTGTTAGCGATCTCGTTAGCAATCCGAGGCATCTCCCAGGTGAATGGGATCATCGCCTTTATTATATTGTTAGGACGCGGCTGGCACTATTGACCCACAATACCTTAAACATAATGTCATGTAATTTGGTTGACGAAATGTGAAAATGCCTAGTGCGAAATATTTTTACTGTTACATTTAAGAAGAACTAATTTTCTTTCTTATAAAAAAAATACTAGTAGATGCAATTATCTTATCTGTGGTAGAAGCCCGAAAGATTATAGTGTTATTATTGAAAAAAAATTTTGGCGCTTACCTAACAGAAATACTATACCTAATAACAAAAAGAGAATGCCAAGAAATAAAATAGATGTCAACAATTATTTTTTTTATTACTGTACCAGTAGATATATCTTTTGTTACAGACTTCCGAAGGCGGCCGAAGATATTTAATTATTTTATTAAAACAATAGATCTCAAGCATTCCGAATTTGAATTTTAAAATGTGTGATTCTTAATGTATTTCGTCGCCGAATATTTCATTTTATTATGTCAAGCACCAAATTTTATCTTTTATGCGTGACTAACAACTAATCAATTTATTCATTAGAGCTACTACATAAACATAGGAATGTTAGCGAATGAAAAAGGACCCGTATAATGAAGACACTGTAGTAGGTATCCGTCTAACTTGTTTTTTCAGGTCGACTTCGTAATCAGGTTACATTAGGAGATTAATTTTCATAAGTAGGTAAAGTAGGTGGTTTTTCGTCTCCGTAAGTATGGGCTACGTTTTAGTTATTTTTTTGTGTTTCAATTATTTTTTATGTCAAATCACAATGTTGGCTACCAAAACATAAGAACTCCGTAAGTACACATAATACCTAATATTGTTTTATGATCTACACTGAAATTAAGATTGTCGGTTAGATTCATTCTCCCTTGAAAATAATACGCATCGTTACATTGACGTCGGTTACGAAAAAAGTCATTGCCAACATTATATTGATTTTTTTATATACCTACCTATTTAAATTGAACGTAATACTAATTATCGAACTTCAGTTTTAGTGACTGACAAGGGCTTGATTTGTGACGAGGGATCCCCTGAAAGTTAATTTGCAACTTATAACATTTGCCTCTAGGCTTTTCCGAGAACACCTCTGGTGATGTTTGGGACTCATTAGAAAAACTTTATGCTTTAAGCTAAACAAAAAGGTTAATATTGGATATCAACAATTATTGTGCTTTTAGATTGATTATTCCTGTATTTAAGAAAATCAACGATCATAATAGATCGGATTTATAGATAAACGATGCCATTTTCGCGTGACTTTTTCATTATTTCCAAGTGGCAGTTTATATACAAATACTTTCTAACCTATCCTAAATTCAGACAGGCGGTTATTATCTAAATTTAATTAATTAAGACAACAGAAACCGCTGACTGAAATTTGGGTCTTCCCCTTTATAAGATAGGGAAGCAATAAGTCAAGTTTATAAAGCACCTTATACTTAAATAGATCATTGTTCTAAATAATTTTCAGAGTAAATTGTTTGAAGCTGTTACAAAGTTGAATGAACTCGGGAAATTTAACAGAGCCGTTGTACTTTACACCTGTTTAATAATATATTTATGGAAAATACAAGAGAGATAATTTAATATTCTAAGGAACCGGTTTACATCGCGCGTTGAGGTTTGACATTTCCTGTAGAATTCAGAGACGACGATTAATTTGATATCAAGTGTGTTATGCCTAATAAATTGGAGTAGGAATTCAAAAATTATATTTAATTAGTTTATTATTTATTTAATTATTTTTTTATTTCCTCACAATTTTGGCCAGTACCTTTGTCTGGTATTAATTTTATTTATGATTATTATCTTTCTTTGAAATATATCGTAAAATTAATAAGAAAATAGATCCATATAGGTAGTGTATTCTTCTTCTGGTGCGTAATTTTAATTTTGGTTTTCCAATTTGTTCACCATTACAGGAGCTGTTTAGTGAACTTGTCTTAAAAAAATAATAACACATTTTGATATAGAATCAACCGCCTTTCTTTCTTATTCCCATTCCTCTTCATCTTTATGCCTCTATTTCTTTCCTCGTCTCGATTTTGCATTTTATTCAGGGATATTGAATTTTATTAAAAATAAGTATATTTCATTGTAGATACCAGCTTACTTCTGAACTCACCATTAACTCGCGGCGTAGCTTGTCGAGCTCATGGGCGGAGGGGGGCGCGGGCTGTACTCTTCCTCGCCTCAACTCCTCGAGCTGCCTCGTCAGCTCCTCCACCTTGGCCACTGCCACTGATAACTCCTTTTCTTTCTCATTGAAGAGCGCTCGTATCGACTCTAGGTCACTCGCTGCGGACAAGAGATAATCACATTAATTTATGAATTAAAAATTACACGGTACTTTATAAGTAACTTTTTGTACAACAACAAAAATATAGTTAAAAGGTAAGGTGGCATCGTACGACATCGTACTTGCTGTAAAGCATGTCATGTCGGTTGAGAAGCACATTTTCAACGGATGTTACTGACGTCACCTCAAAGACGTTAATTAAAAATGTGAACGCAAATTTCGACTTGGCGGATGGGACTCGTGGTGGCGTAGCGGTCATAGCGTCTGGTGTACTTAACCAGAAGATGCAGGTTTGAATCCTGCCCGCGGTCGTATTTTTTCTTCACTAAAATAACTTAATAGTCTTTGCACGGAAAATGCCTAAAAAATACAAAAAGATAGTATGAAAATATATTTTAGAATATAGAATATAAAAATATCCTGAAGGTAGACATGCGGTTATCACCTGTCATGTCAGAACAATAAAAAAATGCTTTAACGTGGGTACGGATGTTAAAACGCTTAACGTTACCCAGTGACGGTTGACGTTTTCAGGTAACTGTACTTTATGAAAACGTTGTGAAATATTACCCGGAATATGATACGGCGGGCGGGACCGCTAACAATAGCAAACTTTATAAAATACAGACATAACTTTTAATACTAATATATGGAGATACACGTGGAATCAGAGCGTCCTATCGTAACAAATAAAAAAGAAACAAACATACTCTATACTTCATTCAGAAAAACAGTTCTCGGAAAGAAAATAAAAAAAACGAATTGCCTAATAACTTGGGACCTCATTTAGGACTCTACATACATACATACATACATATTGTCACGCCTGTCTCCCATGGGGGTAGGCAGAGACTATAGATTTCCACTTGCTACGATCCTGGCACACTACTTTCGCTTCATCTAATTTCGTCATTTAGGACTCTAAGTATACCGAAATCCTCAGGAAATTCAATAGATACTTAAATCATATCTAGGCATCTTATACTTATACTAAAACGTCTTGTTGTTATCAATGAATGTTTCCGAATAAAGGTGTTAATGACACGGAACCAAAGGCGTGTAGCCTTAAAAAGCTGTTTACTCCAATTTATAGGTACTGAAATAAACATAGATTTCGCTTAACAGTTGCAGTATTTTCATTAGTGCTACAATAAAATTAATTTGGAACGAAATAAAGTTAACAATTTAGGTATTCTAACGTATAAAGGGGCAAAAATGCTATTTTACGTGGCGCGGGCCCAGCTGAGACACATTTAAAAGCTCGGGGAGGAAAATACCTCCGACCTTTCAATTACAGAAGACAATAAAGAGGGCTTTATCTGTATGAGACCTTCCGTTTGTACACGTCGCGATGTCTCGATGGGGCAACATCATTTTTCGTACGCGGTTTAGATGCTAAAATTATTTTGTTTAAAATTTAAAAAGCTCTTTTCAAAACTACTTATGAACTTAGCGATGAGAAAGTGTAAGGACTTGTTCCTGGTCATTACAATAGAATAAATTGAGATCTTCAATTAATTTGTTAGGTTTCTTTGACCATTCGCACCTCTAGCCCCATCTGACCCATCCATCAGAACTTTAAAAATTAATATTTCAATTGATGAAGAGTCATAAAGCTTTCTTCGAGAAACTGTAAAGCCACTACGAGCTAATTTATGCTCACAGTTGAATACAGCTAATGAACTCCACACTTAATGGATTTAACGCGAGATGCATTCTCTAGAGTAATTCTCTATGAGAAGCATATTCAATTAACGCAAATGTAGTTCAGTAGTTTTATAGCCCAGTGTTTATGGCTTTGCTTAGAAATGATCGAGTGATTAAATGTTGGAGATAAATTATGTTATGAGTCGGTTTTATCCACGTTGATCTCGGTTTTCTCTATCCCGTGCAAATTTCCCGAATTTTCTTAGAGGATTCCTATATTGTCTACATCTTTTAAGGATGAAGAAAGCTACCGCCCATATCGATATGGTTGTCTTCTTTTCTTTGAACAAGAGAATACGACTGAAACTACTACTAAACTACATAAACTAAATATCTTGGAGGGAAGGCATAGTTGAATACTTTTGGTTTCGTAATGGTCGAATAATCAATATTTGTCTTCAATGGATTTAATGATACATACTTCATTTACAATAAGCATTTTTTAGAAATTCGTACTTGAAAAAGCTTCAACAACAAGGAAACGGTCTTACCGATAAATTCTCTCGTACTTATCCCTTGACTTTTTCTCATGTTTATACTGTGCAACCGATATAGTCTGTTTTAAAAGCTGAGCGTAGAATACGATCACATAATGGTCAGTTTTACGAGTGATTTGCTTTACAAGTCAATTCACATCAATGGTTGATTTGCCACGTCAAAGGGCTGTATTGAACCGTGGAATAAAGAGTGAAAATAATGTTATCAGTGAACACACGCAGCCTATTACTGGATACGAGGGGATGATACTAGACTTTCGTGAGGACACATAAGAAAATTGATTTTGCTGTTCGAAATACCTACTTAATATTATTTTGATGCTGAGCAGATAAGATTTATCATATGCTCAATGTTATGAAAAAAGCTTTCGTTAGGTAGGTACTACATATTTATTAACATCTTAAATATTGAAATATATATAGGTACGTTGAATAAAACATTTTTACTGAAATGTACATTCACCATAAATACTTAAAATAATTAAGAGTTAAGAAGGTCATTACCTATTTGCCTACGTTCTAGAAATAATTTATGTACACACTCAGGGCTAAAAAAATCTGCTGTAAACAGCCTTATTTTTTGGCCTATTATTGTATTTATTACATTCGTAATCTAGTAAAATAAAATAAAAAAAGGCTGACTTCTCTCTAATTCTCTCTAAGGGATAGAATCCGCAATGAAGTCATCCGTCAGAGAACCAAAGTAACCGACATAGCTCAAAGGATTAGCACACTGAAGTGGCAATGGGCCGGTCACGTCTCTCGAAGAACCGACATCCGTTGGAGCAAACGAGTTCTCGAGTGGAGGCCATGGATAAACGTAGTGTGGGACACTCGCTGGCCAGGTGGAGTGACGATTTGCGGAAGGCGGCTTGCAGGAACTGGATAAAAAAAAGCTGAAGATCGAGCTCTGTGGCGTTCACTTAAAGGGAAAAGACCGGATGTTGATCGGGAAAACCCCGAGACAAGTCTGCAGGATAGTTCGAAACCCCATGTCGTTGTGCCGGTGGCTGCCGCTGTTGTTGACATCTCGATGGGCGACACAGAAAAAGATGGTTGGACGGAAGTTCGACACAGACGCTCCCACCGTTCACTCAATAATGTGTTGCGTGGAACAGCAGCGCCTGGTACCACCAATCTAGAAGCCTCTGAAAGATGGAGATACTTGCACCTCTTCTACGTTAAGCAAGGCACATCTGATAGTCAGGTACGTGATCACCTAATTACCATTTGCGGAACAGATGTTTGCACGGTAGAAGTCCTCAAATCCCGTGGTAAGTACGCATCCTTCAAGCTGGGTGTGCCCTCAAAATTGGCCGATCAAGTTGTGGCTCCTGAAAACTGGGCAGAGGATATTTGCGTCAAACCATGGCGCCGTAATTTTCGTGCCCGAAGCAAGCCCTATTGCGTACTTGCCGCTCTCGCCTCTCGTGGTTGTACTGATCGCAACGTCTATCTGCGCTTACTGTACCAGAATGTGCGTGGGCTCAAAACCAAGCTCCTCACATGGAGGTCAAGCTTATTACTAGCTGAGCATGATATGATAGCCGTGACCGAGACAAACCTGGACAACTCAGTGGAGGACTCAGAAATATCGGCTGGAGATTGGCGTACTCTTCGACGAGACAGAGTGACCATGGGTGGTGGTGTGCTGCTTGCTGCGCGGCCTGGGGTCACCATGAATAGGCTACATGAACTTGAGACGGCCTGTGGCGAAGATTTGTGGGCTAAGATCACAATTTATGGCCTAAATATATATGTATGTGTCGTTTACATCAAACCTAGTGCAACTGACGATGATTACCTGGCGTGGTTTTGCAAGGTCGAAAACATTATTCACAGATTGAAGGGAACTATTATTATTTTAGGCGACCTTAATCTAAAAAGTGCGTCAGTAAATGTAAATAATTACTACTGTTATTTTCTAAGCTTTTGTAGTCTGGTAGAGATGAATGAGGTGATGAATATGCGTGGCAGTAAGTTAGATGTAGTGTTAGCTCGGGAGGGCGTTGCTGTAAACTGTGAGTATGTCAAGGGTACGGAACTAGTTCCGATTGATCTGTATCACCCTCCGTTAGATATTGCTGTTACCATCCCAAGGCATAAGGTACATGAAAAACTTTACCCTAGCAATATTGACCGTAGTAAGGATTGGAACTTTTGTAAAGGTGACTACACATTATTGTTCGATCTTGTTCGCTCTGCTCCATGGCAAGACGTTTTTCGCTGCAATGACGCGTCCACCGCTGCTTGTAAGTTTTATAGTCTAATGTACGATTTATTTGATTCCTCTATTCCAAAGAAGACGAGAAGGACCTCTGGTAATAGGCGGTACCCAGTCTGGTTTACTAGAGATATCGTAAGCGACACTCGACGTAAATCAAAACTCCATAATAAATGGAAACAATCCCGATGTGATGCTACATATGCTCAGTTTAGCGCACTGCGGTCGGAATTAAAAGTGAGAACCGAGGAGGCATATAGACTACATTGTTCTAATGTGGAAAACAGCCTAGGCAGAAACCCAAAACTGTTCTGGCAGCACATTTCAAGCCTGCGATCTAAGGGTGGGTTTGAGCCAAACGTTGTGCTTGATGGCAAGGTCTATTCAGGTGTTAAAGCTGCTGAGGCATTTGCTGAGTATTTTTCTAGCGTATTTTTGCCGGATACACCAGAATTGGACCCGAATTCAAACACGGTGAATAGTGCGGGTGGTAATTTTCCTCTACCCGTTTTAGTCCCTCAGGACGTGGTTAGGGGTATTTCCAAACTCAAACCCTGCAGTTCGGTTGGCCCAGATAACATCCCTGCATATATCGTTAAGGGATGTAACAGTATATTAGCAGCCCCTTTATGTCATGTTTTTAATCTAGCTCTTCAGTCAGGCGTGTATCCGGAGCTGTGGAAGACTTCACGTGTTACTCCCATCCCTAAAACCAGTGACAAGACATCTGTCGAGGAACACAGACCCATCGCTATTTTATCAACCATTGCAAAGGTCTTTGAACATATACTTAACACTGTTATCTGTAAACAAACCAATGTACCTTTCTGATGCTCAACATGGTTTTCGACCTGGTCGCTCCGTGAACTCAAACCTACTGATTCATGTTGACCTAATATCCAGTAGCCTGGAATCCGGTAGGCAGGTCGACACTCTGTATTTTGATTTCCGGAAGGCCTTCGACAAAGTCGACAACGATGTGCTTTTGGCAAAGTTAGGGGCTACGGGCTTCTCATCCGGCCTTCTTAACTTCTTCGCCGACTACCTACGGGATCGCAAACAGTTCGTCCGGCATGGCTGCTTTGAGTCGAAGTCTTATTACACTCGCTCGGGCGTGAGTCAGGGATCCGTATTAGGGCCGCCTCTGTTTCTGATCATGATCAATGACCTAATCTGTAAGATTCGATTCGCTAAATGTTTACTATATGCCGATGATCTAAAACTACCTGCGCAGATCAGGACAGAGGAGGATTGCGAACTTCTACAAAAAGATATTGATACCGTCTATGCGTGGAGCATTGCGAACAAGTTGTTGTTTAATATTGGTAAATGCAGCGTTATGACTTATGGTCGAGGGTTGAGAATAATAAGATACGATTATAATTTGGGGGGTACAGTGATCACTCGTGTCACCAGCGTTAAGGACTTAGGAGTGATTTTCGACCGCACTCTGACATTTAGAGACCACGTGTCTGCCCTTACAAAGGAATCCTTCAGGCGTCTGGGATTTGTCTTGAGGAACGCTCGTGACTTTCGCAATCCCAGTATTATTAAACTTCTTTATACCACTTTGGTTCGGAGTAAACTCGAGTCCAGCGCCTGTGTCTGGCATCCGCATACTGCGTCTCAGACACTGATGCTTGAGAAAGTTCAGAAAACCTTCCTGAGATTTTTGTATCAAAGGCTCTACTATTTTTTTCCATTCTTGTACCCAACGAATTATCTCCTAGGGGTATTGGGCTTCAACTCATTAGAGGTAAGAAGGGGCTTTGATCAGCTCATGATTGCCTGTAAAACCCTAAGCGGTCGTATTGACTGCCCTGAACTCCACGGACTTTTCTGCCGCCTATTTGTGCCCGACAAATACCTTGGGCACCGTCAAAGCCGCCGTCATAAACTGTTCGCACTACCGCTATCTAGATCTGTTGCTAGAGCCGAATCCCCAGTATGTCGAACCCTAAGGATGCTAAACGCCCTCCTGACTGCCGACCCTGAATGTGATGTGTTTGCTGATGAATGGAAGAAAGTAATGCGTGCTTGTCTGGTGTTCTGTGAGAGACAATATGCGAGAGTGTCCACTATTACATGCTAGTTCATGTTAGTTTGTGATGTGTTTAATTTATCACCATAACCATCTACTTAAATAATAATTAATTTGTATATTTTTGTATTTATATTATTTGAATGCTTATTTTATTTTACTTTTAATAATTCTATGTTAATTAATGTAATTGGACCTGTGCCGTTTTAATTAACTATAAATTAAATAAATAAAATAAATAAATAAATAAAGGGGTCTACGTTCAGCAGTGGACGAATACGGGCTGATGATGATGATAGGGTAACTTTGTAAAGGGTTTCCGTACGATGCGAAGCTAGTCTAATCAGGATTTGTATGCTTGCGTACCTATCTAATATACGCTAGCAATCTGTTATTATGTACTTCGCACAACGCGACCTTAGAATGCGACCGAAATCATAAGGCGGCAATGATCAATTATTTTCCCAGAACGAATAAACCGCGATCTGTGAGTCCCGCCCAAATTGGTTTAACTACGTGTATCCATACGAACGAACCCTATTTTTTGGATCTAATGTACGAATACAAAGAACCTTTTTTCCCCTTTCTTCTTTAGTAACAATTTACGCGCAAAGGGTTGTTTTACTCGTTATCTCGCATCAAATATAATGTGCTTAGCTTTAGGAAACAGTTCTTTTTGTACTCGAGAACGAAGGACCTTCATGTAACGGCGTAAAGAGTTACTGACCTATTCACTGAATTTACATTTATTTTATAGCCAATACTTTTTGAAGTAGCCCTTCGTAGGAAATTGTGCTCCTTTTACACGTGTTCACGTTACTTTAACGAAACTTTGTATACAAAGAGTTGAATTTATTACCCGTGGCTCTTTGCAAAGTAGGTAAATTATGCTTATTGGGGAGCTAAAATAGACATTTCAAACAAAGTTGCAGTATTACCTGACCTCGCATTAGTGAACCCAAGACCTCTAGCGTAGCAGTCGCGATTGGGACCACTAGACTAACGAGGCAGCACCCAAAAAATGGAATATGAAAATGATAAAAAACATCCAGAAAAATGCACTCTTCGACTATAATTAAAATCGATCTCGCGAAGTTCGTTACAGAGTAGCTCCATTGCCTACATAGAGAACTATGAACTAGCGCGGGTCACAATCAGCTTAATGAGGCGAAACTTGTAAAGTGATTAGCCGCAACAGAGTGTTGGACCGCTCCACTAAAACCCACATTTGTAGGCGCGGAGCTAATGTAGGTGCGACCGCAAAAACCTCCTTGCTGACGCAGACTGATGTCTAGGGACGGGAACAAATGGAACTTTCAACTTTAGCAACGATTAGGTCGAATGAAAAATAACAACATAAATAATAAATGCGGGAGAACTTTTTTTTTCGCATTTTTTTCACCGTTAATGTTTAGCAATTAGATAAATCTATACATATATAAAATTAATTGAAGTGTCTCTTTGATATTTCAAAATAACAGTATTTTCCTAAATGCATATGAAAGTAATATTTAGGTAGTTATATTTTCTCTGTCTATTTGTTCGATCCAGCTAGTGTAGTCTCCAAAACAGCTGGACCGATTCTGACTTGACTTTACTGGCAGATGATATTATAATGTGTAACTTGGGCGGGAGTATTTAATATCACGCTACGATCAAAATGTGTAGAGCAAAAACATAAAAAACGGCGGGTGAAACCGCGGGGCAAAGTTAAATATATAAATCTGCGCTACCAATCGCGTTTAGCTGTTACTCGGCTTTACGAACTGAACAAAAAAGGCTGAGGTTCGTTAGATCAGCAGTTCCCTTTTGCTTCAAATATAAATCTGTATGAAATACGTAATTATTAAGAGGATGAGGTTTATTACCTATTATATAAATATATATTGATCTGTACCCATGGATTACCCGTTTTTCAAGAATATAAATGGTCTTATGGTACCATTAATCAGGCATTCATGCGAACTCCAAGCGGCTGCCGATCATTTTTGTAAAGAAAACCCAGTAACGTTTTTTTAAATGGCATAAGTAACGCTGGCGTGATGGACCCCTCTCATTTTAAGAGTAGACCGTGCCTAGCAGTGCGACATTAATATATGGGTTGCTGATGATGACCTAAATAATAATAAATATTTTTTTTTTTATTTCAATATAAAAACATACACTGTAGATAGAAAAACACAAAAACTATCAACTTATACAGGTATGTGAGTACAAATAGTTGAACACTGGTAGCCAAGGTAAGATTTAACTTGAGTTTTGGGTACCAGAGCCCTCGCAGTTACATGATTTAACTATATTAGGTGCAGTTCGTGTGAGTTTCCACAAAGCAATATTTATGGTGGTAAGCTAATAGTTTTTATTATAAATTGGTACATATAAAAATTAAAACAAAAAAAAAATACATTTTGGTGGAAGGAAGTTTTCCCGACCATGGTATTCGTGACATTTGCCACGACATTTTAAATGTATCACTCTATCCACCATGACATAGGTAGCTATTGATTTTTCTACGCTTAGTCGATGAGTCACCCTCGGTGTCACTGGAAGGCTGGTACTAAACGATATAAGTAACGTTAAACGATAACGTAGTATTTACGTAACCTTCTCATAGCGATATTTAGTTTTGATGTAGGTAGTTCACAAGATGACATCGTATCGAACTATCGATAAATAATAACTGAAACGTTTTGTTGAATATCGATACAGAATTTTTAATGAGCCATTAGGTGTCTTAGCTCCACACTATTTATATAAATTATAATAATAAAGTGCAAATGCAGAATAATACTAATATTAAAGTAAAAGTACAGTTATAATATAATTCATGTAAAAGTATAACATGATGGTGAATATGGCGAACTGGTGAATATTCTGATTGTCTTGAGTATTTAGAATTGTAACATTGATAACTTTGAAAACGTCTGTCATTTGTCTTCCGTAATTTTAACCAAAGACTATGGAATCATCATCAACAACCCATTTATTGTCCCAATAGGACTGGGTCTCGAGTCAGAATAAAAGAAGTTAGGCATGATCCACCATAATAGCCAAATGAAGGTCGGTAACAGTGAAACGCCACCGCCGCCGCCGAGAAGTGTGTATGTCGATTTCATCATGACGACACCTTTCAGTAAAGTCAATTTATTTAATCATAATTTGCTTAATAATTAAAATGAATTATCCCTTTTCTAAACAAAAGTAATATAAGTGCGTCACTAGCTAAAGCGTTGGACATATAATTATATTTAAGTATAGCTTCGTTAGTTTAACGGGATCAGGCTATTTGGAACCCCAGCTTAGCCGAAACAGGACCTTCGTCATAATTACGAATATGAGGATTAGGAAGGTACCTAATAAGGACTGGTAATTAAATAAAACTCCAGTCCTGTGGCCTGGATTCTGGTTTAAGTTTTAACACGGAAATTGGCTTTTATTCTATTAGCTTTTAAAAGTTCATTAACACCAATAGGAAATATGAAAATTTAAGGTACGTGTAAGTACAGTTACAGTATTTGCTGGAAATATTTAAGAAAAACAACATCAATCTTAATAATTAATTATAAAACAGTCAACATAATAATTACTGATATTGTCTAAAGCCAAAAAATGAACAAGGCTTCAGGAAATGTTAAAACAAAAAAACATCTAAACATTTATTATCTACAACCTATTTACAAAGCTTGTACAAGCTTATTATTATTACCTATAATATTGTGCTTCATATTCATTGTGTTATTCTTTTGTTATTATCAAAGCAATATATTTCTGGCCTTATAACAGAAAATCAGCACTTCCTGTTTCCCCATCAACGGATAGTATTTTTATTACCATCCTAACAATGTTCATTTTCTTTGAAAAAGCTCGCCTTAAGTAATTGGATATTTGTTTGAATGTGAGATAAAATCGAATGCCCACTCGATATAAGCCCTCTAAATCGAACAATCTCGATAGCACCCTTGCTTAGCAATCGTTAGGAAATATCCCAATACTCGACACGGCTTCGTTTTTATCGATAAGTGGGTCAGACCTAATTGTTGTCTTTATTGTTCGTATAGGTATATCTGCTGTTCCAAATAGCTTAGTATGAATAGAGAGTTAATCAGTAACTGTCGATCATGTTTAGTGCGATTAGAGCTAATCGATTAGGTAATTTCGTTGAATTTGGAGCTCACGCATGTTATGAACTTCTGTTCTCCGAACTTGCGTTAATGAAGTCAATCTACGTTTGATGCAGGAACATAATTGAGTTGAGGTACGGAGACGAACCTAGTGAATATATTACTACTCAGTTCATTATGAATGTTTCAGAAGTTAGTCAGGCAACCCTCAAAAGTTCAAATACTATACTTAGGTACCCAACATCGTACCGATCTTTAACACTTTAGTATTACCTACCTATACATAACTGCCTCATTACTCTAGTTGTCTAAAATGATCCTGGGTTTGATTTCCAAGTCAAGCAAAGTGTTATTGGGTTTTTCTGTGAATTTCTCAGTAGTAGCTCGGAATTGGGATTTCAGCCCGGTTAATGGCATTACGCTCGTCGTACATTAGTAAGTAGGTACATCCTGCGGGGGATGGTATGTTTTTATGTTATACTATACATATAATGATCGCTTTTAATATGTTACGCAGTTGATCGGACGTAGTCAATGAGTTTTAATTCTAGTACATTGGAGATCATTTTATTTGATACTAGCTTTCCGCCCATGGCTTCGCCCGCGTGGTTTATTGGCTTTTCTATACTAAAATATGTATGTATTATACATATAAACCTTCCTCTTGAATCACTCTATCTATTAAAACCAACCGCATCAAAATCCGTTGCGTAGTTTCAAAGATTTAAGCATACAAAGGGACATAGGGACAGAGAAAGCGACTTTGTTTTATACTATGTAGTGATATAACTATTTAAAGAGCTCCTAAATTAATCTCAAAATCTCCTCAGCTACAAAACTTCCTGTTCGCACGATGCCTGGTAAGAATCGATTGTTATGAAAGTCAACAAAAGCCAACAAAAAATTTGCTGGTAGTGACTGGCAACAACTGACCGCAACCCCCACATATAAATATGAGAAAGCCATGGGTACAAAGAGTTTATTTCGTCGTCAGTCTTTGAATCAAAATATATACCTACTTGCTAATAGTATGGGTACAAGGGGTTTATTTCGTCGTCAGTCTTTGAATAATAAAAAAAAAATTACCTACTTGCTAATAATATCACATCTCTCTGAACTTCGTACATTCCACAGAATGAATTAAGGGCATGTCACAGTAAAGAAACCCGAAAACCATACTCAATCACTTGATTTTCGCTCGTAAAACACAATCTATCTCTATCACGTCACTAAAGGTACGTAGGAGTGGAGAAAATTGCGTGAACGGACGTTTATAACCCTACAAATTTAAACTAACTTATCCTGTTAAGGAATCTTAATACGAACTGTATATATTTTAGGACATCACAAATTGTGGTTATAATATAAATTTCACGCTCCATTGGTAAATCAACGACTCATAAAATGCTTTCGTTATTTATTTAGAAACTCACGCTTTCAAGCCAATTTTATAGCTGTGATTAAATTAATTACCTAAAGTAGGTAAGAGTTATAATAAGAGCACCTTCTTAAAGATGTGCTGAAAATTTGGAGCAAGAAATAAAAATAGTTTGTGACAAAGATACAGTAAAAGATACTAACCTAACACCTAGATAAATTGTTTTAGAAAAGCTACACATTTAGATGTATCGAATATGGAAAAGGGTTATTTAGGTACGCGAACATAGCGAAGTATTTTAAATCTAAATGCCATTACTAGCACGCCCGTATTCCGCGGAGGGTAAGACAGAGGTATACTAATATACACCCATATTTTGTCTATATGTTTAGGTCCCAATTACTTTGCCCGAAATGGGAATCAAACCCAGGACCAGTAGCAGTCGCGCTTTGGACTACTAGACTAATGCGGCAGTCTGAGATTTTACTATTCTATTTTTTACTTTTTCTATTATAAATACTCGTTAAACGTTTGAACGTGAAGGCGCGTTGATAAAAGTAGAGACGTTAGAATAAAACCGTCACGATAAATTTACCCGCTAAACGAGTAACTTAATTTTAACTCCATTTCAGAACCAAGTCTATATTTTAACATTCTAAAAATATCTGCTCAACTGCCAACAAGATATTTATATCTGATTTTGAATTACGCAATAAAACACTTATATGTCTTTTAAATGTCATAAAGGGTTCACTGATTCTCGTATAGTAAAATATTACTTTTTTAATGAAAACTATCCGTGGCTGACTTCCCAAAAGGATTTATTTACAATAATTCGGCTTCTGAGCAGCATATAAACATGAAACATGATTTTAAGTTAGACTTTCAGCAAACCTCATCCAATTTCGTGCAGTAGGTTTTGCAAGATGCGTTCACAAATATACAGACAAAAATTCTAAAAATTGTTTTGACTTCTGTTGCTGTTATAAAGACCACCATATTCGTTGTTCTTCAAATTTTCTTTAATGTACAGACATTGGCTTATTACACTGTATAGATGTTACCCATTATTGATATAATAGAGGCGGTTTTCGATAAAAAAATAAATAAAAATTATTCATAAAATTAAAAAACCAACGACTTGGCGTCGGTTTAAAAATTCAAGGTGTGTTTTAGTCCACGGGATCTATAAAACACACCTGTGTTTATGGAGTGCCCTACTCCTGAAGAATCAGGATGAACATTAAGCCGTCTTATTTACGCAGCGGGACTGAACTGTTCTAATAAAATAAAAGAGTTAATTAAACTTTACCGCGATGAAATATGTTTAATTAAAAATAGAAATTTAAACAAGCTAGGTAGGTATTAGTAGGTAGTTATTCGTTAAAACGAACCTTTGATTGAATGAAAATAAAATAAGTTTTCAAATCAAAACTATAAATTTCTTCCTTATTGTTGATATTTTTCAAAACGGAACCCTCACATGGACAATTCCCTACAAGTACTTATCTGTAGGGTAAACAATTAGACAAATATAAGAAGGTAAGGTAGTTACTATTATTTAATGCAGGACAGACAGGACCCGTAGAAGAAAGGACGGAAGCCGATCTCTAAACCACTGCCCCAAATGCGTCATCTTGAATCTATGATTTCATTATATTTGACTTATCAGGAAACCCATTTTAATTATTATACCTTAAAGAATAAATATTAACTATTTGGTTAGATTGGTTTGATTGGTTTTAGGCCAGGTCATAGTACGGTTACTGCTCTCCTTAAAGTGACTGGCGATATTAGGGCTGGCATGGAAGACACTAAGGTTACTGTACTGGTATTAGTTGACTTCTCTAATGCTTTTAATACCGTCAGTCACGATATCCTTTTGTCCATCCTTTCTAATCTTGGGATCTCTCCTGAAGTGCTGGAATGGTTTTCATCTTATCTTCGGGATCGCCAGCAATCAGTCCACGTTGAGGAGTCGTTCTCAGCCTGGTGTAAACTGGAAACTGGGGTTCCCCAAGGTGGCATATTATCTCCTCTACTTTTTTCTATTTTTATAAATCTAATTACCCAAAAGCTTCAGTGTGCGTATCATCTTTATGCCGATGACTTACAGCTGTACTCTCAAGCTAGAGTGGAAGATTTATCCGGTGCGATTGAAGCTGTTAACCAAGATCTGGACTCAATCAGGGACTGGGCTGATAGGTTTGGTTTGGCAGTGAACCCTAATAAATGCCAAGCTATAATTTTAGGCAGCCATCGTAATATCTACAAGATGAGCAATGTTGTTATTCCACCTATTGTCTACAATGGCATTACCATTCCTGTTACTGCTAGCGTGAAAGATCTTGGCTTGAACTTTGACCCAACGTTGAATTGGCGAACTCAAGTTTCAAGCGTCAGCCAAAAAGTGACAGGTATTTTACGGTCTCTCTATCGCCTTAAAAATTTCTTGCCAGGGCACATCAAAGCAATGCTTGTCGAAACCTTGATTTTCCCCACCATTGATTATGGGGATGTTACTTTGACCTGAATGCAGATCTTCTCAATAAACTGGATCGCCTTCTCAACAATTGCATTCGATTCGTTTTTAATCTCCGTAAATATGACCATGTCTCAGAGTATCGAATCAACCTGAAATGGCTACCCATTCGTCAACGCAGACACTTGAGGGCACTGACTACTCTGTACTCTATACTGTTTTCACCTAATTGCCCATCTTATTTAACTTCCCATTTCCAGTATACTTCTTCCTTCCACAATAAACACCTTCGATCAATGAATAATCGACTTCTTCACTGTCCTTCTCACCACTCGGATTTTATACACTCCACTTTCTTCGTCCAATCTATTCTGTTATGGAACGCTCTTCCTCTTGAAATCAGGATGCTCAACAGCCGGCTATCATTTAAAACTAATGTGCGCCAATACTTGCTGGACAAGACACAGTTGGATTCGTTTCGGAACTGATTTATTGTTTCCTTTTATATGTATTGTATTTATGTAAGTATATAGTTATATTTATGGTATATTCTATATATAAGTATATAATAGTAAAATGTATGTATTGCATATTATGTACATTTTTAAGTTTTATTAATACCTATTTTCGCCACATATTTCTCACTCCTATCCCTTTTAGTGCATCTACCGTGATCGTCTCTGCACCACCCAAAGGTCGTCTGGTAGAAAATGCCTAAGGCATTAAGACCGCCTTGTACAGTTTTGTACTTAAGTATAAAATAAATAAATAAATAAATAACTAGATGCCGCGTTCAACCGACTTTGCATGGCGTGTATTGTGTCCAAAAAATGAGCTTCTTACACAGTTTTCATCCCATCCTTCAGCCCAGCAGCATTTGTACAGATAGGGCACAAGGCACTTGGCACAAGACGGCATTATTAAATCAGTTTTGTCCACTGAAAAACACGTTATCATGACGTCCACAGAGTAACTAAAGCCAAAATTTAAAACTACTTTTTTAAGAGTCATTTTTGTGGCTTCACTTTATGCGTACTAATATGCGCTTCTAGTTTATACATAGTCTAAGGTCTATAATAAATTTAACAAGTTAAACCCACTTTCTATCAACCGCATCGATATCATTCCAATTACTGAAATATTAATTGGCACACAAATGCAAGTCTGCACTGCACTGCGGTTATGATTACTTAGTGTACCAAACTGGATTTGGCCCAGAATGCTTTTAATTAGCGGCAATCGATTAATGGAAGATTGTAGAATAGTCTGCGATTGGCAGACATCGTTCGTAGGTACTCGAGTATTTGGATTATCCCGGTTATGTCTAGTCTAAGGGAGTACTCTGCATATTTCGGCAAATAGAACGAATACTTAGTCGATAGAGCTACGTAATATTTTGAATCGGATAATGTTTGCTGGATTTTTGCTTTATATACCATTTTTCACAGCACGTTAGGTCGTATGACGGGATGGGTATGTAGGATGACGGTCGTTTGACTCTGACCCGAGAAAAAATATTTGTTACTGTATCTATTTTGTATTTACTAGTGAAGTCGTGACACAGGTTTGTTTCCAAATGCGAGACCTACCTTTTATAAATTTAACAAAAAGAAATTGATCTTTAATTAATTGTAAGTATCGTAATTTAGAATTTGCTTTACAATAAAATATGTAAATCTCCGAGATAATTAATTCAGCAACGCCCGTCACGGCCTCCGAGAACTGGAAAAATATATTTTGCATTGTCTCTATTTACGATTTTAAGGGACAACTACAGTCCTTACACCATTAAAAAATTGCTTGGGTAGATATTATATTATCTTTACATTTTCTTCGGTCATACATACACACTATTTGCATTAAAGTCTAACAACTAACATTAGAAATGTATATTGCCAACAAATAGAATTATGGAGACAAAGGAAATCCATTTAGACCTTATAAATGGCGACCCTGTAAGACGGTACATGTGTATTGATATTTACCGAGCCATGGCATTTGCTGGAGTGCCACATTTATGAAATACCCTCAGGCATCTCTCAGATAGATCTGTGTTCATGAGCAGAATATTGGAACTAGATTCGTTCATTCGTTTTTGAACCGAAAAATTTGAAGTTTTTTTAACATAAGTAAGTAGGTATTAGCTGAAATCAGCTTGATACGAAACTTGATTATGTTTAGAAAATTACTTAGCTTGAATAAAAGGAATTCTTGTCTAAATGTCTTTAAAGCCCCCAAAAAGGTTTTCTTATCATTAGCGGAGAAATACTATCTAGATGCTCGAATACTCGCTACTAAACATTAAAGACCCATTTTAATTAAGGTTCAAAACTAAGATAACATAACAGTTTTACCAAACTTGAAGGACTAAATAATGTATTCATCTCAACTCTGAACAGATAAGCGAGTCTCGCTAAAGATCGTATTACGTAATACAAAGCTGAGCCAACCCTGTTGATTCAGACGGGGACAATCGGCTCATCGTCTGGTCACTAAACGATAAAACGACTAGTCCCCCTTGGACTGTGAAGCCGCGATACGGCCGAAATTGACATTTCTATTAACGGTTATGATTTTTGAAAAACAGAATATGCTTTGACTTCGAATTGGAACGGATAATTGAATTTGTTTTAAAAATATGGAATGAATCCAACGGAAACTTTTGAACTGTTATTTCTATAAATAAAATATCAGCTAAAACAAATAAGAATGTAAATTACTTTATTCATTAGATTTATATTTAATAAGTTTTTATACTAATAGTTTTGGCAAAAATCCTACCCTTCAATGGAGTTAAACAATGAAGTTACTATTTTCTTATTAGATTGCCAACCCCAACGAACCACGTGTAGACAATTAGGGCACAGCTAGTAACGACTACTTTGGCTAAATACTGGGTGTGGTTTACTCAAATTAGCTTTTTCCCAATAAACACTTTGCCATAAGTTTTGTTATGTTATAGTAAATGTACGAAAATCGATGATGTCCATTTGTTTATAAAATAAGTACAAAATTTTAGTTTTTCATAGGTCAACCAAATCATAAGTCTTCTCCAAGTAATCCAGCCGAAATCATGTGCGTATTAAAATTCATCATCACTCGATTGGAGAACATCGTTATGAGTATGACAGATTTTGTAGGAGAAGTGGGCCTCCTTTTGTTCTGATATTCGATTATACACATCCGCCTTTTTTTTCAACCGGGATAGGACTAAACTACAGAACTCCAATTACTACAATTCTTGCGTACTTTTTTTGGTACGTCCACAACCATTATAATTTGTTATTCATGTATAAATAAAATTCAAAAAGCTTTATTAGACCCTCATCGTACTCGATACTGAAAAATGAAAAAAAAAGGCAATTATCCGATGATCCTCTTTCAGATGGGAAATTCAATTAGTGTCCTTCCTCATGGGAAATTATTTATTTAATATTGGTAAATACTCGTACTTTAACTTGAACCAATATTTTTATTGTTTTATGCATACGAATATTTTATATTCAGTAGCATTTAAGGGTTATTTCTTCTTTCAACAATCATTAGCTATACCTATTTAGGTTCCACAATAATTTTGACATGACATTTACAAAAGATTTATCGTAATAAATTTGTGAATTGAGTCCCTGAAAAAGAAAGAAAAACCTTGATACGTTACATGCGTGCGGCCTTAACAGCTTCCTGCAATTAATTGCAAGGAGAATGGATACTGACTGCTATTTTATGGAGTACTGGCCAAAACAACACATTTGAATTGAATTGAAACAAATATCTAAAGAAAAATAGAAGAAAATTTCATTTCTCAGTATATGGCACATTGAAATCTTACATTTAAAGTATCGATCTACATACTACATCTGGGACAGAACTTAAAAAAAACAATAATTATTATAGATTTTGAATACGACCTTCATACACAATACAAATCTTATTTATGAGCTGCAATAAATAATGAGATGCATCAGTTGAAATAGTGCAGTGTATAATTTTATTCAATGCTGCAAGTCCAATGTCAGAGTATTCGACTTTAAATAGAATGCTCTTGATCCAATAATGTGACCCATTTACACCGGCTCGACTTGTTGGATGAGAATTGGTAATTACTGCAAACATGAGTCTAGTTTTATTAGGTACGTACAGCAGTATCTTACAAGACCATAATCAATTTAAATGAACCCTACATCAGTCACGCCTTTGTTCGTTTGTTTATTTAATTTCTACTATTGTTCGTTTAAACCTATTATTGGCTCGCTGTTGTTTATTTTTTCAGTTTAGTTCAATATTTGTAGCTGTTGGTTTTTCCTATTTAAATAAATAAATATTATTAAAGTAAATGAGAGCAAGCCTATGGTTTTTAGGCCGGCACAAAACCAAACTCTGAACTCTGAGAATTTCATAGAAAAATACTTTACTCGACCTGGAAATTGACTTTAAAAAAAGGACCTTGCCTTAAACCAGTGAGGCACTGTTTACCTGTTACGTTTTGGCACCTTAAACGCTGACAAGATTTCGACAAAGGCAGCTAGATCCTAAGGTACATAGGCTATTTTATATACCAAAAGAACTTAGAAAATAGTCCTCCTATTGAGACGCGAGACAGTAAGAGCATTTCAGTTTAACTGGTGGTAGTGACAAAACAATGATAAATTATATTTCTTTAAGTAACTTTTTAAACACATTAACAAGTCAATGTTTTAAATTCTTTTCACTAGATTGAATCCAACATATACGTACATACATCAAACTCATCCACATTTCCTTACTGGAAGATATTTGGAAGGATTTCTGCTAATATAAAATAGTAATGTGATTCAATTTCTGTCACAAGCCCAGACGGTTTATTTATTCACCTACAAGAGTGGAAAAGTCAGTTCCATATCCGGTCAGCAGATTATAAATGTAAATTGCAATACCGACATGCATATTCAATTGGGATCGAAACATGGTTTATTTAACTTTCTGTTACAAGAGCTACATGGAATTCAGTCCACTGTTCAATAGATTTACAGAAAAACTCGATGAAAGCATTTATAAAACAACTACATTTCGTTTAAAAATTGTATTTCCATTTGACATGAGGCCTAAAAATTAATTTATGTTTTTTTAATCATCAATGTAAAGATTAAAACCAAAAAAAAGAAGGGCAACGCGCTCCATCGTAGATCGCAGTATCGCTTAACATCAGGCGAACTAGCGGTCAAGCGTAGGCCTATCATGAATAAAAAAAAAGGCATAGGTGTACTAATGTCAACCTCCAGTTCGCCGGTATGTTTAGATCCCATTAAGAATTTAACAGAAAACCCCAATAACACTTGCTCGACCTCTAGAGTTATAGCAGTCTCGCTTAGATCCACTAGACAAATAAGTAGAGACTAGTAAGTAAAGATAAATATGACAGTAACGGTGATATCTACTAGATCTACTATAAACTACGACAACTACTATCTATGGAAGATTTTCACGGTGAGACTAGGCCCGCTCTGCGCAATAAAATCGAAAGAATTCCGACATCCGAAACAGAAAAAACCGATTAAAAAGTTCTCAACCAATCCAAATTCACTACTTATTTTTAAACTCAGACCCCCAACGGTTTCCTTAATCGCGTTGTTTTATTCCTTTCTTATTTCCTTTAGCAACAACCCACCCTTTAATGGAAAATTGTTGAACAGTTTGCATGGAAGTTTTCTAGTTAACCCAAACAAACAAGTCTTCGGCGGAACATCGACCGCCGTTGTCCGTCTCATAATGAATGAACGGATATTGATTATGTGCCACGAACATTGCAGTGCATCAATATGTTCAACCTCGTCTTACAGTTGGACTTGATACCTATTTTGAATAAGGAATTCAATTTTAAATAGTTTTCAATCACATTTATGAAAGGAGTTTATATAGATATATGTGGACAAAAGTGATACTGACAATGACATTATGTAATGAAAAATTAAAATAGAGTACACTTCTATTTTAATCTAACCCAGTGATGAATATTTTATGTAATTGCCGTTATTTTAGTGAAGGAAAGCGGGCAGGATTCGAACCTGCGTCTTCTTGTTCGGTACACCACACGCTGACCACCAAGCCACTGCCAGGGCGAAATTTGCCTTCAAATTTTGAATTTGAGGTCTTCGAGGTGACTTCGAATCTTGCCCGCAATCGAATGTTTCCTTTAATACCATAATAATTATGGTATTATACCTACTTCTGAAAAAAAAAACTTAAGGAAATGCGAATAATGATTTGACACTACTGCGTTTCACTTTTAAATACAGAAATTTCAATGTACGTTAAAAAAGAATTTGTCCATTCGTCACACAAAATAGGTAAACTTACAAATATTTTTGAACTTAGCTGCACTCACACACAATCAGGACCAAAGGTAAAAATAAAAATTTGACTTAAAAAGTAAAAAAGGTTAACTAAAATCCATGTTTGACAAAGTAAGCAATATCGTAGTTGCAGCAGCATAATAAATTAGCCTCGTACGTGAAACAAAAACATGTTTCAATTATCATCAACAAATAAATTTAACAGCTGTTCGGATGAACCACTATTGTGTTCGTAAAATAAAGTGATCACACGCGAATTGTTCTCGATACTTTTCCCAGAACATAAAAAACGTTTTAGTTTATTGAAGCTATTCCGTGTACTACAAATAGTGGTGTCAACGGTTCAAAGTGAAAACGCAATTTATAAACGTTATTGGTATTGGTTTGGCACAAACTAAAAAAACTGGCGTCCTTTCGCAAAAAGTAACATGAATCTATTCATGTGTTGAGCATTTTCACTATAGTAAATCGATCTGTACCTACGTTATCATAACGACTTGAAAGGCTCAACTGCATACGATGTTTAAAAGGCATTATTTCACAACCGTATTTCAAAAAGCTTCAATCGGACATAAATTTAACCTCTGAATTTTACGACTAAAATTTCCGGAGTTACATAACGTTAAACATTGTCACGTGAAAAGGCAATGATATCTTTTTAAACTATATCATTTTAAAAAGTTAAAAAAGATTCATAGTCTGCAGCCACCTTTTCGATCTAGCTAGACTAATCTGTTTATAAAGCTTTAATAGCAGAAATCAGAACGAAATTCGCATGTAACTATTAATTAAGATTAAACAACCGTTAATACTTCAATATTGTTTTAGCTACGTTCAAATGGCGGTTCAAATGGCAATTCGGCGGTGTTAATTGAATATGGCTCGATTGTTAGCACAATCTCGTCGTAATTATCCTCTATGAGACAATTCATTTAACATAATTTACAGAATCTGTAGCAGGCTTGATGAACATCACTCGAATTATACTAAATTCAATGTTCCAGTCGAGAGAATATCTGCTCTAATATTCTATATTACTTTGACAAAATCAGTGTTTATATTCCTCGTCTGCTCTTTTCGTTAGGATATAAGCCGTGGTTCGTAGAAATATGAAGCTTAAGTACCTAAATGGAACATCTGAGAAGATATCCCTCTTAATAACATTGCTAATGCATATTTTTTTAAAGAAATATTCGATACTACATCTAGTGGTGTATTGATACGACTGTGTCTAAGGTCAAATATACCATATGTGTACTTACTAAGGGCGATATTCGCTTGCTTGTTTCGGTCGAGCTGCCCCCGTAGCGCTCGTAGCCGACGCAATTTCAACTCTTGCGCCTCTACGCGTTCGCGTAGCCGCCGTAGCCGCTCGCCTTCTACCGCCACCTATCAACAAAATCATGATAATTTAAGTCTAAATTTTGTATCTATACAAATAAATAAAATTGAAGTGTCCGTATCTAATATCAAAATAAAATCTTTTTAAGTAATGCATATGAAAATGTTTGTCCGTTTGCATATTCCGGCTAATCTCTGAAATGACTCAACCAATTTTGACGGGACTTTCACTGACAGGCATAGCTAGTTTAATAAACAAAATATTATTAATTCAGGTTTTAAATCAATATTTTATTCCATATAAACGGACATTTTTAAGTGTTGAAGTGCAGCAATTTATTTCAGGTTTTTTTATTCCGAATAAAGTCTATTGCGAGCGTGTGGAAAAGTTCAAGAATATATTTTTATATCACAGTAAATTATATAAGCTGGCTGTTTGGTTGTTTTCCTTGTCACAATAACGTGCCTTTTAATTAAACGATAAACATTAAATTCCTTCAATAATTGTTAAATACACCAACGAAGACGAAGGCTTATAAAATTCAAAGAGAGTATTATAATGAATACAAAATAAGATCTGTATAACGCCTGAGTTCGGGCAATTTTGTTTATTTTATAGGCGTACTTATTGCGTGAGAAGAGTTTATTTTCAAGGCGGTGATAAATATCGCATTAGGCTAACGCGCGTCCGGCCCACCCCGAGAGATTTATTAAGAACCGGGAAATTTAATTTTTTATTCTCTCTTATCTGTTCACAATTTATCCAAAAGATTCCGGGGCGTCTTTATCTGTGATAACTCAGTCGGTCTTAAATGTCACAATAAATATGCTATGCTAATAAAGCAGGTTATTTGGAAAAAAATTACCTAAAAGCCGAAAAATGGGAAAACGGAAAGCCTTATTCATGAGACTATGCTTTGGTGTGTTTTGTTTGGCTTATGTTTATAGCTACAGATCAGTGCCTGAATTTATATAACTTGCCTAAAACGTCATGGAAGAATATTTTCAGAATTCATTTAATTAACTCGAGAAAACTTGCCGTAAAGTTAACAATCGTAACTTAAATATTCTAACATGTTTAATGTTTAACTGCTAGAGTCAATTACTTAGCGAAAACAACCAAGAATTAAATTATAAATAACACAGTTATGATTATACAAAAGCAATCTAAAAACTTTGACGCACAACCTCGTAACTGAGAACAAAGATTTTGCGTTCCATTTACTTTTCGTGTTCCTCGTACTTCATTAAAAATCTTTTGTCTTTTATTACGGATTTCTGAAACCCTTTTTAAAAATTTACACCTTCCCTTTTCATACGTGCAACCCTTTGTCAAGTCCAGTTATAAATAAAATCCGAGCTTATTTTATTGTTGCCCAGAAAGAATAACAATGAGAACCATTCACACATTAAATAATTATATAAAACTGGCTTAATTAAAATGTTAAATAAGATTATACGAAATATACAAAACAAAGTAGGATTTTGTCGGTAGAACTATTTTGATTTGTTTATATAATTCATACACAATTCTAAATTATTTGTGAATAAATGAAAATAACAGTAAGTACCTACTTAATTCTAAGATGAACAAAACTATTTATCAAACAACATCTGATTCTTGAAGCTTAATTCTCGCAAAAAATCCATGAAATGATGTAAGTACATACTCAAATTACAAAAAGATTCTGCGAATGGCGATATAAGCGTATATTTGCTAGTCAAACAATGGACTCACTTATTAGATTCCCCGTAGAGGTCGCCACTGGGTCGAGAACTCTGCACTGAATGGATTATTTGCAAACTCTCTCGATACGCAGCTGTGCTTTGTTGACTGAGCTTAGCACGTTATATTTCGCATATTTACGTAAGCACTGTTTGTGTAGATTATGTGGGGCTAAAATGGCCATTGGCTGTACTTCGTGCTAGTCTAGTGTAAGCTAAATATATACTAGACCTACCTATATAGTGCGAGGTCAGTTTATACTGGATACCTATAGGAGATAGGAACGACGGGTGGCCGTGTATTCGCAAATTAAAGATTCACCAAAAGTATCCACCTCAGCCCCCCTGTTATTACTTACCAGTTTCCTTTTCATTTGAATTATAAATAAGCCACCTAAGCTGAGACTTAACGCGGAAATCTGCTTTTTTGCAAAAGATTATACTCATGGCCACGGATTACAGAATTATATAATACCTTGGACTAAAATAATACAATTTTAGAAAGATGTTTAAGATGATGTATATTTTTGTAGTTACAAAAATATCCTCCCATCCTAGGACGCCCTCCGGCAAGATGGAGTGATGATTTGCGAAAGGTTGCGGGCAGCAGCTGGTTGCGAAAAGCGGAGGACAGGGTGAAATGGCACACACTAGGGAAGGCCTATGTCCAGCAGTGGACTAGTATAGGCTGATGATGATGATGAAAAACCTTATTTAGGAAACTGTTTAGCTCAATCAGTTTCGTTTGAAACTTTTGTAGTATTAAGAACTTAAAGTATACATCGCAAAATTGTCAATGAAAAAGTAAAATTTTCACATACAATATTCCAACTGCGTGGAAGAAAAACTCCATGAAGTCAAATAAATCATACGCACATGTTTAATAATACTCGTATAACATGAGAAACATGAATTTCCGATGTCGTGAAGGAAACAAAAAGAAAATAAAGGGACAATAAGCGATTTATGATTTCCAAAGTCAGCTTTTGACTCATAACACCCGAAAGAAATGAAAGAGAGAGTAAACTAGATATTCCTGGGCCTTCACAAAGCAAAAAAGCTTTTGATCCGCCGAGGTTGATTAATCACAGCGAGGATTCTTTTAAAAAAATAATTTTGATACTTTTTGAGCTTCAGATAAACTGGAGTGGGATTGAAAGAGAAGCCTAATTGAATTAACGTTTGGAGAGCTGTAAGCTAAGACAATAGGGAGTTTATTACTCAATTCAGAGCGTTGCTTTCAAAATGAACAGCGGCCGGGTAGTACCATTAGTAGCGTTTATAATAACTAGTTGTTTTGTAAAATGTTAAATTATTGTATATTCTATCTATCCAGGGTACATACATTTCTTAAGGGTTATTCAGCGTAGGCGTAACTTAATATTGCACTTAGGTCAAAGGTTAGCCAGGTAAGCAACAAAGGTTTCATTAAAATCGCTGTCGATGACTAATTTCATAGATTAGATAGGAAAATTTTGATAGGAAAAATAAGAGCTCCCTCCTTTTTGAAGTCGGTTGAAAAGAAAGCGTTGCACAGCACAGTTGTAAGATAAATGTAATAACTGTCCGCTGTCTCCAACACCACCGTCATGAAACATATCTCATCGGCTAAAATAGCCACGCTAGTTTGTTGTGTTTTAGTTAGCGAGACAGCGCAAGCAAGCGGCATATCCTTATGAATCTTCTACCCGCTAGGGAAGCCGATAGGTATATAGGAATTGTGCCGATTAAAAGCAGTTCTTGCTTTCCTTTACCATAGGACTCATGGTCACATTCGCCACGTGTCGGAAGAAAGCTTTCGTGTTCCAGCATTTCCGACCCTGTAGAAGGTTCTCCAACGATACATTAGTATGCGATGAAATATAAATTGCCTGTCATTTGTAGATATTCTTTACCTACCCTGTACATTGCTACTTCAAAGGGAATAGGGTACTTATATACCAAGTACTTTTTTTATCTTCTTATTTAACATATTTTTTAGGCATGTCCTACTTTGTTTTATAGCTGTAAATAAGGAATATAATGAAAAGTATTCCTGTGACACTTTAGCGTAATTTATTCAATAAACTGCCGACCTCTCGCTGACAGTTCGCTGACTACTAACGATACCCCTAGAGACTATTAAATTTCCCTAGAACCGATCTTTAGTCGACAAATTGAATCCGTCATAGTAAGAGATATTTTTTTATTGAATTTTAAAAATAATTATGAGAATATTTTGACATCAAAATGATATTTAATAGGCCCAATTCCTCCCTCAGTCCTGCTTTTCCTACTTAGGTTTTGCAGATGTCCATGGATGGCGATGACTACTTACCATCAAGTAGCTTGCCTGCTCATCTACAGAGTTATCGCATAAAAAAACTGATGTAATTTATTTAAATGTTGTTATTATTATTATTATTTGGAATAATGTAATTATATCGCTTTATACCTGCAAATGAAATATGCATATTTAAAAAATAGAAGACTAAACAGACGATTCTCTACATAGACGTTTCCGTTTTATAACTATTACATAACCTTCAGCTTTATACTTGATTTAAAATAATTTACTAAACCGGCCTTGCAAACCTTATACAATTTCCTCTTTCCTAACCAACGTCATTAACTATCTAAGTACCGTCATCTTTCCGCGATATTTACGACTACATTCATGAATTAACAGCACTTTCAGCGAAAATTTCATTAGAGTGTATTTGCAAGTTGCATCATAATTTTAGCAACGGCTTAGGTATATAGTGTAGGTATCTTTCTTTGTCCGCAGATTTATGTGTGTGTGCGTAACGACATCATTACCTCAGGGAATCACATCGTAAAAGTCGTATAGTAAGTAAGTACTAAGAACTTACACTGAGTCCCGCGAGAGGTTAACTAAGAGTTATTGCTCAACCCTATGTTTTATTCAAATCTATAACTAAATCTATTGAGATACTGTTATGTAGCAAAGACGGAATAAGTCATAATAACTTTTAAGTATCTACATAATGACGGTCCTTACGTGGATAAAGACATGTCAAAAATAACTTATTTTTTTGCATATATTTAAGCAATAAAAAAACAGTGTGAACGTACAAGTTGTGAACAGAAAAGAGTTGAAATCGGAAAAATAACAGTTTTTTTAGTGCATATTATATCTATACATATAAAATCCTTTGTCCTGAATGACTGACTGACTGACTGACTGACTGACTGACTGACTGACTGACGGAACAACGCACAGCCCAAACCGCTTATCGTATAGTCCTGAAACTTGGAGGGTGTGTTCTTTGTATGACGTAGGCATCCGATAAGAAAGGATTTTCCGAAATTCTACCCCTAAGGGGGTGAAAAAGGGGGGCAAAGTTTGTATGGGACAACGTGATTCCTTGGTCCAATCTGCTTAAAATTTTGCGTAAACGTTCTTTAACAGAATTGATGGAAGACGTGTTTCATATTTTATTAAAATTCATCCCCTAACGGACTTAAAAAAGAGGGGAAAGTTATTTTGGGCGTGGTTTGCTTCGAATTTGATATCAATACTCCTTAGTGTTTTTGATTGAAATTACTTTTTATTTTGACACATGTCATGTTTGAAAACTCAATCTGATTTAACTCAAGAAACGTTGGTTGATAAACATATAAAATGCTTAAAAAGAAATACGAGAGAGATGCGTCTGCTTGAGAGTTTTCTGAGCTATTACTTAAAATAGGAAATGGAGATAATTAAATTTGAATATGTATACCATAATCTCCCCTGAATACAATAGTGACAGGTGACTATGATAGATGAATAGATCTTAGAGTGTATCCTGATTTTTCTAATATACCTACATACGAAGTCTATAGATTGGATGTGCAAACGTGCAATACTGACTCCTAAAAACAACAGTTCAGCTGCTATTAATTACATACTTCTTAAACCGGAGGGCTCAGAAATTGGATTCAGTGCTACAAGCGGTTGAAACAGTTTACTATCCTGTAGAGTTCCTTAACAGTGTTAAACCTCCTTGGGACACCTGTAATTCTGATGCGTCTCCTTATACCATTTAAGCTATGTAACGGAACTAGACTGAGAGTATTGATCAGCAGTGCACAAAAATATTAAAAAGGTCACTGTGATTACTGGATGTGCTTGAGAGGATTCAGTTTTCATACCTCGAATACCTTTGCTACCCTCCAACTATGTTTTTAAGAACAATTACGTTTCACCCTTATGATCTTAGCTTTGCAATTACTATGTAGGGACACTGCTGACGCATTACATTTGCACTGTTCTAGCTTAGCGACTTAGCGCAGCGCGGCAGTCGTCTCCCCGCACCCAATCAGTTAGGTCGTTAGTAGTAATGTAGTCAATAAGTATATGTATTAAATCTGGTACCAGTAAAGTATTATATATAATGTGACGACCTTCATTCAACAACCACCTCTCCAAGAAACCCCTACAACTATAAATAAATTTCAGGGTGAGTCATTAAGGGTGACAGGCATAGATTTAAGAAGAAAGAAAGAGAAGAAATTCTATCTTGCCTGTTACTGAATCAGTATTTATAGCAGTCTGGTCATTTTGATACCAGACAGAAAAGCCATAAATGTGGTATAGAAAGAAGTGCAATTTTAAGTCTTGAGAGCAAAGTGGTCTTCCACTATATAAACCTTCATAAAAATCGACCCTACGAGGCCTCCAGAATGATAGACCATCGCAATAGCTAAAAGGACATGAATGAATTAATAAGAAATGTAGATGTTATTTTTATATTTCAATAAAATAATATAGTGGAACAAATTATTTGGTCTCAATTTTAGATAATTTGTAATATCCCGCCAGAAATAGAAAAAAATAAACAGTCAAAATCGTGTTGCCCACGCGAGCGAAGCTGCGGGCGGAAAGCTAGTCAAATATATTTTGACAGGTCTTAAGGTTCGTAGGGACCGTCGATACATAAGATATTGGTACGGTCTTAGGCTCGAACGATAGATGTTTGACTCGGTAGTCCATCAGTCATACCATATCACTGCTTACTGCCGTAACTTGATCGTGCTGATCCCACAAGATATATTCGTCTGTCTATCTATGGCTGTCCGACCGTACGTCGGAGAGCTTGCAAACACGTCGATGCCGGTTGTCATATGAACAAAAAGCCTTGCAATCAGTTTATCCTTGGAGTATCAGTATTGCCTAGAAATTAGGTAGTGAAGGTCTGATAGCAGTGGCATCTTGTAAAATATTGATATTTAACCGGTGCATCTGGTTATAGTAGAAAATTATGATTATCCATGATCAGAGTAAAACGGCACACACTAGGGGAGGCCTACGTCCAGTAGTGGACTATCATAGGCTGATGATGATGATGATATATGGATGTGTACTGACCTGGTGCTGCCTAGCCTCCTGCTGCTTGAGGTACCGCAGCCGCTGTTCCTTGGCGCAGAGCAGCTGATGCTGGGTGTCGATCTGCTGTTGTTGGCGCAGCGCCATGGCGCGCAGTTCGCCCAGAGTCAACTCCACCCCTTCCCCCAACTGCAAACAATACAGAAAGAAGCTGTTAATATCCTGGCTTTAAAGTACAAGGATAAATTGAAAGCCTGCTAAAAATCTTACAGCAAATTCCAACTGGCGGAATCCGCATGGATAGAAACTGTTTTGTTTTATTGCTTGGAAGGATATAATGACAAAAAACGTACCCATAAGTACTTAATAACTTATTTTACCTATATCTGATAAAATTTTATAACAGTTTAGATCGTCTGTAAGAAATAAAAACCTAAACAAAGCTATTTTATTTTAAAAAACATAAGCTCATGTTAAAATTAATAGAGAGTAATTTCGGCCACATTCTGTTCAGTATCAAATAATAAAAAGTTCTACAATTCTTATTACTATCAAAAACAAACAAAACTATACAATACATCCTGTCTATTTCACATCCGGGAACACTACACTATTCGCAGAAACTGAAATAAAAAAAAACTATCGATCACCTTTCAAAGGAAATCTTAATTATAGCAACTGTGTGTAAGTGCGTACGACAAAGAAAGTAAATGAAATATCTTTTGCGATCAGGACGAATAATTGTAGAGCAAAGCTTGTTGCTAACAGTTAAGTACCTAGGTAGTATATATAATAATATAATATAATAATGTATTTTATTATTCAAGAAATACAATGTTACTTATGGTTATAATGACACTGAACCCCACACTAGGATACCCTGTGTTGTGGAGCCCAGTCTCTTTCGCCAAGAAATAGTAGGTACATGTTTGCTTAAAAACTATGAAAATTTTTATATAAACTTACTTTACTTATAAAGAAATGTAATAATATTAATCTATTTCCTATTTAAAAGTGGTGTATGTGTGTGTGTGTGTGAGTGTGTGTGTGCGTGTGTGTGTGTGTGAGTATGTGTGTGTGGATAGTAGGAGCGTATGTTTGAAGGTTGTGCGATTGTCTTAGTAAAGAATCAATATAAGTGAGGGTGAGAGGGGAATGTCAGGAGTCTACTATAAGTGTGATTAATAGAACTGACTGAATGTCATAGCATAGAATTCAAGAGACCATTTTCAATCAAAAAGCTATCATGAAGATTGTAGACGTGTAGTTATACAAACAAATTTTGAATATAAATTTTCCAATTCAATCATTAAGTCTAAGTTTTCAAAAATCCAGAAAGCTTTTTCAAATAGATAATTATATTACGATTTCACCATTTATATTAATTACCCACAACATTTGCTTAAGTTAAAGATACAAAATATTGAAACCTTAATAACAAACGTAATTAATTCCAAGTTCCAAAGTCGTTGTAGATTTAGCCAATATTAAACAAGTAAAGCCGTATCAAAAGATCCAAGAAACCGAACAAAGCTAATAAGAATATTATCATAAAGCTGATCTTCATAATACCAATTTAATGACAAGGGAAAATATGAAAAAATCTCTAGCAAAACTTCATCTGTACTTTATTAACATGAAAAAGATGTTGTAACTTTATAAGTATCGAGGTGATACTTTTAAAAAGAGAAACTTTAACAATTTTTCTTTAGATATAGGTACACAATTGAAACTTTTCCTTGGCTTATACAAGTTAGACGACCTCAAATATATTGTTACTACCGAAAACTCTCACGAAAATGTGATTCACTGTTTCGAGCTGCTCGTATAGTATATTTTAGAATATATTTTAGACTTATAATAACTTTTGGACTGATATTTTTGTTTATCCATTTTAATTACAGTCGTAATTTCAAGCAATGGCTTCCTGCAAAACAATAAGGTCATATAATTTTGTTGTTTAGGTCGGTTTCCTGAGTTTCAAGAATGGGTCTCACACACTGTTGCATATTTATCGATAGTACTTATAGATTTTATACTATAATACCATAAAGCTGAGTTTGTTTGGTTGAACGGTCTAATTTCAGAAACAACTGGTTCAAATCTTCTAGTGTTGCATAGCTCATTTATGGAAGACAATACGCTACGACCAATAGGAGCGGAGCAAAGCGAGAAAAACCACGGGCCACGGCTAGTAACTCATAAACAATGAAATTCTTCCCCTTCATTACTAAAGATAGACTTAAAACCAGGTAAATAAATGACCCCATATCTCTTCTAATATAAAATCAGAAAGTGGTAGAAATATCTTTTAGAGGCAAGGATTTACATTTTTAAAGAAATTTCGAAGCGGCGGTAGCCTAATTGCTAGGGCGTCGGACTTGCGATCATGTGGTTGCCGATTCGAAACCCACCCATTGCATTACCGACGTGAACCCACTCGTAACACAAGCATTTAGCTTAATACGAGGGGTTAACAAGAATACTAGTAATGCGCGACCCACATTGCTAGTAAACTTAAAAAAAAAATACTTTCACATTCATAGTAAACAACTTTATACATCACAAAGATATTTAATTGTAAATGTTATTTTTATTACAAATACCAATTCTGAGACCCGAATATAGACTTGCAGTAATGGACCACTAACATGACTTTGCTACCGTATTCACTATGCCCAGTGTGTATTAATCAACCCCCCTTTATCCTGTCGTTCATCGCGGCTAAAGCCCGGCGCTCAAAGTGCGTCGCTTCGATAGTTAATGACCACTGACACACGACCTCTACCGCCATTTACTCGCATCAAACACATTAGGAGTGAGTTATTAGAATGTGGGCTTCCTTACGATGTTTTCCTATCAATAGGTTTGTATACCTAGGTATTGTTATTCTACGTATTGCCATTGAAAACATTCTGATGAAATTTGAACATCTAAGAAAGTACTAAGGCTTCATAAGTTATTTCTTATTTATCATGTATGCCTCATTGATCTAGTGGAAGCAAAACGGTTAAGCAGTGTTATTATTTTCTATGATATTATCTTTAGCAGCTCAAAGCCTCAATTTATGCATCATCATATCAGTTAAAACAATCCATTGTAGAACGAAGGCCTCCTCCATAAACACCACAGTGACCAGTTATATGCCGGTTGCATCCAACGATTCCCAGCGACATTTACCAGGTCGTCAGTAAGTTTCGATGTAGGTCGTCCCACAATGCGTTTTACAGTGCGTGGTCAAGAAACCTTAGCGGCAATCAGTTCTAAGATCTGTGTGCGCCGCCCACTACTCACTGTCACATTACATCACAAACTTATTTATGTCATAGTACCTAAAACATACTGGCAAAATGTGAGAAGGTATAAGGTATACATTTGCTTGCTTCAGTGATGCAGGCGTGATGGCATGTCATGTCACCAATATAAATTCCGCTAACTTACAACACGTTTATCCTATATTGCAATTTGTATCGTCGCTCGCTTATCCCATAAGAGAAAAGCTTCCACGATACGCATTGAGATCTGAACAGGTGCAGGAAGGAGGTAAAGTGGCATTAGATATACATTACGCTGGCGACTCGTTCAGACGACGGGAAATAATGCACTTACATGTAGCAAGTGACTGGAATAAAATATACGTGATACAATCTACGGTAGAACCATTGCGCTTGATATGTAGGTCACTTAATCCTTGCATTTGCATCATGTGTCTTTACTTTTTTCTAATGTATGGAACATAAGAATGTGGTCGTTTAAAAAATAGTTATTACTAAGTTAAGACTGCGCTGATCAACAGATCAAGGTTAAGCTGCGTCTGCCGCGGTCAGGCTGTGGATGGGTGACCATTCTTAACATATCGAGACCCCTCCGTGCCTCGGAGAGCACGTAAAGCCGTCGGTGTCAGTTGTCATACGCACCCTTATTCCAATACCGTCACCAAACGAAATTTTTCAAAAACTTGTTTTTAATTTAATCTACACGTAGATAGAGTTAAAAACAAGTTTTTGAAAAAAATCCATTAGTGACGGTATTGGAATAAGAGTGCGATATGAACACCTATGAAAATCGTTAATGATAGTCGCCCAAAAAGCCTGACAACCAGTATAAATATTCTTTTTTTGCTTTTCGTACTTTATGCGTGCCGGTTGGGAAGACTACACACCTAGCCTTTTGAATGACCTTGAATATGTATGATATGTCCTTCTAGGACTGATAACATCATTTATTAATGAAAAAACACTCCTTATACAAAGAGAGAACAAAGCAGAAATGTGTACAGCAACAGTGTAGAATACAATGTTCGAGAAAAACATTACACTACATTTTCTTCGCCGAAACAAGAGGTTACTTACTTGGAAAAGAGTTAGTATCTAATACACCGTTAATAGCCTATTAACCTGTTACTGCTTAGTGCAATTTTATTAACTTTTAACCCACCGCGTTCATGGGGCTTCAACAAGATTGTATGAGGCTAGATGTATGTAGATGTAAAAGTAGTTCAGCAGTAAAGATCTGAAATCTTTATAGCATATCTAGTGGTCCTAAGCGCGACTGCTAGGCTAGAGGACCTGGGTTCCATCCCTAGGTAGAGCAAAGTGCTATGGGGGTTTTCTGTGAAATTTTCAGTAGCTTCTGAGAGTCTGGATTTTGCCTGGTTAATGGCAATAGGCTCGCCTCCTATGTTTAAGCACCAGAATTATATGACACTTCAAAAAACTATATCCCACGGTTAAGGATAATGTGAATCCGCTCGTAGCAAGGATGCTGTAAGGATCCCAACCGTCAGTATTTGATAATATCAATAAACCGCACCAATATCTGTAAGTTTAATCTCAATTGCCCTTTATGTACAGCTATTGTTGTCAAGATAATCCAGGATTAAGAAGAGTCTATTCAAAATAGGAGTGGCTTTTAGAGATAGTCGTTGGTCATCGAATAAGTCGAGTCTGCTCCACCCAGTAGGTCGGCTTTAAACACCGCATAAGTGGCCTGTGATTGTTTGAAATTGTCTTCATAATTCAGTAGGGTCGCCCTTTTCCATAACTCAGCGCTAATGTATCGTCGTACAAGGGCGCGCGCGAATATCTGGCGTTTATTATTTTTATCATAGGCTGTTATGGCCGTTAAAGTTATTACCATTTTCGGTAGTATTATAGCGGCAAGGCGTATTTATGACGTAACGAGGTAGTGGTAATAAAAACCACATAACCACTACAACCAATATTATCCATGCAAGTGATTATAGGTATATGGAATTATATAAATAACGAATTCAAATAATATAAATCTTAACTTGATAGCAGTAAATTATTCCCCGTCAATAATTTCGATGTGATGCTATTTGATTCTAAATTTAAGCTATACAACAATCGTAATTATCGGCCTATTTTGTTCCCACTGCTGACACGGGCCTCCTCTCGGTGAAAGAGGGCCGCAATCCACCACGCGGGCCCAGAGCGGGCTGGTAGATGTCATATATCTTCGATTTTTTGGTTATAGGACATGCCAGTTTCCTCACAATGTTCTCCTTTTCCGTTTTTTGAAGCAGTGTCACTAAGAAGTTAAACTATAGAAAATGAAACAATATTTATTTTGCTTTATACATTATGTTATCTTAACATATAACCATAAGTAAGTATTATACACAACCTACATAATATACTCAGTTTTACCTATAGTTTAGATACTTACAGATAATACACACGGCTACACATCAAGCTATACAAATCCAGTATATAGTGGCCTCGTGTTGTGCGGAAAGCGTTTACAATGCGAGGTCAGTCAATACTGGATTTGTATAGCTTGATCTGTAGCCATGCGTACGAGATCATGTGCTTGAAAGAACATATGCCTACGTACAGATTTCGTTTAGTTGGTTGCTAGGTCCTCTACGTAACCTACGCTTAGTACCACTCCTGACCTACCCTTACGTCAGCATGTAAGTAATTATACATAACATACCATCACGCCTGTATTCCCCGAAGGGTTAGGCAGAGGTGTACTTAATGTACACCCACAGTTCGCCAGTATTTTTTAGGTCCCATGTAATAGGGGGCGAGCCTATTGCCATTCACCGGGCACAACTCCGAGCTGCTACTGAGAATTTCATAGGAAAACCCAAATAACACTTTGCTCGACCTGGGGATCGAACCCAAGACCTCAAGCGTAGCAGTCGCGATTGGTACCACTAGACTAACTAATTATACATCTTTAGACGATAGCATTTCAAAAAATACCAGGGTATGTTATCACACTAGTATCGCAGGTCGTACGAAATCCTTGCATTTAGTTCCCTTTCCGCGTATCGCCAGAATTAAGGGCGTCCGTAGCCACGATTTATTTATATCTTGACACTTGTTGATAGCCGGGCCTGTCTGAGCTGTGATGTATCGGCGGAAAGATAAATTGTATTACTGTCAGACCGTGAAAGAGTATAATGACTGTAACCTCCGTTTTGTATTGAAATTCGGGATGAATGGAGTGGGATAACGCGATAAAAAAGCTACACATATTAATCTTTCATTACTTTTTACTCTTTTTAGGATGTGAATAAGTGAAAAAGGTCTATGAGGCTGGGTCAATGATATTATTGATTTCAATAACCTATTTCTTGTGTAGGTACTAATAATATGATATGATACTAATGTATGAATGGTACCTATCTTTTTCAATATTTTGAAATGTTAAAACATAAAATATTCCGAAGTAAGATATCTCTTTATGATGAGTATTGAATTACCAGGTACCATTACAATATTTTTGACTGCCTCGTTAGTCTAGTGGTCCCAATCGCGACTGCTACGCTAGAGGTCTTGGGTTCGATCCCCAGGCCGAGCAAAGTGTTATTGAGTTTTTCTATGAAATTCTCAGTACCAGCTCGGAGTCTGGATTTGTGCCCGGTGAATGGCAATAGGCTCGCCCCCTGTTACATGGGACCCAAACATACCGGCGAACTGTGGGTGTACATTAAGTACACCTCTGCCTAACCTTTCGGGGAATACAGGCGTGATGGTATGTTATGTTACAATATTTTTTATTATTATGATGTATCGACAAAGTTCAACTACGTATTAAAAAAAAACCACGTGAATATACCTACATTAATGAAGAGAAACTGCCGCTGCCTTTTAAAATAAAAGCGACAATATTTTCCCCTCTCATGTTAATCTGCATATGAAAAGACATGAATGAAAGTTGTATTTAATGTACCTATTAGATGACATTTTAAAATAAAAATTCCTGCTTTTATTTTGTAGGATTTACTTATCTTAATTTTAAAATATATTTTGAAAAATACTTTACGAAATACACTCTTTAATACACATGTCTACATGCCAGCATGAATGGGTCGCACAACCGGGGAAGTACTACCCTCCCACAGAATATCGACGTCAAGTAGCAGTATGCATACTGTTGCGTTTCGTACGGTGAGTGTGGAGCGCCGGAGGCCCAATTTCTCCCTCAGTCCCTTCCTTCTCCTTTTCTCCTTCCCCTCCAGTTTCCTTAAATAGGCTCAGCAACGCATCTGCAACTCCTTTGGTTTTGCAGATGTCCATGAGCGGCGATGACTACTTACCATCAGGTAGCTCGCCTGCTCCTTTGCCGAGTTATACCATAAAAAAAAACTTTATATAATAATTTAATACTTTATAATATTTGTCTTTCCAATCTTTTAGATAGAGGATCTGACATCAATCACTGTGTTGGAAGTTTGACATTATCTTAGAAAGTTGTTAAACGAAACAGGCGCAATTACAACAAAAATACAGAGTGGTTTTGATATTTTTCAGTTTTCATGAGCCATAATTCATAAAGTACGTCACACAAAGTAAGCTTGGATAAAAAACCCGATGTTTGGCAGTTTGGCACACATTTTACGAAAACAGCTCTTTTATTTTTTTAAATATTTCCCATTGTGCTTTCGTTACGTGATGGTTATACAAATATTAGGTCACATAACATACAAAACTCGAATTTCGCGTGAATAGTTTGGTGGCATATAAACGTAAGTGAATTCCTGTGTCGGGCCATTGTAAAAATGTGAATGACCCCCGCTAACCTACCTAAGTATACATAATGTATAAACTCACAGAGTTATGGTGGCAACCAATCCGTTTATTTTTACAATCCGACATTTCTTATTTTTGAATTACGAATTGAATTACCGAAGTGAACTGTAATAGCTATCAATATTTTAGTAGTTATGTTTTCAACATTATCAGAATTATTATTGCTATTCAACGTGGCATTACTGCCAGTCTTCTGGACACATTACAAAACGACAGCAATGTGGAGGAGTACTTCGACGCCTGGGCGTGACAATTAATTTTCGTATTTTATTTTTATTTTGTTTATAGAATATTAAAATAACGTTAGCGTTTAAAAATTTTCACTTTTAATTTCCTAATAAACAGTTTAAGAATAATACTCTGAATATTTTTGATCTTAATATTGCATATTAATTCATTTAGATTAGGTATACGAGTAAGTATGCCTTTGTATAGAAAACTTCAGCATAAAATCGCACGATAAAGTTCTCATGTAGCAAATCTTTTCCCTAAGTCAAATATTCTTCCCAAACATTTACGTATCCAACTTTTCTGTCTTGAGGCTTGAGCATTACTGTCTGTTTCTTAATGTTTATTCAAGATATTCTTAGTCATAAAAGTTCTGCAGTGCGAGCGTACGTATACCAGACCGTATAAATCTGACTTAAATCCAAGCGATTTTTCTCGACGAAAGAATTATCTTGGACACGGATTAAGATGAAAATAAATCCTTCTATAAAATCCAAGTTAGTGCAATCATTTGTAGAAACTTTTCACTTGGAACTGTTAGAACCGGTAGTGATTTCTCAAATTGCTACTTATCGTCGTTTCTCTAAATGGATTCTGTGGGTTCAACAGAATTGAATGAAACGTCACAAAGTATGCCTTTGAATGGATGAACGTAGGCATTGTGACGTATTAACATGTTAACGTGCATGAGAAATAACGATCAACTTCAAACAATTTGAATACCCTTTTTTATCAAGTCACGAAACGTTTTTGCTGTCACGAGTTAAAAAGTTTCGCTGTTTATATGATTTGACGAACTGATGATTTTTGCGACAAAAAAAAAGTCTCACTTTATTCTGAGGTAAACACACCCATGCTAAATAAAAATAATATTATCTAAGAACAATAACATTTATCTAAGAACAGCATTCTTTCTTTACGTTATAGTTTTGTACGTACCTACTGAGGCATACATTTATACGCATTTAGCTAAAATCTTTTTCAGGTCATTCTTACTTCAAACGACATAACATATTTACTTCAGTACGTTTTCTTATGGTTACAACTGCATTAACGATTCCCAGACACAGTAACTTTGTTTGTAAGACTGTTAATTATGTGAAGTTAAAATTAAACATGAGAATAAACGTTGTCGAGGGCATAATCTAACTTCGGACTTTTAGAGATAATTCTGGTGTCGACTGCGGCTATATGCGACACTGTAATAAAGAAAAAGAGACGCATTATAATGTACCTAATTAAAATGGTGAGCGCAATTGAAAACCCAGATAGATTACATTCTGAAGAAAGGCTTATCATAACTTTTGTTTTAATAAGATCTCTGGGATGCGAATAAAACCTTGAGCAACAGCTACTACATAAGCACATTGAATTACATAAAATGTTATGTGGGAGCAATGTTGGCCCAGTGGTAATGAACGCGATTATTTCACCACTGCTCCCAAACGGTGAAGAAAAACATACTTAGTGAGGAAACCGGCATGTCCTACAACCAAAAATTCGAAGACAACTACCAACCCGCACTGGATAAGGGCCCTCTCCCTCTACTGCTGCTCAGCTGTAGGAACATTATAGGCTGATTATGCTATGCATATCTACGTAAATTGCAATTACCGACATTTTCAACCGACTTCAAAAAGGAGGAGGTTCTCAATTCGTCTGTATGTTTTCTTTTTGTATGTTTGATATAACAATATCTATTCATCGTTGCATATTTCAAAATAACACGACTATTGTTTATATAAAAACACATTTCACAAAAAAATAAGTGTAAATACGCCACAATACATGTCTGTTATTTCTCTAACCATTAAATTATTGCATGAACATTGAACATGTTAACAGGAAAACTGGCAAATGCAGCTGTTGCGAAAACTAAACGTCAAACCTAATGACGGCAATAAAACTTATACTTAACTGTTACAAGTATATTCCCTGTTTTTACAGCAGATAGTTCAATATTACAATAATTAATAGATTAAGCTCCAGTACATAGGTAATTAATTTTGTTCTGGATTCAATCTGCAAATTATCATCACTACATACTTATAAAAGTCGCTTTCCTCTATCTGTCTGTCCCTATGTATGCTTAGATCTTTAAAACTACGCAACGGATTTTGCCGCAGTTTGTTTTGGTAGATGAAGTGGTCCAAGAGGAAGGTTTATATGCATAATACATACAATAAATAAATAAATACATAAACATAAATAATAAATTAAGCTCTAATAGGTACTTGTAATTAATTTTAAGGCTTGCTTCATTAGATAGGTCCTGAGTTCAATTTGCAAATTATCATAAAAACTAATTGTTAAGCCTATAGTAATCTTTAACTCTCACTGACTGTGTTCATTACAGGTACAGGATACCGATTTGGTCCGTTGCTCCTGCACCCTAAAGGGGTGATTCTACACGTCCTACTTCCACTTTTCATACATGCCGAAATTTCTGTTTAATTTTGTATGGGAAAATGTATTTATTTTTACGAATAGGGTATGGGCTTCATAGCAAAAGTTGTAGAGAACGGGTAAATTCACCCCTTTAACGCAGGTTGGCGCCTGTATACAACTGATATTTACGGTTATAATACACCCGATATAGGTATTTCATAACCATTTTATGACTTAATAAAAATTATAATATCAATGGAACAATTGGTATTAGTAAATTTTTGCGGAAGTGTTAAAGTATATAGAGAATGTAATCCCTCTTATTCTGAAAGGAAATAATGCCGTGCCACGTAGGTACCCAGTAGTAGGCCAGTAAATGTGTTGATGATCTAAAGAACAATAGGCCTGTCCCTATTATGTACATTAGGCCTAAAAATATACGTGCGAGATGTGGGTATCCTATCAATGAAACGAGCTGGGAAACTTTTTCCGATACCCATAGTGTTTTTTCCAACAACCTATTTATAATTTGATTCAAAATGAAGGAAGTAGTCACTGATCTACTTAGTTAATAAAAATAATATAATTTTAATAAATAGACTGCCTCATTAGTCTAGTGGTCCAAAGCGCGACTGCTACGCTAGAGCTCCTGGGTTCGATCCCCATGTCGAGTAGTGTTATTGCGTTTTTCTATGAAATTCTCAGCAGCAGCTTGGAGTCTGGATTTGTGCCCGGTTAATGGCAATAGGCTCGCACCCTGTTACATGGGAACTAAACATACCGGCGAAGTGTGGGTGTACATTAGTACACCTCTGCCTAACCCTTCAGGGAATACAGCCGCTATGGTATGTCATAATAATCAGAATTTCAGTTGTGGTCCGAACATTTAGTTAGAGATTATTCGATATTATGTAGTTCACGTTGTAGTTAAGAAATGTTTAAAAGCATGCGTCACGAGTACCGCTTCAAAGGCAGTGCTGGCTCTCACGAATTAATTACTAGCTTAGAGCAAAACTGCTCCTTTACACAGTCTAATTCCAGTCGAAAATGACCCTTGTGGCTACCGACTGCGCTAAACCAAAACTTCGTTAATGGTTTACACATGTTTTAATTTTGGTACGTTATTAAATATGAAAGGGAATATTTAGCTGAATTTATAACAAGCAATACAACTTTTTGAAGTGTAGATTTGTTCATGATATATTTTTTTAAACTACATATATATTTTTTAAGTACCTATAGAGTCTTCGATTTAAGGCAGGATTAGAACCCGCATTCTATTATTTCATACACTAAATTATTTAATAATAAGCTAGGGAAGTCACGGTCCCTGATTCAAATTTTCAATCAGAGTAGCGTGATGTTGATATTAAACAATTGACGTAATTTTCAGTTGTTCTTTTATGAATCTAATATAAATCTAAGAAATCTACAATAACAAGTTTATTCATAACGCCACTCATTCTTTCACTTGACCGTATTTATTATTGCACAAATCTTTGAATCTAAAGTATACGATATTCATATTCACCTTTTTGAACTACCATATCAGATATGTTTCAGCCAGATATTATTACAGGATATGTAATATAGACGCTGATGAAATCTTAGGGTTAGAATTCAACTATAGACTTAAAGATACTAATGAGTCATAAAGCAACGCCTACCGCGTTCAGCGTCGCGTTCGCGTCAGTGGATTCTTAATACATCAAGACTCCTTCCTGCCTCGGAGAGCAAAAACCGACGTTCCTGGTTGTCATACAAACCAATATGACAATCGTTAGTGGTAGTCAGAATCAGAATCCAAAAGGTCTGACAATTAGACTATTGTATTGAATATCAGTGTTGTCCAAGAAATTGGTTACGGAGGTTCGTGTAAAATACTGATATTCAGTCGCATCATCCCAACGTAATTGGCAAAAGAATAGGAGGATAATGAATGAGTTATAAAGGGACAAGAGGCAAAGCTCTATTGTAATAATATCTTTAATGATACAGAAACAGTTACTGACTTTATAATCAAATTTAAGTCAGTTTATAACAGTAAGGTACGAGTAAAATATCAAGTTAAAACGATCTTAGTAAATCGTTAAGTAGAGCTGTAGAAAGGTGTTTATGTAATTGCTTGAGTCGTTAATTTTACCGTAGCGTTTAAACAATTTCAAATTATTTGAAAATTTGGTTCCCGCTTATCATCAGGCACAGTAAAATGATGCTAAGAATATTTAACTGAAATATTATTAAACAATCTATTTACATAATGTATGTACAAAATAGAAAAAATAGTCATGCCCAGGCGTCAAAGTAGCTCATTGCTGTCATCTGGTAACGGGCCCAGAAAACAGGTCACATTACCATGTTTAATGGCAATACTACCTAATTCTTTGACCTAAGAATAAGCTAGCGTTCTGATCACGCGATGAATCGCAATGTCTCTTGGATTTTTTCTTAAAAAAGAGGCGTGCACTCAGACCCCACAGCCCGAGCATTTCAACTGCAAACGGCTCAAATAAATGCTTAAAATGTATATAAACATTAAACTTCAGCTCAAAATCTTCAATTCTGAAGGTAATTAAATCTATTGAGTCGAGGAGCGTGTAAGTGAAGAGGCAAAGAACCTCCTATTAGCCAATGAATAATACATAAAACCACCCTTAGGAAAAAGTACGGCGCAAACTATAAACTTTAACTGAGGCCATGAATATTGGTGAGAAGTGTCATGAAACCGCGATTTAATATCTCATAAAAACAAATGAGCCCACAACAAAAACGCGCCCATTAAGAAGAATTATTATAGACATCTTTATTTTAATGTGCTGAGAAATTTATTTATATACGGGTATATTTTATCAAAGCCACAGTTCGCCTACTCTAGATTAGTTCAGTCATTATCCCTTAATTAATTTTACGGAATTTTAGAAAAATATTTTATTTCTACTGTTTTCTGTGTCCTTGTCCGTTTACATCATTATTATATTATAATATACTGGGTATGTTACTTATATCATTCGAAAAAAGATTCTGTTGAACTCTTCCTATAATAAATTGGTATAATTCATGCGTGCGTGCAAAGACTGACCTCCCTGTAGAAAAATAACAAAATTGGTGAATGATTTTGCACCAACAATTCAGTCTTTATTTTGCAAACTTATTTTAAAAAATACGACTGGTAGTACAGATATTATGTAGAGGGGTAATAAGGTATTTAGTAGATATTTAGTTCGCAACAAAATCTCTTTAGCTCAGTACTTGCACCATCTATTAAAGAAAATGAATCACAATATGGACTTGGCAAGAATCATTGGTTCATGAATTTATTTTTTCACGTTACGTCCACATGAATACATACACATTCAACCGTAACATTTTATGCTAAAAAAACAAAGGGCTCTCTTTTCATAACTACACAAAAAGTTGTTATCGATTACTTTAACAACTACGTTACGTTACTCAAGCGTGTAAAAGTATTTTTTCTTGAACGTTCACATTTTTTCCCGCTTAACGTAACCGCTCATGTGAAAATTTCATTTATGTTGTTTAATGAATGTGTGTCGAGTACTTTACCTTATTTGAAATATCGGAAAGCGTTTTTTATTCCTAAAGTATGGTCTAATTTTGTAGTAGATTCTGATGTTATTAACTCGTCTGGATCTACCCACCTTTTTTTATAGTGCGGAAAATCCTCATGAATCTTCTATCACCTGGAAAGCCGGCGAAAAGTGGGTGTACATTAGTACACCTCTGCATAACCCTTCGGGGAATACAGGCGTGATGGTATGTTATGAGAGGCTGTAGTATAGCGGTCGCTGAATCCCTTATATTGTACCTACGTCGTGGCCTTCCATGGCATACCACTACAAGGGCCATCGTTTGGTCGGCAGACTTCGTAAGTCCGTCACCTGGATCTACCAACCTACCATCTTATCAACAAAATATGTTCCAACTTGAAGAGTAATGTAGTCTGTAAAATTACTGGCCAACTGAGATAGAACAACTGACGTCACACAATGGCAACCCGTTAGTAATGCTGATGCTTATTTTGCTAGTGTTTAGAGCATGCGGGCTATCATTAATCCTTAGGTTGGTCGTGTGATAGTTTGCCACCCTGGTGGTATAAAAAAATATACAGCATCTCAAAGTGAGAAGGATGAAACGTAAAAAACATTTGTTTACAAAATTTTATTTATGTTAGGCTCATATAAATTTCGCAATCGCTATAAAACATACTTAAATTTAATTCCACAAAAGAAACAAAGCAATTTAAAATTATTACAAGCTCATGGATTTAACCCGTGCGAAACTTACGCACGGTACAAAACGGCTTTATGTTCCAGTAGGTGCGTGCATTAAATTCTGATTAATATTTATGGCGCTTCGCTACGTGTAGACGGGAACTTTATCAATTAATTTTCTCAACACCACCTTACAAAATATGCAAAAACTTGCTCGTGTATATGTACTTTAATTAAACACCTATTTTACTAGGAATGGTACCTATGTGGGACCAGGAAAGCGTAGTACACGTCACTTGTGATAATTTGGTGGTGATTTTTAAAGGTCGTAGCAAGAATTTAGTAGAAATAGAAGTAAGCAATGGCTAGCTATAAAATAATTAGCTTTACTATGAGTGTAATAAAGCTTATTTTCAAACTCCATGTTTGCATACTTAGTTGTTGACATTATGTGTCTTTACACCACATGTTAAATAATCTCTGTTTTTTATGTTACAGGTTCAGAAAAACGCCTTTTAAAAGCAAAGACACCTAGTGAGCGTGTCCAACCTTATAAATAAAGCTAAATGTGTGAAAATAAAGTTAACGCAATAAATATCACATTGATAACTTTGGTAGTGTATAGACCAAAATTACAGATAAAATTCAAGCAAAAAAGAAATTAACTTCTTTAAAAAAGAACTCTTTTGAACGACGCATAGAGAAATCAACAATATTTTTAATACATTTTGGATCATTAATCGAATGTGCTCCCGGCTCCGCTTTGTTGGCTATTCAAATAAAGAACTTCGTTTGCTTCCAGAACAAATATTCACTCTTTTTTCATTCATTCACGATTTTTTTACTCGTTCCGGATAACGGAACGAGAAAAAAAATCATTAGACGTATTGTCGCAAAACATCGTCGATTTAGTATCAAATCAATCCACTCATCAAACATTCGTAAATTATTATTTTAAGTGATAATAGGTATAATACCTGTAGTGATTTCATAACTTAACCCTTCAAGTCTCATATTGTAGACACAATGTGAAATCGATTGTTTCGGTCTAATGAGATTGTGAATTAATAGTTTTAAGTTGATTATTCTAAAAGTAACTCATATTAAGTTTAATGACTAAAGATATGATATACCGTAATATTTATATAATTTTATGTTTAAGGACATGAAAATAAGTTATTAGTTTTAACACAAAGAGGAAGAAAATCTAGAAGAGCAAATTGTGAAGGGTTGCAATTTGCTTTGAGAACTTAATTACATAATTTTGTTATGAAAATTCCTATGAAAGTTATGGCGCCCTGCACTGAAGTACAATAAAATTATTATGTTGCACTTTTGAATCTTTGAAGTCAAAATTAATGAGATTCGTAGAAGCTGCCATTTTATTACTAGCAAAATATCCCATCTAAAATTCGCTACAGAGTATTTATAACGAGAACAGAAATACGGAAACTAAGATAATCACGAAAAAAGTATGCATATGGCATTTTTAAATAATAAACCTCTGTGGGACTGGGTAATTTTTTTTTTATTATTTTAGGGTTTTCAACTTACGTTGTCTGCAACCGTACCTTTTAACCTTTATTCAAATAATTTGATTAAATAACAGCTCACAAACTATCTTTCATATTGTACTTAGTGACCCATAAATAGATAGTATGTGATTGGCATACCAACTAGGTTTATCATCAGCGTCATTAATCATACGACGCGTGACGTCCAGCTAACTTGATTTACGTCATGGACAGAGAACGGCACGAACTACCTAGTTATAATCTAGAATTATAACTATCACCTATAGCGTTATGTATTTCTGAGAACTAATTCAATGAAATCTAAAATTAGTACCAGAATATAAAACCTCAATCGTGAACCAAGTGACACTCAATTGAAGGAGGGTTGAATTCTTAATTCGATTTTCTATTTTGAATGTAGAATTCCTAAACAAAAGAACAAAGAATTATATATTTGAATTTTAATGAGCACATCGGTTGTGTCGTTCAGTAATTTAGTATTAGCGAAACGACACATATAATAAAACAGGTAAGTACCTATAACTATTCTTCAAAAGTCGGTCAAGGTGACATTTATGGGGTTATTACTTATAACATGAAAAGGTCGACGTAGCGTGCGGTATACCAGCTAATATTACTACTTTCCATTTTCGTAAGCACCACAGTATAATAAGTACTATGCATGACAAATCGTTTGTAGCCCTAGTCTTTGGCTGTGGGCTATTTAGCGATTTACATAAGAAGCAACGTTAATCTCAGCAGTCACTTTTACTACAATATACTCGTAAGTAAGGAAAAGTATATAGAAATTGAGCAACTAAATATTACCGAATTTAAAAAACGGTTAAAATAGTTCGATTCCCAATTCATAATCCCCCAACGACCATAAGACTACTGAACGAACATAAGATAAGATACCATCATCCCTGTATTCCCCGAAGGGTTTGGCAGTGGTGTTTTAATTTACAACCACAGCTCGCTGGTATATTTAGGTCCCATATCGAAGTAAACCAATCGCCATTAACACGGTACAAAACTCGGAGCTGCTACTAATTATTTTCATAGAAAAACCCGATAACACCTTGTTCGATCTAGAAGTCGAACTCAAGACCTCTAGCGTAGTAGATGCGCTTAGGACAGACAGTTTAGATAATTATGTAATTATACTAAGTTTTTAAACATGACGTTTCACCTTTAAAATTAAAGTTCCCGCGTACATAGGTATCTACAAGTTTGTTCGGAACTGTCGGTGCGCGAGTCAAGACCTCAGTTGTCCTTTACAAAGACAGACTAATTATTCATATTATTACATGTACCTACCTATATTTAAATATTAACATCTTGATTTTTTTAATCTAAGTCCTAATTAGATAAGGATAAACGAGGTAAATAAGTAATAAAATATAGGACCGTCAAGTTTAAAATTCAAAAAGGTTATTTTTTATATAGATACATGAAATGAAATCCGACTTTTACGGAAGATAAAGTGTGGAAAAGTGGAAATGAAATAATGAACTCGGTTCCCGTTATTACTCGCATTCCATTTTATTTGTAAGTACATACGAATATAAAACACAAGTTTGTAATTGAATTGGTATTGTTTTAGACCAGTTAAATGGAGCCAACATTGATTTACTGTGGCGACCGCACCTGTATCCCTGTCGTGCATAATAAACTTGTTTTATTTTCACAAAAAATCAATACGAGTTACGTTTACATGCTATGCTCAATGTTTGGAATATGAACAACGATGTTGGGCCAATGTTGGTTATCATACGCCATAAATTTTATACATAGGTATGCCTACTTATTTACAGTTAAGCATGCATGATGATGGGTATATGAAAAGAGGCGGACCAAATAAGAAGGTCCTCACTATAGAATTTGATAGACATTTAATATAGGCTGTTCCAATAGTCTATTAAGTAAATCTTCGTTCGATTAGCAATCAATTCATTAGTAGAAAATTTTATCGACCAAATTAATGGTAGGAATAATTTTGAAGATATAAAATACAAAAAAATAACGGCAACTTAAAACGGACTATGGGTAAGAAAAATTCGACATCATAAGCAAAGATTTCGGTAGCTTAGTTGCTAAAGCGTTCAGTGTCCCGAACGAGAGCAGGCAGGTTCGAGTCCAGCGTGAGGTTGAATATTTCTTTCTTCCTATAGTTTATATCTATAGAAAAATACAGTCGCCAGCACATTAGCTTATACAAAACTGTCAAATTTCTCCAAATGAATTTAAACCTTAAATTGTTGAAGACTAAGTTCATAATCAACTGTGGTAACCTGATGAGCTGGCGACTGTACATAAGTATTGTCCACAACACTGACCTACTCGTGTCACGCTGTCCCTAGACAATTCGAAATCTATGTCAGGCAACGTCCACTTCTAACTTAAGTCCCCAAACACCGCACGAGTAGGTATTCCAAGGGGATGTTGCTATAATCATTCCATCGACCGGGTTAATTATTTATTTATTGTAACAGATTAAACTATAACTACAGGGTTAATGCAACAGTCAGGAACTCAGAATTATATGACATAGATATCTACGTATTCACAACTACAACAAAAGTGATTTTTACACTCCTTTGTCTTTCTGGATGATAAATAAAATACAATGACTTATAACGCAAATTCTTGGTCCTAAGATCCGGTCCCAATAATTAATGCGACAGTAGTTAATTCCTACCTAGAGATAGAATATTGACATAGTCCATATAAGTAATGTTTAAAATCTGTCGGATTTTTTATCGGAACCGACCGTTGGACCTGCACAAACTGTCAGCAATTCTGATCAGATAAATTTTGTTTGGTTCCGGAAGGCACTTTGCGCACACAATATCTAGATAACTCGCACGAACCATCAATTTAAACCAACGATCTATCATTCCACGGCCGACCAGAAAAAAATCTGTTCAGAATTTGTGAAAATCGCAGGATGGCCATTAGTAGTTTTAATAGGCGGAGGTTATAGAGTTACAACATAGACGGATCTGTCACTTTAAAAAAAGATACTAAGTATTATACTCTTGGTTCATTTTCCCCAATCCTCCTAATCAAGCTCAAACGTAAAATAAGGAATGTGATGACACACAAATGGTATGCAGCATCTAAAATAAAACAGCGCGACCCATTTGTGTACGTCCAGATAATACTTTATGTTTGGAGAGATATATTTTTGCAAAATACAGCAAAGTTCTGGAAGTTCAAGTCAAACAACTTAACAACATAAGCTAAAAAGGGGAGAAGGACATCCCTAGTCATCATATCTGAAGCCTTATTTATAGCTCTAGCTTATTTATTTGGTTTTCAGGACTAGAATTTCTAAGATTCTGTTGAAATGCTAATAGCGGATTACTGTTTCCATACTTATTGTTTTAATTTACTGAAGTACGTATGTACTGTGTGTAAGGGATAAGTATGAAATTACTGGTTAAATATATCAAATAAATAATTTCTTATGAAACAAAAGCTAAACTAACAGAAGGGGGCTAAAATTATCACTTTGGAGGAATCAAAAATGATTCCCGAACACAAGATTCAGTACTACTCATCATACTTATCGTATGATAAGAAACCGACTTATATAACATAGTGACATATCTTCTCACTGACAATAGAAGACGAGATAAAATATATCAATACGAGTACCAATCCCACATCTGTAGCATGTCCCGCACCATTTGCTGGGCCCATAACTTCGCTCGCACCATTGCGCCTAAACTTAGTACCTCGAGAAATATGTTCAAAGGTGAATGAACTTATGTAATGTCTTCTGGTAAAACGTTTGGGATGTGAATCGCGAGTTACGTTCCTTTCATGTGCCTATAAAGCGCGTAAAAGCATGCAAATAAACTTAACATTGTGAAAAATCTGTTTTCATACCGTTTATCAACATGGAGAGAACTGAGTTCTTTTGAAAATATCCTGAAGAATACTCTAAAAATTATAAAGCTTTTGATTAATCGTTTTCTTGATACCGGGATGATTACGTACCTAAAGTACACTGTTGTCAATAACCACATTCTGAACTTATTTAGGTACCTACCACCTATCTAAATATTATAATCAACATCATCATCATAATTATCATCAACCCATTACATTGTCCCACTGCTGGGCACGGGTCTCCTCTCAGTACGAGAGGGATTAGGCTATAGTCCGCCACGCTTGCCTACTGCTGGTTGGCAGACTTCACACACCGTCAAGAAAATCTCTCAGGCGTGCAGGTTTCCTCACGATGTTTTCCTTCACCGTTTAAGCGCGTGATAATTAAATATTAATACGCACATGACTTCGAAAAGTCAGAGGTGCGTGCCTTGGATTCGAACTCGAGACCTTTGACTTGGCAGTCCAAGGTCTCGAATCAACATAGGGTTAGGCAAAAGTATATTTATGTACACCCACAGTTCGCCGGTATGTTTAGATCCCATGTAATAGGGGGAGAGCCTATTTCCATTAACAGGGCACAAATCCAAACTAAGAACTGCTCCTGAGAATTTCATTCCAATAACACTGCTCGACCTGGGAATCGAATCCAAGACCTCTAGTGTAGCAGGCGCTCTAAGGACCACTAGACTAATGAGGCAGTTAAAATATTAATAAAGTCAATTCAAATAATACGAAATCGAGCAAATACCTAATTAAGACTGAAAATTCATCCAGGCAAGTGCTCTCCATCCTAGGCGTAGATTGCAGTGTCCCTTACAATTAGGCGAACTGGCAGTCAAGCGTACCTATGCCTATCAAGAATAAAAAAAAAAAAACAAAAGAAAACTTCGAATTTCAGCTAATTGCCGTAGTATTTCTTTATGATATACATGCATGCGCTATAGCATGTGAGGCTCGTGCTGCAATATCTCAAGCAACAATAGAACGACCCAGGGCCGCCACTTCAGCCTGTTTTGTTCCATCCTCATTCTTTTGGTTGACGTTATTACTAGCTCCATTGTCTTCCACGGCTTTGGCAACATGTGAAAAATAAAGCATTGTATGTTTCAAGAATATATCGCAGCCCCAGCTCGCTCAAGAGCCTTCCATAAAACGCCCGCCTTTTTCATGAAACCCCGAATGAGACTGTAAGTAATTTTCTTTACAATCTAACATCGCCTTAAGTGCATTGTTTTTGACCTAGGCCTTTTTGGTTGGGCTGAACTGGTGCATGCGTCATGCTCGTGAACAGATGACTTCCCATCTGTTTCACGCTATGTATGCATACATACATACATGCCTACATACACTCACGCCGTTTTCCATAAGCCCCTGTAGGAAACAGGCGTGAGTGTATGTACGCAGACACTACAGAACGCCATTCTTCTTCTTCGTGCATACTTCTTTGCTTCGTCTACATTCATACATCTTGTCATAAATACGCACCGGTGACGGGAACTACGCGCCTGACCTTTTATCATACATAAGAGATATTTAAGAAAAACGAATAGGTATGAGGGGTCCTTATAAAGGCAATAAAAGCATAAACAATATCTTTAGATTTTTTTCCTGTATGCGCATCAAGCAAAAACTACACAGTTCGTTTGGTTGTAGTGTATTCTAACTTGTAAAGTGTTCAAGTGAGCAGTAATTATCTTGACAAACAAATGAAAGGTACCTATGGCTAATGCTCCGTATTAAGAACAGCTCATGCTAGTCATGTCTTTCTATCTTTGCTTAAGATATTAGCCAACAAGCCGAGTAAGTAAATTCTTTTGGGATGCTAGTATAATCGCGAGCACCAGCTAGTTCTTACTAAAAATTCACAAAACAATATCCAAAGAATTAGCAACGCTTTATGGAAATGTCATAATATTATTATGTTCTTGTTATGTTATTATTATGTGTTGAGTATGGATGGACGAGTTGGAAGGGGAAGACCTCGGCGAACGTACCGCAACCAAATGGCGGATGTTCTTAAAAAAGGCCAGGTTCCGAGCACCCAAAACCTATGGCACATGCATGAAGAGATTAATGAATGTAGATGAAGCGAAAGTAGTGTGCCAGGATCGTAGCAAGTGGAAATCTATAGTCTCTGCCTACCCCCATGGGAGACAGGCGTGACAATATGTATGTATGTATGTATGTTATTATATTCAAATATATAGTTCATACTAGTTGAGGTACAACGCGAAACCTAAGTGACGTTCAATAAAAAGCGACATCAAAAAGCCCTATTGCGGACATTCTTAGGTCGCGAGCAGTCGAGGCATCTCGACACTTTTCTGCACTTAGCCTCGGATACATACGTCTTAGTATGGCGGACCACTATGTGACCGCAATGTGACGTTGCTGGAAAAATGAGAACGCTTTTATTGTCAAGAAAATAAATTGCGATAACAGTGCATCTCACGTCTAGTAACTTACGACAGTCCGAACAAAGCCTTAGAAGCCCTTGTTGGTTAAAATCACGGAATCCTTAATACGGCGGAGAGCTGCCAACGAATTTATGGGGCGCCTTGCGCGTTTTTTTAGCAATTCATTAGCGTTCTTCTCTTCCCGTTTAGAATAAGTTTTCCTGCGGTAATGGAACAGACATTTTATCTGGTAACGATGCAATAAATATTTGTTGTACAAACGAATGCTGCACTAGTTTTTCTGAGACTAAACGAGGTTATGTAACTCAGTTATCTCAGTCGCCGAGCTCTGACGGTGGTTTTAATAAATTAAGTTGTCGGAGTGATGTAAGTTTGAAACTTCTTCTACCTTACGTTATCTCTGCCATAGCTAAGATCCTATCTTCCAGTAAGTAATTGCTCCTACATAAAGCTCCCTTAGACATAACTGTCTATTTTAAAGGCTCAGGTAGGTAAGTAGGTATAAATCTTTGACATAAATAAATTTATACGAAATACAAGAAAGTATGTAAAGTATATAAAGTATATTAAAAGAAATATTATTTAATATTCAAACAGTGAAAGTACGTATGAATATTTTATGATTTTTTCGTCGACCCTTGTTACGGTTTTGACAAATAAGGTATTCTGATGGATCGCCCTAACCACCTGAATCGTGAACACGAAATAAGCCACACAAAAATAACCGACCATTTTTCTTACTTACATATTCGTAAATTATGTAGTTAAAATACAATTATTGAGTCCATTATTATTTTGGCGTTCATAGTCTATATATATAATTAATTTAGGTATTGTTCAGGTGTTTGGTGTAGCGATTAAAGTCATCACTTCACCATTACCGCCGAATATCGTGGATAAGATTCCTTGTCATGAACATGTACCTACCTACATGTCTCTCAAGCTATTTGATCTAGGATATTCCTAGAATAGAGATAGAAATACAGGACGATATAACATCCAGTTCAATTCCGTTAATACAGTTATTACTTTTTCTGTAGCTACATGTAAATAAACAGTATCCGCAGTACGCTAACTAGATGACAAGTCACGTACAGTGGTCCCTTAGGAACGAACTAAAGCAAAGACAGCTTCTGTATACAAGTCGGAATTTGGAAAACTCGCAAGTTCCAAACGTGGAACAGCAGAAACTTTGACCAAAATAGGATATACTTAGAGTTAGCGTTTAGCATCACTAAGCTACGTAAACTGGTTTGAACAGCTGCTTCAAAAGATGCGGATACACCAATATACAGAGGAATAGTGACGACTAAGACTTTGAAACTCCAAACAAGCCGAGGTACCTAAGCACTTTGAAATGAAGCTTAATAATATAAGCCGGCAGTCAGTTGATTGCAAAATGATAAGGAAAGAAGTCAGACAAATCATGAGAATAATTCAATAAAACCGAATCATTGTTCAAGTGTAATCACGCCTTTTTGTGAAAAATTTGTAGTCGACACTGAAGATTCAAAGCCCACATTTCAGGAACTAAAATTTTACGTATAACGTATAAATTAGAGATTACCAGCAATGTGGGTCGCACATTACTAGTATCCTTGTTAACCCCTAATACTAAGCTAAATGCTTGTATTACGAGTGAGTCCACGTCGGTAGTGCAATGCGTGGGTTTTGAACCGGCAACCACATGATCGCAAGTCCGCGGCTCTAGCCATTAGGCTACCGCCCGTCGCTTCATTTCCTATAAAAATAGTCAGATTTTTTCTCAAATAAATTTGGAAATTGAAATTTTTATCAGTTTCTCGTTAGTATTAATCTTAGGAAGCATCCATTCGTTTTCGGTTACATGACATTGGCTAAATTTATATTTACAGGGACTATTAATTACGGGTAGAAGATTAATATTGGATGGAGAATAATTTAGCAGATTAATTATGGAGATATAAATAATGGTTTTGGGATGAACAAGAATTCTAAACTTTGGTCATAACCAGAACTATCATGACAATGATTATCTAAATGTATGACTGTATGTATACGATTGTGAGTGGTTTAATTCCAAAACATATCCAGGTTTTTTCACACAAATCCTTATTTACATTAATTGTTTTTCTTGTTAAATAAACGTATTTCAATTACCTTTGAGAGTAATTAGCACATATAAATGATGTTCAAACGTTGTCAAGTGAACCAATAAAATTATATGAGACAGTTCGCAGTAACGCTGGTTCATCCCTGATATTAATTTTAGCTGTTGCCGATTTATATTAATGATTGAATTCATTCAATTTTATTTCATGACTTGCGAAAGAAACATAACAATATTTTTTCAAACAATTTATATTAAGTTGGGTTATTGAACTATAGCTGTGCAAAATACCCTCGGATTAAAGTAATATTTAACTAGGGAGTTAATTAACAAAGGGGATGAATTTATTCACACTCAGCAGTAGCATGAACCTACAATTACGAGACTTATGAGGTAGATAGATATATAAATATATAGATATAAGATAATACATTTATGTCATCAGGTAAACTTGACGATGACGTTGGGCAACATCTGCTGCCACATCGAATCGATCTGCCAGAATGATCGCTACATGCGATTCTGTTTGTAAAATCGAGTAATCTGTGATCGTTAAAAAGTTGCTTCACTAAATTAAAAAATATTGATAAAAATTTTCAAACTTAAAAAATCACGTATCTGCTACGCAATTGAACGTTAATCGGTTATTAAAAAAATAAGGACAGTAAATTTTTGTGCATGCCATTTCTAATACAAAAGCAATTAAAACGGGTGTTAATCATTCAAAGCATTTAAAGCACTTGGATATATATTTAAACTAACTATGTAAAAAACGTTAAACCATTAAAAGTCATTGAACCTGAAAATATAAAAGTCTAATAAGCCTCTTAGAACTACACAAATAAACAAAAAAAAAACTATTATAATTATGTTTTGTAGTGTGTTCACATGTGATATTTTGTGACAGGGAAAAGACAAAAGACATTATAACTATAGGATTTTTTTTAAGATTCACTTTTTATGAATAAGAGCGTTAATCTTTACCGGCCTAAAAGGACATCATAATGCATGCTATCCCTTATTTTCTAGTGTGTGCCGTCCTTTTCTGTCAATCCTGCCATTAAACTTTATACCATGTAATTACAGAGCTACACGGCATAAACATAGTAATTATTCCGCATAAATATTGAAAGTGCTTCTGTCACCGAGTTTGAAACAAAAATGGGTAAAGGATAACGAGGTATGTTAATACTAAAGTAAACATAACATATAAAAGCGTGGGTTTAATTAAAATTTTAATGGATTCCCGGTTAACAATCTCGGAATGAACGTAGACAGGTAAGTAGTAGTAGACTGAAGTGACGATAAAAGCGTAATATGCTACCGTTATCTCAATATTATCAGAGAGGTATTAAGCATGATTGTGGATCAGAAATAAGGATATAAAAAAAGAGGGAGACTAAAGAAAAGATGGGTGGATTTTGTGAAAGATCATGAATGTGTGAAAGTACGGATGGAACTGAGTGATGAGTTAACAGCTGATAGAGATGTTTAGAAAAAAATACGTATTGCGCCGACCCCAAATAAATTGGGATAATTATGATCTCAATATTAAATCGTGCTTTTATTAAAATATTGTAAAATCGCTTTTTAAATGTTTAGGTACGGTAAACTAAACATATTGTGCAGCTGCATATGTGTAGGTACATAGTTCAGAAGTTTTGAAGCGTCGGTAGCCTAATGGCTAGGGCGTCGGACTTGCGATCATATGGTTGCCGGTTCGAACCCCACCCATTGCACTACCGACGTGAACCCACTCGTAACACAAGCATTTAGCTTAGCACGAGGGGTTAACAAGAATACTAGTAATGTGTGACCCACATTGCTAAAAAAAAAAAAAAAAAAAAAAGAAAGAAATAATCAGAGATTATTGCACGCTATATTAGTAATCTAAGCATTTTCGATTCGTGTAGACTCGTAGCACAGACAAATAAATATTAGTACCTATGACTTGGAAAATTTCCGCCCCACCCGCTCTGCGTTCTTGTCTACTGCCTTAAAAAGAATGAAACGGTGAACGAAGGCGACTACTAAGATCACATTTTACTACTATTATAAAGAGAAAAGATTTACTGGTCTCTAACACTTACGCGAATATCAGACATTGAAATAAAACTACTTTTTACGGATTTTATCGCGTTATATTGATTATTTTAAATTCCCGACGTTTCGGATCCTTTACAGCATCCATGGTCACGGGTGGACTGAGGTGTTGGTCGTCCTAATGTCAAAATTATCAACAGCTACCCTACATTTTGTTGATTATTATTTATGCCGGTCACGCAGAATGAGCTCACCGTATCCTTAGGTCTCGCAGTCTTGTGCTTGGATTTAATGGAATCTATGATGGGGTTCCAAGCAGATGGTAAGACCCAGCCATCTTCTCTATTGAAATTTGGATGTTTTTTAATTTCAATAGCCTCGCGAATCATCCTAGGTAGGATGATTCGCGATTCTCCCGCTCGCTCTCTGAAACATTGTTTCAGAGAGCGCGTGGGAGCGTGATGAGCAACACCTGGATGCAGAGCTTCAACATGTCAAGCAAGTACTGCACGACAACAAGCTCCAAATACCGAAACCTCATCACAGAAACCGCGTGAAACGTACCACAGTTGAGCGACTACCTGTTGTGTTACCATATGTAAGAGGAGTCACAGACAAGATTGGCTATATCTTGAAGCGGGCTTCAATCAAAACTTACTTCAAGCCGCTGAAGAAGATTAGTCAGTTCCTACCACCTGTCAAGTGCCACATACCTCTACAAGATGCAGGAGTATACAAGCTTGATTGTGATTGCGGTCTCTCATACATAGGCCAAACTAAAAGAAGCATAGGGACCCGCGTAAAAGAACACATCGCCGATGTCAAACACCGCCGTTCCGGGAAGTCAGCAGTTTGTGAACATACACTTGACAAGACCCGGCACTACATCAGATTTGATAAACCACAAGTCCTTGCAAAAGAAAACCGATTCCTACCTAGGATGATTCGCGAGGCTATTGAAATTAAAAAACATCCAAATTTCAATAGAGAAGATGGCTGGGTCTTACCATCTGCTTGGAACCCCATCATAGATTCCATTAAATCCAAGCACAAGACTGCGAGACCTAAGGATACGGTGAGCTCATTCTGCGTGACCGGCATAAATAATAATCAACAAAATGTAGGGTAGCTGTTGATAATTTTGACATTAGGACGACCAACACCTCAGTCCACCCGTGACCATGGATGCTGTAAAGGATCCGAAACGTCGGGAATTTAAAATAATCAATATAACGCGATAAAATCCGTAAAAAGTTTTATTTCAATGAGAAAAGATTTGTTCGTAAGCTCTGACAATACTGAACCGATTTTAATAATTCTTTCACCATCAGAAAGATACAATATTCTCAATTAACATAGGCTACTTATTACCCTCCCCCACTCTCCTAAACTCGGGATTACCAGGATCTTATGCGGTTGATGCCGCGGACAAAATTTTAGAATCGCATATACACATGGATCCAAACAGCACATACCATATGATTAAATATCATTTTTTTATCTATTTCTAGTACGCAACCTCAGATCAAATAAAAAGTTAAGATGAAACTTTGGGAACAAAGAAGTGAGGCCGGCTAAAACTACGCCATGCCGTGTACAACACACAATTACACGCACACACCTTTACATTATCTTTTCAGTCGAGCTATCGAAAGCTCGACTGACTATGATAAGGCGTAGTTAACTAATACATGTGTGCGAGTAATTGTGTTGGCAATGTCGGCATGGCGTAGTTTTAGCCGGCCTCACTTCTTTGTTCGCAAAGTTCCATCTTAACTTTTTATTTGATCTGAGTACGCAACGATGTCGGAAAATTGCTACGGAGTGTCCGAGGTGTGTTCGTAGTCAAGACGCTACGTAACCATTTCGTAGCATAACCCTAAATCTACGATAAATAAAAACCTCATAATTTTACTACGCAGCTATGGATTAGCAGCGTACGTAGCATGACGTAACAAGCAGTGCGCACTACAATCTCAGGATTTACTGGCAGTTCAGGCACCGCTTTGTAATTTGCGGTTAGCGAAGCTGTAAAGGCTGAAAGGCAAGTAATAAGGTAAGTTACTCATACGTGTACTTATGTACTTATCTTAACTGAGAGCTTTCTGAGCATACGCTTGGGATGGTGGGTCGAAGTGAAAATAAACGTAGCGCTTTGACACGAATATCTAAGATATATTATCTCTTTGGCTGCATGCACTGCATTTTAATCTAAAGATAGCTGAATTATGGGTAAACCCAGTACATCATCTCATTGCTGGGTACGGGTCTCCTCACAGAACGAAAGGCTACGATTAGGCTATAGTCCACCACGCTAGCCTACTGCGGGTTGGCAGACTTCACACACCGCGTCAAGAAAATAACCATATCCGAATCGTATATAGGTTAACATGTTGAGTTTATAACTGAAAATTTTTTGACATCTTTTATCTCTTACAGAATGGTCTTAAGGAAGCCTACCTACCCACATCAATGAAAAAAATTGCAGACATTTTATTTATACCAAAGCTTATAAAATTAAATTAATACGAAAAACTTCCAATCGATTGAATAATTATCAAATTACAAAGCACTATCTTTTATGAAATATTACGTATATAACCATTACCGACGAAGCACGCGTGGGTGCTGGCCCAGTAATAAATTATTAAGTTCGAGGTCACTATATAGCTCTCACAAAATTATACTACCAAAAATAGTAGGCCTTCATATATCTGATGATTCAATGTCCGATATTTCACACTGTATTTGACAGTTGATATTTTGTGTTTAGAATTTATGGTTAGAACTAAGATAAAATGTCATTACATAACAAAGGTCTTTTATTGGGTGCGGGATGGATCACCGGGGAAAGTGGCTTGTCTTCCCGTGCCCTATATTATAGTAGGTAGTATATGATATTCATGCTTCAATAATGTGACAAGTGTCAAGTTATTGAAGCAAGAATTTTCATTGAAGCAAAGAATAGAATTAGGCACCAATCGAAACTCTTCACTGCTACTAAAACTTTCCTAACAGAAAAACTTAAGAATCATAATTATTATATCTTTCAAGGCACAACAGAATAATTGCTATTCCATTATGTGTTTTTTTTGCTGTTCTTTTATTTGATATTTACCATCTCTTGTACCACATTTCAAGATAATAAATAAGGCTTGTACACGTAAACTTCAGCCATTCTTATTTAAAGGTTTAAATTATTGCCTGTATTAAAAAAAACATCCATAACCTAAACAACGATTTAGTTCCCAAAACCTCATTATTTATGCGAGCATAACTTCGGCGATTGCAGTTCAATAGAATTGTCTAAAACTCGCTAGCTCTGGGTCCTAGGAAAACAAGGAGGATTTAGTTTTTGATATATTGCCCGTTGCCAGCTGGCCATCGAATTAACCGGAGTCTGCTAGATTAAACGGGTTTTGTAAACACTGAACTAGAACTACAGCGTAAGTTGTTAACGGTCGTTAAGTCTAGCTAAGTGATTTGTGTTTTTCATTAACGCCTTTTTAATATTCTTTAAAAAATAACGTTTTTTTTATGAAATCTAGTGAATTATTTGATTCATAGATTAACCGTAACTACGCTTACGCTTAGTTAGCTACATTGCTGTTTGCTTAAGCATTGATTTGCTTAAGATTTGGGAGGGTAAGTACTTACCCTCCCAAATCTAATATGGAATGCACATTTGAATTCAGAGTCGCTTGGAATGCCTGAGTAGTTAGTATTGGATTTATTGTAACCATAAATGATATATTTTTAAAAGAAAACACGTTGTTGAGTTTTGGCGATACTATTTCTTATCGCTTTTTTTCTTGCCTTAGAAAACTATAATATCTAAAACTGCAGGAATTTGCTATGGGCGTCCTAAATTACTAATCCTGATTAAGTACCTTCTACTACAGACAGTTTTTTTCAACGTTACTTATGAAGCAAACAAAGTATTTGATACTTTTAAATCCCGAACTACGGTAAATCCTAAGATTGCTCAGTAAAACTTAAAACTTACCAACTCTAAATGGTAAAAGTCTGAAAAATAAAATGTCAGCTCAGATATACTTTATTATAAACCACCCAGAAATAGTCCCCTCAAGTTATCTCTGTTTTTCGTCACTTACCGTATCTCTAGGGTAAAACCTTAGATACCAAGTGGATGTTGGGTAAACTTAAAAAATAAATATGATCACAAAACATATCGCACTTTTAGCATTCATATTCGGTAAATCCTATGATTTACCTACTATTTTAGTTCGGGCTTTTACAGTAACATAAACAGGCTTGTTTCTAATGCTAGTCCTACAAGTCGGTATACAAACAGACTGTTATCGAAACATCGGTGGTCCCTGTCGTCTATCAAAGCCAACGGTCCGGGATAGTTAATCCCCTAGCCGCCTGTTAGTTTGGGGACGTAAGCCGTACGCGGAATATATACCTACTGAACGTAAATTGATTGAACTGCTCCAAGTGATACGTTGTTCTGTTTCGATAAAGTGCAGGGGTGCGATTATAATCGATAACCGATATTTCGTTGTTGAAATTAGACGAAGTCTAAGTCTATTACAGCAAAAAAAAGCTGTTTATTTTGAGACTTAATCCAAATCGGTCTACTTATAATCATATAGTATATAAAAAACACACATCTATTTTTATCTACATTAGGTAAGTATTCAAAATCTCGATATACTTGTTCAACAAAGTAGTTTCTACATTTTATACCATTTTTAGACCTTTTCTTAGGTCCATAAACGATGAAAGAAAACATCGTGCGAAAACCGGCCTGTCATGCATGTCCTAGAACCAAAAATTCGAAGACATGTGACTTCTACCAACCTGCACCTGGGCCTACGTGGTGGATTACGTCCCACTCCCTCTCACCGAGAGGAGCCCTGTGTCCCAGCAGTGGGATGATTATAGGCTAATTATGTACGTATGTATGATGTCTTTGATCCCCCTGTATGTCCGTCCCATTAGACATTAACAAAAAATAGCCTTTTTGCGAAACACAAGTGTCTTTCCGCTAAAAAGCGAACACAGGCTCGGAGAACTAGTGCGAAAGAGAAAATCATCTGAGCTTATACTAATAAATCTACACGGCCCCGCCTACCCATTCCATGGAGTGACGAAATGAATAATACGAATTCTCACATCACGTAATCCTATTTGCAAGGGACGGAGTGGCGGCAAGGGCGCGGCGGCTTCTTATTATACAAACGGACTGTGCGTGTTAATCCTAATAATTATTTGTATATCTTGACAGCCGAATATTTTCGAAGATAAACGAGAAATTGCTGTTTTAAAAGGCTTGATTTTGATTGTGTGACAAAGTACCTACTTACTTCAAGACTAAGTTACTTGTAAGACAACCGTGCCACAATAATTGCTGAATGAAATTATAACTTATTTATGTAATTAAAACATATTTCTATCTCAATTAACTTCAAAGAGAAGACAGTGTTGACAAAGAGAGATGAAACAATGTTTTAATGAGTTAAATTACGCTCAGCACTAATTGCATTGAATGAGCTGTTTAATTTAAATATTTTTAGTAACTGTTAGTTTGTATCTGAACTTTGCATCAACATGGAATAAGGATTGCCTAACGGATGTTGCGTTAATTCGGCGCACTATCAGAAAAGATACGCCTTAAAAGTCAATCAAGTAAATTAAAATCGGAAATCAATCCTATCTATTCTAAATTAAATATTAGAGCTTAAAGATTATATTGTACGAATTCCAAATTTATGAGTAGGTATAGGTTGGTAAAAAAAATACCTTCCAGTTAAATTTGCCTTAGAACGTATCTAGCTCTTATGCGTTTTTCAAAATAAAAAAATAATACTTATCACGTTCTATAAGGTCGTGAACTATGTATAAACGGTTCATTCACTTTATTGTGATATACAGCACAAGTCACGAGAATTAGATTAATGTGGCCACGTAAACTTTGCAGCGCTCTTCCTTAATTCACCGCAATATCGCTTCCAAGCAAATATACTTCGCTGACTTTACAAGAAAATATGTGAACAAAACTACTTACGAACAAACGCCTTGGGCTGTTTCTACATCCACACGTCACAGACTTTAAATTTACAGTTTCCCTATCCCATCAAGTTTGTTTAGGCTGTGGATGTAACAAGTGAACTTTGGACAACCATTTTCGATAAAATTCTATGTGGAAGCGGCCTAAATATGTAAGTAGTCCAAGCGAGCCTGTTAATGTCAGGGTCCTCCGAAATAGCGGCACAGAATACGCTTTTATGGCATGAGATAAAGTTATCTACATAAGCGTAAATAGTTATTTCGTTTCAGGTCGGATTTGTTTTCCGTCTTTTCACCGGTTTTAGGAATTATATAGATTACATGAATTATTTACGCATTTTTAACATAACGTAGGTACTTAGGTACTATCAGGATCTATATTCCCCGAAGGATTAGGCAGAGGTTAAGGTAGTTCGCCGGTATGTTTGGGGCTGTGTAATAAGGGGCGATTGCCTATTGCCACTACCGGAAACAAATGCAAACTGAGCTGTTACAGAAAATTTCATAGAAAAACTCAATAACACTTTCCTTGACCTGTACCTAAATCGAAACCAGGACCTCTTACGTAGTAGTCGCCTATTCAACCACTAGACTTATGCCGTAGTTACACTCACTACTACTAGTTTAACTCCAAATGTTTAAATCATTTTAAAGATAATAACAAAACTCTATAGAATAAGCAATCAATCAAAATTTTCCAACAATTTTTGCAATACTGTCTGTATCGTCGATCGGTTCTGGCTGACAAAGATCGTATCTCTACCGGTGGGCGTCAATCACAATGGAAGCCAGTGAAAGTAATAAGTAAATAATGCTATATATGGCTTCTGTTTACGTAGATTATTATGTAAATGCATTCATGTTTGCTGCAGCTCGAAGTCGTGATGTATCTACTCGACTTTGATGAATATGGGTATTGGCTATCACTGTCTATTATCTATGCGACTACCATGACATGATTACTACATGCAACCGGCAATTCAAATTCTAAGAACAGTCTATTTATTGTAGAGTTACGAGGAACACCTCCAATATAGTTTCGTAGCTATCAATTGATATTTGAATAATGGTTTGTATAATTAGTATCATAGTAGAATAAGATGGGAGAAATATAATGTCAAAAATAAAACATATTTTTTTATTAATAAATGTAGGTATATTTAAATTTACACATCATGCCAAATAAATACCATCAATATTAATAATTTTGATTGCAAAATATAATGGCAAAGAATCAACGCTGTGTTCGAACATTCATAATAGAATTGTCAGTCACAATAAAGGAGTATCCAGCACACTGTACACTGTGGGCCAAATTAATACCTATCTAAGTGGATTACTGGCCGACTTTATATTTAACTAAAAACTTCGTTCAGAGAGTGGCCAAGTAAACTACATCTCAGTAAGCTGAACGAATTTAAGCGGTGATGCTCTAATAATGTTTAAAGATTTTCTATTTAGTAGGTAGGTACTTGATACCAAGATGATATTTTATTTTTATTAAGTGAACTTTCGACTATTACGACAGTCTTAGAAGATAGTCATAGATGAGATGTTCACCTAAAGGAAGTAGTTATGAAAATGTATTGGTAGTAGTAATTTATTTATTTCGTTGATGACAATTCTGAATTTTAAGTTTACATGCTCTGTATATACTTATTCAAATTTACTAGTAATCATAATATAAAAGTGTTTTTGGGTGTTTCTTAAAACTTGAACTTGAACTAAAAATCTTGTTGACAGGCAAGATTGTGTTTTTTTAGATTCATGTTAATAGGTCATCCTTTTCATTTATATTTTATCATACAAACTACGGCCGATAATAAAGGCTTTCCATCAATCGGAAACCCCTTTTTGTTCCCTCCCCTAGACAAACATAATTGACCTGTTCGTCATACGTAATACAGTACAAGGGCTGCCTAACTTATACATAGGTATATACCTACGTTTTCCAGAAGTTTGAACAAATATTTGTAAGCCGTACAACTTTATCGTTACGGAATGAAAGGCGCATAATATCGTCAAATTGACTGAACTCGTATATAATTTATAAGTAATTTTAATTTTTGTAAACATAATTAGATGAATAAATAAATTACTATTTTGTTAATTCACAAGAACATTTAGTTTATTGACAACCATTTCATTGGGTAGGTTTATTATTATAAAATTAATAAATTCTCTAGAAACGTAGGTTTCTATTAATAATTGACATCTGACAAAGTTATCGAACAATCAGAAACCATTTAAAATCACTACCTGGTTACTCAACTTAAGAAAGAATCGCAAACCCTTCAAGTAAAAAATGAACTTTATTTGCCAAGCAAAAGTTTTAATTGAAAAACAAAATTCTCTCGAGAAAGGCTTCATTTCCCACATTTCTTTATAAAAGTTGCAAAGTTGATGTCTAATTGTGTGATGTTTATTTTACATTTCGAATCAGATAAAGAATGTTTTTTAAAGAAAGGTAAGTTGATGTTGTTTTCTTTATTAAAAACAGGTAAAAAAATCTCTGTTTTTTACGTATTACCCATTTACGCATGCTAATAACTTTCCGAAGAAATTTTGGGAATAAAATTAGACTTGAACTTTCGGCCTCCGCAATGGCACATCACAAACACCTTAGCCAACTAAGCAAAATCCTGTTTAGAACTAATGTAAAGGGTTAGTCTGGTCCAAGTAGGCCATAACTTTTATCTTCATGTAGCCGTGAAAAACTAACAAAGTGTTTTCAAAAAGGTCAGACCAAGAATGAATTAAAAAACCATAGCAGCTCCAAAGAGGTCTCAATTCAAATTCAAATTCAAATTCAAATTCAAATGTTTATTTCATAAAATAGCAACATCTTAATTCTACCTTATCAAACAAATATAAAATAAGTACCAGGCTAAGTAACTCATAAGTAAAGATAGAGTAAACGGTGGTGCCTGAGCTAGTATAAACTGTGTGACAGGCACCAGCGCCTTCCTCCTACTGGTTAAATGTGCTTATTGTAACAGTAACAAAAAATTAAAGTAAAAACAAAATAAGTATTTAAGGAAACACAGTAAAGGTAAACATTTTTAATTTATTATATTATATATATAAATATATATTTTGTTAATGAGCGATACTGGAGTGCGCGTGAGTGTGTGCGTGCGTGTGCGAGTGCGCGCGGTAATTGTGTGTGTGTGTGTGCGTGCGTGCGTTTGTGTGTGTGTGTGTGTGTGTTTGTGTGTGTGTGAGTGTGTGTATGTACGTGAGTGTGTGTGTGTGTGTGAGTTTGTTTGTGTGTGGGTGGGTATGTGTGTGTGTGCTTGCTTAAGTCCTCAGTTTTTATAAATCACTTGCGAACAAAGTTTCAGTGTCATCATAGGTTAGCTTAAGTAAGTATTTGACGATTTCTTCTTTAGACTTATTTTTCAAGAGCGGGTATATTTTGCATATTTTGTTTATTTTGTTATATAAGCGGCCACTGAGACTGTGGTAGTGCCGGCCAGCCAAAGAAGTCCTGATGGGTACGGCAGGGCAAACTCGATCTTTGCGACGTTTGTTTTCGGCCAATTTGGGATCATAATAGAGAGACGAATGTTTGCGTAAGACAATGTGGAGTGCGCAGAGTTGTCAATAGAGCATCCGTCTTAGTGAAATACCATTCATTTCACGTCTAAAAGTGCGCACCGCTCACAACCTTTGACCAACTGTAAATAGACAAGGCCACGACCCACAAACAACCTGAACAACACTCCCGTTCAACACTTGGCCTGTTCTCTTTAGAGTTTAAAAAAACGAGGTGACTCCGCGTTTTCCTTAAAAAGCGCCCCGTTCTGGCGGAACAAGGCGCTTTTACCCATGTTATTAAAAAATAAACACTTAAAGCTCAAAGTATTCTTTACCTCTCCATACACGTTTGACGTCGCTCATTGAAACAGGTTCTCAATGTCACCCTATTTCTATAGAACTAACATAAAGCGTTGTTAACGCACCATAAAATGTTTGAACGTAAACAATGAATAAGAAAGGATAATGTAATACTTTGGTTGCGTTCATAATTTGTAACATTCTGCTCTTTATAGCTTCGAGGTAAATAGAACTTACTAACACGGCTCTGCAGGCACGAGTTAAGGTATTTTCTGAAGGCCAATTCTGTAATTTTAAAACAACTAGTAATATTAGTTTTCAAATAATTAAAAGAAATCTGCCTATAATCGCGAACGGTATTGTAGGAGTTTGTAACAAGAAGTTTTTATGTGCGCGTCCCGGCACATAGAATATTTGAACGAAAAAAGTAAGTAGTGTTTGAAATATGTCTAGAAAATAATTTTATAAAAAATTTCATTATATTGAGAATTCTTCCATGAACAAATAAACAAGTCGTGATTTTTCCCTGATTGAGTTTGTGATTTATAAAACCCCAGAAATTAGTAAAAGCCGGTACCGCTCCAACATATGGCGGAGGCGCCGGCTACAGCAAGAATACAGCATTAATTGGTATTGTGAAAATTTTCAGAAAACATAAAACAAATATTCGACTGCGCCGGCAAGCAAGCCTGGACGTCACGACGTTGGAGCGCATTGACGACTTCGACGATAAGGAAGGAACCGCTTAACCCGAAGATTCTTCCCGAGGAAGGAAGAAAAAGAAAAAAAAAAGAAAAACAGGAACGAGTTTCAATTGTTTTTTTTCTTCTATAGTATATAAGATGGCGCAAGAAATGTTTTTCTTCTCCGGCACCGACAATGTATGTTTAGATGAGTTCCTAGTGCAATTTAGGCTGGTGGCCGCAATTAAAAAATGGCCGGAAAGTGATTTAGCTCTGATAGTCGGGGCGTATTTACAAGGACCAGCCTTGATGTTTTTTAAGTCCGTGTATCGCGAGGGGATTGATTTCAAAACCATATGCGAGAAGTTGAGAGTCGAATTCCCTTCAGGAATTAATTACGTGGAGAAATTTTATAGCAACAAACAGGACGTGAAGGAAGATTCGATCACATATTATTATAGGTTGGCGGATTTAGCCGCGAAGGCCGATATTGTAGATGAGAACATCTTTATAAAAACGTTCTTAAAGGGGTTATTACCGTGCGACAAAGTCAAATTAGGCACCAAACTATATGCCACAAAAAATGAATTGCGTGCAACAATGTTACAATTAAGGGACATATTCGAGAATAACAATACACCCTCGATTAATCTGCCAATACAACCGCCCCGCGGTATATTATCAAAGGAACGCTTTGAACAACCGTTCAATATGACAACACCAAGGTCACCAACGCCGCCGGGAGCATCGAATTCGTCGATGACAGCGACTTCGACCCCATATCAATCCGCAGAAAGGAGGGATAGGGAAGAGTTTCACACTCCCCGTTACAATTTGAGACCACGGTCTCGTTTCACCTACACAAACGCTAACACCGCTAATAATTTTAGCGTGAGAAGGAACCCGCAGCACCCAAACTTCCAAGGACGCAGCCAATAAATAAGCATGAGGAGTTGCAGATGACTGCGTCCGAAAACCAAAAACTCCCAGAAGAACAGAAAAGTTTAGGTCAGTTCAGTCCTTTTATTAACATCGATATAAACGGGCAGACATTGGTAGCTCTGATAGATACAGGTGCATCAATCTCCTGTATCTCTGAGAGATTAGCAACATATGATGTAGGAGTTTGTAACAAGAAGTTTTTATGTGCGCGTCCCGGCACATAGAATATTTGAACAAAAAAAGTAAGTAGTGTTTGAAATATGTCAAGAAAATAATTTTATAAAAAATTTCATTATATTGAGAATTCTTCCATGAACAAATAAACAAGTCGTGATTTTTCCCTGATTGAGTTTGTGATTTATAAAACCCCAGATATTAGTAAAACCCGGTACCGCTCCAACAGTATCATCTGTGTAATCGAAAATTTACCCAAACGTGGCACTTATAGAATGAGATAAAAAAAAAGCTTCTTAGCAATACCCACATTGCTAAGAAGCTTTTTTACCACATTACAAATAATCTTGTTAACCCCTCGTACTAAGCAAAGTAGGTAGTGCAATGGATGGGTTTCGAACCGGCAACCACATTATCGCAAGTCCGACGCCCTAGCCATTAGGCTACCGCCGCAATGCTCTAATTCAAGATTAGATCGGAACTGCTTGAATTTTAATAATTTTTTTATTACCAGAATTTATTAGCCTCGGGTAAATAAATTTTAAAGAATTATGATGCTCGGAAGTAATACTCAGCTTGCAATATCATTGAGTTTTAAAATTACTCTAAGGACTCATGAAATATCGCATGATTAAGTTTTCGGACCAATATTACTTACTCTACATTCTGTGTCTTTCTTGTCTATTTATCCCTGCTATTCACTAGATACCTAGATTTCTACCTATCTTTCTTCTAGTTCCTATCTGTCTTCCAAGTTTATTCACAATAGTCATTCGCATTAATTACTCTGCACAAAAGCCACTCAGAAACAAATCAAACATTAAGAGAAATTACCGAACTAGATGTAGTCGTTTCAGTTATAAATTAGTTAGTAACGATTTTAGCCACAACAAAGAGGTGTTAACGTTTATAGTGGCCATTTTAAGGTGAAAACTAAGTTTATGAACCCGCCACACACTAACTCCATTATCCCACGTACAGCAAACGCTGTAAATTTTCAAAATGTTTATTACAAATAAACCCGACTTTATGTAGCTTTTCTAGTAAATAGTTACCTTAAGTACTATGCCAATTACGATCTGTATGTAAAAATAAAATTGCTAAGGAATTCTGCAATGTGTTCTAAATATGAATTGATTCAGAAGAAGAAAATGCTCAACTGACCATCTCAATCCATGTTCATAATTGGGATGTTCCAATTGTTCACACCCTAGTTAAAATTTTGTTTAGAAAATTATCGTTTTGCATATAATACCTACAAGATTTTTGGATTTAAAATTTGATTGTTACTACAATAGATACCTATATCTAATATATTAATAAAAGTTATTGAAATAAATATTTAACATACCCGAGCAGTAACAAGACCTAATTTTACATACCAGATTAATAAAATATTTAAGTAAAAAAGTGTAAGTGTTCTCGGTTATGAGGCGGCGCGAAGTGAACTTTACTTAATTAAATACCTTTTACATAGCGCGTACACTCGGGTGCCATTATTTAAACGCTTACCTGAAACAAATAAACGGAAACATTTAATTTATACTCAAGTTCAGAATCACCGTAGTTATTGTGCTCCATGAATTTTACAAGTAATTAAGTGTAAATACGTTCTATAAATGTAATCAGTATTATATTTTGCATTGTTCCTTATGAACAATATCCAGTGGTAAGTATATACCTCAGGAAAACTAGAAAAAATAAAACTAAACATAGTTCTCATTAGACTTTTTATGACTCTGGAAAGAGATACATTTTATTTATCATGTAAAGTCGAGTTCAGTGTTTATTACAAAGTTTGACTAGACAATTTAACTAAGTAAAATAAAGTAAGTTATATTTTATTTACATTTTTATCAACTTCATTCACCGCGACTATGCATGTCGAGGCATAGTGGTAGACCATTGCTCTCGGCACCAAAATAGACCAGATTCCTTCGACGTTAATTTTCAAAACAATATTGTGGTGGCAGTAAAACCATGCTATATTAGGTGCTGTTGAAACATATTTAGCAGCAGTGCTGAACACAAATATACATTAATTATGCAAGTGTTACTACTTACCCCAAATCAGTTAATACAAAATTTACGAGAAAGACATAGTCAATTTACCCGATTTAGTCTTTTGGACTCTTGCCTAGTTAATTAAGAATAGATTTCGGAGCCAATGTCTAGCAAGAAATCTTCTAATTTATAAGACGTTTTTAATAAAAATGAAGTAATGTTAATTTGTTTGTCTCGAATTTGTATCTTACTGTGTCTTAGCATGGAGCAGCTGACTGCATAGATATATTGTAGTAGTACTTCAATGTGCAGTCCTTCGTTCTAGTTAGCTGTACCACCACAGTCGGATGCACACACAAGTGACTTTATCATTTCCGAGCTTTCCATAAATCCAGCTTCTAGCGGAATATTTGGTCGACTCGTATCTACATCTGCTGCTCCAATACGGTTTGTTAAAGAACGGTTTATTGTGTTTGGCAGACACCAATTAATAGTTCGTTATAATCTGATATTTTTATTTTCATAATTATAACATCGATTGGCAGTTTTGCAACCCAAACACTATATTCTCGATTAAAGATAAAGACCGTGTCATGTGACTTTTAGTACTACAGAAAACAAAGAGGTCAGGTAACATTGACTACCTTAAGTCATCAACACGCTTATAACACAAAAAAAAAACCAATTTGCTTCAAAAAGGGTTAACGTGTAGTGGAATATTAGTCATAGATAAGAATAACATTATAATATCGTTTTAATTGATATAGCTGAAGTTTTCATCAAACTGGCTTAAAACGAAAGTAAACTCAGCTTTATCACTTCTAAAGCGCCTGACATTAATATTTATGCAAATGTCAATATAAAATCATTTGCGGCACCAGCCAGAATATCAATGAACCGACAAATTCGGTTGAGAGGGCCTTTTACAGTACGCAATCGAAACAGAATCGATTTGCAATGAGGTTTTAGCGAAGCCACAATGAAATTATCCGGGTGCTGGGCACCGGATATTAAACACAGATGGGCAAGAGACAATCACAAAGCAAATAATTCGAATAATACAACGAAAAACAGTTTGTTCCAACACTACAATCACGTTTCGGATCCTTTACAACACCTTAGTCCACCCGTGACCATGGATGCTGTAAAGGATCCGAAACGTCGGGAATTGAAAATATCATGATAACGCGATAAAATCCGTAAAAAGTAGTTTTATTTCAAGGATTTGTATTTCAATATACACAATATGTACGTATTATATAATAAAAAGTACGCTATAACGGTAAAATTCTGTCAAAAGCAAAGAACAAGCTTCATCAACATCAGTCAGTTGAAATGAAATTTAGTTTTGATAATGCATAGTAACACAAGTCCACCACTCTGTGGAATAGTAATGAAAGGGTGCAGAGATGAGTGCAATCCTAGTGTTCCAGTTCGTCATTAGCATACAGATTGATCTACACTGGAGACGACCGAAATGCTGGTAATGAACCCAGTTCAATATACAAACGAAGGATTGTTTCAAGTTCTGTCCTTTGTAGCACAAAAAATGCATTTTAATTACTTACCGCTACTTTACTATTGATTTTTTCATGAAATTAAATAAAAATCATACCATCACTGTATTCCCTGAAGGGTTAGGCAGAGGTGTATTAATGTACACCCACATTTCGCCGGTATATTTAGGTCCCATGTAATAGGGGGCGAGTCTATTGCCATTAACCGGGCACAAATCCCGACTCCGAGCTGCTACTGAGAATTTAATAGAAAAACCCAATAACACTTTGCTCGACCTGGGGATCGAACCCAGGACCTCTAGCGTAGCAGTCGCGCTTAGGACCACTAGACTAATGAGGCAGTATATGTTTTTTTCTTATTAATATTGTCAGTTTTATGACTCACCTTGATATCCTTAACCGCTATAGTAGTATCAGTCTTTCCCGTATCCAATTGGTCATGTTTTAACATCATTTGGTCGGTCATAGTTCCTTCGTCAACAAAAATTTCTCTGCTATTTTTCCTAGAATGGATAATAATGTCAGGTCTCTCAGCGCTCATCAGATTACTCGCATTTTCATTTGTACAATTCTCTTTCCAGGATTTTCGTTCTTCGGCTGAACGTGATTTATCTTCAGAACTTTTTATTTTGAAACAAGATATCGATTTCTTATCTTCTTTAGCATCGCCCCTGCTAATTAGATCATTTTTATCACGTTTGCGTTCGTCTTTCCTGTGGTTGCTTTCCGACTTGAGGCGCTTTTTCTTTCCATTCCACTTGGAGTTAACGTTTTTAGATCGATTGCTATCATCACTTGTGCCGACGCTGTCGGAACAAACGGGGTTAACTAGGATTTTCGTTGATTTAGCTTTACGTTCAATTTTCCTTAAATTCAGTAAGCTACCAGTTGAGTTTAATAGAGTAGGAGATGAATTGTGTGACGGAGTGCTGTCTTTTGTCTCATCACTGGAGCGTCGTACGGTTGCGGGTATCAGTTTGATGGCTTTCATGGCATCCGTGGGGTTATGTCGAATTTTGTGTGTACCAAGTGGCCCCATAGCAATAGGTGGTCCTCCTTTAAATAATAACGCCGTCTCCGCTGGTTGACACACACAAGCTAACATTTTCAATGGTCATTTAATATACTTATCACTATTATCACTCACATATTTGGTGTTTTATTATTATGATGTTACAATACGCTAGCTTAAAGCGAACTTAGTTTAAGCGTGAAAGTTTGGCTGGAAACCTCAGAAGAAACGAATGAATGCATAAGATTAAAGTCAGTTTTCAGATGAAACTGCAACATAAATACGGTTTAGCGCGATATAGTACTCGTACGTGAGGCGTTAACATAAGTAGACGAATATAACATATCTCATAATACATCCCACACGTATGTCGCGTATATTATTAAACTTCCCGCGCAACGTGTTATTTCTAAGTGAATAGCGGTAATCATCACCATCATTTAGATGCTACATGCGTCTTTACTTAGAACTTACTTTCTCATTTATGTTCGAGATATTTACGAATTCAAAAACGAACTTTTCGTGTATGGAACAGTTTAGATTTGTATAGATATTCCATACAAAGGATTAACATTTAAAAATATACATATAATAAACTGAACAAAATAAACCAAAACGACAAACATTCTGCCCCCGAATCCTTTCCCTGTGGAGGAAAAAGTTCAAAAGCCAGTTACTGCTTTATTCCGCATACGTGCTTACGTCATGAGTGAAAAGTTTATGTTATCGGATTTTCTCTCGAGCATGTCACATTGTCTCATCGCGGTTTTATTTATCGTGCTGGCTTCTATCTTTCACGGTTCTGATACACCCACTACCACACACTTTCTTGTTAATGTTGCCTACTTTTCAACTAACTAACTTTGACGTCTAGAACATTTTGAAAGATATACTTGGTTGAGTCTTTACATTTAACGCGAAGCAAAATTCAACGGTGAAATTTATGACCATTCTTCATGAATGCTACCTAAAAGCGGCCACCAAAATACCTCGCGACTTGCATAATAATATGAATAATCAATCAGGTAAGGGCTATAAAGTGAGTCATTTGAATGCCAAGCGTTCGCTTTTGCCCAAACGTTCGGAATTTGAGTAACCATAAAAAAATAACAATTGGACGGTCTCCCCTCAATCATTTACATTACGAACGATTTCTATACAATGACAAAGGTAACTTATGCAATATAGTCACGGAATAATAAAAAGTAGAGGTTGGAACATCTGTATCATTCTAAATAAAACAATTTGTAGGCATTATGCTTCACTACTTGATGCCATAGGTCTAATAAGTACTCTTATATCATTTAAGTTGATATTATGTCCCCAACCCTAGAGAAAAAACTAGCATGTTTCCGTGTAAAATCTTTTTTATTGAAGATATGCAATTTTTTGATGCCGCGAATGAGTTTCGTATAAAATAAATGGACTTGTAATAACTACTCTCAATATTGTTTCAGTCATACATTAAACCCATATTTCTTTCAGAGTGATAAGATAATGATAATCAGCTAAATGTATAAAAAATGTTACTAAGTGTATTACACCATCCTTTTGCTATTTAACTTTTAATATAGAAAATCTTTTCTTAACGAGCGACTGACGTAGTTAGATGGTGCTATGCAAAATTTGCACATCGAGAATTCTGTTCTCGCCGAAATATTCAAGTATGGTCAGGTGTAGTGGACGGAATGCTTAATATAGAGACTACGAAGACCGGCCGCTATGTAGGTATTCAGGTGTTTCTTACGTTATTTGATCTAGCTTGGTTTTGGAAGACAAACTTTGTGAGATATTCTTGCTCCATATTTTATTTCGTCAAAGGATATTTTGTCAAAGGATAGCATTGCAGCAGATAATTGCATATTTCACAAACCATTTCTAATTTAGCATTTTTATGTGAATTATTTCATTGTTAATAATGAAATACATAAAAACGAATAGGTCAACAATATTTATAATTCGGTGACAAATGTATTTCAAGTTATAGTACAATGTAGGGAAATTTGATTTTAAACTTCATAGAAATCTTGAGAAGGAAATTTATAAAGCTTAACTCTCAATTCAGTACATTTCAAAGCCGGTTTATTAGGTAGGTATATCTCCAAAGTAAGTAAATATTGAATAGGTGACGACGGGTTGGAAATTTTACATATAAAACGCAAAGGGAATTACATTATACTAAGTATTTACCTTGAGTGTGATACGTAAATGTTGACAATCGAAAATGGATCTTCAGCGCAAATAAAATTTGTAGCAACTCTAAAATATATTATGTAGTCATGGCTAGGTTCATATTATTTCTACCCATTTTAGCATACTTACATTAATGCTGGCAATATTAATTGACTATGTTGATTTCCAGCTGTGTCGTGAGATATTAAACGGATTTAAGCTGTAATACCCCTATATAATACGACCCTTACAGGTTATGTATTTCCCTGGATTTTTAGAGTATAACTTAATTTTGAATTTACACGAAATAAAATTATCACCTATATGAAGAGCTAAGGATATAAAAGTAGCTTGCTCATATGTATGCTAAGCTCTCCAGATGCAAAGAAGCTCAGAAGAAAAGCTTCTAAGCTTATTTAATTAAAATTTGAATTATTACAATACAAAAATATATATACTAAGGCAGTCGTAAAAAAAATACCAACGTAGACCCCATTTCAAATGCAATAGAACAAATTGAAGTACAAAGGGTGGTTAACCTTGTCCAAAGTCATAGCTAACGTCATATATTGTCGAGAGTAAGTGCGCACATTTAGGACACACGACACTGCCACATCGGAAGTAGGCTCGGAAGTCGAAGTGAACCATCTCACCCGCCTCCACCCAGTTTCCGAACCTCCCCCTATCACTTTTCATGAGGCTTCAACTAGTTCAGAGCTAGACAAGTTTTCATATTCTAGAAATAGGAAATTACCTACTTAATGTTCTTCAGCGGGAACATGTTCGTATGGAAATCAAAATTACTAATAACAAAATTTAAGTGTCTGTTTTGTGATACAGAATGCTACTATTTTGATAAATGTAAATATTTATACGATATTTCATCCTTTCGCTCTCTGAAAGTTTGTCTCAAAAAAGGGCTTAACTAATTTGAAATAAATGAACTGAATTTTGTATAGATTGCAAGTTTCAGACGATATGAATATAAATATTTGTGGTGCAAATACCTAGTTTCAAATAAATCTCATCTTCACTTCACGAACTATACAGTCACGTTCAGACTACTAATACGCTGAAAAATCTATTTAAAAGTCCATTCGAAATTTCCATTGATTCACTCGTAGAAACAGTTCACTCTCGAAATAAAGGACCAGGAAAAGCCCATTAAAACAGCGTTATTATTCAACCCGACGCTCTAGCGGAAAATTAAGAAGAATTTCCCACACAATGGTTAGTGAAATTGCTTGTAACTTCGTGGAGCCGTTTTTTACTGTGACATCAATCACGAAAAAGTTAGTCCTCGGCGCAACGCCTGTTAATTGAAAGTTATTGCATGGAAAAATAGAACAGTTTTTCTCGTAGAAAAATTCAAAATTTATATCCAGATATAGACAGACTACTTTGTACGGAATTCTCATTTTATTTTTGCAAGGTTACTTTCAAAAAACGTGGAAATTACGGAGAGCTTAGCGGCGCCGTAAATTAAATTTTGTAACATTAATTATGCTCTAACCATGTTCCCGCGATGGTCTCAATTGTACTTAATTCCAGGAGAATTTCTCATGATCCCATTTTAGTGCTCATCTACTTTTTATAAGGAAAATATGTGTAGATGCAATATTTGCTTCTAGAATCACCAGTTTAAAGCTTTGGGTTTTGTAAAGAACCTCTGCTCTGCGCCCTGCTACCATAGTGACCTCACTTTACAATTTCAAATAAAACCTTTTTGCACTTCTACATACGCCTGACTACTTTGCAGATACAATAAAAAAATATTACGACGTTTATAAATACAATTTTAATTATATTGGCATGTTTTAACTTCGAAACAGTCAAATGTAGTCAACTTAAGTTGTGAATGTTTTTTTAATTATTTGTCCGTTTATTATCTTGATTTTTGATAATGACCTCAATCTTCCTTTTGTTTAGAATTTGCTGAGATTCGGAGACACCCCACGTGCCAATGGCACCAAAGTATGTTCATGAAATATGGATGGGTGCTACATCCATCGATCCCTGCTCAATTAGAGGGAGATTTAATTATCGGGTCCGCATTGAGTATTCGCCTAAATGTGAATCTGCCTTTATGGGGATGTGTAATTTATTAATTTCGTGGCAGTGCCATAAGATGCTATTGAGCACTCTAATACCCTTAATTTTTCACGATAAAATACAGAGTTGTAGGTTTTTTAACGTCGTACTGTGAATGCTAGAGGCTCTAGCTATCTTCTTAAGCTACATATCAAAGCAATTGTTTCTTTTTCATGCCTAAACCGCTGTTTATATTTGGCTAATTGTTGTATTCAGATACTTTGGACCTTGTTAAAGGTCATAGACTACGTTTTGACTTAAAAAGTCCTTTGAGATGCGAGTGAAACCACAGCTAGTTTAAATATAAAACAAAAAACTATCTACAAGTACTGAGCTCGTAAATCCTCAAACCAGAATTGAATAAAATAAATAAATATCTCTTCCAGGCAGCGTAGAATAATAAATTTCTCTTAACAAGTTGAAATGTTATCACACTGTTTCAAAGTGTAAGTGTGTAATTGGAATATTTCATAAATTAATCAGATTGAAAAACTTTTCGAGTGAATAAATTCCGCTGGCGTCACCAGTGACTGTCGACAAGTTTGGTTTTGTACGGGGTTGGGCTTTCATTAAGTTTCTCGCCATTCCGTAGGTTCCCTGAATGAATAATGAAGGACCTTAGCCGCTTTTTGGTGACACTCTCCTATCAATTAGACTAATTACACAACACTGACAAATTGTATTTAACACAAGTAGGTACTTCTTTAGTCAGATGTCTATGCATACGTAATTACATCTTTAGTACCTATTTGTTCAGAATTTTTCACTGATTTTTTTAAGCCTATTTCGTTTATAATAAAGCTCGTTATATTACAAACTTTCGGAAAATTATGGAGTTTACAATGTAACGCAGACGTTTCCGTGAAATTGCTTGATTTTAATTACAAAATGCTCGTAGGTATGTGGGTCGCAGCAGCAAAAAGAAGAATCTAGATTTATTATTAACTTATGGTCCTTACAATTTTATTGTAATATCAATCTAAACTACAGTGAAGGTAATGATTAGATTTAAAGGTAATATGCGAATATAAAAATAGCTAATTATATTTATTGTCAGACTATTTATAATAATATCTCAAAACAAGGCAAATACTTTAAGTCCTTTTGGAATGCGAGACATTTTAAAAGCTGCGGTCTTCAGTACCTAAATATTCCACTTTAATAGTACCGTAGCTAGGGGCTAAGCACGTTAACATTGTAATTTCACCCATCCTTATATTAGCCAAGTAATGAAACCTCATTGTTTCATCCACATATGACGTACCGCACAATAGCAATTTATTATTAAACTCTAATCTCACAAGCCACTTCCAGTTTAATGAGATAAATCCACACCAAGTTCTCACTCATCTACGTAATTGGTTTATTACTTTGGAGATATGTAGTACGTGGTTATCTGGAGTCGTATTATGAAGCGTTAGAGGCATCATTGTCTATTATACGAAAGGGATACATAACAGCGATTCATCCTTAATTGCGTCGCCGCTTTCTATAAAAAGAAACACTATAGCCGCAGTATATATGCTGCGATTGTGATTGTGATTAGTGCCATTTGTATTTACAAATATTTACCTGTAATTGAGTTGACATTATGTGAAATTTAAGGCCTATTTTTGCAGTTTATTAATTTTATGTTAATTCGTTGGTAATCCTTAAATAAATAAATTTCGAGAAATGGACTACCATTTGTTGTTGTTTTCCTAGTTTTTCTGATAAGGCTACTTGTGCTTAAGGTTTAAGTTTGACTCTGTAAATTAAGGGGGCTTTTAACGCTTAGGTACAGGATTCTGTTTCTATACCTTATTTTTGAATAGGATCAAGATACTCAGATCAAATAAAAAGTAAAGATGGAACTATGCGAACAAGGAAGTGAGGCCGGCTAAAACTACGCCATGCCGTATACAACACACAATTACACGCACACGCGTATACCGAAACAACGCCTTATCTTGTCAGTCGAGCTATCAAGCTATCGAAAGCTCGACTGACAAGATAAAGCGTAGTTAACTAATTCCTGTGTGCGTGTAATTGTTGTACACGGCATGGCGTAGTTTTAGCCGGCCTCACTTCTTTGTTCGAAAAGTTCCATCTTAACTTTTTTTTGATCTGAGACAAGATACTTACAAAAAGAAACAAAAGGTTTTACTGATTTTCAATTATCAATCATTATAAAATTTCTTTTAGTCTTTGTAATATTTTGATAATAAAAAGGCCTACCGTTAAAGAGAGCTCAAGGACCTCTGAAATAGGAAGCGCCTTGAAAATGGAGGCTATTATTCAAACTAGGACATCGAAGACTTAAATTAAATTCCAGATCCGTCGATATCCAATACGAAAAGTAAAGTTCCGAAATAAATAAATGAATTTTTTAAATAATTTATCAACGAAATAACTGTGTGGCATTTAACCGTTCCTTTCAATTCAAATACGTATTTGTTATAAATTACGTATCCTTTGAAGTTAAACATTTCTATGAGGCACACACTATCGATAGCTTAACGTCTCCCTAATAGGCCCAATAAATAATTCACTTTGCATAGTAAACGGGCTATGGATAATCTAACGACTATTAAGCCGAAATAATCTAATAGAAAACGGGCTTAGTTTTAAACAGCCGTAAATCAATTTAGGCACAAATCTCTAATTGAGTTCACCGAACAATTCAGATAGAAGATATCCTGTTGAGGGTAATTTCCCATAAAATCGAAATTGATTTTTGCTTGATACAGGTTTTTCGAACTCTGCTTTTAAATAATGCCCAAAACAAGAACCCGCGTAGACTGCTTTGATCCATTACAGAATATTAATTTTCCTCAATCTAAATTGTCTAAAGGAGCGTGATTTATTTCATTAAGATTATCTACGGGAGATTGGCTAACGGAAAATGTGAAACTTAAGGATCCATTGTTCGTTCTGACATCTTGGGTACCTTTGTAGATTTACGGCTTTTTATAGTTTCTATTGTTCAGTCCAAATGGTTTCGTATCACTTCTAAATCATTGCTCTTCTTTATATTCATCTCGACTCTGAAGTCTATTTGTTCATGTAGCTGGGATTCTCATGATATAGTATGAGCAGGTATCTCAATGCAAAAATGTCCAATAGTTTGCACGTAATTCTTATCTGGAGCTTTCAATATTATTTCAATGCACCTGACAGTTTTTTTATAAATTTATTCTAAAGACTAACTCAATTTAAGTGGTCGCAAGCGCATCTGCTGAGAAGGAGGTCTTGGTTCGTTCGTTCTTTGTTGCTTTTACTTAATTAACACAACGTACGATTTCATTTAAAATTATAATGATCTTCAAACGAAATACTCATTGCTTTAGAAATATCGACATCATAACCTATTTTTTTCCTTCTTTTATTTCATCTTATCTCAATTACATTTAACACGAAATCAATTCAAAACTTTTACAACGCAGTTCTTTACATAACGTACACACGCCATAGAGTTCTACAAAGATTTTCACTTACAATATAATGCGTACACGCAAAGGGACTCCGAAATGTAAATCTGCAAAGCATGAATGAAACACGAGGCTTAACAATACGCTATTACCATTCAGAATAAATCACTTTACAAAAGTAGAGCAAATGTTTGTACTCCACCCTCCGTTTACGACTTCTAAGAGAAAGGGCATTCATTCATCCGAGATGATGTATACACAGCTATATTACACGAACGACTTTTATCCATTGACGCGATCAACGGACGACAATGAAACGGCCTGATCCTGACCTAAATAACAGGCATCCCGCATACATGCAACTTTAACTAGCAAGATTAAGCAAAGTTGCGATTGCAAAAGCATCGTAGCGAAGTTTTACGCGACATCTGTTACGCTCTTTGCAAATAATTGCGCTTTCAAATGCGTGTTTAATTTGCGGAAGATAAATGCGCTGTTAGTAAAACTTGGTTTGGAAAAGAACTTAGGCAAGAAAGGTTTAATACATAATTCTTACCGAACATCGACTACAACTCAAAATAATCCAGTCTAAATTCATCGTTAAGCATTTATTTGTGCATTTATTTGCATCGTTAAGCACTTCTTATGAACAATACAGTAAATAATTTCCTTTATTGTTTCGAAAATTTTTGAAGGAAAGTTTTCAAGAACTTGGCTTGTGATGTAGCTCGATTATTCTACCTGTTGGATGTGGTGGGATCATTAAGTTAACGCCCCCCCCTTTCACTTGGCTTACGGCGGGCCCCGAAAGTGTTTAGATGTTTACATGACGCATTTTTGTTCGTTGCCTTTCCTCTTTTCTTCTGAAAGATTTATTATCTTGTCTGAAGGACGGGCGAAAAGGAGTTGAAGTGCTATAAGAAAGAAAGATGTGGTACTTCAGACATTTCATGTTACATTACTTGTAATCATAAAATCATCTTGAAAATAAATAGATGAAAGTATGATAACGAATATCTGATACGTACACAAAACAATTTAGGTTCTACAGCATAATTTATAATTAAAACTTTTGTTAACTTACAAACTACAAAAAAAAACAGAAGTATAAAAATTCATTATTAATTTCAATATCGCCGAAATATATAGGTACTTACACTAATAAGAAAAGTTAAATGAACCGAGGAGATAAAATTTAAGTAGTTCGTGTTTTCTAAGTTTTTAATTAACACTTCTTTCCATTCGAGTTTGATTAAAAGTTTTGGAAACAAATACTTCTATAAGTATTTGTTTCCAAAACTTTTTATACATAAAATAGTTTCTATCCCTAATACTGTAGGTACTACAAAATATAAGGAACTAGGCACTCGTATATATTACTTTATATTGTTTCACCCGCTTAGCTCCGCTTCTAATGATCGTAATGTAATCTTAGATAGCATATAGCCTTCTTCATGGATGTGGATATTATTTAAAAAGATTTTTTTTAATCCGACTAGAGGATTAATGCATTCAAACAAACAAACGAGCACTTCAGCTTTATTATATTAGTATAGATTGATTAACGAATTCTCGATACGGGTCTCCTGTAGTAAGAGATTAGCAGATAACACACACTGACGTCGAAAAATTAATCACTTTTTCTTTCTGACTGTTCAAGCGAGTGATAATTCATACGCACATTTTCCATTTTAAAATCAGAGGTGATTTCGAACTCTATGTCTTAGTATTCAATGTCTACAATTATCACTAAGCTATCACTGCATCTACTTCCTACTTAATACAGAGGAAATTTTAGGAGGCTAGGGGAAGTCATGTTGTGGAACGTAGTTAGAATATTCTAGCGAAGGTTACATCTAAGTCCAGGGTTGAAAATTATAGATAAACATCAGTTGCTTTTAATTTAAACAGGTTGTTATCTAAGGGAAACGTATTCTTGTAGTTTTCAGCGGTACATCAACGCTTAGACCTACTTTAACACAACGTTTTCAGAATGGTTACTAAATTGAATCTAACCAATGTGCTACAACTATTTGTCTATTCGTAATTGTCAGGACAAGGTTTGTTTGTTTCTTTTAAATCCCGTCACTAAAACGTGATGTTATAAGTTTGACTTGTCTGTGTGTGTGATCGTAGGTCCCGAACGGATCAATCAATATTGATTATGTTTTTTTTTTAAGGTGAATTAGTCGGCAGTGTTCTTAGCTATGTTTGATGAAAATCGGTCGAGATATAATGCAATGGTCGGGAGTGTTTTAAATTTTATTATATTTTGAGATTATTTAAATCCATTGGAATATTCGGAAAGATTGGAAAAGTTAACGACGGTACGCAAACGTGTCTTTAGACTATGATAAATTCATAGACTAAATTAAACTTATCCCCCTATAGCAGCTACAACGGATCGTCGCTTAGATGTAGGTAAGTATATAAGCTTATAGGCCTTTACACAGGGCTATTAATCCCAGTTAATGGCAAATTTGGATAATGATCCATCACGTACGAACGATGCGTTCTTAACACCTAAACATTAACTGCCAATTATAGTTAACAACTTCATTACTAATTATATTGCCCGTAGTAATGTCTCACAAGTACCTATTAAAATAGGTTAACGGATCTTAGATTAGCCCATGATTATGCAGTGGAAACGAGAGCTTTTTTCGAGAACTATAAAAACGTAGATTAGCTATTATCCGCAGTTTCATTCGCAACCCAAATAACATTACAATCAATCAACAGAATATATCAAAATTGTTTGAGCCGTTCAGGCGAGGAAATGTCACAAACGTACTGTTACTTTCGCATTTATAATATTACTTTAGATCGGAAAATATCGTGTGCATAGTACCACAGTAAAATATACACAGTTTAATAGAATGCCTGTCTTCCTTTTTTTGATATCGAAAAAAGCACAGAGTTACCTAAAACTAGATGAGCCAAATTAGACAAGAATATGCGCGGTTGGGCCATTCATCTTGCAGTGGGCACATCAATTTATTATGATGGAGCCACATCTAAAAAATATAAGTAATCTGCCGAAAGGCACCTACATGTTCACTCAAATATGATCTGTACAGAATTCATTGAACATTATAAAATCCAATAGATCGGTTGTACGTTTCCCTACCGAGTACATCACTTATGTGAAGTAAAAGGAAGTGTTTCCATATCGATACGGAAAACGTAGACAACTGTCAAGGAATGATGCTTATGTGCTCGGTGACGGATGTGTTGTGCGGTAAATCAATTCTGCTTGAATAACTGTAAATATATATTGAAATATTGACATGGAGTTGATATTCCACAAAACTCTTGTGGTTTGTCTTTTATACTGTGTATTGAGTTTGTTGATGGAATTTGTGACACTTGTACAATGTTCACAACCAAACATTCTCCGCCTTAGCTTAGCTTAGTTAATAAGCTGTTTAATATTTTTATAATTCTTAGAACAATAAAGTGATTTGTCTTGTTTTGACACGTTATTTTCAGACAGGGAAAACAAGACAAAGCATAGGTATTATTTATAGCTATGGGAAATATATTGGATATTTTATATTTTTATGAATATGACGGCTAGTGTATTACTTATGTCACGAGTCACGTAATAATTGACGAATTAGCTTCTCACAGAATAAATATTTGAATAATCTTCAGCCAACTTCTTTAATGGTGTATTATCGTGTCAAAAGAAAACGTGTTATTACTGAAGTGCAATTACAAACAACGCTCATTATAACGTTTTAGTTTCAAAATCTACATACCTTAAAGAGAGCAGTGATAGCCTAGTTATTTCATTGCCTACTGCGAAGTCTAAGGTCTCATATTCAAATCCAGGGTATGAACCTCTGACTTTTCGAAGTGTGAGTAAACCTGCTAACCTGCAGTAGGCTAGCGTGGTGGACTGTAGCCTAATTCCTCACATTGTGAGTGGAAACCCAAGCCCAACAGTGGAACAATGTCATGAAGAGTTTCAAAACTTAATGTATAAATCCTACTAAGTATACATTTTTAGATGATAAACTCCACCGATTATCATACATACTTTCAGTATGTACCTACATACATAGGTCCATTGTAAAGTTCTGCCGTTATACCAGGTTGACCGAATCTTGCAATCATTATCGGATAGTGCATTAATACCGCTCATGGTACGTTCATTAACCGTCCAGTTCACACGTTAATTAATTAACCAATTTTAGCCTCTACCATAAATTACGATCGAATATTCCGATTAAAATTCGCGACATTTCAATATTTAAATTTAACCCACTGCGGGCTGATGTGTTAACAGAATTAACGATTCGAGCCTTATTAATTTACTAAGCGTTTTGTATGACATACCTATCACGTTTACCTATTTTATTATTTATTAATGGTAATCTATGTTCTATATGTATCGATTCAATACATAGAGGTATTTGTATCAAGGTTATGATGAGTTTATAGAAGCAATTAAATAGTTACTTAGCCAGTAATAACTAAGAATTATAAACATTATCCTTATTAATAAGTAAATAAAAGGTAGGTATAAAAAAAGGGATGACACAATTGGTGGGCCTCATAAAATATAGGGCTACAAAAATATTAGTTTTGCGATAGCTGACATTCTTATAACTAAGAGAAATATTATACCTAAGATATTTTTGCCAAATACCTACCTTTTTATTTAACTTCTATAGGTAGAATAAACATGTTATAGTATTGTTTTAGTTTTTTACATATTCGCAAAGAGAAAAATGTCTACAGCAAAACATTTATAACATAACCCTAAACTACTCATGCACGAGTCCCTTCTGTGGTTTCGCCCAGGGCTGCCACACGAATCTTATGCGACCCAATAAAATTTTATTGATCTTAGGTCTCAACCCAAAACTAAAGTCATTTAGGTTGTATTGTGGGTAAATAGCACTGAGAAACTTTTATGAAAGTTTGTGACCGAGAGAACATATTACTTACCTTGTTTTGTACTTTCTTATTGTAGCATATTACATCTGATTATTGGATATATACCTAAATATTTCTATTGTGGCTCAATATTAAGTTCGTTGATTACGCAAACATTATTGAGGGTAATGTACTCTTATAATCAAAGCTTCCTTATAACCTAAGCGGCTACAGCTATTCTGTTGAGTACCTACTTACTAAGTTTAAAATGGAATGAATTACCGTCATTAAGAGGATAGTATCCGCTTCGCGCCCCATACAAACGCAGTTTGGCCCTTGCTTGAATTTTAAACAATGAAAGTCATTGAAATTTTGCAGTAACAATCTTATCATTAATACACGTGTTTCTGTAATATAAAATTTCATTTCAATATACGGTTAAAAAGTTACACGAGCTCAAAGATTGGCAATTTTCGTTGAAAAACGGCCCAACTTTATGCTAGTATTTCTCGACAATGTATCAATACAGAAACATTCTGATTCGAAGGAAACCCAGATAATATAGTGAATATTTTTTTACAAGATTTTTTTTTTACATATTAGCAATATTATAGGAGTAATCTCCAAAATTCGGAACATACGAAATACGCGTGAAAATGTTGTTGTTTCTCCTCTCGGGCACGCGTTCGCATCGCGAGGGATAGAGACAGCGACAACTGTGCAACATTGTTGCGTTCGCGAGGGACACTCCTCTTAAGAAACACGTGCAAATACAAAGTCGACATTTCTGTTGCGTTTTAATGCTTGTTATAAAAAAACTAGGTTACATTTTGTGTTTTTAAACTACTTATATTATAATAGCAAATGGTTCTCTTGTTTACGGTTGTATATATTTATGTTAACGCATAACTTTGTTGTTTGTAAACCGATTTTAACTACTATGTGATCTATGCTTATATATTTTGAATATGTTTGTTTGCTTGAACGCGCTAATCTCAGGAACTACTGGTACATAGGTAAGTAAGTCGGTGTCAAGACAGGTCTATCAAAGCTTATTAATTTGGCCACGAAAGAAGCGACCGACTCTATTTTCGTCACTGAACATATACTAGGTTCCAAGAATAGCTGCCTATTTTCTAGTCATTTTGTAATGGAAATCAATATGACCTAAATAGCTGTCTAAATAGCGACCTTAATCACACCCCATTACATGGGACCTAAACATATCGGCGAACTGTGGGTGTACATTTAGTACACCTCTGCCTAACCCTTCGGGGAAAAACAGGCGTGATGCAATGTTATGTCTAAATAGCTGTCTGGAATACTGGACTACGCAACAGAATAAATTAATGTTGATATTGTTCAGACAAATATTTAAATAATGTTTAATAAAACATAGCACGAGGCTAAAGGCCATTATTCTACTACAATAAATCTGTAATATCTACACTTTTTTAAGAGTAATGGTAAATGTCCTTATTATTAATTCAAACAAACATAGTATTCAATAAGTTATTTCGAATTTTTACCACCATTCGCTCGGTAAACGTTAGGTTTTACTTTAAAAATATGGTAAATGTCCATGCAAAGGGCTCTTATTTCGAGTTCTGATTTGGGTTGTAATAAAAAAACAGTCTAGTAGTAGACCTTACTCGGTCAAAGATGGTAAATTTTAGGTTTTACTGGTAAATCTTAGGATTTACCGTAGTTCGGGCTCTTACACTAACATAATATTTGAGGTATACGTAAGTACATTATTTCAAATCATTTAAGTAATAAAGTCTTATTTTATTTGATACATTGAGACAATGTATTACATTTTTATTTATTTCAACTGTATGTTACATTTAGACAGCAATAAATTGTGAATGAATAACCTTACTATTATAACAATGTTATAAATTAACATTGTACTCCATTTACTCGTCAAAATTAGCGGAATAATTTTATTGTTGAGGTACTTAAACTAATTTAATAACGCAGAAAGTCGAGGAAATATTACCTTAGTTAGACGTTTATGTTTATACATTTTAATGTCTACGTCGAAACTAATGCTGTGAGAGCCAAGTTTGAATAATAATGTATACTAACGTTGTTCTATGTAGTTAGGACTACACTCCAGTATAATTACTTTGCGAGGCGGGTGTACTTGAAATGTAAGTGGGTAGGTACAAAATAATAGATATATCCTCAACAGATATATTATAATACCTATTATCTGTACTAACCTCTCTGAATGTTCAAATACTGTTCCTTATTCAATATTTGGAGAAAATAAGACACCTATCGGCACCAATTCTGAGTCTAAGCCATCCAGGGTTACACAAAAAATGACACTAAAATCGGTTCAACCGTTTAGAATGGGTTCAATGACGCACACGCATACAAAAAAAGTATGAAGATAGAATTATACAAAGGGTGATCTCATATAGCTCGGATACGGAGAAAAGGAAAGGCGTAACAGTGATGGTATACATCAAAAATTAAAACCTAGGTTTTGTGGAAATAGTAGAGTGCCTACTTTCAGAATTTTTAACGACCTTATTGAGCTGAAAAAGATATCTTATTCATTAACACGGATTCCTTAATAACTTTTGGCTTATACCTCCTTTGTTACTTACATTGTGTACAAAGCTACTTCAGGAAACGCGAAGGAATCTTCGCGGCGTATTTTTTTATGACGCTCGAGGCTTACTAAATCTCGTGGGATATCGATTTTCAATATTTTGATAAGCAAGCCGTTTGAAGGCAAAGGTGACTGCGAAGAGAATGACGCATATATTCTTCGAGTCTATGTACGACACAACTTTTATAGGTATCTGTTTAACAGGTACTGTTGATATTATGTATTACATTTACATATTACAATCTTACGCACTCCTTAAAATTTTGCACACGTTGAACCTGCCAATTTCATCCGATAATATCGAAATATAAATAAGCTTTTATAAATTTTCATTTGACGCAGTCTAAAACTGGGAAAAAAGGAATGTAGCGTTCATGTAGTGACTACAAAAATGCTACGCAACATACTCGCGAAAATGGCTCGTTAACGGTGACCCTCCAGAGGGTCATAACGATTGTTTTCTGTTGTATGTATTAATTTTCATTGACAGGTAATCCTGCTTGGAGAGTCACTATTCTTTATTGAATTCATAAGTTATTTTTCAAATGCAAATGAGAAATACGATTTAACTAGTAATTGTTTTATGCGCATTGATGTCATTTTTCCGAATTCTGTAGACATTTTCGCGATTATTTTAATTTCCCAATCCTACGGGAATTTCCCAAAATTCCATCTTTCATTTACATCATAAGGTACTCCAAGTTGTCCAAAAATTAATTCCCAAAGTCAGTGTAACAGTTTTATTTGGTAAAAGACCTTACAATCATCGTCCATTGTGCGGACAAACTTTTGTAAATTCAGCATAAAAGTAAACAGAGCAGTGCGTTTAAACAGTTTGTTTGCTTGTTTTGTAACAATACTTGCCAAATGATTTTCAGCTCTGAAATGTTCCAGGGTTTCAATATAGCATTTAAAATGAACTCAACCATTTTATTTTACAACGTTTTCATTGAAATACTGAAATGTTTCAATGAAAATTTAATTTGAATATTATTTGTCTGTGCGCAATTGCGTTTATATTGTAGATAAATAACGCTTACAATTGTATTTATACATAAAGAGAACTAATTTCAGCTTTTATTACAATTGTACAGGAAATATTTAGACTATTTTAGTCGTTGTTACATTTAATCAATTAACAAATTATTTAATTCAGGAAAATATTTATCTAACCTTCACACTTCTAACCTTAATACATTATTAAGTTTGAAAAAATATTCAATAATTATTTCTCCGATAGAATACTAATATAATAAAATTCTAACTGACATAGGTGATATTTGAGAATTACTAATAGAGATCTTTATCAGAGCAATAAAAGCTAAATCATACACCTTGAGACTTTTCTTTTGTTTGTATGTGTATATGTGTTTATATGTACATACAGTTACTGGAGGTCTAACTGAAAATCTGATGCATTTTTCATTTTGATAGGCCGTCTATAAGCTAATAATTCAGTGTCTCCAGTGAAAAAGGGCACAACTCAAAATGGGCACTTTTCAGGAGAGCCAAAAAACCATACTTTTGATGTTTTTTAGTATTGCGGGATTAAATTATTATATTTTTTTTATTGCACATTCTAGATAATAAATAGTTCTTTTATTTAACGTAAATAACTTACCCATTCAACCACTCCTTCTATATTTTTTTTTACTTTTTGTTGAGTTGTGCCCTTATTAACGAAGCATTAATGGTATAACGTCTTTTGTTCTTGTAATTTTGCTCGTTTGTAAAGGAATATTACGACTTATTCCCTTATTTTATCAATTTTTAAGACGATTATACGACTTAATGTCTTTCTGCTATCAATAACAAACATACATGATAAACTTATCTAATATTATAATAAAATAAATTGACTATTAAATACTTCTATTTATTGAAATAATCAACATAAAAAACGAGGAATCAACATAAAAAAAATGAATTTACAGCACTTACTTACAAATGATTTTTTATTTTGGACGCCGCAAGTGTCTGAATACAGGATACATATAAAATACGTGGGACACTCAGAAAGTTTTGAGAAACTAAAAAACTAACTTCTATGTTTTTTTTTTATTAAATCTTTTCAAGGAACTCTCCACCAGCCTCTATAGAAAGTTTCATGTGTCTGAACTAATTTAAAAAAAAAATTACAATCCTCCGCAGACACCTCTTCCACGGCCTTCTCAAACGCTGCTAGCGCGTCTTCCGGCGATGAAAACTGTATCCCTTTGAGCTGATTTTTAATTTTAGGGAATAAAAAGAAGTCACACGGAGCCAAATCAGGATTGTAAGGAGGGTGTCTCAATACCCTGACCGGCGTGGAGTCCAGGAAGTCCCTCGTTTTGAGTGCGCGGGCGCGTTGTCGTGGTGAAGAACGACCCCGTGGAGCCCGGTGTTCGGGCGCTTGTTGCTCATTACAGAAAATACTTCTGGCAGGCATTTTGTGCTATACCATTCGGCGTTGATGCTGCTTTGGTCTCGAAGTGGAATTGAAACTAGGTACCCCATCAAAGTGAAGAAACTAGCGAACAAAACTTTTCCTGCGCTCCTCGATCGCTTCACTTTCGTAGGCGTTGGTTCATTTTGAAACAGTCAAACTTTCGACTGACGCTTTGTTTCTGGATCGTATTGATAAATACAGGATTCGTCACTTGTCACAATGTCGTAAACGCGCCGTGACGAGCCTGCATCAAATTTTTGTATCATATCACGGCACCAATCCACATGGGCCTGCTTCTGAGCTTCGGTGAGGTTGTGCGTTACCCAGCGGGGAACTGTCCTCCTTACGCGTAGGTGCTCGTGCAAAATCTTGTGAACACTTCCTGAACCAATCAGCAGAGTATGCTGAATATCTTCGTACGTAATTCGTCTCTTTTCTTGAATTATTTTTTTTACTGCCAACACACTTTCTTCGGTGACAGCCGTCGTAGGACGACCACTCCTTTGTTCATTCGCCAAAGTAAGATGACCGCTATACCAGCGGTAGATGGTTGCTTTTGAAGGTCCTTCATCCATAAAAGCAATTTAAAGTCGATCAAATTACTCATCAGGTTTTAAGCCACATTTGAAATCATTGAACGATATTGTTCTCGATGCAGATCCATTTTCAATTGGCTCTCAAAAAAATGCAGAGGGAAATTTGGAAATCGAACAGTGGTATTTTTACTTTAAATAGTAATAGAAGTTTCCAAAATAAACTTTTTGTCACAAAACTTTCTGAGTGGCCTGGTATACCTATTTCTACCAAAGTTGATGTATTAAGAGCATGTCTTAGTAAAAATCAAAGTCAAAGTAATTACATAAATAAAATAGGTACTTACAATTCTAGCCGGTTTTAACACAAATTCAGTAATTTTTGACTGCGTGTCATTTTTCCCTAGTTTTGAAGGAAACACACAAATCACACTACGCTTTTGACTGAACTTACCACGGCTACTAGCGTCGAGTACAACAACAAAACTGCATTAAACAGTTACAAGTCTTAATAATTGGCTTTAATTAAATTTTAGCTCAAAAAATTTGAAATGACTTTTAAATGTTTGTATATGTTGCAGTCAATTCATTTATTTCCATTATAGAAGCAAAAAATTCGCGGCGAAATTCTAAATACACATATCGGTTAGGTTAGGTTAGAACTGTGACCACAGAACCAAAACCACTTTTGACGGATTCAGTTAGTCAAAAGTACTTTTAACCAGGTTCATTGGGCAAAACTACTTTTGACTGTTATTTAGTCAAAAGTATTATTGTCTAAATCATACATACCTTTTAACATCAGGCAAGTTGTGGTCAAGCGTAAGCCTATCAGTGATAAAAAAAAAACTGATTTTGCTAGAGTTTTGACTGCAATATATATATTATTTAAAACAAACGCACGAAACAGTATTTACTTTAAAAAGAAAAATAAACAAAATAGAAATTATAAAATAAAGAATGAACCGACTTATTCATTATAGGTACACGTGCCAATCCACCAATAGCGATAGCGCTAAGTGGGGATAAACATTTGAAATAACGCGAATCAAACGATACAAATCGAGTTGTTCCCTTATACACATGCTCACTTAAAGGTATTATCTGCATATATTTCTTTTTACATTTAAATCGCTTCGGAACAAAATGGTTTGTGTCTTTTCTGTCATGTCAGTAGTTCAATTAACTGACATTATGTCTTTTTGTTGGTTTGTGTTTTCGGATTTATTGCAGTTGTATCTTTTTAGCTGTGAAATTTACTTGATATCAGTGGATATGCCTTAAAAAACGGCGAGTTATGTCCTTGATGCAATTCAAAAAACCAGGTTACGATTGAGCTAGAGTTATGTCCTTTTGATATGTTGTGTAACAGAACACGGGGATTACAATGGTGCAATAAAAACAAAAGGGCATAACTCGACTTATGCCTCTTTTCACTGGAGGCACTGAATTAGCGAGATTTATTTACTATAAATTATTTATATTAAGTAAATCTCGGTCCCTTTTGGAACGCGACCGCCAACAGCATTAGTAAATAATAACTTACAAGGTAATAATAAATTACTCCTATAATCGAATGGCATAATGCCATTATGGACGGAATTAGGTAAACCCATGTAGATAGATCATGGGTCACTGGAACAATAAGCCACTTGTCCACATATTCAGCATACAAGGAGAATATGCAATTATGCCCGGGTCAACTTGCCCTAATTATTACTAGTAATTAATTTCTCAATCTCACACTACACTCGTGTAAATATTGTAAATTAGTTCCTCGTTCGCTTGTAAACAATATTATGTACAGTCACGAGCAAAAATATTTATACATTCACTGAAATTTGAAACCAATTTCCTTCTAGAGAAAGGAAATTTTTCAACATCTCATAATTGCAATCAATAGTTTTAGAGAAAATCGTTGTAAAATTTTCTGAATGTATAAGTACGGTGACCAGCACATCAATTTACCACAAAATGTCAAAATTTCTCAGATGATTTTGAACTTAACTTCAACAAATTAAGGTCATTTGGAGAATAGAAGATACTTTTTTTTATAATCGTGTTAAAATCATCAGTATCTAACTAGGTACCTAGCTATGTGGATGAACTTCCATAGAATCCTTCATGAGAATGTATTAATTAATTATTTTACGGTTATCAAAAGCATTAAAAGCCCCCCAATGAGTTCTGTAGCTGAATGTATAAGTACGGTGACCAGCACATCAATTTACCACAAAATGTCAAAATTTCTCAGATGATTTTGAACTTTATCTTCAACAAATTAAGGTTTAAAATCATTTGGAGAAATTTGTCAGTTTTGTATACCTTGACCTGCTGGCGACTGTACATATTGATGGTCGTTACTGTACAGCTTCAATACAGTTAGATACCTGAACTAGCATACTAGAAACTAATCAAGGTCTCGTAGAAGTAATAAATTGTAATCACAAGTCCCAAGATATGGTTGGGCATTAATAAACAGTGTTTGCTAATTAATTTTAACGCGGACTATTTATCAGATAGACTGTTAAAGGGTTATGGTATTTCGAATTATGACTGAGGGCAATTTAGTCTCATTTAGAGGTTAGAATTTTATAACTTAATGTGCCTTGTTGTTAGACTGTTTGGTAAGTATAAATTATAAGTTCATCGGTCATCGTCTGATAAAATGTATATTTGAAAGCTTGGGGACGCGTTCGTTAATCTAAAGCTGTGTGTACATGAGATATTGTTAAGTATATTTTAAAACCGCGATTTTTTAAGTTTAAGACCATGTCTAAAAATTTTATATACTATCAAACGTAAAAAAATAGAAAAAGTAAATTCGAGTTGTCAAATATAGATAATTATGTGTATCATAAAAACTGTTTATCAATAAGTATGTACCAATTAGGTTTTAGTCCCATTTAGAGTTATTTTGTCAAGAGAACCTATGACTCAGCCTAGTGCTCGGATATTTAAAAGCTTTCTATCAATGTGGGTCCCACATTACTAATAGTCTTGTAAACCCCTCGTACCTACTAAGCTAAATGCTTGTATTTATTATGTACTAAGCCCTTGAATTTTTAAAGGCTAAGATACACAAAACTGAACCGTTTTTCATATTCTTTTAAAAATATTTGTAGTATTGTTTTTTTAATAATAGGTTTTCAATACTTTACTCAAAATAATTATATTTTTCTTTTATATCGTGATTTCCACCGCCCGTTTATGCATCAACAAAACTAAATAGATTACGAGGTTCCTTTATAATGTGTACAAAAGAAGCCAATACGATAGAAATGTTGCTTCTGGGTTTGATTTTCCAGTCGAACAATTTTCTAACCGAGAAACAAGCTCCTTTTCCTATTGACCCCTATACGTTATCATGCTATTTTGTGAAGGAATTCAGAATTTGTACGCCAATCAGTATATTACCTTAAGTAAACTCTGTTAATATCACAACTTACTCGTAAGTACGTAGCTAAAACCAGCAAGATTTAATTATCCTAGAGGAATCATCGTTCCTGTATTATAGCGTCGTCTTTTTTCAGAATAAAAACTTTTTACTATTTCTTCTACTATAATTCTAATTCCAAATGTAGAAATAAATTGCGTACTAATAGAATTTAAAAATAAATTGCGTACTTAATAGAATTTAAAAATAAATTGCGTACTTAATAGAACTTAAAAATGTGAAATTAGAATGCTTTTTGAGAACATAACCACATTAAAATATTAACCATCACATTTATTTATATGAGATCGCTTAAATGACAGTTCTTAAAATATAGACTCAGAGTTGAGAGGGTTGAAGTTTTATTTTTCTACGAGCTCAACTTCACTGCGATATAAAATCCTCAAGCCAACCACAAAGATAACTTGTGGTTACGAATATAAAGCTATCAAGTGTAGGTACGGTGCCTACTTAAGTATAAGTTCTGAACAATTTATTTGCTTCAAGTTATCCCAACCAGCTTCAGACCGTGGGAATATGACGTAGGTATGTATACTAAAAAATAACCTCTATGTATGTCAAAAATCTAAGTTCAAGTTCTGGTACCTATTTACAAGATACTTTTTTTTATAATCGTGTTAAAATCATCAGTATCTAACTAGGTACCTAGCTATGTGGATGAATAGAATCCTTCATGAGAATGTATTAATTAATTATTTTACGGTTATCAAAAGCATTAAAAGCCCCCCAATGAGTTCTGTAGCTTTCAAATAATTATGAAGATACGTATCGGTACTTGACTCTGTGATTTGAAGTAGTAACATATGGCCGCAAGATGAATAGATGAATACCCCTATTGACCTGCCATAACTTCACAAAAACTATAACTCCAAAGTTCAACCGGAAAAAACTATTATTACAAAGCCGACCCTCATTCTATAAAAAATACAGGTAGGTCGCAAAACATAAACAACTTAAGTTATTCTTTCACCATACTTACAAGTTTCAGCTATTTACATTAAAAAGATTTATTAAAGAAAATCTTTCATCAATAAAATAACTTCTTCAAAGTTTAATTAATCAGGATATCAGGGTCAAAGGAGTCCTCATTTAGACAACCGTCAAGGTTTCCAGCCAATACCAAACGCACGCATAATCCAAATAAATAACAAAAATGTCTTTGAAAATAAAACTTCACTAAAATATACGGATGTATCGAAAGAGGCCGTATTGCGGCATCGCGGGCGAGCGCACGACCACCCCTTGCCAAGGGCTCGAAGCTACTGAACTGACGCAGACGGACACGCCGGAGGACGACGACAGAATAACAGCTAGTGTGCACCCCCCATCCCTTTTCCCCAACTTCTCATTCCAAAAATGCACACATTAAAAGCGAAAAAGCCCAGCAAAGAATGTTGAAAGTGTTGCACGTTCTTTAATTACTTGTGCCTTAGATTTGGACCTTTGTTTATCATGTACAGCTGTTAATGGAGCCGCGAGCCGGAATGCGCTACCTGTATTATTTTGTTGGAATTCGTTTATCTACCACCCCCGTAATTATCTTCTGTTTTCTTAACGTGCTGAGATGAGGGCACTGAGATAATTAATGTTTTCATCATACATAACTTTAATATATTATTAACACATCTTGTTATTTAATACTCGTATGCGGTCTAATTCTTGAAATCGTGCAGCGAACATTTCCAATTTTCTATTGAGATTATAGATACAGCTTGTGGCCAATGTTCCAAATTAAATATTTACTTTAGCTATGCAGTCGTAACTCCGATAGACGATTTAACTGTTCATGTATCGCATTGAAAATAAAAATAGTTTTTTCACTGAATCCATTAACAATTTCGAAGAATGTAACTATTCTTGAATTACCTCGAAAAGTGCATTTTCGTTGAGCGTCAATTTCCAATAAAATTCTCCGGTGTTCGTCCGACTACTATAGGTGTTCACTCAACTTCGCACTGAATACTGAATTCATATATCTAACACGGAGTCGAAGAGACACGAGAAGCGAAAGGATGTTTTGATATCTGTTTGAATAATACCAACCGTCGAATAGTTATTGGAATTTGTTTGTCAATTTTACGGAAACGCAAGGTTTGGTCAGGCATTGCATGACACAAACTTTATATGCTAGAGTTAACCAATAAATGGTGTTATTAACAAATGAGATTTATTATTAAAACCGTAAAATAAAATTAAAGTTTGTCAATCCGTCTGACCGTTGCCCGCAAAAAGAATTACGCATCTGTGACTTGACGATGAAATGGAGCGAATTCATCGGAGACCGCCAATCTAAAGGTGTCCCACTTTGTGCAAGCTTTGAATGGAAGAGTGGCGAACGACGAGAGCCCACACCTGGCCGTAAATCAGATACCTCGGCTACAAAGAGAAACGAATAACAACCGTAAAACCACAACGAGAAGAACTAAAATAACTTTGGACTTTGTATTTTTCATACGGTCGAGAATTTGCTATTGAGAAAAGGGCGCTTCCAGATAAGGGTTTTATCGATGCATAAAATATGTTATTATGAAGTTGGTCGGCCGCTTCCCTAAGACGCGACGGCCAAAAAGAAGTATGCTGCCTTTATTCATTGAGGTATTTGTGGTATCTCTTTATTTGTACCTGTCGTAAATTTGCGACCTTCCCGTGACATATTTATGTGTCACATGGCGTGAATGGGTGACGACAGTCATGTGAGACTCCCGTATCATTTCCTTAATTATTTTCAAAATACATGTGTGATGGTGGAGGTCGGACGAGAAATTAATTCAAAATTATAGGTAAATAAAACTATAATTACTTCTGCCTAATTACGACTGCCTCATTAGCCTAGTGGTCCTAAGCGTGACTGCTACTCTAGAGGTCCTGGGTTCGATCGATGGGTGTTATTGGGTTTTTCTATGAAATTCTCAGAAAGCTAGTCCTGAGAATTTCAGACGCACGCAGTCTGGATTTGTGAACGTACCGGCGAAATGTGGGTATACATTAGTACAACTCTGTCTAACCCTTCGGTAACTACAGGTGTGACGGTATGTTACTATAATAACTTAATAACAAAGTTCATTAGGAACGGTAAAATAATAAATATAGGATGCAATAAGGCACAATACTATGTTGTTGAAAGATTAACTAAAACGGTAAAATGTGATTAATTCTGACAAGCGATTTTGTTGTGAGATTAAACAAAGCACTGGGCAAAATTGATTTTAATATTAGATAGTAAAACTGTTTTTCAGTCGTCCTGATTAACTATCTGTAATCATTAACAGAATTGGAGACGAGATGCAGCCTTATTTTGTATCCTTTACCAAATTGAAAGGGTTTTGAGGTGATGCCATTTAATTTAACGGCGCTGAAACTAGACAGGTGCAGTGGTGGTTCTAGGATACTCGGATATTTAAGCACGCGGAGTTCAGTTGATTCTCTACGTAGCTGGTTGTGATCTACACAGTCAAACGCTTTACAGTAATCGACAAAGCGTCCATATGTACATAGAACCTACATTGAATGAATTCTCATTGCACCAGAGAACAGACAATTTATTCAAGAGCTCGTCCGCAGCCTTTGTCGAAACCTACCAACTCATATACGCGGATACAATCAAACGAGGTAAAACAAACGTTGGGTGATGTAACAAATGTCAATGTTGTATTAGTTTTTATGAATTCCGAAAATCAAAACGCCTATGGAATGCCAATTAATTAGAAATTCAAACTCGAACTCTACATCGTACAAATGTTACTTATGAAATAGAATTCGTAATAGCATCTTAGTCTGGAAGTTTGTCACAAGTATGGTATTCATGTCACAACATGAGCCACGTGGCATGTTGCCAAGAATGCTAACTGCAAGTATTTAGCTGTATGGAGGTAGTATAACGCTGATCATGCAGGGTCTAGGATTGTCTGTGTTAGTTTGTGGTTATGACGTCACATGACAGCTGACGAACGTTACCTTCTTACTTATGCTTGCAGGTATGAGTGAATCTAGAGAGAATCCTGTTTTTTTGTTTAGATTAGTGAAGTTTGGTAAATAATAGTTTTAAATTCATTTATTCTAAGTATTGGAAGGCTGTTAAGCGATACAAATAAATAAAAAAAATAACAATTCTAAAATGTAAATGTTGAATACATAATATTACATAATCGTATTTTAAGGTGTAGGATTATGATATTTCTTATAAAAAAACATACGGAATCATATATGACTGACTTAATGAACGTGTTTTTCCCTTAGAAGTCGTAAGTCAACTCTTATAATTTTAAATCACATCAAAAAGTCTTAATATTTTAACATGAAACGTGCAATGTTTACGTTACATATTTGCTCGCTTCGGCTAATTCATAGACGTCGAAAGGGCGATGGAAAGCGATGTCGTCAAAATGTAAAGATCCCGTCGCCTAATGACCTGCAAACATAGGGATATCACACGCGATTTACGCAGGACCTTTTACTCTGCTACGACAGTAATTGATAACAAATAGGCGCAGATAAGCGAGGACCCTTTTTAGTTGGTCGGCTGACGTTGCTTAGTAGGTAGGTATCATTAAAGGTACGCATCAACTAGCCCACAGCGGACGTAACGCACGTACGACACGGACGACTGGACTTCGACGCGGGATATCCGTGCGATGCGTGCATTCCGGGCTAGTCGACGGGTACCTTTAAGGCGGGTCGTCTCACTTTGGGCGCCTGATTCCACTGTCATTTCGTTTTTCGCAAACTGTAGGTACGTCTAAAAACATTCTTAGTTCATGGCAGTAAGAATTACGACATCAACTATAGTGTGCCTATTCACAGCAAAAGCTTTGAAGCTTGCTGAGCTTTTGAGCTTTTTTTTTTTTCTTTACTAAGTTGTGGATACACACAATTGCACAAGCCAACCGCCAGCTATAAACTGGCTATCTTCTATTAGCATTGTCCAAACAAAGAAAACACAGCCAAGCTACTGCCAACCGTTGGGGAAAAGGAGGGGAAAGGAAATAAGAAAGAGGGCTGAAGGCTCTAAAATATAAAATTAAATATATATTTTAGTTATAGAAAAGCTAATCTGAACAAATCACAAAAGCGATAACATATAATTTGTTTCAAACTAACTCCATATTCAGGATTTAATTAAAAGGAGTTCCATAACATAAGCATATTTTGTTAGACTGTGATAATATTATGCCGAAAAAGTTTTATCTATAGAATTAAATTCAAATACAAATGGTGCCCTTGGTCTCTAATTCTCCTTAATATTCCCATCCATTTTCAGGTTTTAGAGCTTTTAAAGTGCTTTTTACGTAAAACATAAAATACAAATAAAATTAAAGACGAAGAGAATTTTCCAACTTGTTTACGAATTGGCCTTTTAAAATACAATAAAATTTTTAATACGTAATATGGAAATAACAACAGTAGTCGTTTAAATGTTCCTCTATCTGACCCCTGTTGAGATAATGCTTGATGAATACAAGACATCGCAGCATTTTTCATAATAGCTAAGTAGAGAGTTGTCTCATTAAGTTTGGCTATAGGGACCAATATAATATTATTACATTTTATTCGTAAATTTGAATAGTTAATTATGTTCAAATCTTTATAGATGTCTAATAATCATAAATGTTTGTAAATTGATGTAGACATTACTACACTAATCGCCTTAATAATAATAATAGATAATACAATATGGACTACACCTACAAGTATATTTTAAGGTGGGAAAAACTAAAAGCTTACATCACCGTGCACATTACGTAGCTCCGATGCCCCACAAATGTTTCCTTTGCCTATTTTTGCTTTGAGAAAAAAATAAGATGGTATTTCAAGACGAAAAAAATGTTTAGAGATCCGCACCCAACACCCAATGGAGTGCTATTGTTATGGCGATTTCATCCCAGCTAGGCCACTTAAACTGTCTGAGACGCAAATTAGACTATTCCTCAGATGGCGTATTGTTTTGCTTCAGCACAGAAAAAGTTTTTATACCTTTGAAAAGGACTCCAAATTCACCAATAACAAAAGTAATATTTAATTATTATGTTTCTAAATATTTTATTGTGAAATATTGTTGAAATTATCATAGTCTATGGAATATATGATGTTTCCATCAAAATATACAAGACGTTACATGTTAGATCCGTACCATATTTAAGGAGGTTACAGCAAAAGTGTCGTGACTATCCAGTCCCACAAAGTCCTGGATGATCCATGGGGATTTTTAAGATATTGATATTTTAGTAACTACCAACAAGCAAAAGTTTCCTACGTTCCTACGTAAATAAATCCAAATATTACTATTACAAGTAATATTTGGATTTATAACTATAGCGCCTTTCATTCCTGATCCTACTCGTGCGAGCGCTACGTGGCTATTTTTTGTAGAAAAAGGAATCTTCATGTTGATATTACTTATGCTAATTACTAAAATGAGATTTTCCTTTGAGTCAAAATTTTACTTAAATATTAGACAAGATAACATAGTAATTTCTTAGATCACGTTATCTTCGATAAATGAGATTACATAAATTCCTAACTTAATCTTACCCTTGGATAAATAATAAAGTCTTAATAACTAAAATATGTATTGGTAAATATGCTCAATTTTAACTTTGCTTACTAAAGTTTGACTTATAACCATAACACTTGGTCCTAAAGAAGGTGCTAAACTTCTATAAACCTACAAGAAAATAAACTACAGTAATTAGGCCTTATACCTAATAACTCTTCAAATAAATATTTTTCATAAAACGACGCTTGATAAAACCTATAATAGAAACAGTACTCCAGTCGAAAATTTCTCAAAAATGTAGATAATTTAAGCTCTAGTCCTTGACATACATTTCTTATCACCACTTTTATGGTAAGCAGATGTCTCCGAGACCACTTAAAGGATGCGATAACGCGGCGCACTCCGGTTTAAAAGGATTCCAAGGAAACTGACCGTAAATAACTCACCCAAAGCATGTTCCCGCCAGTAAGTACAAAATGCTTGTTAAATATTCTTAGATAATACTATTACGATAATATATATATTAAATACGATATTTTAACAGGTCCTCAAACTTATTTCGCCTTTTAAAAGAAAAATTTAAGATTTTTAAATAGAGACGGGTACCTACTTATATAAATACCTTTTTATATAAAGAAAACATAGATTTTTACTTTCTTTCTCCTTAAAATTCAAATTTCTTAACCTAAATACAAGCAACCCCAAAATGAAAAGCCAAACATAGGCACACAAGCAAAACGACCTCTACTCATGCCTGTTCAAATGGCCATTTAGATGGAATTTTAATTCCGTCATACATGCCTTTGTAAGGATTGACAGCAAGCCGGGGAATTTCACGCCCCCTCCTAATTTATACTTCCTTGTTTCGTCTTTGAAAGGCTCGCGTAGCCGACGACCCATTCAGCCTATCTTGTTTTGTTTATACAACCATTATTCGTGGTCAAAAAGAATTGGATGTTTTGACCAATACCACAATACTTACGCATATAATTACTTGTCTTTGTTATCCGTCTTATTGCGGTTATTTGTTTGTGCCTTTGTCTTAAGACTTATTTATGCTTCTTTCCAAGAATGCAGACTATGAGCATCCTTTTTCTTGAATTTAAAGTTATTTTATTTATTCAATTGTGCTTACTAGGTATGAGGGTGGTCCCATATACATTTGATGAAAATCTGATAGCGATATTTACAAAACCACCATAACATGATTGTGCCATTCGAAAAACGATATTGTCAACATAAGTAAAGCCTATTTTGGAACAACTCGCCACAAAGTAAAAATGCCTTAAAAAAATGTAAGTATGTCTGAAGCAGTTTAGGATGTTGGTGGTGACAAAAGATCCAACCTTTTAACATTATTTTTATTACTTTTCGCGGCGGTTTTACAGTGCTGAGCATCCTCGTCTCGGATACTTAGTCCGGCGCTGTGTTGACGATAACCACACCGTTGTGATCATATGAATGTCCTAACAAGAAGGTATGCACGAAGTTATCAATAAACGTGAATGAAACGAAAGTGTGCCAGAATAGTAGCAAGTTAAAATATGTAGTCCCAGCCTACCCCCATTCGAGGCCAGCATTATGTTTTACTTCTTCTCACATAGATCTGTTAGAAGTCATAATTATAAAGATATTGATTTGATATACGGTGGCCAGCACGTCAAGTTACCACAAAATGACAAATTTTCTCAGTTGATTTTGAACTTTATATTCAACAATTTAAGGTTTAAAATCATTTGGAGAAATTTGACAGTTTTGTATACCTTGACCTGCTGGCGACTGTACAATGAATATCTATCTTAAACCCTAATTATTTTGTTTACTTATTTCGATATTTATGTATTAAAACACTTAATTAAACGATTTTATCACCGTGGTAGATCGGAACGGCTAACTTCCGATCGGCTTACTTATTTCGAACAAACTGTAACATACTTAGATGAAGTCAACTTTGTATAAACCTCATTACTCAAGTTTAATTAATTATTATGATGACAAGTTGGTCGAACTTGACAAGCATGCAATATCAATAGGAATGACATTATGTGCACTAGCCTGACGATGCAAGCAATTAGCCTTGAAAAAATAATTGCATGCATCAAATAGGTATCAATTGTAAACAAAGAAATCATCAGTATCATCAAAAGGACGTTCTGAACTATATTTGACTGTGTGTATTTTTCAACTGACTTCAAAAGGAGGAGGATCTCAATTAGAATATGTATGTTTTTTTGTATGTTTGTAACGCGATAATTCCGTCAAATATGGATTGTATCTTGATGTTTTTTTTTTGTTTGGTAGGTCATGAGCTACAGAGGTGGTCACGTTTAAATTTTATAGAAATCGGTCGAGCGATTAAAAAAAAAACTAAACCCTAAAAATGGCATAGGTACATCGATGATAAATGCATATTTAAAAATAAATAACTTTTAACAAAGAGTAAAACTGCCTTCAAAAAATAATAAAAATAATTTAACATAACATAAAAATTTGTTGTTTATTGACATTGAAAAATCAATAACACTTTGTTTGTCCTGGGAATCGAACCCAGGAACCTAGAGTTCCTGGGTTCGATTCGTTAGATTCGTAGCAGTCGCGCTTAGGACCACTAGACTACCACTGTAATCGATTCAGTAGGTAATCAATTTGAACAAACTACTTACTTACCGCGAAGTAGCCCTCCTACTGCTCCATACTGTTGCGATTCGTACGGTGAGTGTGACCTTCCCTTCGTTAGGTTTATATGTTTAGTAAATACATGATATTAAAGTACAGAAAAGCCGAGACACCACGCGGGCGAAGCTGTGGGCGGAAAGCTAGTTAGTAATAATTATTGCTTGGTATACACTTCATTGCGCGATGGCGTGCTATTTGTTTTTACAATTGACCATGTCACGTATCGTTGTAAATAAGACATTACGCGAAGTTATTTATAGTACTTACACTTTGGCCTTTTCTAAGTTGATTGCGGATCCAAGAGATCTCAATTTTTCATGAGCCGGATATAGAAACAGACATTCTCAGAAAACATGATATATCAATAAACGACGAAGATCACAGAGATCTACAAATATAAAGAAACAATAACAAAATAAACGAACAGGTTTAAGAGGATGGTTTACACAACAGAGATTCAATACAATTACGTATTTTCCATTTCCCAAAAATCTGTTAGTTCGACTCCTTGAATCACTATATTCATTATATATCATTTTATTCACAGCATTTAGCAGGCATGAAGCTGTAAAAATGGTTTACATTACGTTGATGTAACACATTCTCATGGGATTAAAGTCGTATGAATAGTATCTACGGCTGCGGTTAATTTTATGTCGCTCTTCTGACTCCGGCATGCTTTACGAGCATGAAGTGAGAGATAATAAAACATTCCGCCCAAAAAAACACCTGTCGGATATTCCAGATCCGTCCGTAATTCAAATCTCTTTTATTTTGACCTTGAAATAAATGCTGTGGCCGACGCCGCTGTTTATTCCCAACGGGTGAATTATTAATATGCATAAATGTTGGGTTTTAGGATAAATCCGTAGTTCGTATGAAGCCGGGTATCGAACTGGTATTTATCAAGGTGTTAGTGCTTCCTGAACCACTATTAAAATGTCATTAGAACCCCATTTTGGTTGTTATCGAAGTGCCTCTCATGTTTAATGTTACCAGTAAGAAACACATTAAAACACACAACTAGGTATAAATAATTATAGCTACACCGTTTGAATAAAAATGTACCTATATTTTTTTGAGTTTACAAAATCAATTAATGAAATCGAATAACGTACTCAATGAATTTATGAACAAATAATTCGGGAAAACTGCTATGTCTAAATTCCTATGTCCTTTATCAACGAACAAGATTGTGGGTTGTGTCAGAACTTCCAATTAGTCTTTTGGAACCTTATTTGACCAATAATGGTTAAAAATGACCAATCGCCTAATTTGTCGATAAATACCTTCATAATTCGATCACCCTTCTGATTGCAGATCTAGTAGATGATGAAAGTATGGTAAAGTGAACAAGATGAAAGCCGAATATCGGGCTCTTTGGCGTTCATTAGTTATCAAGCTGCAATAAAATTCTTAGCACGAATGTACTTGAGGGATAAACGTGTAGATAACTCAGTCTTAGTACTAATGAAAGATCTAAAATGTAAACAGAAATATGTGCACACGATACTGATTGGATGCAATGCGATCTAAGAGCGAGCTTAACGTGTTTGAATTAGTGACGAAGGCTATGTAACTTGAGAGCCGCCATCAAATGAGTATTTGCCTATTTAAACGATGTTACCTATTACTGATGAACCTACAGGTTCTTGAATGATAACAAACAGAGGCCGCACCAGAAATAGTTTTTTTTTATTATTATAACAAAATAGCTTACAAAACATTTAAATTACTTACAATCTAGAAACCACAAGGGTTTGTCCAGATCACGGTGAAAGATCATTCTGCACCGTCTCCATCGTACAATAGTTAGGGCAATAATTTTCCAAGTATTAAAATTACGTACACATTAAATAGTACAAGACATTAAAATTACACATACTACCTACGAATGATTTATTTTTAGATTGTTAAATAAGGATGCCGTTCTACAAGCTGAATAAATAAATAATATCCCAGCAATATAAATAGTTACCTATTTGTAGGAACTTACATACTTAAGCTACATTTTAGCTTGAAGTAGGTATATTATTAAAATCTTTCCGTCAAAGTCAATTTTAACAGCAACTATTTGAGGAAAGTTTCTACAAAGCAGTGATAAGGCAAGTTCTTGACCGGTTATTCTACTTAAGAGAAACTCTAATTGAAGTTTATTCTTGTTTCTTAAAACGAGTCCTCGTTTGAAAGAAAAACAAATGACATCCACTTGATCCGGGATCATTCAAAGCCGTATTTAAAGTCCATAAAATTTTACGTCTACGTCTTTACGGAAACCCTTTTATTCGCGCATCAACAAAGACAGAGGGAATTTTGTTACAGGTTAGTTAGAAGTGAACAAAGGTCGTCTGGTAAAAAAAATGCCAAAGTATTAAGAACACCTTAGAACAATTATTTTCCTTATAAGTTATTATAATTGTAGCGAAAACGCTGTGATTACAGATCGAAGTTCACAAATAAAAAAATGAAATTCACAGTATCGAAATTCCATTTTCGTTTAAAGATACCCTCTTACTGCGGATCAACACGGATCGCAGGAATTTACTGACAATAAAAGTAAGTTTCGCAAATACTGTGACTCACAAATGTTCGTATAAAACATAGCTGACTATTTGTGGTTGCGAACACACAACATTAGGGCGAAGACACATTTACATATATGAATAAGGCAAGCATAGAAGAGCTCCCTTTTACGCGACGAAGGCAATGTACTCACGACCTCAAAAGGATGTCGTATGACCATTTCCTGATGGAAGAAAGCTCTCATCTGAAGGGTAATATCGATGTATTTTCATTTCCATTTCTATTGTAGAACAAAATACGAATATTCGTATTTTGTTTGTTCGTATTGTATTCGTATTTTGTGCATTGCTTAAAAAAACTAATATGAATTTGGCTTCTTTGTATCAAGATCGTTGGTGCTGCTAGCGCAGTAGGCGTGAGCGTGTGGTCATGGATTCGATTTCCAGTAGTGCTTGGTAAATGGCAATAGGCTCGCCCCTAATAAAAACATATACTGGCAAACTGTGGCTCTCTAAATAAGTACAGCCAGCCTTTATGGGAATAAAATTGATCTTCCCATTTCACACAAAGTAGGCACAATAAAATATGTTATATAGGTATGTAACAATTCAATACTTTTCTATCTAAAACACATAACAGACACACATAAAATTAAGACCTCGAAAATCCCAATTACCGAAGTAAAACATTGATGTCATTACAAGTGATCTTTTTGCACATGCTCCAATAAAGAATAAATAACCCTGAACTCTTGCATTAAGCCTTCAATATATCTTCTTATACGGGGCTTATAGTAATCTTAGCTAAGTGTGATATATTATTTAGAAAACAAACTCACGCATTTTAGGCCCAGGATTTAAAGTAAATCCTCATGAAGAAAGGAGTAGATACAACTCTACCATTTCTTGATAAGACAGCTTTTTATTGCCTATTTTTTCGGCTAAACTATATAAAGCTTAGTAGCTAGGTAACAAAAGGTCGACAAAAGAGTTGTATCCTTGTCAAAACATAGATGTCGTTAGCTGCCTATATACCTCTTTTATCGACTGTACATTCTTTAGTAAGTAACATTCATTGGTCTAATTGTAGGGTCAGAAATTGAGTTTTATTTTCAAGTTAGATGAAAAACATTAATGGATTTGTTTTTATCTACTGGATAACGAGATTAGGTTGAGTAACATTATCTTTGCATAATGTAAAAAAAAAGTAAAAAGGTTTCCATAACTAGCTCACGTTTGCTAGATATCTTTCAGTACGTACATACCCTCAAGCCTTTTCCCTAAGGGTTAGGCAGAAACTGAAAAGTAATATGCAAGAATCTTAGTATGTGGCCGTCTACTAGCTACTCGAAAGATACTTGCATATTTCTTTTGCTTCAGCCACATTCAAAAATCTTTTTTGAGTAACTAGTACTAGAGTAACCTAGGTGCGTGATGTTGTACAGAAAACCTTTTTGGAAATCAACTCTTACGATTTACTTCCCGTAAACTGTTAGGCGTAGGAAATCGGTAAAATATTTAAAGGTACTTAATTAAGAGCTGCATCTAAAATGTCTCATGTGGAAAGACTGCTAATAGCACGGGTTGTCCCCAGGGCACTACTGCTTACTGCAACTATTCCTTCATGCAACATCCATTTGCTATTTTCATCAAAATAATGTACCTAGAGTTTTTTTTTTATGGGATATCTCGGCAAACGAGCAGGCGAGCTACCTGGTAAGTAGTCATCGCCGCCCATGGACATCTGCAAAACCAAAGGAGTTGCAGATGCGTTGCCGAGCCTATTTAGGGAAAGGGAGGGGAAGGAGAAAAGAAGAAGGAAGGGGATTGGGGGAGGAATTGGGCCTCCGGCCCTCTCGCTCACCGAACGAAGCGCAGTAACGAAACGCTACTACTCGGACGTCGGTCTTCTGCGAGAGTGTGGTACTTCCCCGGTCAAGCCGGCCCATTCATGCTGCGAACAGCGTGGCCCTACCACAACTACGAACAGCGTGGCCCTACCACAACAAGTATTTTTAATTGAAGCTTACTAGCAATGTGGGTCGCACATTACTATTATTCTTGTTAACCCCTCGTGCTAAGCTAAATGCTGGTGTTACGAGTGGGTTCACGTCGGTAGTGCAATGGGTGGGTTTTTAACCAGCAACCACAAGATCGGAAGTCCGACGCCCAGAGTTTATACGGAGATAATTAATTTGCCAGGGTTCATCTTAACATCACACACAACAATATCTACCGCACTTGCCTCATCATCATCATCAACCCATTACATTGTCCCACTGCTGGGCACGGGTCTCCTCTCAGAACGAGAGGGATTAGGCTATGGTCCGCCACGCTAGCCTACTGCGGATTGGCAGACTTCACTTGCCCGCACTTGCCTATTCTTGCCCAATTACCAATTATGGGATTTGTTATACTCACCACGATCATGGCAGGCTGACCTCATCAAGGGACGAGGCCTTTGCGCGTGGAGAAAACATGCGAGCTGCCTATTGAGGCCATTGTCTGTTCGAGCGGTGAATTTCCCTTCATGCGAGCTGAACAATGAACATATGAAAAACTACATACATGCATACCATGACGCCCGCAAAGGGTTAGGTGGAGGTATACTAATATACATCCACATTTCACCGCCAGAAGAAAGTTCAAACAATTGACAAAGTTGCTTTATCAAAAGAACCTTTGAACTGTCCCTCCATCATTTTCTATAAAATTTCCCTGTTTGTACCATATTCCGTATATTTTTATTTGCTTACAAACGTTACTATGTACTGCCGACTATAACAATGCTGACTGTGTTGAATTTAAAGTACTGTTTTCCATTTCATGTGACTGTAAGCTAGAATTGTTTTAAGAATAGAGGTTTTAGAATGGAAATGAGAGCTTAAGGCATGAAAAATTAAGTCTGGAATCTGGATTTGAAGAGTATACTTGAGGAAAACATGTTGTGTATTTCGGGCCATTTATGTTTACGTATTGAATTCATCCTCCTAGCCTTTTCCTAGCTATGTTCGGGTAGGCTTCTAGATTACACAATTGCGATAATTTCAAAAATTCATAAGAAGCGTAATTAAATCTATTAATTTTTCTTCTAACTGTGAGGCTAACTGCGGCTTGGGAGCCCAGATACGTTGAAACCGTAACCGTAACGTTTGATTCGAATCTCATATTAAACTGAATTTTCGTTCGAGTATGAAAATGACAAGGTTTCGAATAAATACGCTACCATAAATGTAACTTCCATACATGTTATTGATTCGTTCGTAGGTAGATTATTACTTGTCTAAGCCCCAATGTGTGCTAAATTGTGCCATAACTCTGAATTATATGAAAGTCATAATTAATCCCAGTATTATCATTATAAGCGTATAGTTTCAGAGTCATTGCGTTACCTGCGTGCAGTAAAATGGTTTATTGCTGGCAGTAACGACCTTCTTGAGTACCCTTTACTATTTATCTCGCTGTCTAGATGTCCCAGCTCACATTAATCAACGTCAAGTATAAAAATTAATTAGTAATTAATTTACTAATGTATGTGTTTAAGAAACACAATTAGTGTCAGTCAAAAGAATGATTAGAGCTAGGGACTAAGTTATATGGAACCAAAAATACCTACTTTGTTTACCTACGTACATGTCGTTTTAATTCAATGAAAGCTCAAGCTATAATCAATTACATTATCTCAATTATATAATTATATAATTATATCTATGTCGTATATCTGTGTATGTCCCTAATAAGTTTTAAATAAAAAATAAGGTTATTGACATTACACTTATCTGTCATAAACTGTCAATGCACCCTTCTACACAATAGGTAGGTTAACTTTAGATGTCGTCGCAGTATTAACAAATTGATAACGACTCAAATCTTCACGTTTAGAGGCTAACAACGTGTCTACATCTTTTTAAACATGTTATGTTATTTCATATCAGCAAAACTGTATTTATTATTACCATTATTATTATTTATTTATTTCAAAAGGAATATACCTTACTAACAATCATTCATCGTCGATGTGGGCATCCTACATTATAAACATTATCTAAAATAAGACATATATTTTTAGATCACAATAATAATAGACACATCAACAGCTGTTTGAAGTTAACTTTGAAAAATGACATTCTTAACGCGAGTACGATCAAAGCGAGACGCAAAATTCGGGCCATAAATATGAATAACTCTGGAAAAACTTCACTCGCGAGGTTTCACGAAATATGTGAGCGTGTCGCGATTCCAAACAAATTTATATCATGGCTTTTCGTAGATCCAGCTATATATATACTCATTCTTCTCCATATAGAAAGGCAATATATCATAACAATTATGAACAGAGACGGGACTTTCGAAACCATATGCATAACGGGTACAAACATTTGCGTAAACATGATTAAAACCAGAGAATATGTATGAGGTGACTTATAGATGTCGGGGACGCTGCGAATGGGTGCGCCGTGGACTGTAATGGAGCGGCGTGTCCTGCCTACCCTCTGTTTATACTCTACACAGAGTACGCAAATATGTTGACAGCGCTAATTGAACGTCTGTTTACCCTGAGTGTATCTACGACATGTTTCTATATTACCCATTAGCATCCTCACCTTTTCGTGACCGTATTGGGATCTGCTTCCAGATATATGAAGGAAAGTAGGAACTGATATCCGAACTCCACATCCGTATTACCTATTAAAAGCGATTTCCCAAGAATAAGCTCCAAGCATACCCCCCTCCTGAGAGAAGACCCACGGGTCTCACCCAGCCTTAGAACAGTAAATAGATTAATGATGAAATTGGTCGATGGAATTACCGTACAGGCTTAGCAACTACCCCTAAAGAGTTTGACAACCAGGACTGTCAGCTTAACATGAGGGCCACCAAATAATGATTGTCACCCATTCGTAACTTCACAGTGAGATCACAGTTTTATAAATCAGCGCATTCAGTACGTAGACTTATACCCACAGGTTTATTTTAGTCTGATAGATAAAATACAGTTAAGCTTCTAAGAATAATAAGAATTGACGCGTTTCTCTTTTGGCTCCACCGCTAAACGTCGCACGCGCCGCGCGCCACAGGCCCAAGAAGGTTTTATGGCTAGTGAAAATGACAGCAGAAGCAAAATATGTCATGTGACCTTTAGTCGTTATTATAGTGTCTGTTTTTCACAAAAACACGTTCTTTTTTCGGAATACTCAAAGTAATTTGAGACTCTGACGCCCGGTCACGAATTATGTCAAACGAAATTAATATGAATACATATTTCATCATCAAATGAAACGACAATTATGATAATTTAATTTTGTTTCAATTTAGTATTGTGTTATCATACATATCAAATTATTGTCTCATAAATTACAAAATGAACTACTAACGTACATATGGCTACACACCAAGCTATACAAATCTAGTTTAGACCGATCCCACATTGTAAAATCTTTCCGTGAAATTTTTAATTTAGGGCCAGCCTGGATTTGTATAGCTTGATATGTTGCCGTGCGTACGGTAGCTTAGTGGCTGAAGCGTCCGATGTCCTTAAACGGAGGGATACAGGTTCGAGATCATATTATTTCTTCCACTTAAATCTTCTTTAATTATCTTTTTCCAATTACAGTAGTGTCTCAATGTGTGTACTTAATAAATATGGATAGTTTCAACATAATTACTGAAGCAAAGGCCGTCCAACTCATAAAGCTTCCTGCACTGGGACCTACTAATTTAGACGTCTGCGATCGCACTCTCTGTTATACTCTCAAAGGAAATAACTTAAGCGACGCTATCCAAGTTGTCATTTTCAGTACAGACCACAGCAGTTAGTCTTAAATAAGGTTAAGTAATGAAGCTTTCCAACATGGACAGTAAGTTAATGAAATGTATTATCTGGAGGTAAGTCTGGAGTAGTGCACCTGTAGGAAACCTACATGCCTAAGAGATTTTCTTGATGGCGTGTGAAGTCTGCCAACCCGCAGTAGGCTAGCGTGGTGGACTATAGCCTAATCCCTCTCGTATTGAGAGGAGACCCGTGCCCAGCAGTGGAACAGTGTAATGGGTTGATGATGATGATCTGGAGGTAGCAGCAATCCAATCAGTATTGAATAATGTGAACAAACTTACTTTAAACTTGTATGGTTCATCTCTTAACAGCCTTATTAGTCTAGTGGTCCTAAGTTTTTCATCGAAATAAGTAGAGAATATTTACCTAAACTGCACATGACTAAAGTAGACAATACTAACGTCCTTCTGAACCCCCAAATCCGCCGGAGCTTAGTCACGATTTATTTCAGTGAAGAAGCTCTTTATACTTATTTTAAGATTTTTACATACTAAAATTAGGTCGAATAAAAATGTGTAATATTATGATTCATCGAAACAACAATTTGGCACCAATGTATTTTATCAAATAAATTATTGGCATAAGGTTACGATTTTGGTTTCAGAATTTACAGGAAGATATTATTTACTCTATATTAGTTACTTCCACAGTTAGTACAAAATGTACATAAATATTACCTGCCATCATCATCATCATATTTATCACCCTATCCCCGCCCACTGCTGAGCGTAGGCCTCTCCCAAAGAGCGTATTGGAATACTTATAATAGGAAATAGTTTATTGGTGTTACATTTTGTAAAAAAAATTTGGATAAATTTTTTTGACATTTGATAAAAAAACCGGCCAAGTGCGAGTCGGACTCGCGCACGGAGGGTTCGGTGCCATTACGATTTACGACGTATTAAAAAAAACTACTTACTAGATCTCTTTAAAACCAATTTTCGTTGAAAGTTTACATGGTAATGTATATCATATATTTATTTAGTTTTATCATTCTCTTATTTTAGAAGTTACAGGGGGGGGGACACACATTTTACCACTTTGGAAGTGTCCCTCGCGCAAACTATTCAGTTAAGAAAAAAATGATATTAGAAACCTCAATATCATTTTTGCAGACCTATCCATAGATACCTCATACGTATGGGTTTGATGAAAAAAAAAATTTTGAGTTTCAGTTTTAAGTATGGGGAGCCCCCAAAATGTTTGATTTTTTTCTAGTAAATATCTTAATGCGGTTTACAGAATACATCTTATTACCAAGTTTCAACAGCATAGCTCTTATAGTTTTAGAGAAAAAAATCTGTGACATACGGTTGGACAGACAGACATGACGAATCTCTAAGGGTTCAGTTTTTTGCCATTTGCCTACGGAACCCTAAAAAGGACCGATTTTAATTTCAAGAGACGATGGCATAATCATGTCCTCGAATATATGGGACACACAAGACCCCAAAGACAATTACTTTTCTATTATGCGTAATTCCGTACTAAAAACAGTGAATAGGAGAAATAGCTATTGTTATTAGCAATAGATAAAAGGAAAATAACTATTGTTTGCTAAAATATTATCAAAATATAATTATCACTTGACGGATTGGTCAATAATAGGCAATATTCCAGACTAGATTAAATGTACATTCGAAAACGGGAAAGCCTACCCTTCTCATAAGCCTGTATGTATACTAGCCTAAGCGAGTGAAATAGACGTGAAAAGGCCGGTTAATTTTCGAGAAACCTACTCCTCAAACAATATTTCATTAGCCAGTCAAAACATTAAAACTACTTACTTCATACACTATCGTATTCAGCTCAAGCCTAAACAGTAAGTTTGCCTGGCACATTGTTCAAAATACTTGGATACAAAGTTTGTAAATACCCGTTACTGAATATTCGAAAAGTACTTTCAAGATACGAGAGACGCCACCCACGGAATGTAGTAATAAGCGCCAAATAATTTAATTAAGCCGTATTATTTTAATTGTAACAAATTACATTAGTTTCGCTGCTGTTCATTATACTCGACAAAGTATTGACATACATACAAAAGATAACATATAAACATGTATGTATGGAATAGTAACGGTTTACAAGGGCACTATACAACATCTTAAATCAGAAATATCATCAACCCATTAAGTGTCCGACTGTCTAACCTTTCAGAGTGAAAAAGGGCGAAGCTATAGTCCACCATGCTAGCCTACTGCGTATTGGCAGACTTCACAGTCAGACAGTCGAGCAAACTGCTCAGGCATGCCATTTCCTCGCGATGTTTTCCTTTACCGTTTAAGCGCATGATAATTAATTTAAGCAGCGGTAGCCTAATGGGCGTCGGACTTGCGATCATGTGGTTGCCGGTTCAAACCCCACCCACTGCACTACCGACGTGAACCTACTCGTAACACAAGCATTTAGCTTAGCACGAGGGGTTAACAAGACCCACATTGCTAGTAAGCTTTTAAAAAAAAATATACGCACATGATTTGGGAAAGTCAGAGGACCTAGGACTTGGCAATCCAATGGTCATGGTAAATTAATTTTACATGCTCAATCCAAAGGTATAAGTTATCTTAAAAAGATCAATATAGGTACTAGTTCGTTGCCTAAATTCAATAGTGAGACAAGATCACCAGCAAGTTGGTTCTTTAATTAAATAACGTAACATAACATACCATCACGTCTATATTCCCCAAAGTGTTAAGCAGAGATGTACTAATGTAGTAGTCCTACATAATACAGTGTTACTCACGGTACATTGGGCACGAATTCAGACTCTGAACTGCAACTGAGAATTTCATAGAAAAACCCAATAACACTTTGAAATCGAACACAGGACCTGGATAATTTAGACATTATGATTCTTCAATGCATTAAATTGATTATGTGATTCAGTACACGAATCTTAAAATGCCTATATTTTGACTTATGCCATTGCATTCAATCAAAGGCTTAAAAGAGAAGAGTAGAACCACTTTCTGTCTTATATTCTTACGCATAATTTCCCAAGCTTGAAAGACGGAGAGTCCCAGGCGGTGACGACAAACAAAATTGATATGTCATGTAGAGAAACAAAGTATTTTCAGTTGTCACGATACCACAAATATTTCTTACTTTACCTAGTGGATCCTCCATGATATTGTGTGAGGTAATCTGCGTGATTTACACACCACATCACACCGTCGCGGAGTGCCAGCACGATTGATCGTCGTGTGTTTGACTACAATCACATCTCGTTTAGATAGATGATGGTTGACGTGATCGAACGGCAACTGCCTTTATAAACCACAGTCGATAACGTTTACGAATATTGTATAAAAATGTGGTACGATGGTATACGATGGTATACGATGCGAAGTTGAGATTTGTTTTCACTGTTATTTGTTACGAATATTATCATGTTATTTTTAGGCGCGGAGCAATTGAGATGTATGTAACAGTTTATTAATCATGTTATATGATTTATTTGTTTCTTCTGTATGTTCCGAAACCATTAATCCAATTACGATTACGAGTACCTTTGGTAAGTTGTCCATGAAGGTTTTTGACAAAAAAAATATATTCCTATCTTTATTTTAAATAGTTTTCGTGACTGAAAATCGTTACGCGGATTTCTAAACTATAGTTATAAACATTATGGAAGTTAATCTTATTAATTTAGGCAGTAAGTAATTAGGATTGTTGAACGAGCGAGGAAGTATTAGGTTCCAATAACTTAAAAAAATCGATTGGTGATTTAGCGATTAATTATAATGAATAAGTACCTATATTTTCAATTTCATAGATCGATAAAATGTATAATGATCGAACATTGCATCCGTTTGCAAAAATAAAACAATTGCTATTAAAAAACACAGACACGATTACACATTAATTGTATATCATTCATTACGGCCTATCGCTATCCACTTATACATTTAGTGATGTCACAGTACATAAATAATGCCCGTATTGTAAACAAGATGTGAATTTAATTTCTATCAGAACTCCACACAACACACTTACGTGTAATGAACGACGAAATTAACAAAATCCCGAATAATCCCTGGTAAAGCGACACTGCTGTAAAGGATTAAATACATCTATGCGGGAATAGATTAACATAAGTGAGGGATGAAGGCTCCCAGCCTAGAAATTTAGTATACCCTCTTATTATGATGTAAACCCCGCTTAGGTGGCGGATGAACGACTGTATGCTGATAGGTTTGGGAGCAATTTGACAACAATACATTTTGAAAATTGAAAAAAATTATTTTTTTAAGTTTTTGTAGATAAAAGAGTGTCATGAGTAAAGAATAACTCCTCGGACTAATCGTTCGTTACACTTAGTTCGTAGATGACTCAACTCTATCACTTTAATTCGGATAGATTTTAGTAAATCGACCGCTTATTAGACCATTTTTTTAAAGCTTACTGGCAATGTGGGTCGCACATTACCATTGTCAATTTCGAGGTACTAGCTATATAATATGTAGGTACCTATATTTGTTTATCTAGGTCCAATGACCTACAAAGATATTATCTAGAAATATACAATCTCTATCGGTTTCTATGACGGGGACCGTGACTTATTAAATTATAGATATTATACATAATTTTTTTCTACTATTCATTATTATTAGCTATTGATTAGCACTAAATTCAGAGTGTAAAGTCCACCTTTTATTGAAAAACTAAATAGGTAACTCAACAGAACAAACACCTTCTCAGTTCCGTCGTGGGTAAAAGTATAGAGGAATCCATTCTACAAAGTTTAGCAAATAAATTGTTTTACGACGTGAGGTTTGTGTTGGGATTAAATTCCTACCGTAATTGTTTTAATTGACTTGTACTTGAGAGATTGCTTCAATCTAAGTTACGACCCGATCGTCTTTTGATAACGGTATTATTAAGTTAGCCCGTGATTCTTGGATTTCACGAGTAGCTTTACATACATAAGTTTATTCCTTCATTACCGGTTCCACACGCAAAGTTATATGGTAATGATGACCTACTTGGAAAACGTGAACTCTTTACCAACAACGACATAAAAATAACAATTGAGAGCCGTAACTCAATAGTCAAACTTGGTTGAAGAGAAAATATGAAAATCTCTGTATTGAGTACCTACGAGTACGTTTTGAATTTTCACTTGGAAAATTTTCTGTTCAACTCTGCGGGAAGCCTGCGGACTCCCGGAGCGGTCACACGTGGAATGAAATTTTGAAACATTGTCGGTGACACACATGACGTGCCGAGTTAGATATTTTCTCCTATGCTATCCGAAATGTTGCTTTAGTATCTTTTCACAGTGCCTTTTCGTAGCGACTAAAAGAAATAACAGTTTTTATAATACTCTGCTATGGTAATAATAATGTCTTCTGTCGTATCTTTATAATAAGTATATATGTATGCGTGAATTGTGTGTACCTACGCTTGTGAAGCCAATTCTGAAAAATATCTGAAAAGCCTACCGACACTCACAATGAAAGCGGGAACATTTTCCGCTTTGTTTCTGTATGCCTCGTTTAATATTTAAACAACATCATTTATATTATTATTTAAGGCATCCGTCAAAAAACATTTTTTTTTGTATTTTATTATTGTGTTTTTGTAAAGACAGACTTTCTCCACCCACAAAGGGAATAGACATTGATCACCAAGGTTCCTCATTTAAGAGTTGCTGATTTAAAACCATTGCAAATCATTCCTGAACTTTAATCGATATTTTAACTTAAGCTGCCAAGAGAGTACAGTTTATAAGTGTTACATAATACACCAACAAAATTGAGTTGTCTCAATATATATGAAGTAAGATGTATGAGTTTAAACGTCGTGAAACTTTGCAGAGTAGCGACTTGCGAGCGACGCGCGCACTTTATTACAATTAAAAGTCAGTCAGCGTGCATTCAAGATGGCGACGGCTCATTTCATACATTAGTTACTTTAATTAGAGCATTTAAGTTTCTCTAGACACTAAGAGCTTAATAAAACTACGCGATATTAGCAAACTCAGTTTATATAGCAGTCGTTTCACTAATTAGCGAGTTTGTACCAATTTGGATTAGAATAAGTGGAAACGCGAATGCTACGCTAGAGGTCCTGTCCTGGGTTCGATCAAAGTGTTATAGGGTTTTTCTATGATATTCTCAGTAGCAGTTCGGAGTCTGGATTTTTGCCAGGTTAATGGCAAAAGACTCGCCCCCTATTACATGAGACCTAAGCATACCGGGGAAGTGTGGGTGTTTATTTGTACAACTCTGCCAAACCCATCGGGGAATGAGTGATGGTATGTGTGTGAAAACTTGCCTAAGTACTTATGAACAAAATTTCAATGTGAGAGAATTGACATGTAAGTTTCTATAACAGTCAACATTGCTTGAGACGAAATCGTGAATGTGTGATGTCATAACAGAAACATTTGCAAACAATGTCATTTCAGCTATTAACTGTATTAAAACTTAACGTAGATGTCAAAGTTGTATGGCTGACATCAATATACAAACCCCGATAACTTTAGTGTATTAACCAACGGATTTAAACATGACTTCCCAAGGTGCTACGCTGAAGTAAACCGAATTAACTAAACTAAACTAAACGTTCGCTCGTCTATGGAAGCACCGACCTTTCTATAAGTTTTCTAAGGCCGTACCATTACGTGTCAACGAGATCAGGTTTCAGGTTGTGAGAAAGGGATGGTGCTATTCAATGTATGGAGTTGCATCTCTGTCTCTCAATTGCAAATCGATTGCAATGACACGTCATGGTAAGGCCTCACCATCATTTTGGGTCGGTTAATTTTAGCAGAGGGGCTGAATCTCCGTATTTTTCACGAGACAACTTTTCAGACCTCAGCCACCTAATTTCTAGACAATATCGTAACCCTTAAGAGATACTGGTTCCCATACTTCTGTTTACTACTAACAATTCTAAAAGGAGTTCGTATGACAACCGAAACCAAAGATAAGAGGAGAAATCATAGAGCATTCTCTATTTGGCGGCCCATCTATAACTGACCGTGGCAGTCACAGCTTAACCCTTAAGATCCATTTATCAGCGTAGTTAATACAGAGCCATAAGCCGCTTCCCCTAAACATAACTATGTCCTTTCAAATTCCCATAGATCATTGTAACTTAGCAAGTTGAAGTGGGAAACTTAGCCAAGAGGTTCCATCTTGCAACCGAGACTTGGTTAACATTGCCCTAATGGAGTTACACAGATATTCTGGCTCTTAAGGTATTATTCGGCCCCAAATTAATTAATTAATAAATAAAAAGATTATGTTAATACGAATTGTGATATCTTTCTATAACTTATTCATTACTTAATACAAAAAAAAATTGAAATAGTTTTCGTAGCAAATAGCAGTTTTCAGAAAACTCCGCCGATACAATCCGCCTTAAGTTCACATAGGCAAATAAACTTTGTCCTAACGGAAAACAATAATAAACAATAAATTATATAAATTAATTGTAACGACTTAAGTTTGCTAAGAAAATGGCACATCTGTAGCTTACGGAAACTTTATGTGAGATCGTAATGGTTTCACAGAAGTAAGTTTCTACAGGCCTCGATTTCGAAAAAATAATTCCTCACCCCACGTCAATAAACATACAATATATCGGAATAATAAGTTTATAACTATTATCTCAGACTGCCTCATTAGTCTAGTAGTCCTAAGCGCTAATGCTACACAAGAGGTTTCGAATCCTAGGTCGAGCAGAGTTATTAGGATTTCCTATACAATTCTCAGCAGCAGTTCGGAGTCTGGATACGTGTGCGGTTAATGGCAATAGGCTTGCCCCAACCTGAACATACCGGCGAACTGTGGGCGTACATCAATACACCTCTGCCTAACCTTTCTGGGAACACAGAGGTGATGGTATGTCTAAAACATCAATTTCATTCATGAAATAATGACATTTGCCTGTACTGAGTTCACTTTGAAACAATTTCGTTGCGTAAAATTAACAGATACATAATTATTTTGCCAGTTCTTCAGATAATTTGAAATAGGAATTTGTACGTCTAGATATAGATATATCTCTCTGACTGTACCTATAAAAATCATGAATTTATACATAGGTATAGTTTTGTTATTTGTATAGTTAATGTCTTTGTGAAACATTTGACTGGTGTCAAAACATGATACAACCGATTTATAAATACATAGGTGCACTCATAGTGTTTTTGAGTCGTCATAACTACGAGGTTATAATATCTAGATTAAACAGAATATCATGGTTACGTACCTACTCATTACTTGTCACCTTGTCACTTTATAGACTTAAACACTGTCGTGAAACGTTGTGATTGTTCCTATTAAAGGTCATATTTTTTCCCTTTAATTACATACCTGTAACAAAAAATAACGAACAATTAGAACAATTATCACGGATTAAAATTATCTTGTACAAGCGAGAAAAAATGCCGTATAATTTTTCAATGCCATTCAAAGAATGGTTAAAGTAAACGACTTGTAAATGAGTAGAAATTAATTAGTTTGTTCTCGGCCGTGGTTCGTTGGGTGTGAGGTCAAAAGAAAGAAAAAACAGTTAATTGGGAAAGAAAGAAAACGAGAACATTAGATTGATGTTGTTAGTCATTAGTGGATACTTAATTGTTTTCACGTTTGCTTGAAAAATAAGAACTTCTGAAAAAGTAGGTATTGTTTATTTTGTTTATTTATAAATACTTGTATCTATTAATTATAAATTTAAATATGTCATTATTTAGTAAGTGACTATGTAATCTCGCACGAATGAAATCATTGAATATTATCACAATTATAATCGTATCTTATTGGGAAAATTTACATATTTTTATGAGAAATAATATAATGAACATTTTGACTTTTTCGCAACAACACTTTCCAATGTTTTTATAACATTGGAAAGTGTTGTTGCGGGTTCGTTAAAAGTAATTATGTTAAAATTTTACTCTAGTTACCATTTAAATTAACGTCTTTTTTTATTTATATAAATTAAAATTATATCATCCAGCATTATAATTTTAATTAACTTAATTTTAATTATGTACACAAGATATAAATATAAAACATGTTAATTCTTTAATTATAATGTAGGTAATGAAACACCTTGTAATATTCGGTATTTCACGTAGATACTTCATACACAAAGAAGAACTCATTAGTCGGTCGCTGGATAAAATTAAAGCATTTTTCATTAAAAATAAATTAAGGCACTTTCTTTTTAAAGCGTCATCGCTCATAAATTTTGCAAACGAAATTTATAAAAGAGCTCTCATAGGTAACTTTGTTTCACGTTTGAAGACACGTCACTTGCCATTACTCAAGACAGTGGTTGGTGCCAAATGCGCGCCGCGAAATAATTTGTCGTCAAATATACCATGCCGAAACAATTGCTCGAGATGACATAAAAGGAGTAACAGTAACTGTGCCTGTATGTTTGTTACGTTATAACGCTTAAACCGTTTAACAGATTTCGATAAAATTTGACAAAGAAATAAATTGCATCCTGAAGAAGGACATAGGCAATAATTTTTTAGGATGTCAATGAAACTGTGGACATCTTGAAGTGACATCTAAACGTGCCACACCGAGCCTACTATTAGTCCATGATGATTTGAGACACATTAATTCCAGATCCTGGTAGTCCAAAATTTACTATTACAATTAGAAAAAGAACAATGTTTTCTTATTAAGATTGACAAGTAATTGAATAACATTTTGACGTCATCAAGCGTAGGTACCCAACAACATCAACTTTCCTCCTATTGGAAAATCTGTCATATCGTTCCGAATTCCCGTTGACTTAGAGCCATTTGAAAATAAGGATTAACTTCATCCCCCAAAGCTATCCCCGGTAAGGCCGAAGATTACGTAATAATAAAATTATTATCCCGGCTAAAAAGTATTTATGCCTTGTGATCTTTTATAAAAGGGCCTACTATATATATTATGGCCTTCCTTAAGTAAAAAAATGTATATTACCTATCCTTTTTTATTTTTGAATTTATCTTGGTCTAGATAAATATTACTTTAGTAACACGTATTTCCCTGCGTCGTAATTTGTAGATGGATAAATTAATGTTTGTAAATCCATTTATTCAACATGACAAAAAACTATATTTTCTTCCTGGGTTGCTTTCCAGTAGGTAGGTAGGTAGGTGTAAATAACAGTCTTAGGTGGACTAAGCTTTTCCAAAAGATAACACAGTATGTCTGTAGTATAGAATGGTGATGCTATTACATCATAACTTGTGCATTATTATTTCAATAAGAATATAATATTATTAATTCAATTTAATTTTCAATCATTATTTTTAGGCAAATTACAACAAAATTATACATAATCCATAAGTTAGTTTAACTAATTTAATCCATTTAAATTTTGATGCCATAGGTTCGCCCCTTTTTTTAACGAGACCTAAACATACCGGCGAAATATGGGTGTTCATCAGTACACCTCTGCCTAATACTTCGGGAATACTGGCGTCATCATATTTAATGTTCTTTGAGATGTAGTCATATCAGCTCATTACAAATTACCATCCGTTGAATATGTAATAACTGTTGAAATTCATTTGTCATCAGTCATCCGTCATCACCGTGTTTACGAGACAAATTATTATTTACTGTAGTTCATAGGTAGATGCCTAATTCGTAGGTTGGTTCTAAAAAATACTGTCTCATTTTAAAGTCTTAATAATTCTTATTAGCCGCCCCAAATTCACTCGAGATTTATATCAAAATATCTAAAGGAACTTTTGGCAATTTTCATCAAAATATCGGAATATTTCTGGCGATATTACATTCCCTATATAAAGCAAGTGTCGTCCTTACATAAGGGCGCTAATTTTTCCACTGTCATTGATGGATGGTGTTTAGGGGATCTCGGAGGAAAGTAGATTAACATTGAGATTACTGAAATACATATATAGATATATGTGCGTATATTATTAGCTTTGATGATAGAGCAAATGAAGAATTCTTCAACTATCTTAGTCGTTATAGTTAATATGATTATATGAGTAAACTGTTTCCTTTGTATTCCGAAGAAACTTACTTGCATTTTTCTTCAGCACTTACTGCTTCAGAATATCTAATACAAATTCTTCTAATGCCCATGTAAATAAAGGTGTATAATCACGAAATCATTATAAACGTTTAAACTAACGAAGATATCGTTAGTCCATTAAAAGTAAAATACATATTGTATTTACGTGTTTATTGTAGTTTAGTGATTCTAATTGAAGGGAGTATTAATTATATACCTCGCGAGAACACAAGTTATTAATAACTACTAGAAAGTTTAGTTCGATAAAACCCTGTCACAGTTGCAGCAGCTGTTCTCAAAGCGATCATAGCTTTATCGGTACCTTGAAAGTTAGAACTTCATCAAGATAAGCAAGTTGATACTTACGACGTTTGCAAAGATAGAACAAGTTTATGTCTGCAGCTCTGCAGATCTGTATCCAAAGATTGTGATCTCGGACCAAGTTAATCGGTTTCTATTTAGTACCCTAAACTGATTCTTTCGTGTGATGAGCTACGAAATATAAAAGCAAGGCTGAACCCGCGACAATCTTTTACTTATCATTTCTCGACGGTTTCGCTTTTGTAGCTTACAGAACACATAATTTTTTTTTTACTAAAAAAACACGATGTATTATTTTTCCTTTTGGTTGGGACTCATTGTAACCTTCACCATGACATCCACAATTTATGGTCCAGGGCAAACACTGGACATCCGGGCTAGGATCTCTCTCGCATCCTTCTCGTAGGCGCGCAAGTAACAAAAAAAGTGCTGTCGTTTGGGACACAAGCGCTGCATCTTTTTTGTATTGTGTAACAACTGCAATAAGATACCAACAACATCAAACACAACAACCAAAAACATCTCACAAAGGTATCACTCTCGCGTTGTCGTCTAGTAACCTTCGTTATTGAATCTCGTGTGAACAGTATTGCAATGGTTAGCCCGTCAAACCCAATCACAAGAATGTTAGCACATTATTGCTTAGCTGTAAGATATTTAGCAAAGAAGACGCATTCAAAAGCACACCACCTCTTTTCCTCCAACGAGTGTACTCTTGAAAGTTTTTCTACGCATTAAAATGGCGCAATAAAATCTTTGTATAATATTAAATTTATACATCCACCAGGTAGATAAATAAACATAACTATTTATTAATATCTTCAGAGTTATTTCAGTATTTGGCTGCGGGCTCCACTTACGTACTTCATGTCACTCAGTAATAGATTTTCAACATCTATGTAGGTACATCAACTTGTGAGCTCTGAGTCAGAATAAATTGTGAATTTAGATTGATTTGATTTATGTGAATAAAAGGAAGCGGTTTGATTTTACCTATATTATAATATAGATTAAAAGTAATAAGATTATAAATCATCTAGGATGCTATGAATCAAGAACAAAGTGTCCAGGAATACTTAATTATACCCAGTACAAAGGAAAATTCCGATAATACAGCAATGGTCATTAAAGTTATAATTAATTTGGAACATCTCTTTAATATCAACAAGATTAATTAAAGCTCACTGGCAGGTATTTTTCCAATAAGTACCTACTATCATTGGAATTCTGCCAGGGACAAAATTAAACGAAATTCACAGAATCGGTCCTCCGTCTGGGGAAAATGAAAAATAAACTCAATTGGACTGAAAAAGGTGCTTATGAAAATTGTTACCAATTGAAATAATATTACTTTGTGAATAATAATAGGAATATTGCCAAAAAAGAATAATCATAAACAAAGCTTTAGAAAAATAATACGAAGGGGAATTGTACATACATACATACATATTGTCACGCCTGTCTCCCATGGGGGTAGGCAGAGACTATAGATTTCCACTTGCTACGATCCTGGCACACTACTTTCGCTTCATCTACATTCATTAATCTCTTCATGCATGACCGTCGGTTTAGGGTGCTCGGAACCTGGCCTTTTTGAAGAACATCCGCAATTTGGTTGCGGTACGTTCGCCGAGGTCTTCCCCTTCCAACTCGTCCATCCATACTCACCATATATACTTGTTTCGTCAATCTCCGTTCATCCATTCTCTCTACATGACCAAACCATCTTAACATACCTTTCTCAATCCTTGTTACTACATCTTCTTTCACTCCACATCGCTCCCTTATCACACTGTTTCTCACTCTATCTTTTAGCGTCACACCACACATACTTCTCAAAGCTCTCATCTCTACAGCATTTATTCTGCTTTCATGTTTCTTCTGCCATACCCAACTTTCACTACCATACATTAGTGTCGGCGCCAACACTCCCCCAATCACAGCCAGCCGTGCCTTTTCGGACACTTTCCGACTATTCATGAAGGTGTGTAGCGCCCCATTCACCTGGTTACCAGCACTCGCTCTCCTTTCAATATCACTCTCATGTTTACCATCTCTAGTAAACATAGAGCCCAGATATACAAACTCTTTCACCTGTTCTACTCTTACGCCACCTATCAAAATATTGCACGCTGTCATAACTTCATCCCTTTCAAAGACCATCACTTTCGTCTCCTAAACGCACCGTCCATAATTGTTACCATCTTCTGTAACTCCCCCTCCGATGGAGCAAGGATAACTTGATCATCGGCATAGAGGAGACATTTGACGAGTAACTCATTCATCCTTAAACCACATTCACTCTCTTTCAAATCCTTCAGACAACTGTCCATGAATAAGTTGAACAGCCACGGTGACGCTACACATCCTTGTCTAACACCCTTATTGATGTCAAACCATTCAGTATAGGCCCCGTTTATCCTGACAATTTTTACTGTAGGTAAGTAGACAATTCAATTCATGGTGTCAAAAAGTTTATATACTTTATTTAATTTAATGTTACAACATACTGTTTGATGTATTCAGCATTCAATTAGAGGAAGTTTCTTCCAGAAAACATTTTCAAGACATTGTTTGACTGTAAATATAAATATTGAAGGGGCATTTGTATAAAATGTCCCTTCAATATTTTACTTTGGCAGAATAACGAAATCTTTTAACTATGGGCTTACTTCTAACTACTTATGGGTAAAAAAAAAACAATTATTATTAGTAAAATTTAGTTAGTAGATCACTACTAACTAAATTTTACTAATAATAGTAATAATACTATGAGATAGGGGGCAACAAGCAGACGGAACGCGTGATGGAAAGCGATTACCGCCGGGCGCCCACGAAGACACAGAACATCAGAGGAGTCTCAAGTGCGTTACCGGCCTTTCTAAAGGGATTAAAAAGGCCGGTACGCTCTTTTGTTGAAGGTACCTTCCAGTATCTTATTAAATCAGACTTGGTCCATAATTGTTAGTAGTAATTTACTAAGATTATAGGTTGTATGTGTCTCACAACTATTTATCGATCAGAACTCTAACGAAGACCTGTATCATTGCAGAGTCGTATAGCGGATGATGAGAAATCCGATCATCAGTCAGTTCTAGCCTGCGCTGCATCAAGGCTCTAAAAGAGGATTTTCGATCTAATGAATCTTTCGAAGGCATAGGAATTATTAAAGGTCAAACCTAATCAACATCTAGGCATAGCCATAGAAAGCCGCCGATTTCCGGCACGGATACTCGACCTGATACATTCGCAATTTCCGGATTAATAATGACTTAGGTACTATTAATAGTCTGCGGCATAGAAAAGCCTTGTAGCACGTCATGACGAGAAATCATATTATCGAAGAAAGTTTATAAGTATGACTAGGCCTGTATAATAATATGTAGAAAGAGCTAATTTCCGCTTATAATTTCGTATAAGAAGTATGGTGGCTAGGCTAAGCGTGCACACGGCTACACATCAAGTTATACAAAACCAGTTTAGACTTATTTACTTAAGAAAAATGACATACCTAGTGTAAGAATATGAATATGAATTAGTCTAATTACTTATTTACTTAAGAAAAATGACATACCTAGTGTAAGAATATGAATTTGAATTAGTCTATCAACCTTCCCCTTTAAACAGCAAAAAATGGAAGAAACCGCCAACGAAACGAATAAGAAAAGAAAAACGATATCATCGTCTATATAATAACAAACTTTTGATTAGTTATTTACTAATTATCCTGAAACGTACAAAGTTGGAAATTTTCTGTTACATAAACCCAGTGGCGCCATCTATATTATCCAGTTAAAATATTCATGTGTGCGGTCACAATAAAATTATGCCCTTTTTGCGTTAGGTCATAAATCTTTGGACACGGCGCGGCAGTCTAATTGTTGCTTCAAAACTCCCAAACACCTTTCCACATTTATTTTGCCAATTTCATCTTTATTACTAAGATCTTAAGATCGAAATCTTGTCAGCTGCCCATGTATTTTACAAGCAAAACAATATTAATAACACTTACATAACAGCATATACACAAAGATAAACAAAACACGTGTATCGCACCTCCATGCAGTCCAATTAGGCGTTGATCCACGTGGGCGACCCTTTTGTTCCCCGAGTGGCGCGTTGTTATTTCAAAAATGTTGCATTGTATACACGTCAAGCTAAGGATACGGTTGTAGTACAAAAATCACCGCTATTCCGTCAAAATAAGGAATAGGAAGTCTAGAAACAAGACTGTACAGCTTCATGTGTCGTCGTGTGTACACATGCACATTGTTAGTTACGTTTGTGCCTAGACAGGTCGAAATTGAAATAAAATGCCTGTCTGTTACCCGTCTTACCTTACCTTTGTTCTGTAATTTGTTATTCACTGTGTAATTTTAAATGTGAAAGAAACAACTGTTGTTTTACGGGTGTTGTGATTTACAGAGGGTTCTGTTGTGCTCGTTTTTATGAGCTTTTCATTTGAATTGCAAGCTAAATGTTGGTATGGTTCACTAGAAAATTTATTTTTTAATAATCATGATAGTTTAACGACACAAATGAACTTAGCGAAAGATAAAATTAAAGTGTTAAAGAAAAGTTACGCTAAATAACAAAAAGTCATCACGTAGTATAAGTTGACGACTTCCATAAATTTTCTACAAATTTTAAGCTCATTAGACATCTTCTGACTTTTATAATGAGATTGACTTATAAATCGGCTTTCGCCAACAAGACATTTCGTTTTACGAAGCTTCCTCATTGCTTGCCTAATTATGTTATTTCTCCTTAATCATTAAAATAAAACTTCCACTTTTAAACGCTTACTAATTAAACGACGCGACGAATATAAATTGGGGCTAAAATATCACTTTTATGTAAATAGTGAGTTTGGCTTGCTCGGCGCAGATTAAAATACTTTACTTTATATAAAGTTAGGCGCCCTGCTGCCGAGGTATTTCAGTACCGAAGTTGAATATTTAGCACACACTGCGAAGTGCTTCGTCTCCGTCACATAGTTTTTAGTTGAAAAGAATGTGTTCGTTGTGTACTTACTGATTATAAATAATATATAAACAGTACGTACTTTGGTACACAAATCTAAAATGGGATGGGTTATTGTATTCAGGAGAATGATAAACAACTTTTGTTGTACATACATAGTTATGAAATAACACTGGAATTGACCCAGTACATACATACACTCACGCCATTTTCCCATAAGATTAAGCAGATACTACAAACTGTTATTTGCTACGATTACCCAGTATAGAACCTACCTACGTAGGTATGATGGCTGAAACTATGTAATAATTACACCCAAATATGGATAATGAATCGTAAAGATATCTATCTTTACGATTTTAATTATGTATAAATAGATGGAATGAGCAGGACACAGATTAGGTATAGGTAAATTCATTTTAAGTTTTTCCTTATTTCAATTACTAGCACTCCTACTCACATTCTTATATTGATGATTGGAATGGATCGGTGCCTACGATAAATCACTCCATTGTTGTTTTTTTTTTCAAACTACTCGATAAGCTATCGTTATTTATGGTTAACCTATAGAATATTGGCAGAAGTGAATTTCGATAAAAAACGCTTTTCACTATTGATAAACGAAAATAATACAATGGTGAGTTAGTTATTGATAGTCGTGTCGATGATAATGTTAGATATCGGAGCGCACAATATTGTCTCTTGAATAACTGTAATGAAACAATTTTCCTATAAAATTGCTAAGGCTGGCTATTCATTATCGGCGATTAAAAATAATAAAATAATTTTGTCTAAAACAGTTTGGGAAGTCAGTGACTTCTATTTGAGTGGGTCTTTTATTTTCGCCACCGACTTCCCAAACTGTTTTAGACAAAATTATTTTTTGAAGGCGGTTTAACTTTTTTGTTAAAAGTAATTTTATTTTGTAATTTTTAGTGGAAAATTTTGTTTAGAAGTACTTGTTAGCCAACTAAACGCACTACTCTAATAAGACAGCGATGTTTCGGAGTAAACGATAATATCATCGATGTAAACAATTTTTAGATTTTTGTTGATATTTTCAAAACTGCTCAACCGATTTCGATAAAATTTGAACGGGACCACCTCTGAAGTATGACCTACCAAACAAAAGAACAATCATTAAAATCGCTCCACAACTGGCGGAGATATCGCGTAACAAACATACAAAAAAAAAAAAACATACAGATGAATTGAGAACCTCCTCCTTTTTGAAGTCGGTTGAAAAAATACCTGCCTTGGCATGCACTTTGCTGGCATACATTTTACCCGTTTAAGATGCGTAATCTCTGTTTCTAACTTCTATAAACCACACAATTAGGGCTTTTCAGTGTAAAATTTGGCGCTAACATTACCACAAATGCCTCATTGGCCTCTCTGCAAGTGGGACTTTAAGGCTTAAGCAGTTTACTGAGTTCAATTCCTAAGTTTACATAGTCCCAATCCTAATATATAAGCGAAGTTATTTCCAGTTACCGAAATCAAAACAAATTCAACTTACTACGTGAAAGATAGGTATCTAAAAACAGCATCAATAATTGCAGGAACTAGACCACTTCACAGTTGAACTTAAATACTATTCAATCAGAGAAGTTAGTCTTATAAGAATTGTAAAACACAAAATGTCGAAGAGCGGCAATTTTCTATTACAAATTTTATTGACGTACTACAACCCTATTGAAATACTTATACGAGTAGACGACGTCAACAGTTGAATGCAACTTCATTTATAACTGGAGTATAATGGGTGGGAATAGACAACAGCTGTTGTGTCGACACTCATTCACTGAACGGAAAATCGTGAGGAGCAACGAGGCTGCGGTGAACTATTGTATAGTGAACTCACTCTCTGTACTGGCTATTTGCATTTTGCATGCAAATGTTTTCTATATTATGTAGTTGAGTTTGTAGACTTCACGTTTACGTGATTTAAATAATTGCAAGTGTGTCGATTACATTAATATCACTTCATTTATGTTAAAAAATATAACAACGTTGTGAGTTTATAAAAAACATCTGATTGTTGTTACATATTCAATTTAAATATATATATATATAAAAGATTGTTGTGTAGGTCCAAAAGTATCCAATCGATTAAAGCTTACAAAATGATATGCCAATATCACAATTCACATCTAGGACTATTGGCAAACAGTTGTTAAAAATTAATGATATCAGTTAAGATATTAAAAACATGCAAGTTTTTTTTGGATTTTCGGATGGCCAGTCAAGACACCAACCAAATTTATATGGGAACATCTTAAAAGCTCGTTTCATTAAGTTATTATGTTAACTCTCTTTTTTGAAGTCGTTTTAAAATCCGAAATCATCTATCTCCTGGTTCACATTCCTGGTCCTAATTCACACATTCATTAACAGCGTAATTCATTCTAATCTTTTAATTCAAGGACGCTATTACGAGCTTACAAAGAGGCTTACACACATAATGTCCTACTTGTAAGTTTAAATTGAAATGTTAAGGGTCTCCTTACACCTATCGACGCGGAATCGACTAGAGCCAAGTATGTATCATTACGTTTCGCGGAAAAGCCAAAGTAATCCGCCGTGTTGCCAACGGCCGACGTCGTCACAGTGTCCGAGCCAAGCAAACCTGAGTGACGTAGTTTACACCCTTATTCTGTCAACAATAAGCATTTTTCCTAGCTGATTCCGCGTCGATAAATGTGGGGAGACCCTAACGGAATTCGATTTTCCGCTAGTAGGTCTAGTCTTGCATTGTAGGCATCGATAACAATGGCAAGGAAATTGCCCGGGATCGACTGTACACGGTATATGGCGACAAGGTTGCCAGATGTTCTTTTTAAATTTACTTGAAGGATGCTATTCTTTCAATGATTTTTGTGGAATATTAACCTTCTTTAATTAAAGTTTTCGTAGAACCGTTGGTGCCTAAAAACAACCATTAGAAAATATATAAAAAGTGTGCTTCGTTTTTAGGGAAGTAAATATTGTATTAAAAAATCTGCAAATTGATTGAAAAACATGGATCGCTTGAACTTATCTATACAAACTACGACTAGTCGAAACCAAACCTACTGAAAGCGTGGGTAAAGCAGAACCGATAGGGGTCGTAGCATGAGGCCTGTAATTTCTGGACACCCCCATATGATAGGAAAACGAGGTACTGCATCTTTGTTTTAACATTAAGCAAATAAAGACAAGAAACTATGACAATTTATAAAAATTGCTCGAAGGCTAATTTTAATATAATGCGTAGTTTAAAAATAATATAATTGTGTTTGTACACGGCAAGGCGTAGTTTTAGCCGGCCTCGCTTCTTTGTTTGCAAAGTACCATCTTAACTGATTATTTGATCTGAGATTAAATATAATTATGATATTTTAGGGAACTATTAATCTAAATCATCCGACTTTCATTTCATAATCACCTTAAAACGTTGACAAATCTCCCATATTTGTTGGAAATATAAATGATCAAGCAACACAACGTTTGCGAGACTTGCTCCGGAATGCAAAGACACTTCCTGTGTGGAACTGAGCCAACCGTCTGCCAGTATGTAGAAAAAAATGTATGAAGTACATCTCTGGTCTGACTGCCATAGACAGCCGCTTATCTTTAATTCCCTAAGGTCGTTGACCGCGGCTTTCCTAAAGAATCCGGGTACAAATAAATATTATTTATGACAAATACCTTTTATAAGTTTTTTTTTTGGAAAATGGATATTATCGTTTGTATGTTTTGATTTAGAATTCCTTTGAGTGCTTGTTATTCTAAATCAAGACCAATCAGAACCAGAGATGCCTTCCACGGATATTTTCATGCAGTTAATAGTACCAAAATATTTTCGGCATTGTTTTTTATGACACACACAAAGGTAGGTATACAAGACATACAAACAACTGTAAGGTTGTTTTGGCACCGTATCATCATAGCCTATTCGCTAATATAGTGGGATCAGCTTCTAGCCTAATCAGGGGGCCTAGACAATGTTACATTTCCATATCGATAACGAAGTAAATAAATCTGAAATATATGGAATTGGCATAACCTTCGGTATGTCACGTGATGAAATTATGTCAAATCCATACATTTCGGAAATCTAAGTTCGTTATCTATAATGAAGAATTGACATTGTCTAGACCCCCAGATACGCCTGAACATTACTATAACGAAGCGACGGCTACCAGACCTCCCTAGAAAATATCGATATTTAAAGACATAGTGGTTGTCAGTGCATTTGAATATTAGGTATAAAGCGGCGGTAGCCTAATGGCTAGGGCGTCGGACTTGCGATCATGTGGTTGCCGGTTCGAAACTCACCCATTGCACTACCGACTTGAACCCACTCGAAATACTAGCATTTAGCTTAGTACGAGGGGTTAACAAGATAAGCAGCAATAAGTAACCTTTTTTTCTTATAAGGAAAGGATTGCTATTATAGCATAGACATTCGTAACTGGTAGAGCTCTATGAGGCACAGAAGGTTCTCATTGTGTTGGGAATGATCATCTAACCATAAACAGACCGCGGCAACCGCAACCTAACTAGCAGATCAATTATTGCTAATTGTAGTAGTCAGTACTAAGAACATACTATCCACAAGCCCATATGTATGTACACACGGCATCAAGCTATACAAAACCATTTTAGACTGACCTCCCATTGTTAACGTTTTCCGCAAAATTCAAGGCCAGCCTATACTGGTTTTTTATAGCTTGATGTGTAGCCGTTCGTACTAAACCACACAACGTAAAATAAATTAAAGTCAATAACTACAATATTATGTAAAACTATAAATGATATAAACCGAAAATAACAAACGGAAGATATCATAATATGAGCCATTATAATGTGAACCAGTTTCGTGGACTAAATAGTGAAACTATTTTAAAATTTCCGCAATATTTTTTTTGTAACAGGATGAGCAGCATTCTAGACGACTAAGATTAATTATAAAATCCACAAGTTGCAGATAATTTTCGAATACTTTTTAGCATATAGAAAATATGTCGGTATAAAGCCTACAGAGCAAGCCGCACCGTTATAAAGTGTTCATGTATCGTGCAAGATGCGTAGAACAATTTTTTTATAAAAAAAAAATGTTAAGAAAAAGGTCTTCTAAAAAAGAGAAGGCAAGAAATAAAAATTCGCTGTAAGATGATGACGGATAGAGACGACCCCGAATCTGTTCAAAACAGGATGATGATTGTGCCACGGGAACCTTACTATGTTCTTCGATGTCACAATTTTCCTAAATAACCTTTCTAGTTACTACTTTCTTATAAATAGTCACTTGAAACAAATGTATGTATTTAATTTATCCGATGATCTTCTATAGGATGCAATCTATCTCCTTCCCAAGTTGTATCAAATCTGTTCAGCGGTTTAGGTGTAGAAAGATAACACACGATATATTTCACATTTCTAATTTGATTGTCTTGAATGCATTTTTAGTAAACTTCAAAAAACGGCAGCGAAGAAAAATGTTTTAACGTTGACAGTCCTATCAATGTTTCACATAGTGAAATATGAACTTTCCGCTGAACATGACGTGGAACAGCGACAGTTTTCTCTTTCTGCCTTTGAACGAGGTTAAAAATATAATTTGACATCGACACACCGAATAGAAGAATAGCGTAGTAACGAAAAAGAAAATGCTGTTATTTGATACAATAAGTACGATATTGACTTTATGAAAGTCGTACAATTATACACTCAATTCGTTAATGAAATTGTTGATACATTGTTATACAGGGTGACCTCTTCTATCGGCAATTTCCATTTGGCAAACGATGCACTAAACATCCTGTATAATACGAAAACAATGATTTAGTTGTCGTTATTCGACAAAACGTTCTTTTCGTATTTACAAAAGCTGTAGATAGAACCATTTGTCAAGTCGTTTAAAAAAGTTAATGGGCTATTGCATTACTACACAGTACCTATGTACACCACATACTGCGTAGTAATTCATTATTAGTCGACCATTCCAGATTTTAAATATAAATCAAATGAGATAAAGGTAGAAAAAATAATATATATAAAAAATTATATAAATAATATTCTTGAATAAAAAGACACTTCTTTGCGAGTAATAAGCCCTATTTCAAAATTCACATAAAGAAGCAGGTTTCATGAATCAAGGCATACATTACGCTTGCAAGACGTCTTATATTCGTTTAATCAAAATACCCGCCGACTTCCACGGACGCCATATTAAAGTCTTTGAAAGGAACGGCTCAGGTAATATGAATGGGGATTAACTGTAGTGCGGCTTTCGTACCACCAAACGAGCCGTGGCCGTGATGCCTTTGAAATTCATTTAACAATGTTGGTTACTAAATAACTAAAAAAGCTGTTGGGGATTTCGGATGACGACGAGTCTTGAATTTAGAGACCAACCTTTGCGGACTACATTCTTAAGAAAAATCATAGATTCAGTGCATTTTAGACTAACTCGCCATAATTTCCAGAACAAAGTGAATGAGTGCGAGCATTATTAGGGTTGTCTATGTCATTAGTCTAGTGGTCCTAAGTGCGACTGCTACGCTAGAAGTTCTGGGTTCGATCACCAGGTAGAGCAAAATGTTATTAAAATTCTCAATAGCAGCTCGGAATCTGGATTTGTGGCCTGTTACTGGCAATAGGCTCGCCCCCTTACATGGGACCTTAACATACCGGCGAAGTGTGGGTGCACATTAGTACACCTCTGACTAACCCTTCGGGGAATACAGGCGTGATGGTATGTATGTTTTATTAGGGCATAAATGTTAAGCATAGGAAATGAAATTAAAATTTGTCAGAATTAATTCCAACAACAACCTTTAACCATATATTGTGTTGTGAGATAGAGCTTTCTGACAGACAAATGGACGCAGGCTCGGCTATTTTATTTGAAATAAAAGCAATTTGACTTTGACTGATGTGGGTACGGAAAAATAAAACATTCGATAGGTCATTAGGTCTTAGGTCATTGCATTTGTGTCGTGTAGGTTTAAAAATTAAGATATCGTTAGAAATCTACTGTAATTGGGTAAGACGATGATGAAGGAGACAGATCACCCTGTGTTTCCTAGTAACTATTTACATGACATACCATTACGCCTGTATTTCCCCAAGGGTTAGCCATAAGCGTACTGCTGTACCAACAGTAACAGTTAACTGAAACGTTTTAAGTAAATAATTAATAATTCGTAGTTTTACGTGTGACGTCGAACAATTGTACAAGCATATTTACGCGAAGACACATTATACAAATGAAAATCTTTGCATGTTTCGTTAGTAGTTTGAAAACCTCATTACCTGGGGCGGACTGTGTAGAACGTTCACTGCGGTCACGTTGTAACCCCTACTACTCTGTACTACTTAGCTCCGATCTAAAGTAATGTAAAAACTTTTTGGTTATTCTTTTTGAAGAATGACATTCTACTTAAATAAAAATTTTAAAGGAGATGGCCAAAATGTGCCCCGGAGTGTACACAAATAAATGTATTGTAATTAATTTAAATAAAAAAAACATGAATTTATGCATATGAATATATGAATTTATAGCAGCGGACGAAAACAAATCATAATCAAAAGTATTTTTCTGTTTTATTTCACTTTAAAGTACACTTAATGTTGCCATACAAAATCCACAAAAAAAAGAGAAAAACAATAACGATACGGGAACAACGATAAAAAAATAATTCGTAACCTATAATGTAATAAACATTTTGTTATGTTTTTTAATGTATAAATGGTCTATCCATGGTCCAACTCCAGACCATCTAACACTGAATGATAACACAATAATCTAAGTGCAATTTGGATAGGATTATTTCACTTTTGTGCTGGCGGCACTCAAGTTACGCCGTCGAATTTCAAAACAGATTTGACACATTTGATTCTGTTTACCGCTTTTTGATGTTTGTTGTGTTGCGCCGCCGATTCTCGATATTTGTTTTGGTATTGTGTACTCGTAGTTGGAAACCGGACTGTTGGATGTTGTGCACATAATGAAAATTCTTTGGTACTTGAGGTGGGCAAGCTATCAAGAAGGTATTGTTCCACCAGCAGTATTTTTGGATAATGTATTGACAACTGATTTAGTCATTCTGAAAAATCCACTTTTTGAAATCTTTATAACTTTTGTTCACTGCTGCTGAGCATTATGCGCCTTTTTATTTATTTTTATACAAGACCTGTACTATGCAATGACATACATTTTATTTGTGTACATTCTGGGGCATAGGCCCATACAATTTTTGGCCATCTCCTTTGGAAACAAGAATGTGGATAGTTCCTGCGAATACTGGTGTTGCCCAGAAATTGGGTTGCGGAGGTCTGATGGCAGTCGCTTGTTGTAAAAAAAACAGCCGCATTTGATAGGTACTGGAAGCCGCCCACGACGTAATTGGGATAAGGAAAAGGAATGAGTATGGATAGTTGTCGATTGTCTTTTTTATGCCTAGTGTCAAGAATTGTTCTTTTAATTGCAGATAATGTGACGTCATCAAGTGTCAGCTCATTACAATTTGTCTACGCATTCCTATCCGGTCCAGTATGTAGAATGAAGTAAAATCACATCAAACCCAAAATCCATATCTTTTAAACGGTGGTTTTCCAAATCGCCTGTATTTTTCTTGTATCGTATTCACATAAATCATGAATTCATGAACAACAAACAAACTCTAAGAGAGTTACAAATTACGTTGTTTGCGGAAACAAGAAATGCTATTGTTTCCGTTTTATTTATACTTGACAAACTTTTGCACAGTAAGTAAAAAAAAGTTTAAAATATCTTTAAGTTGTGATATTGCAAGATGTTGCAAGCTGTAACATCACTGTATATTTTTTTAAAGAGTTTCGACAACACTATTGGTGCAGTGCACATCACTAGTTCCATTCAAGATCACAAGTTTAATTCCTGCACGAAACAAAAATTGGTATATCTACAGTACATGATAACCATTGTTAATAATTATAATAAAGAGTACATATAGGTACCTACTAGCGGATTTTAAAGACGTTGTCCTGTCAGAACTTCATGTCAGCGCCACCAATATGTAAAATTGTAAACATAAACCACCAGAACACACACACAAAAAGTTATCCATATCTGTCCAGTCGTTTAGAAGAACTTGATTGACCAACACTAAACGTGTACGTAATAAATATATATCTAGGTACTAGCTAGGTATTCAATTATTGGAAAATCCTATCAATATATTCTAGTGAGGGGCAACGTTTTCTTTTTTATAACTTGAAGTACTTTCTTCTTACAGTTACAACTAAGCACCTCTTATATCTTCAGACACCTCATCAATGATACTTCAAACAAATGTCTTCAAGTACTCACAACAAGCATCTAACCTTATTTCCGTATAAAGTACTTTCTGTGATAAACAACACAAGTTTGTTGTTCCAAATTACGATTAGTTGTTTAGGTACAATTTGTCAGAAGTTAAAGTTTCATGGCCGTTCAATTCATCGCCGATAGTTAGGAAAGTTAATTTGGCCTTTATAACAGGCATCAGTTTTGAAGCCTCGCCTAAATTAATTAAATCTTTAACAAATGATTTATAATTTTCCGAAGGCAGTAAAGAACGATTCGAATAATGAGGCAACTTAAAATGTATTTTAACCATAACGATGAAGAATACTTTATTTAGTAGTTTTGTGTAGTGAGCTACACTATAAAGAAATGTGCTAGTAAACTTATAGTACGAATATATTTTATTTTTGTTTCCCAGTGCTGGGCTACCCTAACTTCGGCCAGGATTTCCTATCGTATGCTCCTTTATAACACGATAGCGGAAAGCCATCGCGATCAGCTCGCCAACGTCTCCTCGGTCGACAAAAAAGGGTAACAAAAAAAAACTTATGAGATGACAAATAACAACAACAATATTATATACGGGCCTCCATTGGGTAGGTCCCATTTTTATTCAGGTTTTTCAATTTCACCAAAACATACATTATTTATATACATTCGATGTACATAAAATACATGAAATGTTTCAATATTTATCGTACCATACAGGTTGCGGTGCTTTTAAATGTTTAATTACCCATTAATGATGTCCATTAGAGCTCATTTTAATTAAATAATTAACCAATGAGAAACGGGAGTAACAAAAAAGTTTTGTTTCATGATAATTGTGATTTCTTTGCACCTCAAGCATACGAGACCTATTCCAGTCATTCCCTTTTTAGTTCCCACTGGCCCGTTAGTTACGCAACTCCTTCCCGTCCCAACCACGTTTTTATTCCATCTTTCTTTTAAAACAGGCTTACAGGGATTGAAGGAACTGAACGCTATCGATATTGGATGAAATCGAGCCTTACAGACGGACCGAATGAATGTTAAAGACTCGGGTTGATACTATAAAAGGCTTATTTGATTTCGATCCAATCCCGTCTACATTGTTCTCGTTTTCTTCTGATTCGTATAAATGAGCGTTGATTTAAAAAAAAAACGGCGACAAGTAATGTCTTAATTAGTAACTATTCAAAATCGGAAGCTAAAAAACTTTGAGTGCCTGAATATTTCAGATGGTTTTAATAATCATATTTGGTAATATAGTTTGGAAGTCTGTCCTTTAAACAGCCTTCCCCTATGACATAAGTCCTAAGAGAAAATAGTACCTACATTGCTGATTACCCCTCTCTGAGTGAGCAGTCGTGATATTATAAATTAAAGAAATTACTCGAATAATGCAGCAGGTAGAGTAGAGAGTTCACTAACAACAGCTAATTAAAATCGTACAGCATACCGTGAATTCATGGCATGCGTCCGCGTCGAGTATTCGCGCCCGAATTGCTTCCGGGTTTTATATTCCCAATGTGAAGTAGAGATTTTAAATACGTTTTATTCGAAAATGTGCCTTTTGCACCATAGTAGGTATACCATTAATTATTCTGTAGTGGAACCAAATATATTGGCTGAATCTAATTGGCTATAGTGGTTTTTGTGTGGACGTATTATTTTATTGGGTAAAACTGTTTTTTTTTATATAATGTAATAAGGTAGCCTAATAGCCTTTTGTAAAATAAGCTGCAGTCTTCCATAATTTGATGTTCTTTGAAGGCTTACTCCGTCAGTACTTGTCTATAATGATTTATGTGCTTTTAACTTAAAGGCAATTGAAGTACCAGCAATTTGGCGTTGTTTTACAAGGCCTTTTAATTAAAAAGACGGTCTTTGTGCAGTGCGGAATGGCAAATATCAACGCTGCACCGAGTTATTAGGAACCGTGCACACTGACCCATGATGTACTAACCACATCTCTACTTTGTCATAGAAGTAACTTACTGTGCGTTTCTTGCAGACGAACTTCACCAAATATTAATTTATATTACAGTATTCTTATGCGAAGTAATTACTGTGCATGCAAAATATTACTCGAAATAGCTACATGAATTCCTTAACTCACAGAATGCTTTTTGGATGACGGTTTAATAATGCTTAACTACATAGTATCTATTTACTTTTAAGACTTAGGAAATTATATCCATAAGTCAAGTTGCATTACACTCATGTTCTTACAACAAAACTGTAAACACAAATTAATTTTATTTTTTTGCTTAAAGGAGTATCTACGGAGTTTCTTGCGAATTCATCACACAATACCCAGTTATCAAAACATTCTAATTGAAATAACATAAGTAACAACCTACAAGATAAAATAAAAAAACAACCAGACATTTATGAAAACATAATTATTTGAACAGTGGATCAAAGTGTAACATGATTCTACACTAACTACTCTAACCTACATGAAATATTAACTACAGCAATTAACAAGCTAGCCGAGGACAGTACACCGGATTACGAACCTACATACATTGTACACTAATTGAAAACTTTTCACGACCGTAGCTGTTCCACTCGTTATTTTTGTGACATTTCAATTTCATCCCGTCGAAAAATATCTCATTGGAACATCAAAATGAACGTTGCGACAAAAAAGAAAATTAAATGTTAATTAGCTGTCACAAACTTTGACTTCAATAAAGTCTGGCACAATGAGGAAAAACATCAAGATGTTTTTATAAAAGAGCAGTAGCAATATTAATAAAAAGAGGAGTTGCCAACCTTTTTGTATCCGCCGAGTCGTAGTGCCCTCTGCAGGCGCGCGGCCCGCGTTGTCGACAGGTACACTATAGGCACCGCCTCCCCCGCTTCCAATTCGATGTCGAAGTCGTTAACTGCCTCACAAAACTTATAATCCTCAAACTTTTTTGCCTCACTCTTCATTAGTTCCTCACTGTCCGCGTCGTCACTTATCTCGTATTTTAAAACTTCGTTTACTGGGATGAAAAGAGGGTTTTCGTAACAACGATTAAGAAGTTTAGGAGCATCGTTTAAGACGTCTATCTCTTGAGAAAACCGCTTTTTGATGTTCTGGGCATTTTCGGGCTCACTGTCTTCCTCCGGAAAAGTTATTAGATAGTTGTCGGTGACTGGCCACTGTTCATCTCCGCACAAGTCTTCGATCACCACGGGCGGCATGTTTGCATCTGATGAGGCGGAAGAGTGACCACGCAACCTCAAGCCGCCGTTAAGACGACCGCACTCCATTGTTCTCAGAGTTATTCACCGATTGAATAACCTTGTATATTGTTCAATACACTAATATATGTGTTACAGTTTCAATGTGACAGTAAAAGTAGAATAATGGATCGCGTCTGTCGACGAATGGGCGTATTCAGTATCTGATTTCAATCTGCAATCTGGTGACCGCTGCACGCATGCACGTGCCGGACATTAAAAATGAGCCTTGTGACGCTACGTTAAGAAGTTAATTTTGGTTACTCCGGTATCGTAAAAATACAGCAGTACTTATAATTATTTTTCTAACAGTAGCGATGAACATTTAAAAGGCAAAAATATATACGAAAGCACCGTAATTTTTTGCCGGCGTGTGTCACCTGCAAAGTATATTTTGTGTCGTTCAGTTCAAAACTTCCCCGATATAACAATGTTTAGGTAAATATACATAGAGCACCATATGAAAATGTTTTGACATTTTAAAAATGGGTATCAAATTGTAGCGGATGTTTACCGCAGGTGTTGAAAGGTGCGTGATAAGGGTCACCGAGCGAACCCACGGGTTCCCACAATTGGTTCCACCTTTCATTTCAAATTAACGTTATTCAGCTTAATGGAAATACTCGGTGTTTATATTTTTCATGTACCTATGTACATTTTGTTTTTGTATATGTTAGAGACATTCACGATTTTGGAATATATAAACACCCAAGCGTTGCTTAAAACTTAATTTGCAAGCCAACTCATCTACCGTGAAAGTGTACCCGTTGCCATTTATGAAGGCGTCTGAAATAAATCAGACGGAGTCCAGACGAGACAACCAAAAACGTAAATGTCATGCAACAAAACTATGGTCGGTACGGTGTCATCGCTCCCGACCATCTATTTAGAAGCTACTACATGAACTAAAAGAGGGATATCATCACTTATAGTCTGTTTCACTGGAACTATTTAATAGGACGTCTGCCTGGTGCTAGCAGAATGCTTGGCGCGGTTGCGTCTACGCAGCTTCTATGTTCAAAAATCAACGCCAAACTCCGCCTAAAGCCAATTTAATAAAGCTTTACTAATTTTATTGACTAAAATTCTCTAAATTGGATCTTAAAAATAAGAGAAAAAAGACTGATTTTATCACCAACCAAAACCGCTTCGAAACCTGACACAATATTTTGTGAAAGATATCTATTTTAATTCCCGACAGTTAAAGATCACATCCTGATGATATATTAATCGTTTTTACATTTACGATTATAAGATCTGGATATACAGAATCGCGATATAAAAGATTAAATACATAAATCATGTGGACCGACGTATTTATGGTCCAATTAAGTTCGGGCATTAAAGACTAGTCCCAATAAATATTCATTTTCGTAAAGTAATTCGCTTGATTATAGAATATTGTTAACTAAAATGGTATTTGAATAAAGAAAACTTGCAGATATTAATGATCCGAAAGACGAACATCTGTGCAAATAGCTTAGCTATAGCTTTAGATGGCATCTCGTTGAGGTTGAGGATGACCCTGAAAGTAGGATCTATCATTTTATTTTAGTCCTAAATATGCAAATGCATAATCCTTAATTCAACGTATCGCGTAAAAGCGAAACAATAGATTTGGCCATTTTTTATTGAATCGTCTAAAGTACCTTTTCTGTAGGTACATTTTAGAACAATATTTACAATGTAAGAAAACCTAAAAAATACTGCTTTTGATATAATAATATATTTTAAACTTTTTAATTCAATTCTCAATGACGTACGTAATCAATAGAACCAAATAATAATTGTTTAAAGTTCACAGTTCCATGTTTTAGTTTTCAAAACACATGTTACATTAAGATCACGAAATGATTACATTAATCAATGATGACAATAGGCAATTGTTAATCATGTTGTTTGGTAAATATTGCCAATATCAACGTGTTATGTCTACAAACTCCAATTGTGTTTAGTTAATATAGCAACATTTAGTGTAGGTATCTTATTATTTAAATTAACATTTATTTAAATAGCTTTTATAGAACTAATTAGAGAATTAGCAAAACTAACCTTATTCAATGAACACTTTGATAGAAAAAAATTATGATTACGGTAATCCTCACTCGAAGACAGATGCTTAGATAAATGTATTTCCTTTTCTAAAGGACGAAAAAAATGAAGTGATAAACGTAAATACTGAGAGATTTATGATCTATTAGAGAGATATATTATTAAATTCCAACAGGTATCTATATTAATTAGAATAATTAATTAATCCCTCACCTAATAAGCACACTCTTTAGATCAAAATTATAGTCACCAAACGAGTTCGCGTAACTCATGTAAGTTTTTATGTCACAAAAAAAAAACTGTTTCGTAAAGTGTACGCGATTACGATGTACGGATGAAGTTGTCAAAACCTTTTCAAATATGTCCTAACTATGATATTTATTTCTTGAATGATAGTTTCCGATTCAAACGTCAACGGTCCGCGAGTCGGCGCACGCGCCGCGCGGGATGAATCGAGACTGAACGTTCTAATTTTGAAATGAAGTGGGTTTAATAACATTGCGTATTTTCCCGTTTTCTCCCGGTGACATCCGTGATGACTCACAGATTTTTTTCTGAAGATTATCATAAAAAAATTCCTTGGCGCTTATTGCCATTTTGATGAATTACATGTGATAATTATTTTTGAGAAGGTAGCATTCTAGCATTATTTATCTATTTTCACAATATTACAGTAATAAAGTAGGTATTATCAACACGCAAAAAAATTGTTGTTGCACTTGGCAGCAACTAGAGTGACCTTCAATTCGTACATTAACGCATTATGCGTGTGTCACACATTGCATTTAGATTATTCTAAAATCAACACAAGACATGGTTAAATTTCAGATCCTGAATTGTTATATATCACAACCAGTGACAGAAGTCGGAAAAACTAAAAAGAAAATTGGCTCATTGCGTGCTTACTCACAGCATCACGCAATAATATGTACCTATTGAATTGAACCGTAGTCGTTAATATTTTTAAAAAATTAAAAAGATCGCTATCTATAGAATTAATTAAACATATCACAACATACCATCACGCCTGTATTCCCCCAAAGATTAGGCAGAGGTGTTCTAATGTACACCACGTGCCGCTGATATGTTTAGGTTCCATGTAATATGGGGCGAGCCTATTGCCAAATTGAGAATTTCATAGAAAACCCAATAACGCTTTGCTCGACCTGGGAATCGAACCTGAACTTCTAGCGTTGCAGTCTTGCTTGGAACCACTAGACTAATGAGGCAGTCTTCTACATAAACAGTCGTTATAGACTACGAATAAATAGAGTATTATTTATTCGTAGTTTATAGATATATAACTTTAAATTTTTTCTAGAGTATTTCTGAAAAGATCGGCATCAATAAAATTTATTAAATTTATTAAAGTTAATAAAACACTGCGACCGTAACTGACCTTCCGAACAAATGACCTTCAAATGTAATTTCCATCGCCATAAAACATGCAGACAACCTTGGGCATAGACTTTGTTATTGTTTATAAAACCACAGTATAGGATGTAGACTGAATTTGTGTACAATTTTATTAACTAGCAACCGCGACCTTGCGTCGTCCGCCGTCTTGACTCTTGATCCCGTGCCAGGGTGCCTACTATGAAAACGGAACTAAATAAATTCACCTGACCGATCGCCTGCCCCAAAAGTATTTCAGACTCAAAAAACAATTGATGTCCCTTGACTGCCTTGGCGTTATTCTTAAACGTTAAATGTGAATTTTGACGTTCAGGGGCCGTATTACTACGTATTAATGCCATCATTTTTAGGTTGTGAGAGAGGGATGCCGCTCTACAGGTTAAATAGTGGCGTCCCTCTTTCACAACGCAAAAATGTTTTTTTTTTATTAAAACAAAGCTTACTAGCAATGTGGGTAACACATGACTAGTTTTCTTGTTAACCCCCTCGTGCTAAACTAAATGCTTGTGTTACGAGTGGGTTCACGTCGGTAGTGCAATGGGTGAGGTTCGAACCGGCAACCACATGATCGCAAGTCCGACCCCCTAGCCATTAGGCTACCGCCGCTTAAATTAAATGATGGCATTAAGACGTGGTAATACGGCCCCAGTACTTGACAATTATTTCAATAGCGTCGTTTTATTTTGATCAATTTTGTTTAACTGCCTCGTTAATCTAGTGGTCCTAAGCGCGACTGCTACGCTACAGGTCCTAGGTTCGATTCCCAGGTCGAGCAAATTGCTATATTGCTCTTTTCTATGAAATTCCGTAGCAGCTCGGAGTCTGGATTTGTGCCCGGTTAATAGCAATAGGCTCGCCCCCTATTACATGGGACTTAAAAATACCGGTGAAATATGAGTGTACATTAGTACACCTCTGCCTAACCCTTCGGGTAATACATGCGTGATGGTATGTTTATGTCATGTGTATGTGTTTTGATCAGAAATTTTGGCGTTCGACTTTCGTAGTAGACACCCTGGACCACATTTGCATCGAACGAATACGTTACCAATCATCAAACATTCACTAGCTCTCCGCTTCTGAAATATTACACGTCTACAGAACTGACAGGGATTTTTGATCGACATATGAAATGGTAATACGAGTCATACAATGTGCGCTTTCATCTTTCAATCTCCTCTTTGGCGTATCATTTTCGACTTCAGTTTTCATAAATGACATTATCAATATTGTAGGTATTTTCTTTTCCGTTCCAGTTCAAGAGTCGGTGACACGTAATCGTTTTAACCTAAGCTAATGAGGTAGGTTGCCAATATAATACCAATCAATTTATCTTCACGCCAGAACTAATCCCCCAATATGTCCGAAGCATTATCCGCTTTGTAAATTATTCACTACCGTAGCATCATTAACATAAAATAAAATGGTTCACAAAATAAATGATAATGGACCCTTCATTATTGAAATTTCATACTCGCTAAGAGGCACAGAAAGTGGGTAATGAACCTTGATCCAAATAGTCTGCTCGACCGTTAAGTACCGCAGGTTTATGTTTGTAACCATTAGGCTGGTAACCACTGGAGATTTAGAAGTATCTAAACTAGTATCTCTGACGGTTCTAATGGTCCCAGTGGACTTCTTCAATGCTGCTTTCTATCTAGCTCGAAGAAATTTCAGATAGAGAGTTTTTAGAAAAACATTTACCCACAGAAGTCCGATCCTTTCGTAACCCAACGAGGCTGTATTTCAGGTAATTGTTTCTTTAACACGGTTATCACAAATGGAGGGATTTTTATATTCCCTCCGCCTGTTCAAATGTTTGTGGTGACAACGCTAACGAAATCCCGGCTGCGGCGAGTTAGCACACATGTTGCGGAGATATATAAATAAGCTTATACCGGATTTGCATGATATATTACGTGCAAAGTGTGCCATTAATGCTGAATTGCGTTTTTCTTATTTATTTAAAACATTTTCCTATACATACTTCGATTTTTCCGGTATTTACAGAGCAATGATATAATTCGTAATGCAGAAACCAATCTTGAGAGTACCTACCTATGTCAAAGCAGATATCGAAATCACAAGAGTTCATAAAAGCCAAAAGCAAAAAGCCTGAACCTTAACCTACTACTGAGTATTACTATAAAATATTCAATGAAATCCCTAATAAAGGACATTAGTAATTCACTGTATGTACACTGTATAAAAAAAAGAAGGAGATGCATTCACCATATCGATTCGATTCGATCTTTGTAATGTAGAAATATGAGATCATATATCTAGTTTCGAATCCAAAATCGCTCACTTAAAATGGTACGATGCGACAGATACTACATCTTTGCAGCAGTTTTTGTCCTAAATATAGTATCACAAACATCCTAAAACAGAATTGAAATCAGATTAACTCAAAGTCGTGATGTATTTCTATTCGCTATTACGGTATATGTAATGTTTATCGAATACCCCTTCTTACTTATGTATGATTTGATCAACCACAGAATAAACTATTCCTAGCATTTATATGTTCCATTTTAATTGATATAACGGAGCTCTCAAACCGAAGTTTGTTATCGGATATTAATGAAACTGCGTCATTAAATTAAAATTAATTTATTCGTAAATATTGAAGATATTATATGAACTACTACATATTATATTGATATCTACTTTGAAAACCATTTCGTTTATTACATCTAATATTTGTACTTCTTGTTCGCTTTATGAGAAATTCGTACACAATACGGATCGCATTATTCCTTATCGTATGGATCAATTTACCGGTATACCTCTTCCAGATTACAAGCTGAATCGAGTGGAGCTTTGCTTATTATATTCTGTCCATAATATATTACACGAGTAAGTGGTAATTATTTGTATTCAAGCTTTGCCAAACTATGTTTCGGATAATCGAAAATATTACAAGGAAAACAGTAGATACGCATTTAGAATAAGTATTCTAAGTTCGTAGAATCCTTATTTTGCTATGAAAAACATTGATTTATTTCATGAATTTCTCAACTTTAGGGTGGATTTAAATATTGTAATAAATGTTTTAAATTAAAAGATAAAAAATATTGCAACTCACACTCAAAAAAAAAAAAACAAAACGAAGGTTTAAAAAGAGTCTTTTTTTTAAATCAGGCCTATTTTATAGATAATTAATTTTGGTTGGAGCAAATTAGAGCCAAGTAGAAACTAATTACGAAATGCGAACATCGCGTGCATTATCTAATCAACGACCCTAATTTGAATGTTCGCCCATCAGCTTCCAGACAGTAGCTATAAGAAATTAGGCTGGCTTGCCAAATACTTAAACGTCCCGTCTGGACACGCAACCTAATGCCGCACGAAACTCTTAACTTTCACAGAACACGTTATTCTTTGCCGTTTATTTTTCCCCCACATAAAACAAAAGCGAATCAATGGCCTATTTTGGCCGAAGTTCCACATGATGACGCTGTTAACAACACACATAACACTTGAATCAAGTGAATCAATAAACCACTCGTTGGGTTCCCGATCATCAATCAAACGTGAGCGTCCTTTTAAACTCATAAAAACTGACGTCACACTGGCGTGTACATATTTATGAAGCATCCAAGTGATCTGCTATTGATGGGCTGTCCCATTCATCAGTCCGGAAAGCCGACTTACAAAAAGTTGTCCGCTACAAGATTTTTGTAGGCGGACAGTGTTAGACGGAAATGTGTGGATGTTTTCAAGAATTTAGATGATAGATTAGAAACTATATTAAATAAAATCGACCTTGGCCAAAAGATTACTTAAAAACACAATTTGTGTGTAGTAAAAAATGGCGAAAAATAGCATGTTATTAAAAACAAATGGACAGCGCTAACGCAGCCTCGTATCATTTGATGACATTGCTTAGCGATGTTTAAATTCTTTTAATGTGAAGACCCTGTTGCTACGAGAACAGGAAAAGAAGAACAATACATTAGTGGAACTTCATAACACATCTTCACAACTTGATTAAGCGGCCCGTCATAAATAAAGCAATGTATGTAGAGTGCAATTGTGGGTGATTGCGGTTGATATCAACTCTTTATTGATGGACACCGAGACATGGCTCGTAAATTGCCACTTGCATATGCATGCGGGGAGCAGCCGATTGGCAACGGTGCAGCCGACCCGTTATGAGTGTCGTTCCAACCTACGCTATCACAATCAACGGATGATATGGCATTTTTAACAACATGTATCTGTTATTCACGTTATGATTGATTGAATTCTGCACAACTTAAGTCCGATATTTTTCGGCGCTGTATTTTGTGATTAATATAACTGTTCTTCAGTCTTTGTCGATTTTTTTCAGAGTTCGTCATTTATGAGATGCCGTGTATTGAAACGCCATCTAGTAAAAATGTATTCATATTCATATTCATTTATTTTGCACTCGTGTTGTTTACATATTGGTGTAGGTATATAATAGTGGTGGTATCAAACATGAACCCTGTTAGGGCACAGCAAACATTTTTAAAATTATACATTATGGTCCTTAATAGTTATATTAGTTAATAGTAATAGTAATAATCCTTAATAGTTAATTACATTCTCTAAAAGTTTTAAATCTAATTGAAAATTTTACAACATAACATCGCTAATTCTATGTTTTGACATTTATGGGTACTATAAATTTATTCCAAATGTCCTTAGCTTAATTTACAATAAATTCTAAATGCCGTAACGATAAGTTAATATATTATTTATATTTATTATATTATATTTATGTCTGTGTTATGTCTGTAGAACAATAACTTATAAGAGTGTCTTAAAAACATCAATTTACAAAAATCTATGTCATTTATATTTTATTTCTTTTAAATACTTACTTCAAATACAACTTCCAAGAAATAATATTACCGATATCAAAAACCAAAATAAGACAAAAGTTTAAGAGGGGACTCTAGTCCTGAGGAATTTGAAAAATAGGTATTTGAAGAAACTATTGCCGTCGCGCTGCACCTCCATTCTCTCCGTTTTTGAATTGTCATATTTTCTTTTGAAATTATTTTTTGGAAAAAATGAAATAATAGGGGCCTGTATGAATTAGATCTAGATTTTTTGGAAAAATATCATTGCTCTAGAGCCATTATCTACGGAGAAAACAGCAGAATGCGTTTGTATGGAGAAAGGCTCACTAGAGTACCCTCTTAAGATAGCAATGGAATCGGCTATAGCAAACACTCAAGTCTCGGAGGTAAGCTTAGCAAAGCAAGCAGAGACTATAAGCCTTATGTGCACATTTATCGAAACCATTCCAGAGATATCTACGTTTCTATTTGTAAAGTGAAAATAAAACGATAATCCATACGGTCTGTCCATCAATGGCTCATGTTTATTGAAGCGTTTATTATAACCTGATTCAATACAAAGAGTAACAAAAATATTGTTGATATATTTTTTGCTGAGATAAAATGGGAGCTGGATCAGTGCTCTCAGCTCGGTGAACATATTTTTAACGTTAAATATTTTTAATCCAAACTATGGACGGTACCTATCCTTTTTCACAATGGGATTGACATTCGTTTGGGAACGAAAGCTGGGAGTTTTTTAAAGCCTCTGGCGTGCCCGTCCACCACGGTCTGTTAGCATTCGGACGCCAATCAATACTAGCATAGATAAACCAAATCCACTCTTTATAACTTTTCTACTACAACCCTGAAGCCTAAAGGGTACATCATCAATGCAGAATATACACTTTTAATTGTCTACATTCTCCTAACCTGATATATCTAAGTGTAAAGTTGTGTAAAGACTTTTAATTGATTCTCCAACAGGTTTCACTTCAATCAAATAAGTGAACATAAACCTTTTTAACTCACTTCATAAATAAACCTAATTGATCCACTTATCTTGATCAGCGACGCAATCGGTAGCACAACTGACAAGTGACAACTATTATTACGTAATAACCCTCCCTTCGCCGTGTGTACGCAAACGTAGTCAAAGCCACGTAAAAGCTGTAATCCGGTTGGGCTGACACACCGATCCTGTTAACGCAATCAAATGTTGGCGTATTTAAATGGACTCGTGGCTCAAACGTCGGTGTCGCGTAGGAGTCGATTAGAGCTATTGGAAGCTGTGTGATAATTACTTCGTGTTTGGCGGGTTAAGTGTGAATATTTCACGTGTAAATGTATTTAGTATTTAATGTTTAGTACTAGATCCGAAATTGATTTGAAAACCGATATTACGTATATCTGTTTTTAAATCAATTTCGGATCTAGTGAGTTTACGTTATAATTTTGAAGGCCAGGAGATGCATTATATTTTTTTTTATTAAAACGTTTACAACAATTGTAAAACTTCCGAGTTCCTTCTAAAGTTTATATACAATACATGTTAAATCTGCAAACTAGGCCATCCATTTATTTAATCGAGGTTACTTCTAAGAGCGTCGCATGTCTCTTGTGACACGAATGGTGTCGGTCAGTCCGTTACGACTGGGGAGCCTATTTGCGGGCCGGCCGCCCTGCCGGAACCCGCCGCAAACGGGTTAACCTCAATGCAACTTCTTGTTGACCAGCTTTAATTGACCTAAATATACGAACCTACGCAATTAAAATAAGAGAAAAATAAATAGTTATGACATTAGGCTCCTCGTGAAACCTGGATGTACATAAGTACACCTGTTCAAAGCATTTCAGTATTTTTAAATTTTATAAACTAAATTACTACGATAAAATAAATAAAATAATATCTAAATAAAATCATCAATTCAAGAATTATTCAATCCACGCAATAAATCGTATTTCACCGTTTTCTATGTAGGTACAATCTTCGAAGTGATTTACTGACCAGCTTTGAAATTCAGAGACCATCCACCATGACAGTGATGCACAGCAGATTACGGGTATCTCATCAAATCAGAACAGATCGCTTTGACAATGATCACAGCGACCACACAGAACTAGAATGGACTTCGGATTACGGAGCGTACACAATCTAGCTTGCGTGCTTGTGTGGATAATCCAGTTCTATTATATCTGTGGACTTTATGATTGGAGTCTATAATGTAGATATGTTCTATTATTTTAGAGTTCTCTCAAATATTTTAAAATATTGCATATCTGGCTTATTTTCAGGGACAAGTCCAAGCGTTAACTTACGCACGGCAACTCATTATGCTACATATCTCCAGTGTAACCTGATCTCTAAATGTACGGAAATCCATTAATTGCGAGCTCAGCTTATAATGGGTTGATATAAATTAGCGTGTAGCTCTGTATTTAAAAAAAATACTAGGTAATACTGTAATATCGTGTAAGTGAAATTTCTATAAAGCCTAAATTTAATTGTTATTTAATTTAAAGGCAGGTTCAATAGCATTAAGCAGTGCTAAGGCACCTCTGACTTTTTGTAATTGCGAAGACATACACATATTAATTGTTAAATTATCACGCGCTTAAACGATGAAGGAAAACGTGCGGAAACCTGCATGCGTGAGATATTTTCGTGATGTGTGTGAAGTCTGCCAACCCGCAGTAGGCCAGTGTGGTGGACTAAAGGCCTAATCCCTCTCAATGGAGGGACATATTTCCTACAATAAATGAGTTGATGATGATGAATATAACACCGTGCGGTATTTACCTAACAAATATTCAAAAAATGTTGCTAACGTCCCTTTAAAACGTAGAATGTGGAAGAGAAATTCGATAACATAAGCAGTGGTCTCGGTAGCTTAGTTGTACTCCGGTGCACGCGTCCTTAACCGGAGGGACGCAGGTTCAAATGCTGCGTTTACCTTTACCTCTACCTTCTAATATCCATATACTTTCTTTCCATCTATATTTTATAGTATTTGAGATAATAACAAACGACTATCGTAGCGTTCTTGTTTACTATTTATAATCTCGTCGCGACGCCACAACAGACTTGGCTATAATCCAAGTCCCATTTTTTTCCGAAATTTATTTCAATTCACGAGTTTTGGCTCCTGTATTCGTATGGTTAAATATTTGGCAATAAATGCTGAGTACAGTAATTTAACCGACCTGCTTGCAACATATGAGAATTCTTTATTGAATTTGTATTTTTCGGAATTAAATGTTTGTTTACTCAATCCGTTTGACGCAATAACTCAATCAACACGTTCCATAAATACATATAATAATCTGGAAATATTTCGCGAAAACTGGCATCTTTGCCCTTAATTCAAATCGATAAACATTGGTACCTAGTTACATATAGGTACACCTAAATACGACAATTTTAGCGGGGGCAATTAAACTCGAATGTGAAGCGAACAATCGCAATAGGGCGAGGGTAATCGATCATCGACAGTTCGACAGGTCATCTGTTGAATACGACCCTAACGTCCGAATCGTAATCGAAACGCGTGAATTTGATTGGCACATGTGATAGTCGCTAATGGCTGATAAACTGGAGGAATAGGCTTATTATATCCAGGAATGGATGGTGATAATTACAAGATATATTTGTCGATATGTTTGGATATGAACTCTTCACACCACTGTTGGTTAATGACAATATTTGATTGGAGGGAAAGGTCTAACCTTGACCAACAAAATATTAGATTCAGTCAGTAAAAAAACATATGCAATCGTCATTCAAAAGTTCCAAGGGAAAATGCAAAGTTTTACAACAGTAAAAGATAATATCAACAAAATATAAAGACGATGATTATAATCCGTAGCCAGATAAAGAGATATCGAATACTTCGATTCTTTAATGGAGTGAAACTTTAACGCGATTGCCGCATCAAACGAGATCGGAAAAGGAATCACATCAAATGCCTGATTTGCCTGCGGATCTTTCTGCCGAGATCTATCCGGCGCGCGGCGGCGGCGAATGTAAAAGTGTGACTTCAGAGTAATAATAAACGAGTTGCAAAGCAGTACATAAAATCAGTCATCAACATCCAAGTGATATTATCTTGACTTCAATTCATAGTAGATAGATTAGTTTTAGATTTTCCTCAGAATTTTCGAAATTATAATTGTGTTAACTAATAATATTAATTACCTTAAACAGTAACGGAAAAAAGCGTGGTAGTAATTAGTATAGTAAATAATGTTTGTTTTTTACAGCTTATCTGTTCCGTACTTCAAGGTGTCACATTATTTATGTAATTTATGAGATGAAAGAAATCCTCTGCCCAAAAGCCGAGTTATATTAGTATTATATTACCCTTAAACCTTTGTTTCACATATCTGAATTATCTTTGTCGACTTTTAATATCAATGGGTAATAGAAACCTGATCGTTGGAATTTAAGTCTTGATAATACGTGTTTGAATTCCAGTCGCATTTTTGCCTAAAATATTTTTCATTCCACTTGGCCCTTCTCTTTGACTAAATATTTAAGATGATCATTTTATTTTAAGAATCTCAATATCTAAGTTCCTATCTTTAGAATACGAGAAGGTATTAAGTAACCCCGATTTTATATGAGGGCAATCAATTTTCAATCTTATAACTTCTAGATTAAAGTTAAATGATAAATCAGATACATACCAATTCCTCAGGTGATCCCGGTTCCTTCATACCATTGCTCTTATCCGTGCTCCCCGTCTCTGTAACAAAATAACCAATAAAATTATTTTAAACCCAATAGATTACACATACTGAATCGAATAGAAAAAGCTATATTACTGTGCCTATAGAGCATGGGAAGGGACGTGCGGTTTTCAATAACGAGTTCAAGTTCAAATGTTTTTATTTCAAATAAAATTTTACCAGCATACGTTATGATTCTAGTAGTACGGTTCCATAAAATAGATTCTATGGAGACGAATCTAACAAGAAACTCCATGGACACTCTTTTAAAATAAAAGTAAAATATTCACTTGCACATTATGGCAATAATGAGTCCAACGTACCCCGTTACCTCCCCAAGCGCAGATGATGAATAGGAACTTTCCGTACTCTCAAAAAAAAAGGTAGAAAGAAAATAGTGTACCACTACCAGTCACTAGTTTCTGCATACCCAAACACTACTATGATAAATCTACTAAAATGATGAATCTATGCCACAAATTGGAAATTCAAATAGACACGGCTGGTATCAATCGGATTGGAACTAAATTTCTATATAGCGCTAATTAGTTGACCAAACTGAGTTGCATCAACCACAACGCACTGCGGAATATGGTTTTCAACAATAAATATGTGTATGTAGGTACACACGGCTACACATCAAGTTATACAAAACTAGTTTAGACTGACCTCCCACTGTAAAGGTTTTCCGCACAATTTAAGGCCAGCCTATACTCGTTTTTATATCTTGATTTGTAGCCGTACGTACATAATAGAAGCTTGAGCCAGCTCTGCTACCAAAAATATTATTACCCGGAAATTTTACGCTAATTAATTTGGAAATGATTAACTAAACACTAGGTTATATTGTTCCGCGTTAGGATATTTTATTTATACTTATAAAATTTTTCATATTCGTATCATATATTTGCATTCCACGATGCATTCTTAAAACTAGGAACAAGCATAAAGGTAGCCAGTAGTGCACAACAAATTAAATTCAAATATTTATAAGGATGTCCTTATGTTATATCCTAGTAAATAGCTACTTATAAAACATGTTTTGTCATCTTATCCCGATAACAAAACATCACGTGTCAAAAAGAGACAAAAGACATTATAGTTGTAGAGATGTTTACGTTAAGACTTTTTATATTTTTATGAATAAGACAGTTAATATTTTCACATTGTTATAAATTGTAATTTTATTATGCATTATTTTGACATTAGGTTATAATTAGAGGGATGTTTATGTATGAAATTCTCAATAGCAGTTAGAGTCGGAATTTGTGCCCACCTCGCCCCATGGAACGACGACGTAAACATACCGGCAAACTTTGGGTGTATATTAGTACACCTCTGCCTAACCCTTCGGGGAATATAGACGTGATAGTGTTCTTAACCAGAGAAACGCAGGTTCAAACCCTGCCTGAGATCCAACTTTTCTTTCACTAGAAATCTCCTTTCATTAGAAAATTCATATCTTCGTGATGGTATGTTATGTTATATTGTGGAAATGAAGAAAATTATTAAATACACATATTTCAAAGCCGCAATAAATTAGGTATGCATAAATTGTTCATTCAATTGGTGACTGATGGTTGACAAAACCGGTAGGCACAAATATTTTGGTTGAATATTTAGTTTCACTTCAACCGGCAGCGATGGAGCGAAACGGCAGGAACACAAAGAAAAAACAAAAATATCAGATTTCAATCATCCCTTTTTTCTTCTCATGTAATTGACACCTCATCGAATAAATTAGGTAGGTACTTGAAACATTGATTGTTTTAAAGATAGGTCATTGACTGTACCCATAAATGTATAATTTTCAGACTAACATTAACATTCTCTCGTTGCAAATTATTTATCTTATTTTTCTACCACCGCAAAGCATGTTCACTTAAAATGTATATTTTGTACGTTAAATATATTAACTGCCTGCCTCGTTTATTGACTGCCTCGTTGGTCTGACTGCCTCGTTGGTCTAGTGGTCCCAATCGCGACTGCTACGCTAGAGGTCTTGGGTTCGATCCCCAGGTCGAGCAAAGTGTTATTGAGTTTTTCTATGAAATTCTCAGTAGCAGCTCGGAGTCTGGATTTGTGCCCGGTGAATGGCAATAGGCTCGCCCCCTATTACATGGGACTCAAACATACCCGCGAACTGTGGTTGTACAATAAGTACACCTCTGCCTAACCCTTCGGGGAATACAGGCGTGATGGTATGTTAAATATATTAACAAGTTATTAAATAACGATAACATATAGCTATTTCACTATATTTGGTTCAAAGAAAAGCGAATTTCAAGTAAATTAGTTAAGAATTACTGTAACGTAGCCTTCTTCGTTCATAATAAATATGAACAGAAACATTTTAAAAGTGTTCACCTTCATAAGTATTGGATCACTTATACTCAAAGAGACCGTCACACAGTTGAATATGGTTATCATCAAAGAACTCCATCGTCTAAGCTTGTTTGCGAACTATACCACCTCATTGACCCAGTTATTCATCAAAGTCGACGACTTGCGTGACGTCCTGCTTAGGTACGCACCCACTTTTCGCTTCTAGGTATTCTCGGGTCAGGTTTTTTCATATAAATATATTCTTACTATTACGCATAAATAGCTTTTTTTAACATGCTTACTTTATTTTTAGACTAAGTTTGACGTCCAATTATGTATTGAAAGAAAGAAATAAATAACATTTAACAGTATAAATTACATATTGAAGGTGTGACAAGTCTGCTGAGTCTCGCTAAGCCAGCGTATAGTCTTTTTATTTTATGATAAGCTCAACGGACAATGTGTCATTCAGGTCTTTATTTTTTAAACACCATTTAAACGGCATGCATTGCATTAAAGCAGGAAATCCGACACAGATTCAGGAATACGTGAAAACTGTTTCCGCGATTTTATTCGAATTTTCACGAAACAAAATTTAATTGAAACGTCAAAAATCGCACATTAATTAATTCCGAGAGCTACAATAAGGCACGGAACGCAAATTAGTGTAATACAATTTGCTGGAACAATGACTGTCGGGTGAGCTCGGGTGGCTCGTGATAAACTATGAGCGTAATAAGCTCGCGTTAACTAGAATTAATAATTAACTACTCCAAATTATGGCTTTCGGTACATCTGTTGAGTTACATAACCGTCGCAAATGATTTTCACCAAGCTCTTACACGAGGAAAACATGTAACGCGACTATTAGAGGATATTATATTGTTATGAGCAAATAGTGATACCATTATCACGCCTGTATGCCCCGAAGGGTTAGGCAGAGGTGTACTTATTTACTCCCACAGTTCGTCGATATATTTAGGTCCCGTGTAATAGGGGGCGAGCATTGCCATTAACCGGGCACAAGTAGAAACTCCGAGCTGTTACTAAGAATTTCATAGAAAACACCAATAGGTAACACTTTACTCTTTAACACTTAGCACTTACAACGCCTATGCTAATGAAGCAGTTCTAGTTAAAATTTATAAATTAAATATTGAATTTGTTTTTAGTTACGATAATTAAGGATGTAATAAATAATATTTATTGTCTTTGTAACGTTTAAACAAAACAGGTTATGATAACAACCGTTAAGTGTGACACGTTGGTGCCACACCTGCGTTATGGCGTTATTTATACTTTCTTTATGGCTCGTCTTGGACATTTTACGGCTCTACAACACGGAAGGGACTTTCAAAGGTTTTCGACCTTATGTTAATTATTGTGAAATTCAGAATCCTATCAAACAACAGCAATAACGTATTATAAGTGTTATTATAATAAGTACGTAGTATCTATTGACGTATATATTCAAATCCACCAAAAAGGTGAGCAATATGAATTTTGAAGAAGTATAATAAGTATGCAAGAGTCGTAACAAATGGCGGTCTATAGTTTCAGCCTACCCTTGTGGGAAAAAGACGTGAGTTAATATACCTACGTATGTAAATTAAAATGTGGAATATTATAGTACCGTTTTAGGAAATCTGCAGGAAACAATAACCCGTTAGGGAATACAGGCGTAATGTTAACTTTAGGAAGTATTTCATCATCACCAACACGTGAACTGTCCCAATTTTGGGCACGAATATTCTCGGAGAATATGATGTCATTACGCTTTTTAAATATGGGCCGAATTATCTTCACTTTCCAAAAAGAAAACATAACAAGAAACAGGTACATTGGCATTTTAATAATTAAATACCTGTCGCAGAATATTAAAGCCAAGCTGAAATTCACGCCCGCGCCGCGCCACCGGCCGTCCACGTCGGAAATACGCATTTTCTCATAACGAAATCTTGAGAAATATTAAATTCCTCATTACCTTCGTAAACACGTTTACGGCGATGTTAATACGGTTGGTAAAAGAAAACCAAGTTTTTCACTAACTATGTTCAGTTTTGCGTCTGGATTTGTGTAGAGAATTAAGTATTTTCACGATTGTTATTCAGTGAAAACACGGTTTCAAAGACAAATTGTCTGTTTAACAAGATTAAAACTGCAAATTATAACAGCTCGATTTGAGCAGGGTTCGAAAAATGGGATGCTGTGTTAAGGGTTTGATCCCCGCACGGCACAGGTACAGGCACGATAAAGCGCCACTTCTTAATAGGAGAGAGCCTTCAAGGCAACAGTAATTTATTACTTAAGACGATTTTTGACAGTTCTGCACCTCTATGTTATAAGTCTATTTATGAAAAAATAAGGTACACCGACCCCTCCCCCTTTTTTTTAAAGATTAATGTTGATCGCACATTATTCTTATTCTTGTTAACCCCTCGTGCTAAGCTAAATGCTTGTGTTACGAATGGGTTCATGTCAGTAGTACAATGGGTGGGTTCGAACCGACAACCACATGACCGCAAGTCTGACGCCCTAGCCATTATGCTACCGCCGCATCTTTCGTAAGAACTATAAAGACTCCCTCCCACCCCCTTGTAAGAAAAAATAAGAAATGGACCACCCTCCCCCCTAAATCGTCATATGTAATAAATGACTGGCGCCAAAAATTTTATTGACAGCATGTTTACGTAAGGAGCCTTAAGACATATGTGTTTATTTCAAGATTCAATGAAATACTCCTCATAAAATATTAGTAATGTAATTTTGTCATGAAAAACTAAGCCTCTCTTGTAAAATGGTAAAGTGGTGCTTTATCATTTTTACGTTTTCACTCTCGAAATAGCAAAATATCTCACAGTCTGGGTACCTACTTGTTCATGTGAGATATCTGAAAAAGCACCCGCGATACAGATGTATGTGGAGCAACGTATTTTAATAATATAAAAGTATTTAAAGGTTTTTTCAACGCGTTTTTCCCCAGCAGTGTGCATCTAACATACACTATTGTGATACTTAGCTGACTGAATCACCTTCGTTAATAACTCTAATAAATACTATATCTTCAGGTAAACATAAATCCAGTAAATTAGTTTTTGGAAATTAAAGTTAATGTCACCAACAAGCAGAGTTAATTTGTTTCGATTCATCGCCTCTGAAACGACATTGATTGCGTCACACACAGACTCAATCAGCCCCTTTGTGAACTAACAAATTATAACAGGATTCACATGGAGTGTAGGTATTGCTTTATAATTTAATAGACTTGTTTGTGTTGCAGTTATTTAACAAGCACCAAGTATTTGGTATATATAAGCGCCATATACAATTCATATTGTTAGGGGAATTCGCCATTTCAAAGAAAATTGGATTTTTATTCTTGTACGTGAAACGCCACGATCGTAACTTTGTTACGTTAATTTACAATGTGACCCTTTTTGAATTAACAGTAGGAATAGCAAAAATGTGTCTTTTCAACTTAAGACTATTAGTACTAGTTATTTTTTTTATAGAAACACTAGTTTTTGTCGCTGCCGTGTATAAATGGAAAGAATTTAATCAGAAACCAACAGTGATCTTTTCTTTCTATGGATCTGCATACAACCGAGAGGTTAAGCTCTATTTCAGGATCTGTTCAATTCATTGGGATAAAATGTACCGAAGTTTTTGAGATGAAGCATAATGCTTTTTGATAGTGAAATCAAAATTTTTAATCTATTCAATAGTTTTTGTGCCAACCCCTAACAAACAGGAATCGTACTTACAGTGTACGTTTGGGTGTGTCGAACTCGTACTAACTAAAACCGCACTTGCTTTCCTTTGCTGGGACTCATTTACCACGACCCAGAAAGACCCTTCGAGGTAGAAAAAAAACTTTCATCTCAATTCTGCATTGCTAACTTAAAATTTTGAGCACCTACGTAGGATGAATAACGAAACAACAAATAAAAAGTCTTCGAAGATATAAGCTACTCCATTTCTTTCGGCGTTCCAAATTTAACATGCAAATTAGTGTTCGGCAATATTGTAATTATTAGCTATAATTAAACTGTATCTGACGGCGCAGTAATTATGTGCCGTAATAAATACCTATAAGTATTATATTAAAAATATTTCGGTGTTCAATAATACCGTTACCAAATAATAAATAGAGTGATTTCGGCTGGTCGTATTTTAAACACTGTGCAGTGGTACAATCAATGCTACTGCTGCTATTTCAATTTTATATCACCTTATAACCTATAGCTATAAAAAATAAGGTCAATGAATCAATGATTTATTTGGTTAATATCTTTGAAATGTATTATTTGGTTGCTTGTATCATAATCATTAGAAAATGTCACACGTTGATTACATTTTGTTGTCATATTTATTCATTAGTTTAGTATTCATAGTATTCTCTGCCCCGTATGGCTATTCTGTGACAACAATTGATCTTATGTTTTCTCACGGGACTCAGAGACGAATAACGGAATGAAGACATTAGTTGCGCTACCGGGAGTTAGCCAGCCAGGGAAAAAGGCATAATGTCCCGCAGTCATAACGCATTACGAAAACATTAACATTTGCACAAATAATAATAACCCATTACATTATCCCACTGCTGGGCACGGGTCTCCTCTCAGAATGAGAGAGGTTAGGCTATAACCTACCACGCTGCGCTGGCTACACGTTAGCAGATTCACACGCTGTCAAGAAAATCTCTTAGGTATGCAGGTTTCCTCACAATGTTTCCTTTCAGCATTTAAGTACGTGATAATTAAGTATGTGAACATGACGATGACCCAATATGAACATGACGTCGAAAAGTCAGAGGTGCCTTGGATTTTAAATCAAGACCTTTGACAAGGTAGTCAGTGATGGAATTTTAAACTCTAAAAACCAGTAACTTCAACAATATTACACAATAATTATAGTTATTTTGACGTCTGTCTCTTGTTTTAGTAAATAGAGTATTCATTTCAAAACAAAATGGAATGATTACTAATCAGAACCGACTACGGAACATCCAGGTAAATCACAATAGTGTTTGAACAGTCTAAACACTACAATGGATGTTTCCAATGAAACATAGCTTATGTTATCATGACACGGACGCATTTTGTAAAGCCTACAGAAATGTCATATCAGATTGTCTCACTTATTCGCACAGCGAGTGCAATGCCATCATTGTACTTGTACATACTATACAGAATATGGTCTAATCCGACCGCGATTGTACCTGACGACAATTTAATTACAACTTAACCGCTTAAGAAATAAGAGTGGTTTTACTTTATAGTTTGTACTTCAAAAGTCGTGCAACAAAGCATCTATACAATAAAATAAAAATATACAACTTTACTATTTCTCAAGCATTTGTGAGAATATACTATGTAAATTGGAAGAAACACATCATTATTTTGTTCTGCAAACAATCGTTTACAATATGATGCTTGCGTAACTTTAAATATACTTGAACGTTGAGTAAAATTTATTTTGTCGGTATAAGTTGTGAATATATGGGTAAATTCACCAACAATTTGTTCTGAAGTGCGTTTTGTAAATATTTTTATATATTATACAGTTCACAAATACAAATGGCTGATTGGCTGTTTATAAGCATGTAATAACTAACTAATATTGTATAATAGTATCGTAAAAAATAATTACAATCTCGTTTCCCACTTCCCTATTAGATATTAGGAGTTTATGGGGAAGAGTAGTCAGTTATACGACATTAAAGAGCCGACTGATTATACTGATGAGACCATAATCGCATTTTATTCGCATCACGTCCTCTGAAAGTTTTATAGATACTAATTTCACCGCTTCATGGCTTGTCTCACCGCAAAAATAACGCCCGGTTGCGTGTGACCACACAAATTATATCATATTAACGGACTAGCTATCCATCAATCCGATTTCGGCTTTACAGCTTTTCAACAAAGTGTAGATTTCATTAAACCAAACTTGTCGCCGTTCTACAGTTAACCGCAGAAAGTAAGTCGTAAATCCGTCCCAAGCTTGAGCAACATTATATCACTGAGCGGAAACATTGTACAATTCTTTCCGCAGCGTTATGGCAATCGTAACAAAATCAGGGGTCACCGATGTTTCGCCGCTCCTCCCGAACGGTCGTGTCGCATAAAACGGGTATAGTTTATGCAATCTGTCGATGGGAACCGCTTTCAAAACTTTCGCCGTCAATTAAAAAGCGGCTACCGCCTTTAGCCAGACGCCTGGTCACGTTTCAAGACGTGACCGATGACTTTTTGTTACGTAAGCGGCTATTGTCTCTACTTTCAGCATCTTTCAATGATTACTATTATGGGGCGGAATTGTATCATAACTCGCTCATCAATCAATCTTGCCGGACGTTTCGTATAATTAATCAAAGTTCCCGCGATATGTACTATCTGTGTGAGTGATTCAGTTTCCTCGGAACCAGCAATATTGATTTAATTAGATTTAATTCTGTACTCCAATCCAATCTTGGCAAATTTTGAGAAACTCAATTTCGTTAATGATAACTTTAATAATAAACTAACAAATCACCATGTTGGCAAAAGCAAGTTATCAAATATCCTTGTGAAATAACTTACTTCTATCAACATGGTGCTATTGTAATTGTTATCTATACTTTACTATATAGCTTGTTCCATAGAAATTGACACGAAGAAGATAGAAAAGCAAAGTTCAGAGTATCATCCGTCACTTCTTAGTTACACTATACAAAACTAATCCTGAACTAAAGTTTTCATAACAGTGTTACATACAAACTATAATAAAGAATCGATACCTCCCAAAGGTATCTACAAGTATCGCAGACATATCTTCGTAAGTTCCATTCTTAATCATCATAACTAGAAATGCTCGTACTAGCAGAGCTTATTAGATTAGTCATCATGTTAGTATACTATCATTTCGATACAGTTTATATGTAATCATTTCAATACCTTCAGTATTAACTGAATATTTTCATACACACAACTATATTTTCTAACAAACTTCGTTTAAAAAAGGCAATCAATACATAAGTTGTCTATTCCATGAAATTCCGTCGCATTTTTTTTATTAATACATATTCTGTCTAAATGTGAATAAGAAAGGTGTGTGTGTGTGTGTTTATATAAATGCACATTAGTTCACACACTCTTTAAAAAAATATGCATACCCACCAACTTATACTTTCCGGCAAGCTTTTCTAGTATTTCCACTACTTCGTTTTTGATGGAAACATATTATATCGTATCAGAATATGTAATGGCTGATTTAATCATTTCCTTTAGTCAATGGTTAAAACCACTCTCAATATTAACATTGTAAAACATGAATAAGTTATAACAATTTAAACGGACCGTGTAAGTGGCGTGTCAGTATTGACGGTAATTACCGATTGGGCACCATTCGGCATGTCTCTGTCACGATGCAGGCAATTAATTACTCCTTCGGCGAATACTTCCGCCCATTACTGCTATTACTAAGTCTTTGGTAAAATAAGAAAATTAAGCGTTTGAAATTGCTCAGGTAGCGATTATGAAATGCTGTTAATTTACAAATCAATTAAGCACATTATAAAGTATTAAATAATTATGTTACAAACATACGAGTTTGCTGTTTTTTTTATTTTTCTCTGCAATAAAAATAGCGGTCTTTATTTTTCCGCAATTAACTTTTTTTTATTATATGTTAAGTAAATTACAATTTCTACATCAAAACTAGCTTTATTTATTTAAATTAAACCTTATAAGTACTAAGTACATATTAGCTAAAAACACAACAACATAATTTTTTTTTTTATTCACACCAGCAAAATATCCTAAACGTTTCTTTTTACTTTTAAGTCGTTGCAGCAAAACGTAACTGCAATATACCTTTAAGATTTTCTGCTTTTAATCATTATGAATTTTGAACGCGCCTCGTGTTTGTCGGAGCGAAAGAGGTGAGGTTACCGACATTCGCCAAGAAGGCGAGACGTCTCGTCGTGTCTCCTCTTACCTCTACGAGTGTCCGTATTAAAAAATTTTTGGAGCAGAAAAGTAGGTTAAAAATATTTCTATTTTGAGCTTTCGATTTTCTCATTCCAATATTTGATGACGTCATCAGTACACCTGTTCCCATTTAGAAGGTTTGTTTTGTCTAGAACGGTCTCTATGCTTATTATTATTGTGACGGTCAGAACCCTGGACTGTATACCTGTACTCATTAAGTAGAGAATTTTTCTTAAGACCCTCTGTGTCGTGGTTCAAGAGTTTTGCTGTTATTTCGTCTAATATCCATAACAAACAGGCATAGTATATATATTTAAGCGGCGGTAGCCTAATGGCTAGGGCGTCGGACTTGCGATCACACGGTTGCCGGTTCGAACCCCACCCATTGCACTACCGACGTGAACCCACTCGTAACACAAGCATTTTATCTTAGCACGAGGGGTTAACAAGAATACTAGTAATGTGTGACCCACATTGCTAGTAAGCTTTTTTTTGTAAAAAAAAAAAAATAGTATCAACATTGCAGGAATAACTGGTAAAATTCACAAAATCATCTTCACATCGACGCTGTATGTGACGTATGTTATGCTTTTAATAATCCGAATAAGTCATGTTATGCTTTAGGTATCTATTACTTCAAGTGTGTTATTACGTGTAGGTAGGAAAGTTATAGAGATATCGAGGCGAGTTGTATATGCATATTTTTTAAACTCCTAGCTAGTAATTGCTAACACCTATCACCAATCAAGTGTTGCGAGACGTTTGCGAGTTGAGAAATCCAACCAAGAAGAAAAGTACAAAGCAGTATTTATTCTCCAATTAGCACCTCAAATGCCATTCCAGTCCCACCGCTAGACAAGAATAATGAGCTTGCTTCTTACGCCGCTTGTTCACGCAACATGCGTTTGACAAAGAAACTTATACATTTACTACTACGTTATAATTTTGTTTACTTATCGATACTAATTAAAAACTCTAAAGAAAACAAATTAAAATTATAAAGTTCACCCTGTGCAGGCAAACTTACTATACTTAAATTGGAAGATTATCTTTTGGATTAAAATGTTTGGCAAAGTAGAGATCCAGCTAAACAAGATCGCATAATAAGATAATTTGAGTGCATACCATCTGACATACATACTTATTTTACACGTATAATTTCCGCCATAATGTTAACATGAATCGGTATTTTTCAAAAGCATCTATTTTAATGGTCTAATTAAATAAAATAAAACATTTTTGACTTTGAATCTGTATATAATTGTAAGCTAAGTCTATTAGTCAGATTCCAAGATGTCACAGCTGGAAATGGAACAACTTGATTAAATTTAATCTTCTTTCAAATTAAACTCATGGTTAAAGGTATCTGAATAAACCCGGCAGAGTAACCATTTAACTGCCATTTTTCTGCTATATTTGGCTAAAAGACTTTTAAATTCAATAGATACTTAAGTTTAATATACCATCGTAAGAACTTTAAACTACCTACTTTATGTCAATTAGGAAAACTTGTGCGGTGCCTAACGTTATTCAATTTGGAATATTAAGAGGGCTATTAGATAAGTTTTGTATGCAGAGAGTAAATCAAATATGAACAAAATATAAAAGCTGGTAAATCCCATCACGCCTGTATTCCCCGATGAGTTAGGCAAAGACGTACTAATTTACACCCACCGAGCGCCGGTATCCTTAGCCCGTTAAATCAAAAAAATCTAAACATTTTTAGGTAAAATGAGATATTAATACCATGTTTATAACGATTTTTGTCTTATTTTTTCTATCTAACCGCCATTATTCTATTAATACTTATCACAAAGTTAGGTTGTGACAGAAATCACCAAAATACAATAACTTACTATAATTACGAGGAATATATTAAATAGAATACGTTAGTGTTTTTTCATTTGATACCTAAAGCATCTCATTGTATGCTCAGACAAGCTGTAAGAAATAAATACAAAGAACGTGTTTCATGTAATTACTATGGTGAACGAACACGTATGTTTATAACACCAAGACTATATAATAAAATAATGTTTGAAGAAGATTGTATAAACTTAAACATATTTAAGAAAAAGTTAAAAGGTCACTTGTTACAAATATTTAATGATCAAATTGAAGATTAACAGCATTACTACTATTAAATTGTATCTCAAAATCTACTTATTGTGTCATAAATGTGTTACATATTTTATATTGTAAAATGAGCGCACAGTGTTCGCCAACAAACTGTCACGCAGTTTGGCGAAATCATTTAATATGTATCTGAATGTATCACATTTGTTATAAATAAACTAAAAAAAAATCACTAAGCGATCTTAATTAGTCAACGTACAGTAACGTTTATGCATCGGGGGTTAAAAATCAATAGAGCGACAACTAACTAAGTCGTAATAGAGATATTAGGTACAAATAGAAATAATAATAACCCAAAATCAAAACGATTAGGCGAAAAGTAACTAACTTGAATTTTACATAATTACTAATTAAATAAACGATTTATTTAAAAATTAAGATAAATAATAGGAAGTAATATAATAAATCTTATATAATGCAGTCAAAAGTTTTTAATATGACATCAATTTAAAAAGGTATGATTTTTTTAATTTTTTCATATACTGTATACTGTTAATTAATTTTCGCTCTACGGGGACGAAATATATTTATATGATTTACAGATACTCGCAGCTAGGCTTCAAGTCTAATCCAGTTTACGCTGACCTCTTATTGTTCGAAAAACCAATCAATGCGAGATCAGCTTAAACTGGAATTGGAATGTGCAGCCCAACCAAAAAAAATATGAAAGAAATATACCTAGATATAAATATTCCGTTGCAAAAAGACTTCAAAATATTCATGTGTCATCACGGTAGGGTACAACGTAAAAACAATAGAACGTATGTAAAACCTCCAACAAAAGCAAAGCAATAGGACCTGTACCTATTTAAATTGTTCAGACTATTCTAGATTTTTTGCATTGTAATGTTGTTAGTAACTCTATGTAAAACATGTTGTGTCCACCAGACAGTTAGGACATGCAAAGGGCGTTTTAATTAAGTTTTCAACAACTTTCTTACACTCCGCTTTGTGCTAGGTCCAGGTACTTAAGTTGAAGGGTTTTGCCCAATATCCCTACAAGTGACGCAAGTTTTAATTAAAATGGACAACGTTGGTTTATTTGCGGTCGTAAAGTTGTATCTTCTCTCCGCAGACGTGAATTCATATTATGTGCCTATGTGAGTATGAATGTAAGTGGTACTTCGGCTAACTGACCTAGTAGATATTAGAATAACAGTTTATTTTACCCTCAGGCTTAGTAACCGACCTTTAGCAGAACTGCTTATAGGTTTGCATGATATGAAATATTAAGTGGAAATTCAAGTGTAATTTTGAATTCTGCAAATGCTATCTTCAATTGTTTAACCTGTTATATGTTTACTAAACATAGGAATTGGATTTTAGCTGCGTGGCACAGTGAATGAGTTCTGTTCGTTGGTATTCACAAAACAACTGACTATATTATTTCTTTCTCTATGAGTATATACGGCTACACATTAAGTAATACAAATCCAGTTTAGACTGACCTTCCACTGTAAAGGCTCTCTGTATAATTCAAGGCCAGCGTATACTGGAAATGCATAGCTTGATGTGTAGCTGTGCGTACATAGTGCCAACGTGATGGAGTGGTGAATTTAGCTGCCAACATACTTTTTGTTACAGAGTACTGTTATATTTATACATTATGGCAGATCGGGAAATTTAAATGAGTTATTTTTTTCGCATTTCCTAAAATGTTATAATAAGAATTTTATTGATACAATTCACCTTTAGGATCTTCTTATGGAATATATGGGATCATCTCAGAAGTACCTATAGATACATCCATCAAACAAAAACAACTAAATCGGTGTACAGTCGGCGAAGATAACTTAACATTCTCACCAAAAAAAAATCTTCCTTTTTCAAGGCCGTACAAACAGTACAAATGTTCGATTCCATCAAGGAATTACCAAAGAATTGTTTATATTTAACAAGCAGGTGCATCTATTCGGGTTAGTTTTACCCTGAGGCTTTCAACTTAAGTCAAGTTTACACAAGCGCCAATAAAACATTTCACATAGTAACATATCACCCAATTAATAAGACTCCTATACTGTATCACTTTATTGGCCATAAGGGTACAGTTGTAAACTAGCCATAAGGTCGCCCTTTCTCCATGAGAATAACTGAATGCCTCATAATGTTCATGTTTTGAAGGACAATAATATCAAACATGGTATAAGATAAGGTTAGCTATGAATTGTTGTAATATAACTACTAGTAACTACGACTTGCCTGCTACAGATAGGATATTGATATAAGGTCCATTTAAGTAATGTCACAATTCTATCTCTAGTTAACAAATCCATTGATAGATTATTTATTTAAACCGGCCGTTAATCGATCTTAATTGCAGATTCAAGCTTAAAATTATAATGATAAGATTGTATTGTTTTATGGCATAACAGAATTAGATTTTACAAATCGTAATACATTTATCGTAGATAAATAGATATCGTTTGGACACAGTCAGGTACTCAAGGCAAACATAGTCATATTTGTTTATACTCAGTAATCATTTTATGAAAATAAAAGTATCAAAATAAAGAAAGCTAGTCCAAAATGTAATGCCTTAAACTTTCCCCATTTAACATTACCATAATCTTCTTACATAATTAGGTACTAAAGTTCACAATTATTGAATTTTAATACGGAATAAAAACAAAATAACTCTATCATTTGGTTTCTTCCAGGAATTCCGCCCACCCACATCTGGAGCTTTAATCGGAGATTACATGCCTAATAGGCTTAATCGATGACATTTGTTTGAAACGAAGCGACGCTGAGACCGATTGCCTCTAATGTATTATAATATAAACTGATATTCATTTATAAGATAAAAATAGGATAGCGAATCAATCGTCTATATCTACAGGATTTTTTTTCGTATCCAATTATTGCACAGTTGCATGAAGTGTTATGAGTAAGAAATGAAAGCTTCTTATATTTTGAATTATTATGTTAATTAACTAAAAAACTTATTCTTAGCTTAGGTATCTATTATTTATACATTTTACTTTCCTTTTACAACTATTACATACTTACTTTTTTTCTTTACATAATAATGTTGTACGGATGTCACGTCACTACCTCGGAATTCGACCGTTAATGAGTCAATCACGATTTCATTTATATCGATTGATTTAACTTACGAGTTCCCATCACTAGATAAAATGTCCCTGATTTTTTGTACAATTATTAAACTCGTTCGACCGGATTTTTTTTATCGTAATTACATCAACTGGTTCAAGCTTCACCATGTGAAGTGGATCTAATGATTCTATGCTATAATTTATTGGTAATTTAATCGTTATTAAAATATAGACGTGTTTTAAAAAGAGAAGAAAAACACATTCCTAAAGTCTCCTATGTGAATTTGTGTAATGTCTAGTAATCTTAGTAGAATTATATATTATTTATACGTGGTTACGAGAAAACAACATAAAAATGTACTTTTAATTACAAACCATGCGTGCACATACTGAATATAATATCATAAAAAGTCACTAGTAATCTCAGTTTTCCAAGCTCCATAGAGTCAGTTGCTTGACCAGGCTGGCTCTAAGAATGCCGCCGATCTTGCTCCGCAGCTTCATAAATATGGAGTTGGTGATTAAACGGCGTACTCTCTGAGTTTTTGTACGACACCCCCACCCTAGTCGTCTGCTGGTAGTACCTTGGATTAAATCACGAGTGACAGACGAGTTTTTTAGAGTAGGTACCATCTGAAGACAGCCCCGAGGTATCACTTCCTTTTACTTTTTTAATTAATACTGGTTTTATGACTGATGAAATTCGATAAAGTACGAGTATATTTTAAAAGTGGAATACTGTTATATTAAATCATTCCGGACACAATTGAAATAACAATATCAAGAAACCGTGCTTTTCAATTTAAAAAATCTAATTTGTCTTTTGTTTTGAACAACATCGACTCGCTCGAATCGTTTATATTGGACCACAACCGTAATGGCACCCTTTAGTACTGAATCATAGGTCCCTAGAGCGATGTTAGTAGGCGTGCGGTGAAGATCCAAGACACGATGAACGCACCACCATTTTGCAGATACATACTGGAATTACTGGATTATTGCGCAAACGTTTGCAACCAAACATTAGTGGTTAACTTAATCACCAGCAATGAAACTGATTCTTGGATGAATTGTGGTCTTTGATGTTGGATTGCAAGCTTCAACTACCTTTTTACAAGGAGCTTAGTAGAATTATAGTGTATGTCGCAGAAACGGTTTTAAGTTACGGAAGCTAGATGTAAGATGCGATAAGCGTTTGGACCATAGACGATGATCAAATAGAGGCGGGAACATATTTTATAGGATTTAATTTTGCTTTCTTCGTAGTACTTAGGAAGTAGGTAATTATCTAAATAATTAATTACACGGAGATGTTCTATAACCTAACTAGAAGCTAACAGTAACAGACCTAACATTACCAGTTATATAATTTTAGGTGAAAACTATCGTAAAATTCTAATTACACTTACCACATTCACAACTGCTCGCATTCTACTTGATACAGATAAGTGGCTGACTACACAAGCTGTTTGGCATCGAATCAAAAGAAACGTTTCGATTCATCGCATCAGCAGCGTTCCCTAAAGGCGTCTAGCAAAGGCTGAAACCGCGGAACAGGCGCCCCCGGGCCGGGAAGCAATCTATTGCGGGACCTGAGAACCCATGCTTCGTTTGAACAGGCAAACACTTGACAACTCGATCGTCTCACTTTTAACTGGACTTGTAGCACTATTCTGATTGATCAACCTTTTTTAGTTTATGTTTTGACCTGAATCAAGAATAGGTAATGGAGGCATTACCTAATAATATTAATTAATTTATATAGGTATCCAGATTCTATACAACGTCAACTCTGAATACCCAATGAATTATTGCAGTGTTTATTGGTTCCATTCCAGATTAGCCCTTCTTCTTTACACCACCCATGATCACGGGTGGACTGGATGCTGTAAAGCATCCGAAACGTCGGGAATTAAATAAAATCAATATAACGATAAAATCCGTAAAACGTAGTTTTATATCAATGTTTAATATTCGCGTGTGTTAGAAACCTTTACAATTTTTTTTATAATATTCTTAATATACTAGAGTCAAGTGCACTCGCTCAGTGTAACACTACCAGTAAACAGTGATCTAAACTCGCTGTGTAGTGTGTAAACGAAGCTGCGCTTAACGATTCTCTGTCTTGTTACCAGCCGCTGATTGGCAAAGTTCGATTGAATGTACCCACATTCTTATTTCTTTTGTACCAATATTTATTTACCATCAATCGTTATGGCATGATGTTGCTGAATACATTGGTATTTAGTAACAATTCAAGTTCTTAAGGATTATAGAACGGATAGGAACTTATTTATTCCCTATTTATAATTCTAGAAAACCATAAACATAATATAGAGGTAAGTAATTCAATCGAAAATCTGTGCGATAGAGCTAAAAGAGAGGAAATCTATAAGATTTAATAGGTAAACATAAATTGATTCCAGATATAAAAATTTAAAAAAGCACCTCGTACCCAAACTAAACTTAACTATACTTAACGTACGTATAACTCGAGATTAATTGATAAAATACAGACATTATGTTTAAACCTGATTACGATAAAATTGTAATCTATTTAAAGTATGTAGCCTGAGTTTAAAACGTACAAGCCAACTAGATATGTATCGGTACTTGTATAATTTTCTAACGATTTTATTATGGAAACTAGTAAGATGCAAATAAAACTTAATTGGAAGAAGTTAATAAGATAATACGAGTAAAGCTCTTTTATAATTCAGTAAACTGAGACGATCTTGAAGATCTCACGGTAGGAGGTAGGTACTGCATAAAGGAAAAGTACTTTGGAAGCCATTCTATGCAATCAGCGTGCCATGCCGGCTAGAACAGACGGCCCGTAAAAGGAAACCTACCTAAGAGGGCATTGGTTGACGTCCATCACTATCCTCTCCTAACCAAACTAAAAACTACTGGTAGATACTTGCTTTTGTTTCGTGGGAATTCATGAATATAGTCTATTGTATTGCTGTGGAAATGTGTTACCGAGCTCCTATAAACAGATTTATCTCTATGTACATCTTAGAAATACCCAAATTTGTAACAGTAAATGGGCAAAACAATCCACATAAAGCCAGCGTCAACGCCTTCAGAAGTTTTTACAAAATGGAGGAACATCAAAGCTATATCAGAGAGTATCTTGGCAATATTATTAAAATAAATTAAGAATTCATATGACCCGGGAAACGGAGCCCTAAAGGAATAATCAATTATAATCAAACCAACATGTTGCGCAAATATATTGTAAGAAAGAAAGAAAGTTCATTCTGACACAAGATTATATCAATTATAATCTATACTAACATTTTAATGAGGTTTGTGAGGTTTTAGGGGATAATCTATGGATCTACTGAAATGATTTTAAAAATTCTTTTACCAATAGAAAGCCACGATATTTGTGAGAGTCATAAGCCTACGACACTATGACATTGGGCGATATAGCCATATCGCCTAACGATATGGGCACGGGTCAGCTAGTTCTTTATCTTATTAGTTATCCTAAGTGGACGTTGAGCTCATAATTAACATCTGACATTTAATATCAGAGTATCCTTTGAAAACACAAAGGAAGGTAGGGTGGCGGGCACTTTGGCGATGCAAACAGTAATTAAATCGAACAAAAGGACTTGCAAATTCAGCTTTCCCCAGCAACTCTGATGCAAAGTAGTTCACCACACTATCTTCAGAACTGCATGCTTAAACTTTGAACTCTGGCATCTGCGAACTTAGTATCTTCAATAGGTATAGGTACATCAAGTACCTGCACACAGGCAGTTATCAAATTAATGTGTACGTATTTATTGTTTTATTAACAAAAAAGAAATCGATATTGCCAGCGGTAACACGAAGACAGAAAAATTAAAAACAACTTTATATACCTAGAGTAAAAAACTTGTAGATACCGTACTGATATAAAATATGTTTTCTCTAAGTTTGAATGTACGAATATGTGATGTACATAATTCAATTACGCAAAAAACAGCGGAACGGAAGGGACAGCTTATAAATAAAGCTTATTACACTGGATGATAGGCCTTAAGCGCGACTGATACTCTAGAGATCTTGGTTCGATTCTCAGGTCGAGAAAAGTGATATTGGGTCTTAAAATTTTCAATAGATGTTTTAGATTTGTGCTCGGTAAATGGCAATAGGCTCATCCCCTATAATTAGTTAATTTCTGTCTAACTCTTCTGAGTAAACCGGCGTGATGGTATGTATGTATAACAGCTTATAACCTGGAATAACACATAGCATACTTTTATTCAGGTTAGACCCAATTCCGAAGTCCACGAACACAAAGTCGCAGGCAAAGCTAGTAAATAATAAAAGCAGATATCTCCTCTCAATACCAGTTTCATGATGTGAAAATGAATAAAGAACATTTATCAGGAATACCGATCTGGATTCATTTTGCTTTTTATTTGCTGAACGACTGGCTAGCATTGTCACGAAACGAAAAAGGAAATAAATTAATAAAGCTATCCTTTTCATATTAGACTTTTTAATAAAAAAAATATATACTATGGCTTTGATTTCTCTAGGTATTGGGAGATAGAAATACAATCTATCCATTGGTACTGATTAATAGAGCTTATATTTCATTTTCAGTCACAGAATTCTATGTGACAAACTGTCAATGCCAAATAGGCCATTGACATCTATCAAAATTTGACGTTTCTTTAACGATTGAGAAACAATATTACGTAGGACCAGCTTTTTTTTAATCTAAAAAACAGTGTCCTGTGAAATGTGTATTTATCTGCGAAATTTAATAGATTCTCTTAAATTCGTATTACACCTTCGTTGTTAATTAGTTTTATCATCATTTCACATTAAAATTTCATTCTTTTTTATAGTATGGAAAATCCGCTTGGATTGTTTGATATGTCGGACTCGTTCCGACGAAAAACAGGACTGCTTTCCCTTGCCCTAAAGCCATGCACGATAATATTACCTACTCTATTACTTTTTTACCTTTCCCAAGGAAAATATCGTGGGACGTAATAAGTACGTAGCCATACATATTTGAATAGGTAAATATTTGTTCGTGCAACCTCGGCGAGTGGTGACGTCAGCGGCGAATGTACGGAATCAAAACAGAGGTCTATGTCCTTTGAATACGATTTGATGTTTGATAAATTATTTAGACAATCTCGAATAGACATGTGTAATTTTATACTGACACAGAAATAGATGACTAATGTTTTGTTAACCGTTAACTTTATGAAAATAACAACATATCATCTTCAGCCTGCATCTCTAGGTGTACTAATGTACCCAGAGTTCGCCAGTTTGTGTTTAGGTCCCATGATATAGAGGACGAGCGTTATGCCAATCCAGGTACAAAACGAAACTCCGTGTTTTTACTAAGAAGTTCATAGACACTGCTCGATCTCGGAACCTAAAGAAAAAGTTTTGCAAAAAATATCCCCAGGTCGAGCAAAATGTTTATTTATTTATTTATTTTATTTATTGTATTCTTTATTGTACACCACATATGCAAACTTAAAAATATATATCCACAAAAACAAATGTAGGTACAATGGGCGGCCTTATCGCTTAAAGCGATTGAAATGAAATTGAAATGTTATTGGATTTTTCTATGAAATTCCCAGTAGCAGCTCGGAGTCTGGATTTGTGCCCGGTTAATGGCAATAGGCTCGCCCCCTATTAAATAAAACCTAAAGATATCGGCGAAATGTGGGTGTACATTGATTAGTACACCTCTGCCTAATCCTTCGGGGAATACAAGCGTGATGGTATGTATGTTATATGCTATTTACAATTATTTTCTCTCCCGACTGGTGCCCGTTATGCCCCATAGGTCTGGCCACTCATAAAGGTCCCCTGGCCTTGACTTCACCACGGCGAGTCTCGCCGGCGACCTTGCACCTTATTGAATATACAGAGTTATGCCACCAAACAGTTCAATACAGAATTTCCACTCGAATAACGCATTAGGTGTCGTAGATAACATTAAGAGCCGGGCATCAAATCTCAAGAGTTATATGCAAATTGAGTAACAACTAAAATAGTATTTTAATACTACAAGAAACCTAAGTCTATAGTATCAACGAGCTTTAAAATTTGATACTTATAATAAAAAAGCCTACGTTCCCATAAATCTATAAGTTACAAAATAATCCTAAAAGTGAGTTTGCTCGTATGCTCGCGATTAAAAAACTGGAGGCGTTGATGAGTTAATATTTTAAGTTCTTTTCTACCTCTTTTCTACTTGATTTAATGTAACCGGACAGATGGGCGAAGTTAGCTCCCGAGTAGCACACGCAATGTGATTCGTGGACGAGGTCGGCCGAGGAGTCGTCGGCGAGACTCCCATGATAGAAAGTCCTGGACGAAGTTAGGGGAGGCCTTTGCCCATCAGCGGAGCACAAAAACGTTATCTGATATTCAATTCGACTTCTACTCTACAATATGCAGACCTACCCGAAGTTCATGAGTGGAACTTCTGTAGTATTACTTTCTTAGTCAAACTGCAATGCGCGCGCGCCCCGCCCTGTCTTTTGCGCCAGGAATGCTAGAGCGAGACAATGTACCCAAACCAGTTCCAGAAACGCCGGAAGCCTTTCTCTTGTAGCGATAACCATGTGTACATTCAAGCGTTCATTGTAATATACCACTGGAAATGTATTAACCTTTTTATTGGATTCGAACGTTGATAAACGCAGGATCGATATTTTGAGCTGCCCGTATGTAGGTAAATAATTAGGCACAGTTACTCAGAAACCTTATTCGATCGACTGCAGGAGGGTTAAAAAGTGCCGCATATGATGAATCATAGTTTGATTCACGGTTCCACATTAAAGAAAAAAATAGAAATCGATTACAAATACTGGACTTTAATTATGATTTTTGAGGAATTGTTCAACGTGACCTTTTATGTTTTTAAAAACAGTAACTGTTTTTAAAAACATAAAAGGTCACGTTAATACATACTACCAATGTTGTTATCATACTCCACTTGGCAGTCAGAAATGTCAGATTTGATGGTGACAGTCATTGTGGCGTATGGACCTCTACGAGGATACTTGCCGACTCACTTATTTCTTTCTAACATAACAAGATCGGAAGCCCTTCTTGAGCTAGGCTAAATAGGTACAAAAAGAACACGATTTTCCAATCACATTTATAAGTTAACGAGTTATTACAAATATACACTCGTTAAATATTACCTAAAAAGAGTTTTGTTCAACAAAGTCCCCATCATAATAAACCACCCTAAAATTAAACAATATCGGAGCCTTTAAGTAGACCCATCGGAAAATTGATTGATTGACAAAGTTGTGATTGTATTTGTTTTGTTTATTGTTTACTGATGGCTCAATAAAGCTTCCAGACAACTTTTTGTACTTTAATTACTTATTCCGCAAGCACAATCTAATCAAATTATCGGGGCTTACAAAACATTAATGTTTAATCGAATTGGAATCGGATCTAATAACAACGTAGCTAGTATAGATAATTCCGCCAGCTAAAGCAACATTCTGTCTCTTGCCACACGCCATAATTTGTCTCATGGCTGACTAATTTTGGTAGATAGAGTTAATTACATTTCATTACTATCGCTTAATGCTGTACTACAGCTTAGAATTATTTAGGTGAAACCGCAAATGCACCCAATCGACAGCAAACTGAGAACTGAGATTAAATTTTCCGTCCCATTCACGACCCCGTCGGCTCTATCTGAGTGACTCCGAGTCTATCTGCAACGAGACCGAATCTCAGACATTCCAGTATCACCTCGATGAATCATAATCTTAAGTTTATTGCTCTCTGAATCATGACTATTCAACTACATACATGTATATGCTCAATAGGGTAAGGCGACGAACTGTTAACCGAAGCAAATAGTAATTACTTTGGCATAATTAATACCATGTTTATGACTAGGCCGTACAATGACGCGTAATAATTGTTAACGGTTTTCTTAAGATCTGCTCACACATTTATGTCAGTTTTATGAACTTGTGTCTAGTTACAGCTTATTTTATACGTATAAGCTACCAGCCTTCTGGTATTTCATTACAAGCACAAACAGTAATTAGTCTTTAAGTGTTCAAGAATCATGACCAGTTGCTGATCCCTTGTAGAGTTTGTTGAGTAAATTTTAAGTGAAGTAACAATATAGTAACAAACTAGTAGAGATATATTTTCTATGTATAAAGATGCTCATGTATGGAACATGAGGGGACTTAATGCCATAAAAATGCTTTTATTTTTTTGAAAATCTTTAACCCTGACAATTAAATATAGATCAATACGTCTAAAATCATATTGGAATATGGTAGTTCTTGTTAAACCCACTCTCAAACAGCACACATGTAAAAGTCTAACCCACGATACTCGCGATATATCAAATGCAAATAGGTTTATTTTAGTCACCAATCCAGAGCCAGCAATCGTTCGGCCCACCCTACACGGGTGTATAATGGCGACGTTGTGCAAGCACCCACGTATTCAAATAAATATGCCAGTAATAACTTTCCTATAGAAACTAAATCGTCTAGTCACGAGCAAACAAGTCATTCCGTATACCGACTGGTTAGCTATCTGTGCTGTCATTATCTATCTATAACAACAAACTGAATTGCTCGAGATAGGATTGTTTGGACAAATACAAATTATATAGGTATACAACTGGTAAACATACATAGAATCTAACGATGTAGGCTCGTTTCAGAATATGTAACATTCATAGTATACCAAGGGAGGTTTAATTTGTGGACAAAAAAAAATAACAGTGTGTACACTGTTTACTTTACGGCGGCTGGAAAAAATGGGTGGAAAAACGTTCCCGGAAAATACGTCGTATAACACGCGCTCAGTTAGATGAATTGAAAGACACTCCCACTCCATCATTTGCGAAAATTGGGTCTGTGCTGCGGCATCTATAGAGCCCAATATAAAAACGTTTACATTTTCAACCGACTTCAAAAAGGAGGAGGTTCTCAATTCGTCTGTATGTTTTTTTTTTTTTTTTGTATGTTTGTTACGCGATATCTCCGCCAGTTAGGGACCGATTTTAATGATTGTTTTTTTGTTTGGTAGGTTATACTTCAGAGGTGGTCCCGTTCAAATTTTATCGAAATCGGTTGAGCAGTTTTGAAAATATCAACAAAAATCTAAAAATTGTTTACATCGATGATATTATCGTTTACTCCGAAACATCGCTGTCTTATTAGAGCACTGCGTTTAGTTGGCTAACAAGTATTTCTAAACAAAACTTTCCACTAAAAATTACAAAATAAAATTACTTTTAATAAAAAAGTTAAACCGCCTTCAAAAAATAATAAAATAATTTTGTCTAAAACAGTTTGGGAAGTCGGTGGCGAAAATAAAAGACCCACTCAAATAGAAGTCACCGACTTCCCAAACTGTTTTAGACAAAATTATTTTATTATTTTTTGAAGGCGGTTTAACTTTTTTGTTAAAAGTAATTTTTATAAAAACTGTTTCACTAAACGAGGTCGATAGCGCGATTTAGGTTCGATTTTTCTAGCGAAGCAAAGTGTTACTGGGTTTTTCTGTAAAATTTTTAAAACAAGATCAGGGTAGTTTTGTTTTTTGTTAATAAATAGTAGGCTCGCTCTATTACTCATCGGTACACTTCTGCCTAACCCTTTGGGAAATAAAAGCGTGAGTCTCAATGTGAGAAAAAATAACATTCGAATTTTTTTTTCCTTTTAAAATAAATTCATCATTTTACATAAATAAACTTACGAACTGACAATTGACCCCATTATATTATCCCATTACATTACAATAATACCTATATTTTCACAGAACAGTAATGCAAAACTCACATTTAAGCTTAATCAAGGCATTTCAAATTAAAAGCTTAAATTCTCAAAATGACAATGTACATGAAAATGACACCCAGTGTTCCAAAAAGCAATCCTATTCCGTGTCATGTAATAACCATCAAAACAAAAACTCGTCACAAATTTTAATACTTTCGGAAAGGTAATGGAATTTTCAATTTCATGCGGCCAGGTGACACACGCATTTTTGTTGAACCTAAACGTTTCTACAGGTAGATACTATGCATAGTCGGCTGGCGGTATCTTATATTGAGAGATTTATTTTTAGTTTAAATAGGAATAGGAACATATTTATTTTATCCTTTTGAATATCATGTGTTACGCATGCATCTGGAAAAGTGGACTATCATCGTAACAGTAGTTCCGAAGGCGGTTTGTCGATGCCGAGGAGGCCGAGAAAACCCAAGGTAAGATCTGGAAGCTTTCCTGTGAGACTGGCTTCAGATATATATAAGTAAAGGTCAGCGGAATTAAATGGGGGAGACCTTTATCATAACAAAAAAACTGAATCAGACATTTCAATGAGACCTTTAATGCAGATTTTTAAAACTATAAAATTAATGACATCCTTAACCCCTTATTATCTCATACACATCTCGTTGATATGATACGCTCTGTCTCTGTCTCTCTACATTACATGCGAGTCTTATATAACTAACAATAACTGGCAGTAATGCTAAGTTCGTTCAATCGCTCCGTGTAATCTTGCCGACTTAAAACCTCTTGCGATCTCAATTAAACTTGTACTAACAGAGATTCCGTACTTATGTCTATTGCACGTAATTTAATTTATTATTACTAAGATAAATGGAATAGACACGGTGGATAAAGCCATTTGTATTAACTTCGCGTTGTCGACAACACCAAATCTGGTTTTACCATTTAAGCTGGGGGTTACGCCACTAAGTAAACACCTGAATATTTGGTCTAACAATGCGCTGAAAGATCAATAAAAAGCGTTCTAAGTTTGTTCAAGCCATTTAAATGTGTAATGACTACTAATAAAGTTGTTAAGACGTGATTCCATCTAATAAGTTCATGTACGCCTACTGCTATGTTCATTATTAATATGTCCAATGTATATTGACCTTCAAAGCTGCCAAGCTTCAGCTGCCAATGTAGAATACAAATAAATAACCCAAGTTCAGAAGACTTTTCAGTCAGAATCGTCGCATTTCCAAGTACTATAGTTCTATTATAAAGTAGATAAGTTGCGTTGCTTCACCACTAAGGGTTTTCCTTCGAAATATCCGTATAATATACCGTCTGCGCACCGGTTAATGTGACAGTGATTCCAGTATAAGTTGGTTTCTTATTTTTTTTTTATGAAGGAATGGTACCTTAATTCTGCACTCTTAATGGAACTCTTCAAACTCGTTCGTAAAGACATGTGAATTGTATTTTGCCACCTATACCATCGCATCCTAATCCATGTCGCTTTAAGATTAGGCTTGTATTCAGCTAGGTGAACAGCGTTGGATTAATGTTATGACGCTGGATGCCAAGATATAGTGGGCACACTATAATAATATATCTTCATTCGTTCAGGTGGGGTTATAAGAACAAAATGTCCTCGCGTAGGCCGGTTGTTACATACCGTAAAGTTCGTCATTGTAGTAAGTAGGTACCATATAATTTGTTCTATAATACATAATTATGTATTATAGAAATTTAAATTAATGTAAAAAAATATCAATAGGCTCGCCCCCTATTACATGGGACCTAAATATACCGGCAATATGTAGGTGTACACCTCTGTCTCACCCTTCGGGGAATACAGGAGTGACGGTATGTATGTTATGTAATAAAATAGACTGTAAAATTTTAGCACGTAATTTTTTCTGATCTTAACAAGTAATTAAGGCAGTCTGACTAAATATAATTTAGTGTAAAATCATCCGAACTAATTATCAATCCAAGTTTTTCCTTTTCGTTATGACTTTCGTCTCAAATGGCATAAAGTAAGTGTAAAGTAATGTGACACTCTGATGTCACAAAATTGAAAAATAATCTTTTTTTTAATATGCATGAGTGTACAAATGGGTCGAGTTTACGCAATAAGGTAACAGGGTGAAGACACGGCGCGATTACTCTCCAGTGCCGACTCGACCCCAGCGAGTGCCCTCCAGGCGAGCACGTCGAGACGCGGCTCGAGTGGCCGTGTGGAGCATTGTGATTATAATACCTCATTGGAATTTACATATTAAGTATTTGATAATATCTCCTCACTCCTCGGAATAGAGCTTTTACACCCAAGGAAATACTTTTGTAGGTATTTCCTTTTCGCATGTCGTGGAATATTTTTCTCGAGGAATGAGGAAGACGATCAAATTCAAGTTCAAGTGTTATTATTTCAAATAACCTTTTACAAAGGTTTATGACTCTAGTTGCGCGGTTATAAGAATAAGAATAAATTTATTTCAACTTTTACAAATATTATTTTACATAGTTGGACTAAAAGTAATAAATTCTTACATAACATGTATAAAGAGTGCTTAATATAATATAATTATAATTTTAAGATATATCTAGTGAAGGCAACAATACAAAAGTTATGTCAGTTCGACTTAAAATACATATAACCAGCTTGCCCGAACTAGGTTTAAACCTGTGCTTCAGGCTATCGCTAGGATATGTAGAAGAATTGGGTAAGAAACTCCATGGACTCTTTAACAATAAAAGTTACGTTATTTACTGGTACATTATTGCGATAACAGGATGTGCAGACATTGGGAGTTAATTAAAATAAAGTTCCAGGATCCGAAAACTCAGTCATCCTAAGAAATGGAAACCTATTAAAAGAATACATGCGGTCCTTTGGGAGAGAGAGATTGCTTGAGAACTTTGATAGGATTTGGAATGAGGTACGCAATACCATAAACGCCTACTAGTTCATTCCGTTACTAAACAAAAATTGAGTTTTAATGTACTGGTATGAGTATGTTTTAGTATTGTACGGTAGAATGAGCGAAGTTCTTGATTGTCACAGCAATCTGACTACGACTTCACGTCTAGTCACTTCTAGCAATTCATTAGTCGATACAACCCTGGCATCTCTGCCTTTGACTACCAGTTCTGCGCAAAAGCAATTAAGTGTGTCGCTTTCCAGCCCCTTAGGGAAAACGAGCGTAAAGCTATAAATAAACTAATGAAATTCTTCAACAAGTTACATCTTTTGGTAGCTGAAGTTTTGCCGCAATGTAATTATTTCTAGCTGGTACATTATTTACGATTAACATGGGACTGTGAAGTGCTAGCAATCTTGTCTGCCTGATCTTACTTGTTTCCCAACCTAATTTTGTTTCCCAGTTCTGAATACAAACCAGCGAATCAAGTACAAAGCAAAATACAGAGTCGCGAAGGGCCCATAAAGGTTCTATTTGAACAACATTAACGTAATTAAACCTAAATCGTTAATACGATTTTCTAATAGAAAGCTTGAAAAAAGGATGGCGCTATTAACTGTGTGGAGCGGCATCCCTCTCTCTCAATCGCAATAACACATAATACAGCATTTGGCCTGTAAAAACAAAATGTTAACAGTCCTGTCCCATGTAAACGACAGCGGCGAGTGAAATGTAGTTAAAAACCGCTGCGTGTATGAAACAAGGGAGTACAGCCTTCGTAACCTTCGTAATACGTTACCTGGTCCTGAACAAACACCAGTATAATAGATCCCGTTCGTCGTTTACGGATCTTGCTTGACAAACAAAGACATCTCTGTAATCCGATCCGGCGATGTACAATTAACATTCTATGTGTTACGTTTACTGCTCACGAACAATGAACGCACTGCAATCCCTGGCCACTCGTGTTTGAGTTTGAGTACAACCTTTGTGGCATCTACGTGTCTACAACAACTTGCGTGCACTTCGCACGCACACACACACTTCAAACTTGATGTATGATGTTAGTGCAAGTTGATGAAACTATTGTTCTCACTTCATAATTCAGATACAGCTCTTAGATGAGATTTTTTTTTATTATCAGCCATGATCGTCCCACTGCAGGGCAAAGGCCTCCCTTTCCTTCTTCCATTCGTCCCGGTTGAGAGCTTTCAGCATCCAACCCACGCAGTAAGAGTCAAGCTCATCCCGCCATCTCATTCTGGGTCTACCGCGATGTCTTCTGGTATTCTGTGGCATCCACATTGTCGTGGTTTTTGCCCACAACTCATCAGACATGTGGCAGATATGTCCAGCCCAGTTCCATTTAAGGCTGGCGGCTTTTTGCCCAACATCGGAATGAGAATTAGAATAGTAATTAAAATATTTATCTCAGATAGGATTTAAATATTGACATGCATATGGCTTATTACATAATGAAACTTTTTAGCATAAAAATAAAAAAACAACAATCATTTTATACTAATATAATAAAGCCGAAGAGTTTGTTCGTTTAAACAAATCTTTGGAAGAACCAGTCGTATTTGAAGCCGGACGGACGATGATGATGATGTTTGTTTCAAACAAACATCATCATCATCGTCCGTAACCCGAATTGGGGTGGACTCTGCTAGTGAGCTGGTAGTTCGGCATTGGACTCTCTTTTGGAGTTCCAATCTCCACTCCAGAGTAAATCTCATGTTTGGCCTGAGATGGTTATTAAGAAACTTTTCGCTTCGTCAAAAGAAATTGTGCTAGCTCTAAGAATCTCCATCTTCTAGTATCGAGAAACTTTGACACTTTGCGTATAAAACCTTTTACGGCTCTTGAGATCTCACTCTCATTATTATTTCACCTTGACTTTGATCTTGATTAAAATGTTAGGGGCTATCCCGCCCGGGCATATCCCAGATATTTTCCCGAGAATTATGTTAATTATCGTAGTACAGTAGCCATGCTCAACATTATGATCAGGAGGTAGAGTGGCGAAATTATTATGTAAATACTAATGGCAACTGTTTGGTAATTCAAAGAAGACTGCCACTTTATAAATTGTATACATTAAAGCTGTTCACCCAAACTTGTGACTGTATGGAATTTTGTACACAGTCAAAACAATAGTGACCGTTTATACTTAAATGACGTTTTTGTGAAATTGCTTTCATTGCCCGAGAATAAATCTGCAATGGATTATTATTAACCCATAAAAAATTGTTAACTAGGTACCTATAAACGCTAAAACTGCACCAGGAAAATCAAACTAGGTAAATAGTTTTATAAAAGGAAAACCAATTTAAAATTCATATTTTTATGGCAATGGAATATAAAAATAAAGTTGTAAAAATACCGGGAGTTATAAAAATAAAAGGTTGGCAATTGAAGTCATGGACGTTTGGAATTCAACAAGTTCCTATTATAACTAGGTTTAGTACATAACTGGTGAGAAATATAATTATTTTAACGTACATAGAACAAGTGGTGGTAACTTAATTATAGTAATGAATTTGTAAGTACTTCATCTATGACAAGTTTTGATGAACAATTTTGTTCGATAATTAAACGTTCGAAATTTTGAATATTGAATTTTCTCATACCAATAAATGGCAAATCAATTAAAGCAACCGCACAATTAATATCGACAAAATTCAACTTTATTCCGAAATAATGGATGGATACCAGTACATATCGAGGGTGGAGCGGTATTGGCACTTTAGGGTGAATTGGCTCTATGCAGTAGTAATAGCAATAGAACGTGTGGTTCCAATAGAATGGGCCTCTTGACCTGTGTCGTAAGAGGCGACGGTTTATGAAGGGAATTCGCTAGAACAACTAGCTCTACCAATGGTAATGACAACATTGATCACTAACCTGTTGGCCCAAAGTGATTATAACCGCAAAACATTAATTGTTGCTGCCATAAAACGGAATTTTGTGATACCAATTTTATTACACTATTTATATCTTTTTAATCACTCACACTCGAAGAGTATGTCCAGCACAGTCTAAAATAACTAGGTATTATTTTCTATCCATAAAACGCAATACCAAGTTACTAAATAAGGTTTCTATCAAATTAGTATCACGCCATATTCTGTTATCGTGACATATGGTCCGCCACAATGGTGCGTGGTCGAATTCATTTCGAATTTAGAACTCTACCTACTTCGCCCGTTTTTTTCGAGTCGCAAGGAATGTTACGTTCAATGTGGGGCCTCTAGGCGGCCATTTTGTACGTATGTTCCGTTTGTTTACGTTTTATTGAACGTTGGATAGCGCTACAAAACCTGTTCCCTACAATTTAGCAATCCACAAAGGTCAATCTACGCACGCAAGCCTATTCCACGTCGGCAATCAAGGTTGTACTTGTGTGTTTAGTATCAATTTAACATAGGAGGTTATGTGGAGTTGCGTACTGCGTAGACGGGATCTATCACTTTTATAGCTATGGAGATATTGGTTGTAAGCTTTTTTTTATCTTTTTTTTTTTGGAGTTTTTATCCATTAGGACATGCCAACTCCATTGTACCTTAAACAATACTAGATCTTTTTTACATAAATGGTTGTAAGCTTGGACTGTAGAATTGCTATAAAAACAATAATTTGAAATAGGGTCAGTGTGAATGCAGAGGTGTGGTTTCAAATTTAATTGCCCATTAAAAGCAATGTTTGGAGCAATGGATTTGAATAAATAAGGGAAATCAAATAGGAATATCAGATTTCCTATGTATTTGCGTACCCGTGTAAAAAGTACCATAAATGGCTACAAATGACATTGATAATTTAAGTCATTAATATATAAGTACTTAATTTATAAAGTTATATAAATTACATTCGTATAGCCTTCCTATCAAATTTCTAAATAAATATAAATAAATATTTTGAATATTATGAACTAATATTTATTGTTATAAAAAATATAACTTTATTGTATCCTTACATTGTCGACCTTTTAATCTCACCTATTCAATCACAGGATCGGACGATAAATGAATAAGAAGTAGCCACAAAAATTACTAGAGTCAATCATTTTAACTTTCATATCAACACCTCAATCAGTAAACCAATAAATAATTACGTGTCCAATAAACATAAGCATGGTAATGTTACGCGATATAATTAGCCATGATAATTTCAATAAGCGTTGAACATTACGCAACCAATAATTGTGGCTGCAACATGCAACAAGCAACCTCGCCTACTTTCTTTTCATAACATGACTGACGTTGCACGACAATAATGGGGAAAATTAGCTACGAGTACTTTGTATGCATTCTGAGATGCATTTCTGTGACTACATCAATTTGAATAACAACGTCAACGTAGTTGGTTATGTTCGAGAAAGGTCTTTGAGATAACATAAATTAAAATTTGATAGATTAAAAAAATAGCTTATTAGTAATGTGGGTCGCACATTACTGGTATCCTTGTTAATCTCTCGTGCTAAGCTAAATGCGTGTGTTACGTGTGGGTTCACGTCGTTAGACTACCGCCGCTTCAAAAAGATGTCAATCCAATCGCTAAAATCGTTTAAATCGTAGTTTACACTAAAATTATGAACAAGCGTTGATTGTTCGCGGTTTTGCTCACGTGCATGTTTTGATAATGAATGACCGACGATATGAATTCAAACAAAGCCCAGTTTATTATGCAATGAGGTCGCAAATCAAACTGAAAATTAAGCGGAATATTCTAAATCATGCTGAAGCAATGGTTAAGTTTATAAAACAAATGTAATAAATTTTTCCTATCCTACAAAAATCACTAAATATTATGCTACTAGCTTTCCACCCACAGCATCGACCGCGTGGTTTCTCGGCTTTTTTCTACTATAACATGCATGTATACTACATATGAACCGTCCTCTTGAATCACTCTATCTATTGCTGAAAACTGCATTAAAATCTCTTGCGTAGTTTGAAAGATCGAAGCATATAAACAGGGGAGCGACTTTGTTTTATACTATGTAAAGATGATCAAACGATACCCAAGGCGATTTTAAATAATTGCTCTAACGTAGTTTTTTCCCTAACATCACAAAAGAGGCAATTACCCCTTCATAGTGGGGAAGAACAATAAAGCAGTGCATAAATTCAGTATTTAATAAATTCACAACGGACGACGCGTGGCGTCGACGACGATGCACTCTATCGTGTAATGCCCCAGACCCTAGACTACTTCGTGACACGGGGCTTTACATGTCACAGGAAGCGACAAGTAAAGCCTGCTGAGCCCCTCTGACACTAGAAGTGACCTACGTTGCTTTAACATTTGCAATTAAAAATAAAACTCATCTCGAACATTGGACAACCTTCGAGTAAAATTTTATAACATTCTATAAAAACAATTCCCCCATCGCCGTTATGTCTCTACGCGCTCTTCTCTAAAAGTCCTCCACAGATTTTATTCCAGTTTCCAGAAACGGCTTGTCGTTCTTGGAGAAGTTTTACTTATAGTTATTATGTAGGCTGGCACACTTTTTGTGAAAAATGTTTTTCTTCTCACAAAATGTATATTTTTATAATTTTGTTCACTATAATATGACAGGTAGGTATCATTTTAATTGGTGACCTGGGGCAATTTTCCTTCTCATTTACTGATTTTTCGCTAACCATTATTATAACCAGACAGATTAGAAAACAAAGACACATTTTCTTTACCTATTAAAGTCACTGTCATTAAACGGGGCGCTTAAAAGAGAAAGAAAATTTAAGGTCACCGCGGGAAATTAAAATAACCATAGGTAACGCACTAAAACTTACTATTGTTCTAAACCAGAGACAATGGGTAGTTAAGGGCGGAGCTCGTCCATAAATTTAGACATACTTTCTACATTCCGCCCACAAACTTGTCACAATTGTCGCTGAGAGGCTGAGTGACAGGAGACAACCGCCACAGCTGAACTAAATCTCAGACTTATTATAGAGTTGTGTCTTTATGTCCACTTTAGATTGAGACAACCATTTCAGTGGTTTATTTATGCCAACATCCTTTATTCATTTAAACAATCATCAAGTCATCTATTCTAGCAGAGCTGTTCTTAATCATTAAAAGTCATAAAAAGGTATGCTTCCTAGATTTATCAATTGTTTTTATTTTTTAATTATAAATATTTCTTGACAGTGAAAAATTATTTTGAGGAACATAAAGATCAGAATTTTGTTTAATAAACTTTCCCATCGTTCCACAAAAATGTAATCAAGTTTTTTTTAAATTATGTGCAGTACACCATACTCAAGCTTTACTCCCATCTTTGGCCCTTAGCCAAGTATCATCAATTAGTTACTGGGGATGACTCTTTAATAATAATCCATGTAACTGTTGAGGCAAATAAACATTTTTCATTTACTCCATTTTCCAAAAAAATCGGTATAAAGAATTTATTTTCTAAAAACCTCTAATTGGTATTTAAGTAGCCCGTGAAGACAGGAAAATATCTTCTTAGCGGTAATTCTATTCATTGTTTTATGAAAACAGTCTAACTTATTTTTTATTATTTTTTAGCATTAAATATTGCGAAATTTTCACAAAGAAATGAATTTTCTAATTAAAGAAAATTTCTAGTGAAAGAAAAATTCGATCTCAGGCAGGGTTTGAACCTGCGTCCCTCTGGTTAAGTACACCAGACGCTTTACCAACTAAGCTACCGAGACCACTGCCTGTGATGTCAAATTTCTCTTCCACCTTCTACGTCTTGAGGCGACGTCGGCATCATCTATTGAAGACATTACTATGTCTTTCAACCAACACGACTGCCTTTACAGGTAGTTCAATGTCGAACGATGTTGCCTTACCGTATTATGCTTATTTTTTATTATTTTTTAGCATTAAATATTGCGAAATTTTCACAAAGAAATGAATTTTCTAATTAAAGAAAATTTCTAGTGAAAGAAAAATTCGATCTCAGGCAGGGTTTGAACCTGCGTCCCTCTGGTTAAGTACACCAGACGCTTTACCAACTAAGCTACCGAGACCACTGCCTGTGATGTCGAATTTCTCTTCCACCTTCTACGTCTTGAGGCGACGTCGGCATCATCTATTGAAGACATTACTATGTCTTTCAACCAACACGACTGCCTTTACAGGTAGTTCAATGTCGAACGATGTTGCCTTACCGTATTATGCTTATTTTTTATTATTTTTTAGCATTAAATATTGCGAAATTTTCACAAAGAAATGAATTTTCTAATTAAAGAAAATTTCTAGTGAAAGAAAAATTCGATCTCAGGCAGGGTTTGAACCTGCGTCCCTCTGGTTAAGTACACCAGACGCTTTACCAACTAAGCTACCGAGACCACTGCCTGTGATGCCAATTTTCTTTAATTAGAAAATTCATTTCTTTGTGAACAGTCTAACTACTAAGAGAAACGTACGCATATCAAAAATAAAGTGACAGACAAAGTATGGCTTGTCATGAGGTAATCAGGCGGGTCGAGTGAAGGGCCATGGTAGGTTCCGTTCCATACCATGTCGGCGTCAAATGATTGCGAAACCGTGAATAGGTAACAGGGGGCCCGACGCCTGCTGACCCAAGTACGGAAGTTGCGCAGTGATAACGTCATACAACATTCACGAGACGAGACGTATGTACTTGTATGGTGGGCCAGAAATGTGGTTTATAGTATAAGTACTTACATTTTTAAACGTAATTATGGGCTCATTAAAATATGGTTGTATGTATGAAGATAAACACAACCAAGTTTATTACGGAGTTTAATCCATACACAATTCCGTCTTCCGTCTGTAATGTTTTCACGCCACAACCGCTGAACCGATTTTAATGAATTTTGGTACAGGTATAGATTAGATATTGGTGAAGCATATAGGATACCTTTTGCCTCAAAAAGTGTTTTAGGATGAGAGTGAAACCCTGAACAACAGGTAGTTATAATATTGTGTGTCAATCCCACGTCAAAGCAACTATAAGCATGAGATATCCGATTTAATCAACTGTACAAGCAACGCGATGCATGCAGTATCCGTCCGATTTAGCATGCAAATAACGTTACGTTACTTTAAATAAAACACCATCGCCTGCGCTCATCCGATTATGCGTCACAAATTGGACATTTTATTTATATAGAGTTGTAAATTCAAAAATGTTTTAAATCTGTTAGCTTTGTTTACGGAATCTATAAACCAATCAGTTTGATGTTTACTATTTTAAATTGTATTAAATTGAATGTTCAATAGATTGCCATATTGCGTTCGTTATGTATTGAGTTTTTTAATTTAGATTTAGTTTACTTTATCAAGGACTGCACATACTCGCACATACGTGTAAAACACGATTTGAAACAGATAAAAACATTCATAACTTAAAAAAAACTTAAAAGTAAAGTTTAAATTAAGAATATATCGAGGTCGAGAATACATACATGACTGTTAAAGTATTATTAACGTAACTTCTTCAAAATTAATAATGTATTTCTTTAAACCAACCAAACTCCCTCGTTATGCTGACCGGTACATTATGTAAATTAAACAAACATTTCTGCACGTGTGGGTTTTTATCGGTAAATTGTCATAATCATAAGTGATAGTTAAGTATCAAGTGTTGGCAAACTCTCCATGCAATAAAACTCATGTCTATATTTTTCACTCCTAGTATCGTTTGAAGTTGTAAGCTAGAACAACGCTCCGCAATAAAACTTACGTGTTAATTACCACGTATATCATAACAGACTCATACGTACTGTTACATTTATAATTATTCTAGAAAGCAAACTTTCATTTTCAACTTTCTTGCATCTCACCTACATGATAATAAAATGTCTAAAACGCAAACGTTATGTAAACACGGTAATGTTCATGTAAAGATATTCGAAAGCATCAAAATCTCTAGTAGGTAATTACACTGTTCAGCGAAATGCAACAAAACCGGATACCGGAAACCGGGTGCCGCTATAACGGATATTAATATGACGTCATAGAATCCCTCGACGCCACGACCCGTACTTCCGGCCGAGGACGGGAACAATACACTTACATTCCATATTTTATGAGTTTTATTAACGTTCGGTAAATCTAGCCAACATGGTGGTGTTCATCCATTATTAAATGGGTTACTTCTGTTTAGACAAGCTTCCAATTAAATGGTCCATTTAAAATTTTATAACAAAAGCACACCCCTCTGAATATAATTTTCCTAAAAAAATAATAACGGAAGTTAAAACGATGATATACTAGAATTACATAAAATTTAAAATACATGAGATAATTATGTAAATAATAAAAACCACACCTGTATACATTAAAAATTCGCTGAACAACTTTCTACAATAACTTCGAGTAGCCAAATACCAACATTTTATTAATAAAAATACTGCGTGATATAATTTTTACTTTAAAAACTTCGTTGGGGTTAGCCCTGAACGTCGGGGGAGCTTAAAAACGGCAAAGTTTCAATTTTGTTCCCCCAAGTTGCGGATAAACGGAGTATGATAAATGAGAGCAGAATTGTCATCATTGCTGTCGTCTTACGAGAAATCAAATTTAACAAATCAACAGGATTCACGATTCTAAATTAGGCAAGTTTGTTGAAAACAAAAATTATGTAGGTAACTGCTAATACTAAACTATGTTCTAAGAATTTTTTTTAAAGGCTTACTAGCCATGTGACAAATTACTAGTAATTTTGTTAACCCTTCGTGCTGAGCTGAATGCTTGTGTTACGAGTGGGTTCATATCGATAGTGCAATGGTTGGGTTTCAAACCGACAACCACATGATCGCAAGTCCGACGACCTAGCCTTTGGGCTGCCGCCGCTTCTAATCTAATTACGTCAAATATTGTTTAGACTCGAACGTAATACTTTATGTTAAAAACAAGGCTGATAGCCTTTACTCGTCCTCCGCTTGGCGAAGGCCTCTCCTAATGAACGCCACAGAGCCCGATCTTCGGCTTTCCTCATCCAGCCACTGTCAGCTACCTTCCGCAAGTTGTCTCTCCATCTGGCCGGGGGCGCCCTACACTACGCTTACGTATGTAAGTAATGTTATCTCAATCGAAAATAATAATAATTATGCATTTTTTTAATTCGTTACACTTTCACGGTGCATTCCAATTTCCTAGTTTCTACAAACGAAGTCACAGAGTACCTACAATCAATTGTCAACGCCTACAAAATCGGTAATCAACTACGAGTATGTTACCATGGATAATATTAAATTTCTTTTGACATAATATTACATCAACAAAGCATTCTTTTGCCTAACCGTCATAGTTGTATCCCAATTCCCACGAGATTTATCTAAACTTTCGCCGCGGGAAACTTTAAGTGAAAGCCTATTTAAGTAACATTAAGGAGTAGTGCACATACAGTGTAGATATCAGAAGTTATCACATTCTAATGTCAGCGCTCCGGTAGAATAATGAAGATGAATTTTGCATCTGCATAGTTACACGACTATGCACGGTTGGATCCACGACTTACAAAGTACTTTAGTGAGTCGTTGCTTTGTCGTTCTCAGGGTAAACGACTACAAACAAATAGTTTAACTACAATTTATATGGGATAGTTGATACAGAAAAAGAAAATCACATTCATTTTTACTTTATATTTATCAACATCATCATGGTTTTCGACAAATCCTTATAGAACGTAGTTCTAAAAACATACATTTCGGATATTTCAAAAATCATCTACCAACAAATGTCCAACTTTAAAACTAACATTATTTAAGTACATTTTCTTAATTTATTAAATAAGATTTAAAGGGATTATTGGACAAAACACATTAAAATTCACGATAGGGTAAAGTACCCTATTACTGACACCCCCCCAATTTATTGACACTCTATTTTTATTATCAAAATATAAGAAAACTTGGTAACCTAAGTGCGTTATTTATTAAAATGATTTTAGATAGTTTATTTTTGAATGCCACTGGCACAACTAATCTGTTAAAAGAACTAAGACGGCGCCAAATAGCTGATTCAAGCAGTGCAATCAGTGAGTTTGAGGGAAAAATTTGTTTTTCTTAGAATTTCAATAAGGTAAGCGTTCAATTGAATCATGTTAAAGTATTCAGAAATTGGAATACCTTTCTTTGAATGTTGTGTTATTTTAATTTTGAAGGTTTGTATAGCAGATTTCAATGGTTATTTCACCATTTACTGTGTTAGTTGATTTTTTACAGGGTGTCGGTTTTTGGTGCGCCGATAATAGTGAAATTCCAATTTATTGACACCCATGTCAATAATTGGAATTTTCAAATAAGTTTTGGAAGAGTCTAATTCAATTGTATATACCTAGTTTATGACTTGATATATGACTACAAATAAGATTGAAGTCAAAATACACCTTTATTCCAAATTCCGACATGGGTGTCAAATCAATATTCTGTATACAAACATCAGTGTTGATAATTGGCCAAGGCTATGTCAATAATTGGAATAAAATGAAGACATAGGTACTCAGATTTTTTCTTACAGAAGTTACATCTTTGAATACTTCTGCATCCTTTACACTCATAAAATAAGGATTATGCAAGTTATGAGCAGATAATAATGCGGTTATTTCGCGAACGAACATTTCGCTTGTGTCGCATGATCGCTTTCATTAGTGCTTAGGTATGTGTTTTGTAGTTAGACAATTCCTAATATAAAACTTCGAACAACATTGATTAAAAGACTTCAGAACCCTTAACAGAAAGGCCGTCCGGGTCCTGCTACTCTCCTGACCGAAGACGAAGAAAATTGCGAGTGGATCAAGAATCATTAAAGATAGAGAAAATTCTCCTATTCAAATTCCAAAATCTATTTTATCCGAGTATACTCCAATCAAGTTGCAGAATATACTCGTACTTAGGCAGTCAGACACTTCAAAAATTAAAATAAAAGAAGAAAAGGCTTAGGAAGGAATTAAAAAAAAGGAAAAGAAGGAACAAGAAAAATAAATAATGCTCAGAAAAAAATTATAAGCAGAAGCCTAAAAAATAAGAACACGGGTAAAGAAGTTGATAAAGCCAAAAAGTTGTTATTTAGCTATGAGTTTTATTTTATCACATGAAAAATTTAAAAAAGCCCCACAGGAGTGTGGCAGAAGAAGATTGTGAACTTACTACGTACAATTAAAAACCACCCAGAACCCAGTTAAAAAAATAAAGCATTGACTGTAGAAGAAATTGAAAGATTTTAAACTCTGAGATAATACCCAAGTAGGTACCTATTTAGAAGTTCCTCTTGAGAATTACCTCATTATTTCCAGTGATTTCAAGTATAAACAAAAAATACGATTTATTTGTTAAGTTGACTGATTATACTCAAATTTTTCTATTCGTAAATACAATTTCACAGTAAAATAGGTTAATTACAAACAATTAAGATTGGTTTTGTTTTTAAAAACCGTATATAATTGTTATTAATAGGTTTACCTACTAGGAAAATTGCAGTGTCAATAAATTGGTTCAACACCTGACGATAATAGGGCAGAATGTGTCAATAATTGGGCAAATCATAGTTAATCAATAAAACCTGAAAAAATAATACTAATTATCATCTAAATATCTTTTTTGTTAATAATCAAGGAAATACAATACTTGCTCTATTAATTTAAACCGGTTATCCAACGGGCAATACCGCAAAATTAAAGATATTAAACTATTTCGGCACGATAGCCCTTAAAGTGTCAATAATTGGGTATCTTACCCTATTATATTTACTAAAAACCAATGTAGTGATAACCTCTTTAATATAATGGAGATAAAAAACTTACTAGGCAATATTTCGGCTTTATCCTTCTGCAAATATATTTTCTCCGCTGCGTGAGCGAACCATTTCCTGCTTCAGACGAACAAAAGAGATTTTGTGCGCACCCTTAAAAGACCCCTTTTAAATATGTAACTACAAATATAAGGCTATATAAGGCTAATCAATAGGCTCGCCCCCTATTACATGGGACCTAAACACACCGGCGAACTGTGGGTGTACATTAAGTACACCTCTGCCTAACCCTTCGGGGATTACAGGCGTGATGGTATGTTATGTTACAAATATAAGATGACATGAATATGTATGTTAAGAAAATAATACTTAACCGCCTATGACTTATGTAAGTTGGATAAGTTAACTGTAGGCGTAGCATGACAACATAGACATATAGACAAGGCACCATGTCAACTCTACAGTCGACATAACTATTTTTATGAGTACAAAATGACAGTATTGTTAGTATTTTCGTCGACATAGGCCTTAGCTTAGTATTTTGGGAGTCTGCTATCAGACCGCATTCGAAATAGCATTCTGCGCTCCAAAACACAAATCGCTGACGTTTGCCAGAAAGCCGCTATTCTGAAGTGGAACTGGGCTAGGCATGTGTGCCGTATGTTGAACGACTTGTGGGCTAGACTTGCTACAGAGTGGAGATTGGGCCGTAAAGGTTTAAACCGTGAGGAATGGAAGGTTAAAGTTGGGCAAAGGCCTCCCTACCTTAGGGAGGCCTTTGCCCAGCAGTGAGATCAACCGGGCTGATAAAAAAAAAGGCCTAGCTTGCAGAAAAGTCGAATTACTACGTTCGAGTTGCCAAACAATAAAAAAAAGATATTTGTAAATAACCCAATAACACAAGCCATCCACTAGCTTGTGTTAGTTTTATACATTCTGTTTAATCTATTCTTATCTGGTTTCTTTCCGGTTTTTATTCTTGTTTTAAAGGTCCTGCGCTGCTAAAAAATATCCGAAGTTTTCATCAAAATTCTAACGTCACAAATGGCACACGCGCTACGGACCCCTCAATCTTAAAAGTGGAGTGCTGATAGTAAATATAGGTAAAAGTCACTTTTATTCCTCGAAATACGAGAGGCTTAAAAGCCATATGCTTTTAAGCCTCTCGTATTAAAATTAAAAATTCGGTAAATTTTATTGTATTCGGTTCTTTAAATTTTCGGTAAAGTAAAGCCAACACCTTTATTTATTCGCTGTACCATCGGCTACATTTTAAATTCCCGCTTTGAGCTCTCAATGTACAAGAAGCCGACAAGAAACATTTCATCACATAGGTGCATGAGCAACTACCTATTTAATAATGTAGCTGGGCGAGTGTGGTTGCTTGCTTGCTCTTATAAGCGCCTGCGACGTGAAGGTATGCGACAGACGCGAGACGTCGGGACGAACTGCCCAGATTTGTTTTGTAACGTACTATTATTGTTATTGCACCAACGGATATATGTATTGGCTAGATGTGATTCCTATTTGACATTCGATTTTTGAAATAGGTACTATCAGCAAACTCAATATCTAGCCAATTTGCAAACAAAATCCCGTGCACACGATGACACAGCTATTCACCGCCCTTTTTTGTTAAGCAATAGTACTAAAACAAAAAAGGGATACTTTTTGGATGACCAATATTATAGAACAATAACAATTTTTCAATAACAAAAGCAGGGGGCTCAGCAAAATACTGTAATATGAGCGTAGGTAAGCGCTTGTAAAAGATAGTAGCAGCCGAGCGCTGCAAGCAGGAATAGCCCTTATGGTGGTCAGATATTCAATTGGTCGATATTACATATTGTTTTTGCCTCAATTCAACATACATAGGTTTGTTTTTATACCGTTCACAATTTTGCCATCGTAATTTTTTTCAAGAACAAATCTATAGAGTATAGCCTGTCAAACCTTGACAGCTTCAAATTGAAATAAAAAAAATCGAACATGGAATGTGTTTGTAAAAATGACGTGCGAATATCTCGACCATGTATTTTTGCGTTCGTAAAAAATAAGTTTTACAAAGGGAAAAAGACGGTAACAGGCTGGATTCTGTTGCTGAATAAGGCTGTGAGAGGCTCGTGACTCGCACGAGCGATCCCGGCGAACATTACGGCGGCGTGACCGCGCTCTCGGTTTAGTAATAACTCTCCGGACAACTTAAGCGTAATTGCATAAAATCGTTTTTGTTGGAATTTCGCTTGCTCAATCCGCGGAGGGTGGTATTCTGCTGTTTCCTCGAAAATTTTGCAATTTCTTTCACGAATACTAAACGTCTCACGTTGCGATCAGTCATGTCCGACATTCCTGTTGTTCTTAAATGCCAATACTAAATCTCATGTAATATTTAACATTCCACACGAACAAGATTAAGTGGCGTACGGTACAAGAGACGTAACAATAAGCAAGAATTGTTAACTAAAATAACGCAAGTTGACTAAATAAATCTTATTTCATGAAATCTCGCGACATTTATAACAGGAAGTTATATTTATTACTAGAATAAATCTAAGTGTTTTTACAGAAATTCATCAACATGGCGAACACCCGCAGCGCGTAAGTGAATACAATACTTACTTATAACATTAAAGTGATTCTAACTTACGTCATTTGAAATTCTAATATACAGTGAATGTATAGAAAATGCCTGATTTGATATTCGAGTAAAATATTTTTCTTTTCCAGAGGTTGCTGTGGCATAAAAATTCTAATGTAATCGCTATACAATACGTAAAGGTAATAAATTCTTATCTTGAGATAAGCTACTATTTCAAATACTACCTACATAAGATTACGACATATGCACGTGCGTCCGCTTCATAAGTTCATTTAATCGACGATATTGGAGTTCAGTCAATATTTACATCGATAAAGTTTTTTTCACTTCTAAATTCTAGCTTGTTTTTTATCCTATGACATGATGCTTCTTTGAACGAACTGATTTTTACCAAAGTGGTAAATCTGCAAAACTTAGAAAACAAAATATAGCAAATAGTTTTACAATATTGCAATATTTTTACATAAAAAATATAACATTGATAACATCATAAAAAAATACATTTTATAAATATGCAACCATAGTGGTATAGAATTCCTAAGTCAATTAGGGCAAGCTTTCTAAATATAGTTTAGGCTTTGAATACTAATTATTAAAAAAAACAATCAGCCCATATTAGCCAGCAATTAAAAAAAGCTAAACGCATTCTTAACGAAGCCAACTAATGTTCGCAAACCGTTCTTTTTCATTAGACTGAAACAAATATACAAGCATTTGTCTAAATACATTTTACACCCACTAACTGTCTAAGAAATGTACCTACCTTTGAAAATAAATGAACTTGTGAAACATTAAACTGCCAAAAGAGTTCTTAGTTTACTTTTTAGTTTACTTACTAGTTTAGTTTACAAGTGCACATGGAATTGTAGATTATAATTTACTAGCTTGACAGAGTATGAGGTGTTGGATGAGAAAAACTTGATATTACGATCAATACTGAAGAAGGCTATACCGAAGGTCAAACCAATGGTCTGCAGGAATTTCAAATAAATGCACCATTTGCATTTTTTATGCTCAGAATATAAAAAACTTAACGTAAACTGCACAACTTACAACCGTGTTTCAAAACAGAAAAATGGTGCAAAATCTGTGTCTATTTTCGCATTTAATGCCTAAGTCGCTGAACCCATTTTGATAAATTTTGATATAGAGATAGGATAGATTAGACCTACGCATGGCTATATCTTTGTCTCAAAAAGTCCTTTTGGATCATGAATGTGAAAATAGCTGTCTTTTTATGTTTTCACGCTTAAATCCCTGAACCAATTTTGATGAATTTTAGCAACATTTATCTCAAAAAGTCCTTTAGGAGGCGAGTGAATTAGCCGGTAACAACTATATATTATGTATACAAGTTAGGGAGGTAGGTACCTGTAGTCAAGTAAATATATCCTTTTAACATTCAAAAGAATGTGACGTGTATTGATAATGAGAAAACCTACATACATATACGTTTATAATAATGAGTTCAAAACCTTGGAAAAGTGATAAAAATGAGGCACTTGAAATGAGGTTGAATTTGATAACAATACCTACGTCTCACCTAGTTCTTTAAAAATAATTATGTAATTTAATCCTGTCTCGAGTCCATAACTTACTTGCGTCATGAGAACTTTGAGGATTTTTATCATCGACTGAAGTGTAAACAAAACGGTTTTTTTGTACTCATACACAATCTCTGCTGTATTTTTTGCTGACTAAAAAATACTTACACGTAGTGACGTAACGACTATGATTTGAGTGGCAAGCTCCAGCGGCCCAAGTCGCTATTTAAAATGGTGTCAGAATGGTCGTCCAATGGCACTAAATGAAGAATTGACAGATTTGGCTGACGAACTTAAAAAAAAAAACTTACTAGCAATGTGGGTCGCACATTACTAGTATTCTTGTTAACCCCTCGTGCTAAGCTAAATGCTTGTGTTACGAGTGGGTTCACGTTGGTAGTGCAATGGGTGGGGTTCGAATCGGCAACCACATGATCGCAAGTCCGATGCCCTACCCATTAGGCTACCGCCGCTTAAAACTGTCAAAAATCATCAATTTCTGAAGCCATTGAATTACGAATAGAATTGAGACCCAGCTGTGTTGCTAGCTATTGCTATCTGGACACTAGCACTCAGTAGATCATACTTAGTTACTTCGGCGCTGGCCGCATTGTATGGTCATATCACGGACTGATTTACTTGATACTGCAGGTCAACCATTGTATATAATGGTAACTTAGCTACAAGTCCCACAAATAATACCATACCGTCATAATTACACGTTATGTTTTTCAAACATCAACTAGCCGATGTTGGGTTTGAACTAACGACCTTCTTGACCGCATGAGTGTCGTAACTCGAAATCCGACATTGAACGCTGGCGTTTATCGAGGTCCGCAAGGAGGTCAAGCACTGCATAACTGGACTCAGTACTCCTTAAAGACATAGGTACTGGACACTTGGAAAATTACTAAATTCGAATCTTCTCAGATTATAATATACTTACATACACTCACGCTTTATAGGGGTAGGCAGAAACAACAGAATGCCACTTGCTACGATCTTGCATACCTTTCAGTCATGGCCATAATTATCTAAGGTCATCACCGACGGGGTGGAGGATTACCTTTGGGTAGTGGGGATCATGATATATAAAATAATTTAATAAACAAGTATTAAAATATTAGTAACTGGATCTACATTCTTGATTTAAGTTCACATGCGAAAAACACTTCAGTCTAAATTAATTCGGATGCGTTGAAATTGGCAACTTATTTATGTATCGCTCTAACTCTAATAAGGCCATGACTTGAAAAATAACATCGACTATTAAGTTGTATAGGGTTTTTACAACGGGGCCAAAAATATTTCTAATTATAATTTTTCATTATGATTTCAATACGTTTGAACTAATTTTGGTCGCAGAAAAGCACAAACAGGGTCTAAAATGGCTAAGTTTTTAAATATATGAGTGTGGTAGGTAGCTAGGATCACGAGATCTTCCATGAAGCGTGCTAAGTTTTGTTGACTATAAACACGCGTTTCCATCGGAAGTTTTTTAGTCCTTTTACAGGAAAAAACTCTTAGAGCAGTTTTCTCAATGACTAATCCATTCCGTTCTGTTTTTCTACTATTACATTTTCCACAAGTTAGTGAGGTGCAACTGTAGGGTAAAGGCGAACAAAAAAGTATTCTTAAACTATGATTAGTGCTCCCGCCGGCAAATGTATCTAAATAAAATAATCAAGTCACTATAAAGTGTATTGCGGCGCCACCTCGGAGGGTAACGACAGACGTCACGGCATGCATGAGTCACGTACCGGTGGCACGCGACCGAAATATCAATGTCCTGTGTGATCGTCGCATTGGTCGTGCAGGTGCAAACAAACGCACTGGTCGCACGAATCAAACTTTGTGGTCGTAATGGGGTAAGGGTAATATTTAATAGGGTTTGAACCCCATATAAATGTTTGATGGTTAAGTTCATCGACTAAATTGGTGTGCTTAGTCGTTTTATTGCTAATTGTTTATTGTAATGCGGAGGAATTATACCGTGGAGTTTCATGTGATAGTAGAGTTCATTGACCGTATAAAATGTGAAACATTTGAAAGTATAACCAATTCAAGTTATTTTTCGAAGGAAATATGTAGAAGTTTATTCTTTATACATTATGTTACGAATATTTAAATACAGTTATAAAATATATTTTATGGAATTATCATAATCCTCTTTCTCTCCACTTGGTAATGGGAATTATTATAATACAAATGATAATGAGAATTGCCAATCACAAAAAAATTGTTGTTTGTTTTGAATTGTTATTTCGGTACTTTTTACTTATTTTTGGTTTCGATCATTTTGTTTGAGCCCAATCTCTCTTGTATTTTACCAAGTGGTTTATTCTGAACTTAAAATTATTTTAAATAAAACACCAACTAGTCCAAATGAAGCTTTTACCAGTGACGACAACACTCACATATGAAATTAACTTACATTCAGAGAATTCCCGAGATACTTTAAATTCACTGTTATTTACCACCGTCGACATTATAATATTAAATGATGTTGGAATAACAAAGAGTTCGTAACACAATTAGAAAGAAGAAAAAAACTAGTACTCGAACCGAGTTCTACTTTTCCTTGGTCTTTAAAAACCAATTACTAAAAGGCTAGTGACATCGCAATAAACAGAGTAATAGACTAATACTTCATTTGCAGTTTTGCAATAATAATAAAAAATAAAACAATAAAAAAGTGTGCCGAAAAGCAGGAAAAAGTTTATCAAAGTTTATCTACACAACCTGATAGACAGAAAACCAGCATAACTACGTGTATTTGTATTAGATAAACATTCCCAAAATGACATAAGTATATATTTTAGTTTTACAAATGTTGCTGTATGTATACACCATACGGAAACAACTTATACTCAATAAATAAATTAATAAAAATACATATTAGGTACCTTTCATTCAAATGGTTTCAGGCACCAAAAAACATTAGTTTTTCCGTTTAATTAACTTAATAAGACAAGAACCATTTAAGAGTAAATAAATAAATAGTCGAAATCACTTCATAATCATCAAATTTAGGAACAAACATCGATAAAAAATGCAATGCTCTTTTTTTGAACTCTTCTCTTTATATGTGGTCGATAAAAAATACCAATCGGAAAAAAAAAACTGTCAAATGGTATCACTTTTCTGTTTCTAAAACTCGATATATTTCTAGTTTCTTCAATATTTTTTACCAACGATAACAGCTGTATCGAATCGCTACTCGCAGTCGTCCCATTTACTTAATTTGCAGTTCTCGGTTTATCGCTTTCAATTTCACATAATAACTGCTTTTGTTGTTGGTAATAGGTATGTTATTTTGTGATTCTTGTACTAGCGATTACCTTGGTCTACTTTTTGCTGAGTCTATCTTAAGTCCTAGGTTCGATTCCCAGACCGAGCAGTGTTATTGATTGTTTGCACAATTTAATACTCTGAGCTGTTACTGAGAATTTCATAGAAAATTTCAATAACACTTTGCTCGACCTGGGAATCAAACCCAGGAACTTTAGCGTAGCAGGCGCGCTTAGGACCACTTGACTAATGAAACAGTATTTTACTTGATACCTTTATAATACCAGCGATAATGGCGAATAGTAGCTAATAGCAGTAATACTCTGTGATACCTACTATATTTTATTATATTGTATAATGCAAAACATCTTTAAAGGAATTAGCTCCTCTCTATTTATTACCAAGTGCGATCTCGTGCAGCCCTTAAACAGCTGTTGTTTATAAAAAATGCAGGTGTAAGTAATGTGCGCCCGTCTTGACCAACAGCCACTGCCACCTTTGACGACCAAAAGGTTACTTGCTCGACTGCCCCTTAAACGAAACCGTAGTTCGATGACAGCACTTAATTGATAGTTATTTAAGGCCTATTACACCTTTCAACTAACGGCTCGGTTAACATTAAATGGGAAACTTTATTTAATTCTCCAGAATATTAGAGTACTTCAGACATTCTCTTACTAAAGCGATAAATAAAATTTATATCAGATTGAAAAGAAACTTTGACATCCGTGACATCGATAGTCATTTAAATGGGCTAAGCTTTCTTCGAGAGGTATTTACATAAATACGTTCTTATCGCGGTGTCAGATAATATGGAGTATTTAATCGATGGATCTCTTCGTAATCTCTGTTTTCATTCATGACTGTAATGGTGAGTATAATTAAAGTAAGAGCGGGTGTAATATACACGACAGCATTCTTGATAGGCATTTTATTAGATTTTAGTGTAGGCCTATAGACGAGTTGCAATCCATTCGAAGTGACGCGTGAATCGAAACAACATCCGATATGAAGCTTTAGATATCAGAATGTACCGTAATCACTTAATCACAATTTTGTAGCCAAATAAATCGATAAAATGAACGCGTTTTACTCCTGAACACCCATTTTATTCAAAATGTAACCCAATTAAGTGTAAGTAGACGATTTATGAACGAATAATAATATTCTGGAGAATTAGAAAGATTACCAAAGATATTAGCTTAAACCTCGAAGTCTAACTACTCTTAGGCAAGATAAGCTTAATTATGCCTCGTTAATCTTAAAACTAGCAAATCTTGATATTCGTGAAGAAGGAACAGAAACCAAAATTCCTTTAAAGCATTCGACATTAAACTAGTATCCAATGGTAATCCCTTAACAGCCCATAATAGTGTGTTGTATAAAATTTATGATGGTGTCTGTATGACCTTATTAATTTTATGGAACCACTTGGGCCACTTTAAAACAGGTTTGAAGAAGTTAGCGATGAGACAAGACTTCGGTACTCGGACTCTAAGCCGCTTAAAAATATCGGTTAGTATGACTTCGTAACCGATCCGAATTTATTGGGTGCGTTATGGAAGAATGAGGACGCATGGATTAGAACTCATTATCACTATTTTATTAGGAGAAACGTTCCGTCTCGAAAAATCCGAAAGGTTGTAAAACTTTGAGATGTCCCAAGCATTAAGGTACAAAAGCTTTTTAGCGTTTACGAGCTGTTGTTGATGTTTTGAATAAAATTCTTTAAGCCGAAGCATGTCTTTCAAAAGTTATAAAATACTCTTAACGAACCTTTCAATCGCCCATTGAAATTTTTATCAGTGTCATGATCTCCGATATTTCATCAAACAATTGCCATTACACGAAATAACTCTCGGAATTATCGCTGAAGTTTGGCATTAGGCGTTAATCAATTAAATAGTTTCTACTCCCACATTGCTCAATATAATTAGACACCGCGATAAGATCTACCGAACGGTAACCAATAGCTATTTAAATGTAAATATTTGTGAGATAAGCTAGGTCGGTAACCATTTGCACCTTTGTTTACTCAACTGAGACCGGCCAACTAGCAAGCTCAAACACTAAATGGTGGTATTTAGTTCACACATAGCTAATGTTATCTAGTATTATCTACGGTTCGTAAGGTATTACGTAAAAACAATTTCCTAGAGTTTCAATGTAATCTCGCACGGTTTCTTTAGAGCTACGCAATGCAAACATTGATTATTATTATACAATTCTATACATCAGAAATACATTATGTGATAATCATAGTTTTTCACTCGTGTCAACATACCAGGAAATATTTATACAATAATATTATAGCTTATCGACTCTAAAAATTGTTTATTCTAAAAATGTTGGAGGAACTTGAATGAAACCAAACTTGTTCACGAAAGCACAGACATATATGTAGTATGTAGAAGTATCTTCAAGCCGGATACCTTAGTATACTTGTATTATGAGTGGTTACGAGTTCAACCTTTAATATGTGGACCTACATCTATATTCATGTGGAAGGGACGCTATTTATCTCTTTATAATGTTATGTTAGTTTTTACGCCCAAACTCCTGAGCAGATTCCGATAAAGTTTGCTACGAGATGCAATTATTATTCTCAGGAAGGACATAGGTTACCTTTCATCTCCGAAAGTCCTTTGGAATGCAAGTGAAATCGCGGGCTGTAGTAAGTCTTAAAACTAGTAATTTCGCTACGCCTTCAAAACCTCGAAAAGGTGTTCACAATTCCCAATTTTGACAGCTGTTTCACACAAAACAAAGTCTTTAATCTAAGGACTTATTCTACGCCTCGACAGTACCATTGCCGTGAGATCGCAGATAACAGTGACAATGAGCCCGCAACAATTAAACGCCAGCATTTAGATAGCTGAAACAATTCACAATGGCACGTGAGAGGAATCGCATGGGAGATTTTTTCTCCATTCATTTCCATAGGTCGACATAAAGTATTCAGTTGTTCACGGCTACGGATATGGTGCGTTTAACGCGGCATTTGTGGCAGAACTAATTATTGAACTGCAATTAAACCGACGCGAAACAACAGCGGAACGGTTACGTGTTCTTTGTTATTGTTATGGTGGCCATTGTAATATATTTCAACATTCGCAAGATACGAGTATCAATTTATCAATATAACTCATTGTTGATTGCGTGGAGGAAGAGTTTCTGCAGAGTTACTTACTTACTATCCTGCCGACGTTAGTTTGGTCAGATTGTAGTGCATTTACATATACTGCGTTTGGCCAATTACAATATCGGCCAATAATTAAGTTCGTGTGATAAGAGTGCGCTTCCATAAGACATGCGTAGGTACGAGTAGCTTCATACTAATATTATGACTACTAAAGTAACTCTGTGAGATAGATACCCTTTCACGTCTGGACCGCTTAATGGATTTGTGTTATTGCATCCTGAAAAAAGACAGGCTTACTTGTCCCAAAAAACGTTAAGCTAGTCCATTATAATAAAACAGGTGTAAGTATAGGTAGTTTTTAGTCTTAAGCGGGTCTCAAAAATCACTTGGAAGACCGCCTTGCATGCATGGACACCACGTTCGACTTCGCATTCTATGAAAATCCATTATAATAGACTTCGTATTTGATTGCTTGTCTGAATACCATTTTAATATGCGTACACGTTGATAACAAATAAATTTGCTTTCGCCATAACTGTCGTACCAGTGCTTCGGCCCATAGAATTGCGATTTTATCACGAGCGACCATTTACATCTCGTTTTCTAGTTTGGTATATTTATTAATGATCTATTTCCTCGGACCTGTTGTCGGTTGAGGCCGGTTTCGCCGTAGATTCCTAACTCATCGTTGCCTACACTTGCCGATTCACAAAACTGGTTCCGCCGACCCATCCACTTGATCTTGAGCGAGTGTTGGCCAACTTTCACGAGATTCCTCTTGGGGCCCGCGGTCCGCGCGTCGTGAGAACATCTGACGCGACGTCGCTTGGAGGGTTACGCTGTCGATGTGCCAACATTGTGACGCCCTTTTTCCTCAATCTTTACTTACTTTCCTCCGCCATAAGTGCTTTTGAAACTTCTGGAGAGCTTTCGTTTCATTTACATTTGATATGGGGCCCAAAGCCTTTTATATAACTTTGAACGCATTAAAGAATAACAGAAACCGATATTATATCCTTTTAATCAAAATAATACTACTCTCTTTCTCTCCCTCGCTCTACTATAATGTAGATAGACTGAACAAATTATTACATATTTTTATTATGCACACTATACAGTATAAATAATATCCACTGTATATTTATCTAAAGCGATCGCTTAGAACATTATTCTAATTATAATCTGTATCTACCAATTTGCGAAGGAGGTAATAAAGTTTTGCTATCTAATATCAAGCAACTTGTTTCTTAAATATCCTGCCGAATAGTAACTGAATATTTAACTTTATATTATAATATTCATGGTATGTTTTTTCTAGGATAACTGCGTGGGAAGATTTAGTAGACTAGCTACATTTTCAGAGTTAAATATTCTTGTCAGAAGTTTGCAAAGTTGTACTTATGAATATTTCATTTTATCATAAATAAGTACTTAAACACGTTTTTGTATTCACAGTGTACACAAGAGGACAACAATAGTTATCTAAATATAGTTTTCTAAGCACAGAATAATTAATTGCTTCCTTCCGCTGTTGTGACGGATAGAGAGAGCCTTTATATCACAAGATTTATATATATGTTATTGTATATCAAACAATATGTCATTCTATACTTTGTTTGGACTTAAATTATTAAACGTTTTATACGGAAAAAATATATAATGTCCAATTCTTGTAAAAGGGACAGCGGCATAAGGATTACCTCAAAAGTAGTTATCGATTGCTTATCCAATTATATAATCTGAAAAGGATTTGGCGCAATAACTAAAGTTTGCAAGTAAACAGAAACCATATAGGTATGTAAAGCTATAAAACTACTTGTATGTATACAGTGTTTGTTACAAAGAATCGGTCGACAGGCAGCCCTATAAGTTAAGACGTAACCGTCACTGCCGCATGCCACGTCATCAATACAATGCCGCGCGCTCGACTTTACCTGCCTCTAATTAAAGGCATCTCCGGAATGTGCTGCGTTGTCACCCAAGAAGTTTCACGAATCCCAACATAAATACAATCGATTATACACCCTAACCCCACAGAATAAAGTCCTCGTTCCTTTATAATAAAATCGAAGATTTATTCTGAATAGTAGTCAAATTACTAAAGCTTTTTTGAATCCTGATACGGTATCCCCCTTGAGTAGAGTTTAATCGTTCGCGAATTTAACAGAACGTCAATTTCCAAAGGACACGTTAATTATAGTTGTATTTACGGAGATTCGAGCAAGTAGCGGTATTAACTGTATTTAAAGTGACATAAACGCGGTCATCTCTCGCTGATCGTATCGGAGTTCACGACAATAACCAATCACATTTTAACATTGCCTTATTCCACAAATATACCCTATGATAATCCACTGCAAAGGAGATTTTTGGACGTTTTGTTCAGATATCCCTTTTGGGTTTGGGGTTTCACCTGAAGAGGAAATTTTGGACGACAATTCCAAGCATTTAGAGCCTCAGTAGTCGCAAGCGCGGTTCAATTCCCAAGATGTGTAGTATTCTTGTCGGATCATTTTAAGATGTTATTTAGATTTGTGCCTGGTTAATGGCAATAAGCTTACCTCCTATTAAATAGGAACTAAAATACTGGCTAACTCTGGTTTTAGATGATAATGCTAATACCATTTATCGGACACAAATTCAAATGCCAAGCTATGGATACTGTTGCTTCCTCAACACTAAATTCAGAAAAGCCTGTAACGACCCCCGTGTACAGAACAATAGATTGTTCATTGTGTCTGTAATACAGTATTTGAAGGGTTAAATTGGACTTCCAATTCCATACACTAAACATGTGATGTTTTAGTCCTAATATTCATAAAAATGATTCGACGGTGTTATCCCTACACGTACGCAGCGCGTTGATGTTCTTCTAAGGGCAGTTTCGCCACACGTTACATAGAATTTTTTCATATAACTACAGATTTAAGAAGATGTCCTCAATTGTCTGTAAAATATTTATTGTTTTAATTGTGATCGCGCATTGCTTTATTAATTAGGAAACTACTTTCGCAATTTTTTTTACTCATTTTTAACTCATCCCACTACATAGTACTTAAATTCAATTTCAATTTAATTTTCAATACAATCATTTATTGCTTATAAAATATTAAAAAATCTAGCCAATGAATAGCATGGTAGACAAAACATATCCTGAATTTCAGAATGTAGGTAGAATAACACACGCCAATATTAAAATTTCATATAATTATTTGTGTCTTTCTCGGAACTTGATAGCATAACGTAGGTATAAGTATAACATCCCTTATTCATTGATGAATTAAAAATTCTAAGTAGGTGCCTAGTAGGTAGATATTCAAAAACGTCTGAATTCATGTCAAAATACTTGTTAACCTCGAGTTTAATGGTAAAAACCATGCTAATAGAACGAGCACAAAAACTGCAATTTGTAAACTGCAGTTTACTTTTGTTTTTACCAAAAATATAGGTAAGTAGGTTGGTATGTCTTACAAATATAAATCACAATAAAACTTATCATAAAACTATATCTTAACTTATATCTGTTAAAACTTTTTATAATATATAACAAATTTAATATTATATACCTAGGTTTCTCTACGAATATTTGTAAAAATATTTTTATTCAAATTTTCTTGTTGACCTCACTTCCTTGATAAATTGATTAATAACAAGACTTGCTGGACCATGATAGTAAATACCGGTGTCAAGGTTCGAATCCCGACCACATGAGAGGCTGCGCCGCTCTAAATCACTACATAGGCAATCAAAGTTGTTAATAATAATCCACGTGTTATAAGATTTTTGATTAAAATTGCTAATTATAATGTGATTTTAATTAGGTAAAGGAAAACTAACATAAAATAATAACTTGATCTAATTATGTTTTTTGGTCAAGATCAACGTCACCAAGAGTGATATAAAACACGTACCATATAAAGGTGTTTTGGACTACCGATACCGTTAGTAGATAGATACAAATCGATATGGTAGAAAGTATCGGAAGTAAAGTATATACGTACATACCCTGTTTTAGTCTCAAGTGAATCTCTCAATCCTTTATCAGTTGCACTTATCCACAAAACACGATCGCACTCAGTATAACGTATTAGAACCTCTTTTTTATCTCCACCACAAATTCGAATTTTAACTTTGCACTGGCACTTTTAACGAACCTACATAGCACTGGGGTACATGGCGTGATTTAAGCATTCACCGAACGAAGGCTGTATCACAAGAGGCTTTCATAGCCAACACACAAAATACACTATTGCCGTCACAAAAACCACACAAACGGTTCTCTAATTCAAAATGTGACGTGTTGAACACAACATTGCTGAAAACCGACCGTTAAATCGAATAAAACAAACGCCGCGGTACAACGTTAAGTTAAAACTAAGTTAGGTCCGCTACGCGAGAACGACCGTTGATCCAGTCGGCGGTCGATACAACAGGCTGCGCTGCTTTACCGACTGTGAAAAGTTCAACGCTCTGTCTCTTTCTGAGCGGACCAATGAGACGAGGACGGCGATACTACTATGGCAGTGTAGTGGGAGAACTTACAACCTGCGCCTGCGCAAAGCCTCTCAATACAACCATAGCAACAGGTGAATTGTGCGCTTGTATGCGTGTGTCGCTCTAAAGACGTGTGCGTGCTTTCTTGATTGTGGTTTAATGATAACGTAGTATTTTGTTCGGTGCTATTTTATCAGTTCCCCGCTACGGTAATGATCCAACTAGTATGCAATTAGTGTTATTTATTAAGGTTAAACACAAATTTAAATGCTTCTAGGTCGATAAACCAAGCGTGACCGAAATTTTAATATATCAATGTGATGCGGTTACAGTGTTGTTCGTTTGGGTTGACGTTAATATTACCTAAATACTAGAAAATAAACAAGTTTACGTGTTATAAAATTTATGTTACCTACAGCTATCAACATTTTTGAGTATACGGACAGGAATTTCTACGATTGCTTGTCAATATATCTTTTTTTAATACGATAGTGAAAACGGCCGAAGACTTTAAATTAAAAAGAAGAGATAAAAATAAAATAAATCAATCTAATTGGACATGTAAAAATATAAAAATGCTGTGAATTCGAAAATGATAATGTTATTTAAAGTCAAATAATTGGACTTATATTCATAATAATAATTGGACCTATATATTTTTTAACAAGTTATTTTATCAAAACAAGCCCAATTGAAGAAGTGAAATGAAAAACATTAAACATTATTATTACCATTATAATATTTTGATGGAGATATACGCCTTTCCTACATCAAGTAATACAAATAAGTTAAGGGCCAACTTTGTTTTTTATTGATATGTAATCGCTTTATTTAAAATTCCAAAGACGTTTTATTTCAAATAAGCTTTTATAAGCGTTCACAAGTATTTATGAAATGTACATTTTGAGTCTATCCATTTATACGGTTACAAATGGTTGAACCTAAGTACGGTGTTTACCACAAAATGTCAAATTGTCTCAGTGGATTTTGAACTTTATCTTTAAAAATTTAAGGTTTAAAATCATTTGGAGAAATTTGTCAGTTTTGTATACCTTGACCTGCTGGCGACTGTACCTATGTAGATGCTATGGATGCAAGGGTCCATTGATTTGTGACACAAAAAAAATATTTATACTATTTGTTTAGGTACCTAATTGTATGAAAAAATTTCAACTATATAGTTTGCCTCTTAGCTTACTAAATGATAGAATAACGGGGGTCAGACCCTGTGAAGAAAGAAATATTTCGCATGCACGAATTCATTTTCATGCCAATCAAATAAAAAACATATTTTTTTGCTGACCCAGCGAAAAATTATGTAAAATACTTTTGAAACTTATTTTCTACTCTGCTCTTTCCGTTAGCTCCCGATACGCTAGTAAGAATTTATTATTCCCTCCTTCTATTATGCAATAATCATGCAAAGCATTAACAAGCTTAAATAATTTATGAATTATTGTTTTGTGTTAAAGCTACGCACATTCCGCTTAAGTTGAATGGTTATGGTGAATGTGATGAGACTATCCATGTAATAAATTCACCACGTGCTCAGTTAAAGATCAATTCTGATCTGAACTCTAATCCATGTATTCTACCTGAGGCCATTTTATCACGTATTAATTGTTCATTTTTAGGTTGTGAGAAAGGGATGCTGCTCTACAGGTTAAATAGTGCCTGGATCTCCCGTTGGATTCGGACTCGCGCACGAAGGGTTCCGTACCGTTATCTATAAAAACGGTATCTGTGAAAATTTCAACTATCACGGTTAAAACTGACAGACAGACAGACGAACAGCGGAGTCCTAGTAATAGGGTCCTGTTTTTAACCTTCAGGTACGGAACCCTAAAAAGATCGCATTAACATGTCATGATAACGACTCTACTCTTAAATCTAAACTCTACCTTCTTACAACAATAACAAGAATTTAATTATTGTACTGGTTTAAATCCGTATGCAAGGGGAGCACTAGAAGCATCCGGTTGAAATTCATGTCCTTTTCTATACATAAATTCACTTTGTATTCATTGTTTTCTAATAAGACTCTGTCGTCTCATGAATAAATATTGTAATTAGACCCGTCGTAGGGCTGGCGAGTAACAGACGACACTGATCGAAAAACTAATATTACATTCTGCCGAAGTCCAATTTAGAAAGAGTGTTTTCCCCCATTAATCTTTATCCGACCATCAGTCAAGAGGTAATCAAGCAAAAATAAGAAAGCAATTCGTTCGGGATCTCTTACAGGGAATATTGGATGACGAAAGTGACAAAAATTGTGGGCAGATATCAGCTGACATATTAGCAGATGTATTGTTTTTATAGTTGAGAAGGAAAAGGGCCATCGACCACCCTTTCCTTTTAAGTTTTATATAAAGAAAAATGTTGGGTTGTATGTATAAATCACGCGATATTAATTATTTTACGGATGTCGTTGTAGATGGGACCGAGTGTAACATAATTTATTGTTTAAATATGCATGTTATTCAGAGCGGCTATTCAAAGAATTTCTGCTTGTTGGCATGATTTCTCTCGTGTTTTGTAAAGGTTGTCCGGTCGAAACAGACTATCAACATTTTAAATTCCTGTAATGCCATGTTGACATTTCTAAGCCCACAGGATTCCAGCCATACGAACACAATGTGCGACTACCCTCAGAATTCTAATTGCGCACGAGTTAATGGTTTGTGTGTATGCTTTCGTTTTTATTAGGTATATAAATAGAAATCAATTGCCGCATGTATGTAAAAGATCATCATCACAAGAGAAGTCCGTAATTTGGATGAAATAATTGACGCGGACTAAGATAACCATAGGTTGCTCGAAAATAAAATTAATATACATAGGTATAGTCGACCATAAAATTGCTTACCACTTTTGACAAAAACTTCCATCAAAATTTAATTTCACTAGGACTCATTATTAATGTTCTACGCAAACGTCACGCATTGATGACAACATAATCTGTCATTTGGTCTTGTAAGCAAAAATAGACCTTGTTGTTTTGTGATATGCAAATGATATTCACTCTAAGGGTGGTAAAGCAATTTTATGGTCGACTATACCCGTTAGAAACGTCGGAGCTTTATGTATACTAACACTAGATTCACACGAAGTGAAGGTGACTTTATCAGGTCACAAAGACACTCGCTAATGAAACGTTTTCAGCACGACACTGATAATTCGATTGGCACTCCTCGCCTGACAGTTTTATAGTGTCGTCAATAAGGCAAGGGAATAAACGAAGTAATTACAAGCTCGGTCCGCGATATTTGTGTATCTACACAAAAGCTCACGACCTAATGTTGTTTACAATGTTTCTTAATTAAGCACTAAGCATCTGTTTTGAAAATACTTGTTAACTGTCTCCTAGGTCGTAAGTACAAATTTTTCACTCTCGGGTCAAATTTTCAGGTCGAAAAAAATATTACCTATTGCATTTTCAAGATAGGAAATTCTCACTTATTACCCAGGTTTAGAAAAGGACCGGAGTAAATGTCATCACCAAAGGTCAGGTAGGCTATACTCGGTACTGTGCAGATTCGGCTGTGGATGATGATGATTCCATTAAAACCACGTCCAGATCACCGCCACCACCACCAGTCCAGATCATTCTTGAATTCCTAACATATTTCTGTTTCCCCTGAAATTTTAGCCCACCAAATACTATTTTTTCAGAACAAAGTCTTAAAAGCGATACATTATGACATGTTATACCTAGGTACTTAGTATACAATTTTACTTGGTAAATGGGTCATCCAAAACTAATATAGATAGTTTTCGTGCTTACCTTCTATGTATTTGAGTACAAACTGGACGTCGGGTCCTAAGGCTGAGGCTACTTCCAGCGGCAACTCGGTGTCTCGCAACACGTGCACTGTAAACAAAAAGCAATTTTAGTATAAAAGCAATATGTTCCAATTTATGTTACAAATTTAATATACTTCGTTCGTATTCCGTACGTGCATCTTTATATCTATATTTATATTATCATAAAGTCTTATTTTTGCTGACCAGGATATGTAGAAATCGATGATTGTAGAAATTCTAAAATACTAGGCATTATCATGTTTTCGCACATACTTATAATGTACAGCTTATGAACCTTGACTTTCTGCGCCTCTAAAGTCCCAATATTTAATAAACAATATTATAATATATAAATAGCAAAGCAGAAACCCTATAGGTACTAGGTTCATCTTTTTTATATATCCTACATTCAAAAAAAAAAGAAGCGACGGTAGCCTAATGGCTACTATGGATACTACTAATGGACTTGCGATCATGTGGTTGCCGGTTCGAACCCCACCCATTGCACTACCGACGTGAACCCACTCGTAACACAAGCATATAGCTTAGCACAAGGAGTTAACAAGAATACTAGTAATGTGATCCACATTGCAAGTAACCTTTTTTTAAAAAAAATAAATAAAAATCTCTACAAAAAAAAACAAAGAATCCTTAACAACATCAAATAATTAACAAAGACAACCAAAAATACCTGGTAATTTGAAAGAATATCACTCAGACAAGTCCCCTTCATTATGTCAAAGAAGATTGTCTGACTTTTTAAAAATGGCGAAAGAAAAATAAAGTGAAGACTTTTTCAGCGTTTGAATTGAACTCATTACGTCTCAAGAGGAACCACGTCGGCACACAAAACAGATTCGTCTTCAGATTGCTTGATTAAAACCGTCTTCAGGCAAATGGAATCATAAAGAATATAATTTTTAAGACATTTTAACATCCTGGGTGAGATTGCCAGGCCAGTAAAGTGTTAAGTATTCAAAGACCGAAGTCTGCTATTTCAATTGAAACAAAATGGCCGTCCATTGAGGCGAAATGACACAATAACTGTCAGATTTGGTGAACTAACCTGACAAAAATCAACAATTCCGAGGTCATTGAAAGACGATTCTGACAAAATAAAAAATCATACGGGACCCCTTACCTCCTGAGAACTGCAGGCGTGATATTGTTTCTATATTTCTAGCCGCCTGTAAAGTTTTGTAACGACCGCATCGGGAGAAACATTTACCTAAAGTATTTAACAAAATAAATTTATCAAGAGAAGAAGAAAAAGTTAGTATAGGATCACTTAAAACAAAATTAAAAACATTGTACTGGATTGCTAATATAACAACACAGGAATATAAGATATAAGGAGAAGGTATTTATTTATAGTTATACATACATAGATAAACTTTATGTAAGAGATTAGTTAAAGAGCGCCTCTCGCCATCAAACGTAAAAGTTTGGCGAGTTCAGAAATATGTAAAACCTTTATTTTATAATTATTTTATAAAATAAATTTAAAAAAAATAACCATTTCGTGCATCATCCTGACTTTATGCAAGTTATTCAGTCTTCACTCAATTGTGAATTTATTTCTGAAATCAAAGGTGCCTAAAGAAGCATGATGTAGAGTTTCTGTAATTTTACCATGAATTCACGAAGGATACACTGCTGCGTTGCTGTAGGTATGTACTCCCCTAACTAATCAAAACAATATCGATACCGCCGAACTGTAACCAATGGGAATAACCCCAAAAAGATTTAATAATAAAAAGTTTTAGTTGGAGCCAAGTTTACAAATAATATTATCTTCGAAAACAATCTGCTCATTTCGCTAACAGCTGGCACACTGACATACCTTCATTTCATTGAATATTTCCAAGGTTTTTTCCTCGGAACCAGGTGTTCACATTTTCTCTTTAATTTACTTAGTCGGAGGCACTTTCCGATATTCCACTTAAGGCTGGGACCATACTTCCGATTTGATTACTGAAGTTGACTTATCGAAGGACCATCATATAAGTACTTGCGACAAAAATTTATTAGACCTGCATCTGCCTGGCTAGATGCCATCCAACATACTTGTAAGACAATTATCAAACAGTTGTTACTGTTCACAAACATTATGAATTTACTAATGAAAGAAAACTAGTGAAAGAAAAATTCGATTTCAAGCAGGGTTTGAACCTGTGTCTCTATGGTTAAGTACACCTTTAGTACAACTTTGATTTTTCAATTCGCTCATTGAAAGATTCAATGCTAACTTTCATAAAACTAAAAGTTATTAAGGTCATGAAATCATTTCATAACTTTGGCAGATTAACAATCGTAAAGAAAAAATACATATTTTAATGGTACTTTTGAACCCGAAAGACGTTGTCCAGTCCCGATCGCAGCAACATCTGCTGTGTCCACTTGTAAATCCGAACCAGCCAGGAAACTCACTCAAACACAAAATAATCATAAAATCGGTCGAAATATGTTTGAATTTTTGCAAGATTTTGCGTGTGTCAAAAATTCGAAAATTATGCAATTGACCGATATGGATGCTACCGATTTTTGTGTATGTATATGTAGATGTTATTGTAATGTAGGGTTATGCTTCATTTAAACTAGGAAGAGACCCAGACATATTCTGTGACCCATGAAGCCTATACATTATTCTATTCATCAGACTTTGCTCAGTCTATTTCAAACATAAATACTTGTAATTGGACTTTTACAAAGTAAACAAACCGGGAAGGGTTTGTTTACTTTTTGCTAGCCAATTTTACTGATTTATATAACGAAGTTGTTTGAGATGTAACTACTCATTGTTCTCTCCATTAAACAAGTCGGCCGGCAGTTCTTGATTGTTTGTACAAGAGCAAAGGCCCAGAGCAGAGACTAAAGCAATTGCTGGAGCCCTCAAGTTATAAGATAATTTATGAACAAGCATAAAATATTTGTGGGACCGCTACGTTGCTTGGGGAGGATGATACAAAATGCTTTGCTGACCGAGATTTAGTATAAGCTAGCATTTGTGTATTATTATGGCGTGTATTATTTGAATTGCAGATTAAATAATATGTTTGTAGACATTACAAATTACTGCCCTATTGGTCTAGTGGTCACTGGTCACAAAGGCATCTATTTAACAATAATACATTATTTATTGATCATCATAAAAGCATTATAGTAACTACTTGGTAATTTACAGGATTTCAAAGTACACTACTTTGAAACTCTGTAAATTACCATGTACTAAAATCTCAGATCAAATAAAAAGTTAAGATCCCATCTTAACTTTTTATTTGATCTGAGGTTTCGATAGCTGGAGTGATAAGATAAGGCGTAGTTTCGCTATATGTGTGTGCGTGAAATTGTGTTTGTATGCGGCAAGGCGTAGTTATAGCCGGCCTCACTTCTTTGTTCGCAAAGTTCCATCTTAACTTTTTATTTGATCTGAGACTACAAATGAAATAGTATAACGTGTCACACACATACATATGTAAAATAAGTGACTGCCTCGTTAGTCTAGTGGTCCCAAGCGCGACTGCTACGCTAGAGGTCCTCGGTTCGATACACAGGTTGAGCAGGGTTATTGAAGTTTTCTATGAAATTTTCAGTAGCAGCTCAAAGTATGGATGTGAGCCCGGTGAATAGCAATAGGCTCGCTGCCTTTTACACCTTCCGGCAAACTGTGGGCGTACATTAACTAGATACACCTCCGCCTAATTAGCCCTTCAGGGAATACAGGCGTGATGGTATGTAACACACCTACGTAAAAAAGCTTAATTCTATAGGATAGAATTAAGCTTTTTCCTTTTCTTTAAATAATTAACTTTGACCTTCAAACTTTATTAATACTTATAATCCGTTGAAACAATATCGAGTGCTGTTTCCTTTTATAGACAGACTACTTTATGTAAAAGACTAAAATAAAAGAAATTATAAACAAACACAGGACTTACGTATTTAAACTCAATTTATTATGTATAATTATAATGTATCCCGAATCTCCCCTTTATGTTCCCCTGTTGTTACCTACACATGCCGATAATAATTTCTGCAATTCGCGTCATCATCATAAACATTTTTATACCACCGTAATAAAAGCGTTACTAACTAAATAACAATAAACGAAGGGTACAGTGGGAATTTTTTCTATTAAAATGTCTCGTAAAATATCCTGACCGTGTGTAGTGCGTGTTCACAGTGAACGAGTCGATTAGTCGACTTATCATATAGAGATTGATAAAGATTAACTTATGATAAAAACAGCACTTAAATTATCATCATCTGATCGTCGACTTCTAATCTAAGCAAACGCGGCCGAATATCTGTATTTTCTACGAAGTGACTAACATGAGGCAATGCCGATATCCCAAGAATGAACTAGCTGTTTTGGGCTTCCGACTATCATTAGGGATTGTAACAGGCTGGAGTGAATCGGTTTCTGCTAGGGAGGCCCAATCCAATGTAGATCGCGGTGTCGCTTAATATCGGACGACCTGGCGGAAAAGTGTAGACCTATAATGAATAAAAAAATTAACGGTGCTCATATGAGAACCGGGATCGAGGGTTCCATATAGGTACTCCAAGACACGGAAGCGTCTGTATGTGCTATAAGAATTCATTCTATCTACTCGGCATCCCTCCAATACATAAATATAGATAGATTGTTCAACACGGGCCTCTCAAAACAACAGAAGAATCAATAACAAACTGACAACGAAGTACTACGCTAGTGGTCCTGGTTACGATAGGGCAAAAGGCGGTCAAAGCGTTATTGGGTTTTTCAATAAATTCTCAATAGCAGCTCGGAGAATGGATATTATCACGGTGAACTGTGTACCACTACACCACTGCGTAAACTTCTCGAATGGAGGCGTGATGGTATGTAGGTAATAACAAAAATGTAACTAGTATTTATTTTCTTAGATTCTTTTATGAAAGTAGGTACTTCTAACACGACACAAACGGTCGTAAACCTCTTAATAATTTATGGATTATTTTCCAATCAAAATGAAAATGGGAATAATATTAGACGTTTCATAAACAAATAAACAAATAACTTCAATCTCTAATCAAAATTAATTAACACTAGGAAAATAACTTTCTTGTTTCTGAAGCGCCTACGCAAAATATAGAAGCAATAATTACCACAACATGTAACGCTTGCGTAAGCGTACTGTGTAGGAACTTTACAATGTTGTTATTATGATTAACGATTCGGTTACTAGCTTAGCTTTACAATCAAAATTGCAATTAAGACATAAAATGAGGCCAACTGTCAAAACAAAAGCGAGCTAACGAGCGGTATAAAGCGGTTCTCACACATTGTGTCATGCTACCCCTTTATACCGTCGCGTGCTAACCTTATCTTAACCATTCTTTGAATGCGAGTTCATTACATCAAATTATAGTTTTTACGTTGCAATTTGCAAATGTATGTTTCGCTGACGAGCAACAACATTACCATGCAATTTGTTCCTTAGTTAAGCTGTGTCTATAATGTAAATAAACAACCATTTTATTGTAGGTAGATCTTCAACCTCTTATGTGTTTATTAAGATTCTACTTCTTGACATAAATGTCAAATTGCCTTAAGACCCCGCAACGGAAATGGCATAGCTCGTCAAATATGTGCATAGTTATCTCACTACGAAAATAAAACAAACATATTCAGCACCATAAATGCCTTCTAAATACCGAAACCATCCATCCGTATCGTTTACGAAACCGTAGCATCCGAAAATGGACATAACACCTTATCAATGTCAATAAAAGTTCTAAACATCCGTCGTTTTCTTTTCCATGTATAGCACACATTAAGCCTCTTGCAGACGAAGAACTTTTTGCCCTACGTAGGGAATTAATGTTTTCCTACTGTATTTATGCGGACAAAAATCGAGCTAGCTGTCGTCTGCGGAAAGCCTAAGTTGTTAGTTCATAAAGGTTACAGAGGTGGCGACATGGGTATCTACACCACACCATGCGTCGCATATTAAGGCGGCTCTCTGCACCATTACTCTGTACATGGACATGACGAGTAAATATTTATGAACCCCATTGTACACGGAGCCTGTTCCACGATAACATCTGAACGGATAATTATGTTCAAGTACACTTTCACTGTCCAAACTCACATATTATGAACTTGTGAGGTATCGCCGAATCTTTGACGTCAATTAAATTGGCAATTAGTTATTAAATAAATTTGTTGATTATTGATGATAGCCTTATTTTAATTACATACCGAGTTAGGTATGTAATTAAAATAATTATTGACCAACTACGAAAGACCTAGGTTGAGAAATTACCGACACAAAATCCTTAACATCCATTAAAGAAATTACTATGCTGGCATCTTGAACAAATTACGAGTTATTCAATGATTCGCATTAAGCCTATACTTTTCCTTCAGCTGTTATTGCTACATTACGTAGGTCTCAAAATAAAGAAAGGCCTGCGTAAGCATTTATCATGTATCCTAAGGTCAAAACGATTTCAACAGGCGCGCTTGCTGAGTGAATATGACATTTCGGGCATATCTTTCCCACGGAGTGGCCGATCGGGATGCAATTACTGCCGTCTCGAGTTTTTGCATTGAAGCAAATCGAGGAACCTTGTCTCCCGAGATGTGCGATCATCGATTCTCCACGCGGTGACATAGTGGTTAACGGTGATATAATATAATATGCAAATGTTGTAATATATAAATAATGCGGTTGAATATAAAAACTAGAGACGTTTCGTCGTAATTTAGAGTGGCGTTAGATTTAGGAGATAATTTATTCAAGCGTGCCTTGTTATCGTATATGTCAATCATTAATTACTGTAAAATATTTGGATGAACAACGAAACTAACGTTTATAAATACCTACTTAATTTAAAATTCAAATCTAATCTGTGATAAAATTACGTCATTGCCTACCTCAAAATTTATAAAACTATTATTAATGCATTTAATTTAGATAAGGTTCCATTACTATTCACAAATTAGAGATCCTCACTAATTATAGAACGTGTTGTTTGGTGTTTAGAATAAAGAAGTTTCGAATTGATCAAGAATAACCTAGAAAAATCTTTACGCACTGCGCAGAATATCTCATCCACACCAAGTAGGCCAACTAGGCCGGTATCCCACGTCGTCATGACAGAGTTAGAGGCCCATCAAGTACTGTTAAGGCGAATTAAAGTGACATGTCGGTGTAACGGCGCGGGAAGTTTTTGTCGCGACACATCGCAAGCGTAGCCTGTGCTTCGATTTCCAGATACCGCGAAGTTAACAGGATGCTGCTAGTGTTTTTCTTTGAACAACGCGCGGGTCAAGGGATATTAGATCCTCTAACACGAGGTATAACTGTCAACGTCATAGAAAATACATAATTATGGAACGTGTTAAGATTTTACAATGAAGATAACGAATTTTGTGTCTAAATTAAGTATACGGGATTTCCGTGTCACATGAATAAGCTCATTTACCTTTTATAAGAGACGCGTTTTCTAGATTTAAACTCATTATAAACATGGAGGCACTCTCCTAATTTGCCTATCACGGTTGCTTATGATTAGTTCATGACATGTTTAAATTGTTTTAACATGCCCTTTAATTGAAGACAGAGTTGTGTGCATTACTCAACTGGTCGTAGATTTGAGCTCATAATTACACATATCATAATAACTGATGAGGGGTACATATACAAGATTGCTCATCTCAATTATCTCTGTCACGAACATAGGATTTAGTGCACGTCGTTTGCGAACAATCTAGCTAACGAGCTTCAAACGAAATGATGGCATCCATTAGTCTGTAGGGTCCTTTATATAAGAAACGAAAACGTGACTAAAAGTATACAGACGATAGGAGGACCAAATTTCTCTAATATAACAGGCATAGAAGGACCAAAATATCCCGAAAATACCAGAGACCACTCACAAAGCTGCTGATTTGGCTAACAAAAATAAAACATCCTAATTTTAGTTGAATTGAAAGTACAGCAGACGTTGCAAGAACATTAAAACTTCAAGCTAAAAGAAAGATACTTAGTCTATCATCAAAAGTATTGTAAAAGGAAGTTTCAACGGACATGAAGAAATGATTTACTGCCTAACGCAAGAAAAGCTTGATAAACAAAAGGAAACATTAGCATAAACCGACTATGCATCCTCTTCAAGAATCCGTTTTATTGCAAAACATTCAATCGTTAAAGAAAGCAAAGAATTGTGGACATTTTATACTGTCTTAATAAGTATTATGCTGTGACTAAAAGAGTTATGAAATGAATGTGGAGGGATGGAGGGGTAGAGGGAGACCAAAAAAAAAGTATAGATTATGTTAAGATATGATGAAAAATGGCTTGAGTAATGAGATGAACACGCTACGCCGACCTCAAATAAATTGGGCAGGAAGATGACTATGATGAAGAAGTATTATGCTGTGAATGCCAATTCATCATTAATTATAGGTAACATTTCTGCAATTATTTTCTCATCTATCCTTACTCCAATCTAAAGGACAAAGCAGAAATCTCGCGCACCTAGCACAGTCCATAGTGCAGGTCTGTTTTGGCCAAGACTCATCCCCGTACCAAGTGACACTATGCCCGACAACAAATCAAACCGGTCTCAGCAACTCCTGAGTATGTTGCACACAGACACATAATCGTCTCATAAAACGGTGAAGGAAAACATCATGCCTGAGAGATTTTCTTAACAGCTGACGGATGTGAAGTCTGCCAACCGACAGTAGGCTAGCGTGGCAAACTATAGCCTAATCCCTTTTGTACTGAGAGGAGACGCGTGTCCCGCAGTGGGAAAATATAAACATAAACATACCATAACGCCTGTATTCCCCGAAGGGTTAGGCTGCCTTTTTCGCCGCTATGTTGAGGTCCCATGTAATAGGGGGCGAGCCTATTGCCCGTAACCGGGTACAAATCCAGACTCCGAGCTGCTACTTATTGAGAATTTCATAGAAAAACCCAATAACACTTTGCCCGACCTGGGGAACGAACCCAGCGTAGCAGAACCTCAAGCGTAGCAGTCACACTTAGGACCACAAGACTAATGAGCAGAGCAGAAGACGATGATGATGATGACATAATCTTCTAAACAAATATACTACTACATATAGGTAGGTATACCTCCATGTTGTGGGTGCACGCTGAACAACACGCAGGGCTCGTCGCCGGGCTCCCGGCAGCACTCCAGCACATCGCGGCAGCTCGTGTGCGGCGTCACCGGCACGTGAGTCGGCGCCCAACCGGCACCGCTCTCGCACCACACGCGCACTATCATCTAAATACAAAAACAGTAAAATTACATGAAAGACAACAATAATGCGCAATATATATCAAATACCAGTACGGGGGGGCAGGGGAACTCTTGGATTAGTAATAACTGCGCTAATCAACAGATTCGCAAGATTAAGCTATGCCTGTCGCGGTCAGTTTGAGGATGGGTGAATAAAACATCGAGACCCCTACGTATTTCGGACAACACGTAAAGACATCGGTCCCGGTTGTCATACCTATGACAATATTTGTGAGTGGTAGTCGAAGCCTTAAAAGCCTGAAAACCAGTCTATCCTTCAAATATTTGTATTGCACAAGAACAAGGTTTGAAGAGGTCTAATGGCACTCGCTTCGTGTAAAATACTGATATGCAGCTGCATCTGGTAACACTGGAAGCCGACTATAATTGGAAAAAGGCTAAGAGGATGATGAAAGGTACGCACACCAGTGCGTTACCACTTCGCGTTGGCAATCACAGTAATAGAATGTGGCGTTGACTACTGAGAGAGATATCGATATACTAAGATATCTATCAAAATTTAAAAATAACTTAAGCAATGGCTGTTAGAGAAATCTTTCTATTCTGTCAATGACTTATTTTAATTTAGTGACATATAATTTAATGTAATTGAATAAAAAAAATGTAATTAACCTTGACATTTCACATACTGCTGGTCAGTTAAATAGATGAGACTAACTTAGATTAGGAACTTTTATGTACTGTATTTTGAAGTGAATAAAAAATTTGAATTTGAATTCTAAGGTTATTTATTTATTACTAGTCTCTTATAAGACACCAACGAAAAATAGAAAATAGTAGACAAATCCAACAATTATAGCCAGATTACAGTAATGTGGGTGATAATTTAGATTCTAATACTCGATAAACCTTTAACAGTGTGAGATCACCTAATAGGGAACACTGGCCTTATTTACGAACACAATTTGTCCAGTCGCTATTCATTTGCTAATTTGTTCATATTTAGCCTCTAACGCATTTGGACTTATCAGAATGTGAGTGCAATACTTGTGCGGTTTGAATTAATACCGATTGGGAACTAATTAAATGTAATTACATAAATAGGGATGTAGGAATTTTATTTGGCTTTCTCTATAAAGTTATCCATAGCCGTTTGGAGTCTGCATTTGTGCCCGGTTAATGGTAACCTCGCCACTATTATGTGGAACCTTAAAATACTGGCGAACTGTGCAATATTAACCACATAAGCCTACCACTGCCTGGTCCTTTGAAGGTTATAGGCGTTATGGTATGTGTATTCATTTAGGTAATAAATAAATAACATTTTAATCCTGTACACATAATGCTGCTTGTTACAATGGACGATACACTTTATCCCTTTTGTAAAGAAACTTGCAAGCATTATGGCGATATAAAAGTGCTAACAATTTTCTACACGCTCTGCCGCTGCAGTAAACTGTTCAAGTTTCCTTAGAATTCGAATTTGCAATTCTGATATATCCCGCTGTCCCACTTCGCACTGAATTTTTATCCCGGTTAGCGACCAACCCCCGGAAATATTACAATAGCTTACGATCAAGTGATAGTATACTTTAGGGGAGTGTTTATTGGACATAAACTGTTTGTAAAGACATAAACTGTTTGTAAAGACATTATCATTATGTTGAGATAATTATTGGAAACAAGGTTTTATCGAAGGCATAAATATTTGATGTTTATTTTATTTATTATGTATTAATAAAAAATTAAGACACATAATTTATAAATCATTATTTAAAAATGAACAATGTAATTATTCCCTCGTTATTAGCAGTGGGTCCCATATCAAAATTAATTTGAATTTTAACGTAACTTCCACTTCCAATTTCTATAAAATTTCGATCTCCAATTGAGGGAACAGTCCTGAGATAGGATAATAATTCCGGCCGTCAACAATATTGTGGATAAACGGAAAAGGTCCGACAACAACAGAATCAAACGATGGCACCATTTAGGTACCGTAAAATGTTACTGCCAGATTAAATCATACATTTTTTTTTTTTTTAATTTATCAAGATATTTGAATGTAAGTTCCATATGTGTCACTTAAATAATCTTATTATTGAAGTTTAAAGAAGCATTTTCTATTTGAGCAAGTATCACATTACCATGCTATGGGACCCGACCTATGAGGAAGCGACTCATTTACATTCCAACGATAATTTGTGAGATTTTTTGTAATTAGCACCGCGCTCACTTTCCGTGTTGCGACGTGATTATGAGCTGTAAGAGTTACTTATACTTGGAACGGAATAATGAACCGATAAGTTTTGAAATGCCATTTTTATTCTATACCATTAAAGTTAATTGTAGAAAAAAAACTTATAATATAAAGATTGTTTTTTTTTATTATAAGATTTCTTTATATTATACCTATGCTTAATTCAGTAAACTATAATAAGCCCTATCACCAAGAACAAAAACCTCGGTGTGATACTTCGAAAGACGAAAGTCCTGGTTATACCTCGGGGATGGAAACTTACGAAAAACTTTTTCGATTACCAAGAGATAGGAAAGTTCGCATTATTGATATAGCGGTGGTAGACTGACAATAAGTAGTGTGTTATAGACTAGTCTAAGTTTCTGTCCCCTAGACTCCTGGCTATTAAAAAGTATACTAAAAGGAGTTCTGCCTTAATAGAGTTCGTATGGCAAAAATCACAAATTCAAAGCGAAAGATTATGTCAAAAGCTGCATAAAGTGTTCGTAATTTGAGTACTCTTTGATTTTTTGCAGCAGCGAGGAGATGTAATCAACCCGAGTCCAGTTGCGTATTCATCGACTATCACATAGAATCTAGTAAATAAAAACACGAACCAAACTATATATACATGTTTATGTGTGTTTTCTCTTGCGTCTGCTCTACTCTATAATAATAACAGTAATTTATTTCTGTCGAAAAAGTACAATTATGCTACTTAGTATAAGTTACAGGCAGTCAAACTCTGTTACTTGTTTTTAGATTTTTGTTATCCAGGACACGGAAAACAGATTTAATTAAATACTGGCTTTCGCAATAAAATATTGCTTATTTAAGTGACAGAATCATCAGATTAATAATTTCAGAGGTGACCTACAAATACAATCAACAAAATTAAAAAGTAATCTTCGCAATTAAGCTTTTAAATATATATAATATTAGTTTTTAAAAATAAAAAAAAAGCTTCAATAATAAAAGTTAATATACCAAAAAGTAACAAAAACTAATGTCGTTCTAAATTTCCCCAAAAATTACGATATTTTTATTCCAGAAAATTTATATTGTTCCATTTAATATGTTCTCTTTCACAGCATAATTTAAATCATCCGTAGTTCTAGTTTTGTTTTTAAGTTGGTGACATTTTTATGGTTGTTCGTAGTATGTGGTTTGATAATAATTCTTCAGGCTTTACCTGGAGCCATCATTGCAACTGGCTTATGACCTTTTCTAATAGTCAATTTGCAGCTCCTCATTATCATATTTCACAAGCCGAATTTATCCACAGTTGGGTATAGGCCTCTATTAATTTAAATATGAGTAGGCTTTTAATAAAAATCCTAACTGATTATTTATGAACGCTCGGTTTGTCGAAAGCTTATTTGACTTCCTTTTTTTTTCAATCCGAAACTTTGTTAACTTGCAACTTATCTGCAAGACAACTTTCTTTGCAAGTTACATTAATTCTACGAAATTTAACACATGAGGCTAGAATTGAAGAAAACTAAGAGGGACAGGCAATTTACAAGGACGGCGTTATATGGAGGCTTCGCTAACGAGTTGCGAACTACCGCACTAGCGCCACCTGCAGGTAAACTAACGGAAAATTGCATTATTGGAACACCCACTGCAAGCACTTGCACCCGCTTACAAGCACGGGCGACGTCACCAGCAATTTAAGTGACAGCAAATTTTCCACAAGTTTGTCGCTCCGTACCAAAATGCATTTTGTTATATTAGTAAATACGAATATAATTATGCAGTTTACCGTTCAAGCTACTGTTTTAGTAATAGCGATTTTCTTGTAAATTGGTCTTGCTGTTATCTCATAACAATATTTACAAAGAAATCCTCAAGTATCTTGGGCAATGTTTTATCATTTGCTTTTATTCTCGTATTTATTTGACAATAGTCTACAACCTACTTACATCTCAATTGCATTTAGCTTTTTTACGTCGGCCTTAATTTTTATAATTGATACTATTAGTAGGTAAACAAGTAAATGTAACATTCTTCTGATGTCTGAACAACATTATATCCAATTCCTAACAGGTTGACTTGGACTCAAAAAATAGCACAAAAACAACCAAGTATCAATAAAAAACACGTTGAATGGTCCTACGACAATTAAAAAAAAAAACCGCATGCAACAACGGCCTGAAACTTCCGGTGCCCTTATCCTTTTATATTTTTTTAATCAATTTTGCGCAAGACCCGTTCAAAAGGCCACCGGGGGATTATAATGAAATGGCGACTAACAATTTAGCGTTCACGTATTTTTATAAGTTAAGCAGGAAACGAAAGATTAACATGTCCTAAGTATTAAACGCAGCTTTATATTTAAATGCAGCTTTTGGTTCTTAGGCCTAGGTCCGGTCAGGTAATGTCCGTTTAAAGCAGTAATAATAACGCTGATAGCAATTTTAGAGTTTCTTTAAGTGTGTTGGTTTTTGGCAATTTAGAAGTATACCTACTTCCTACTATTAATTACAACGGAAACTAATTTATTTATGGTGAACGCTAAGCTTTATTCAAAATGAAATACGTTATGACTGTAATTATACATTTAATAACAACGCAATTAGTCATAAATACAATCACAGTAAAATATATTAACATTAACATCTAAAACGAAGTTTTAATCACTACAGAATGATTAGTAAAGCTGATTACAATCGCTTTATTTAAATGACAAATATTCAGTCGCTTTTGATAGACATAGAAACCTTTCCGAATAGTAAAAATCTAGAACGATGATGAAGTAATAATAAGCTACGAACTTGATAGACGTAATTCGATTTCATCTATTAAGTTAAAATAATTTTCTCCAAGCAATGAAAAGCCAATTACTGTTTACGATACTTTCCTGTAAAAGACATTTTAATGCCGCTTTATAGACGCCTTTCAGAAGAGCAACGTAATAAAAGGAAAATTAGTTCTGATGAAACTTTCACTAGCATTGCCGATATTTCAAAGCCTTATCAAGTTGATGGACTTTCACAAGATGATGATAAAATTGTACAAATACCTCTTACTATTTAATCATTGTAATACTTCCATATGCTTGACATTGATATGTAGCCTCGACTATGGTGTTTCAGATACTGGTTCCATAATAACAGAGAGTTACCAGTCGCATTGTGGAGAGATGTCACAGATACTAGACGCCTAATACCAGAAACTCGCTAGTGTTTAGTGCTGGTAACAATGCTTCTTGCTGTCATTTGCATTTCTCTCATCTCTCGACTCTAAAATGTATATATAAGATATTTAACTTCGCTTCTAGAAATAAATGAGAAAATGTTGACATGGGATGTGGCTGCACGATACGTACGCTGACAAATGGGTGTTATACATCGATACTAAAATTTTGTCTCATATTTCGAAGATGCAACACGGCGACATGCACTTCTTTTCGCTACCTACTAATACACAATGGTAACAAATTCGTAAAATTGTTGACACATAATTATGTCATATCACAGGATCGTGCAAACGAAGTGAAATTTTAAATAAAAAATAATTCAGTCTTTACTAGATACAGTTCGAACGTAAACTCATTAAGTTCTACGAGTAGCTTCTTATAACATTTATCAGTATTTTTGACTAGCTCGATGTCAGCCAGGTGTGAATTCTTTCTTAATGTAGCTCTCATAATTGTTAATATGTCTTAATTCTGTATCTTTATTATTTTATCTGATCAGAGCCAGATTACATTTTCCCTTGTATTTGATAGCCTGATGGTGTCAATTGAATTGTATTCTTGCAAACAATGGAAGATAACTTTGAATTTAATGTCTTCGTTTTATATAACTGTTGTTTACAATAAGGTAATGTGGTGAATGGTAAGATTTAGATATCCAAAAACACCAAGGATGGCCAAATACTTTGGAACATTCCAAGCGAAAGCAATGAAACATGCAGTAAAAAGACTATCAAATATCTATAAATTACTTATTCTCTCTGCGAAATTACACTAGCTGGAAATAGAGGAACGTGCGTGAAACTCTTCCTGGACTATAAAACTTCAATGGCTTCAATAAACACTGTTAATAAATTATCAAGAATAATCACTATAATGACGATATCGACACCACAGAATAAAGGTTTCTTACTCTTATACGATTTTAAATGACAATACTTAACATATAAGATTTAGTTCATTACATTTACATCACTTTTAATTTTGTTATATTAATTTAATTATTGAACATTTGGATGGGTTTGAAGAATACACAACCACATTACACTAACTCAAACTATCACTGCTGGATAGCGTAAGACCGCCGTTCATTGTCTTAAAATAAAACATTTTTTATCATTCTATTCTTTATATGATATTATAGGAAGATTGTAGCCGTAGTTTAATTATTTCCTGATTATTTTCTTTTTACTTTATGGTGTCCAATAAAGATTATTCTATTCTATGCCATTCTATAATAAACTGTTTCCTGTCTTTATTAAAAAGTCCGACCTTTCACAATAAATTGCACTATTCTGTTACGTAACTATCGATACCAATCCATCGTGGCTTGACATTTAAAGTTGTGCTAACCGCGAAAAGCAATATGCCGTAACAATGCAACCTACACCTATAAAAAATATTTCCCTCGCAATGTAATGAAAGGAAGAATACACACATAGTACTTACTTACCGGACAAGTAAATAGTAGGTAGTTGTGATGACTTAATACGCAGAAAAAGTCGTTTACTAGTCTACGGGCATTCAATAAGCGCTTGTTTCCTTTATTACGATGGCAATAAGTCTGCCAGCTGCCCGAGGCAGATGTTGGCGTAATTATTTCTAAGGGTGACTGGCGTTAAGCAAATTTCTCATTATATGTTTGTTGTTCTAGCTTTTATATGTGGCTTTGCTTTGTTTTTGTTCAAATTGTAGAGCTTTTTACTGACCATAATTTTGAGATTGCATCTTCATTCGTTTACAGTAAAATACAGCAGGGTATCATTGCAGAGATAAAATAAGTGTTAAAATTATAAAATTGGTTAAAAATTCTGCAATTCTGCTTTCAAAATAGACTTCTGGCTGGAAACGAAATAACCAATTTGTAATGTTTTTCAAGTAGTAGGAAAAATTTTAGATATTGCTTTAAAAAAAATATCTGTTGATGTTAAGGCGAGGTCCTAACTTCAAAGTTGATCTTCAAAAATACTAGAATTCATTATAACATCGATAATTTTCAGCGACTAGTGTGACTTTATTGGATTGGTAGGTACCGATCCGATAGAATTTCATTCAAATCTTTTATCAGGTTTACTTATGTTTTTTTTTACTATTATTATTTAAATGTTTACATGATAGATAATAGTACTCACCGGAATCATTTTTGGAGGACATGTGTGTTTCCCCCTTTAGTAACTGCCTCCTCTGAAACAATAATAAAAATATTTACATTATTATCTATTAACTCAAGCTCTCTTACAAGGTTGTGGTTTACCGCGAATATAATATTAGCATTAAATATCTGATATAATTTAATATACACTGTATTAGGTAATTAACTTACACAACACATAGTTACTTAATATGTCAATAAACATAATATTGTAAATAAATTTTCCAACGAATTTAATGGAAAGTTTGTAATTGCATGTCCTTACTAAAGCAATTTATAATATTGGTGAATTAATTAAAATAACACCAACAACAGTTACCTCATTAAGATGTAAATAGGATAATACATTCACATTACATTCATGCATATATATACTCATACAACTTTTTCCAAAATTCTAAAATATTCCTTAAACTTTTCCATTTTTTATATCCCATAAGAATCCATACCGAACATTTTCAGACCAAAAATAGCCAAATTGATTTTGAACAAACGAACAGCATTTCATTTTACGTTAAAGAATATAGAATTTAGAAGATAATGTACCAAACTGCCTCCATACCAAACCTTTTAACGGATAATCAGGGATAAAGACGTAAACGCAAATGTTTACGTAAATTATAAGTTACATGCATGGCAGTGGTGCTCAACCGGTTGTGTCGTGGCCCGATCTTGATCTATAATCATAGGAAGCTTGGCTACCGTTGAACTACTTTCTTTCGAGATACCTACATAACTATACCTAGTTGCAGTTGACTTCAAGCTCTTAAGAACTGACTATGCAATGCTTTAGGACTTTTATTTATAAGACGGACCCTATAATCATGGCACTGGAATTCGGGACATTTGCCACAAATATTACTCACAGGATGTACCTCTTCAAAGGGCTAGGCCTTGCCTGGCATCTTCAACATCAACCCATTACAATGTCCCACTACTGGGCACGGGTCTCCTCTCAGAACGAGAGGGATTAGGCTATAGTCCGCCACGCTAGCCTAGTGCGGGTTGGTAGACTAAACTTGTCGTCAAAAAAATCTCTCAGGCATGCAGGTTTCCTCACAATGTTTTCCTTCACCGTTTAAGCGCGTGATAATTAATTATTAATACGCACGCATCGCATCTTGCTTGAAGGATATGTTTTAGCACTGAAAGGCCCTGCGAATGCTCATAGACAGTATGAGCTACCATCAAAACAAAATTCTTCTAATTTTTATTTAATCAAAATTTATTTGTCCTCTCCTTTTTTACCTACAGGCCAGGCCCATAGAAGGTGCAACTAGTGCGATTTGCGACTCTCAGCGCAAAAGCAAAAGTCAGTCAATAAAAAAAAACTTAACTTTTCTTGAATGAATCATCTTTTTTTATATCGCGTTCGATAGTATTGAAAAGTAACTGTACTTATATTTTTTCTAGGATTTATTTTAAAATTAACGTTATCTATTGTTACATCTCGAATGTTTGAATCATATTCGCTGCGTTTCGAGGCGGGCGTGGGTCGACACGAGTCATTGTTTGTCCCCGACCTAGCCCCTGTATAATAACCGTATTAAAACCTCCACCAGTTTATCGCACATTTATCTACATACCTTTCTTTTGCAAGCCTAATCCTTAGCACACGAGTAATAGTAGTGTTTAGTATGAATTGGTCGGCTGACCGGGGCAGTACTTCCACAGAATATCGACGTGGAGTAGCAGTATGTATACTGTTGCGTTTCGTAGGGTGAGAGTGGAACGTCGGAGGCCCAATGCCTCCCTGATCAGTCCCCTTCCTTCTCCTTACCCTCCCTTTTCCTTCACAGGGTCGGCAACACGCGAGCGATAACCCTGGTATTGCAAGTATCCATAAGCTACGGTAACCACTTATCATCAGGGCCGTATTCTTTTTTGCCACCTAAGAGGTATAAAAAAAACACGACATGCAAAAACATAATATTAATACCCTAAAGCCACCTCATTAGTGTAGTGGTAGTAAGCGTAACTGCTACGCTAGAGGTCTTGAGTTCGATTCAAGGTCGTTTTTCTAAAAAATCTCACTAGCAGCCCGGACTGCGAATCTGTGCCTGTTTATTGGCAAATTTAGTTATGTAGTTAGGGAAAAACAGTCAAAAGTCAGTACACCTCTGCTTAACCCTTCGGGGAATACAGGCGTGATTGTATAATTATGTTATGTAAATCCTAACAGTAATATGCCTAAGTATATCAGAATTTAGGTTGCAAAAATACTTTGTTGAGATTTCTAAGCTAGGTAGTCTAAATATATATTTCCAAGTCATTTCGCTAATAGTCGAGGCATTCAAACTATTTTAAAGTTCAGACTTCGAATTACTTCAAGACATTTCAGTGCACATAAGAATTCAAGGAACACATCTCTCGTGCTAAATATTCATAAATTCAAACTGCAAACGCGTCGTACAAGCGTGTGGGTGTGACATAAAACGTGTTATTAAGATTTCAACTCTAAAGACAAGTCGGCATAACAGACAAGTACACTTGAAGTAGTGATGTGATGTGACGTAGGCGTGGTGAAAAGTACCAATAGTTATCATAATGTAAGTGTCGTAATGACTCCAGAGAGACTGTGGATATACCTACTATGATATGCATTCTCATTTTGAATTCATACGAGCTGCTCTACAAAATGACATGTTGATAACCGCTTTGGTGTGGCAATTTTATTTCAGTACGTTTGTAATATCGTACATTCGAGTCACAATAGTTGCATCTAGACAAAGATGACTTGCAATGTTTGTGAGAAGGAAAATAAAACCTAAAATGAAATATCACTAGGTTTTATTTCCAAATGTATTTTTATAGCAACGGACGATTTTTTCCCGACCCACACAAATATTTTAGGGCCACATGGACACGTCATGTCATAATTACGTTTGGACAACGCAACAGCCGGCAGCGCATACGCCACGCATATTTGTTTATTGTCAGAATGTTCAATGGAAAGGTGTGAGGTGTTAAGTGGGTATAGTTGTGACTTTGTGAGATGTGGTGAGACGATGCACGAGTGAGGTATAGCAAGCGCTCCGGTTAGCGCCGCACGCCGGCGCCGTCGACGTGACGGTGACGATACAAATTACAATCAACATCTGAATGGCAATGACGTTAGGAATTTCTGACAGCCAATTTGTCTTCTACCTCACCGGAACCGTGGTGCGAATGCAGCGTTATAAAATATATGACCCTTTGCACAGTTATGGTCGAAAAGTTCTGTTATTCATGCTATAAGTAATTGGAATAAATAGACCGCTTAGCTAGTAAGAACATTAAGGCTCGATTAAGACACCAAGCCTGAAATCCCAGTAGATAGTTTCGAAGGAGCAATATTCCAAAATTGGAAGCCATAGCTGGGGGTCTGCGGTATAGATAAAATTAATTAGATATCTCCAATATTCAGTAGGACACCGAGATTCAATCCCTTATACAGGAAATCTATTTCCACAGAACCGGTCCAGTCGCAGTGGCCGGCAGCTCTTTATTAGTGCGATGCCTACGGGAATGACAAAATCACTGGCACGGAAGGGACAAATTGGTGGTCGCGTGGTTTCTGGAATGCTTATGGGACTGTTCGATAGTTGGGTCGCGTAATTTGGGCAACCCACGTGTCGTTCGCAGGCCGCTGTCGGCGTGAAATATTTGGTAGCGAACGGGCGCGGTGGACCGATTTGCATACAATGAAACAAGCCGACACAATCGAGGGTGGGTCCCTCGCTGGAAAGCTTAGCCTTACTAACATTTCGGAAGTACCGTTCTAGCGGCATCCGATATTTTATTGTAGTTATTTGGGTCGTGGTCCACTGAAATTATGAAAGGTTTCTATCGGTCAATGGGATAGTAGAGCACAAAATTTGTCTTCTAAACGTTCCGTATTGTAGACACTTTAATAAAACTTATTTGGGATACAAAATAGATACAAATCGTTCAAATTAGTGTAAAGACTTAAATCGCACAAAAACAAGAGAAAACAGAGTAGGTACAGAATGTGCTGAACGTGATTATCAGATAGGTTTCTCAATCATAGAGAGATAGATTTTTAATTAAATTAAATATCAAAATAAAATAATTATTTACGAATTAGGTCCTTTGTGCCTGCCTCATTAGTCTAGTGGTCCTGAGCGCGGCTGCTACGCTAGAGGTCCTGGGTTTGATCCCCGGGTCGAGCAAAGTATTATTGGGTTTTTTCTATGAAATTCCCAGTAGCAGCTCGGAGTCTGGATTTGTGCCCGGTTATTGGCAATCGCCCCTATTCCATGGGACCTAAACATACCGGCGAAATGTGAATGTACATAAGTACACCTCTGCCTAATCCTTCGGGGAATACAGGCGTAGGTAAGTTATGTTATGTTATGTCTGGTCTTTTATTTATAGCATCCATTCATAATAAATTTAATTTATATATTTTTAAAACGGTGACTTAGGTATGAACGCTTTCATGAGTCCTCCTTTGACTCTAGGAGATCTGGGATCCCTCCTCATTATGCCTGAAAATAGCAACTGTATGATTTCCACACATGATTAGAAATGGGTGGGTTACCAGAGAACTTTATTATTTTCTATATTTTGATCCTGACTGATGAATAAAGTCGGAATTCGTATAACATCCGAGAACGTGACGTTACACCTATTATCTGTATCTACATAATCCGATTATCAAGTGTCGTATTATTAAAACAGAAAAGAAATATTGAAAAATCTGTAGATCATTCTGGATAAGTTATTTTAATACCAGGACTCATCAACAGACCACCCGGTAAACGGAACTCCTTATCGTACAAGAATGAGGATTAACTCCGCATAATATCTCCTTACAATGGATTCAAGGATACCTTCATTGTACCGCCAAGTATTTGAGATACTTTTAAGACGAATTTAAATCGTGGCCATGAAGCCGTGGCTTTTTTATTGGAACCGATATGAACGGTTCGCACTTACCTCTCCCCCTGCGCTCACGTCGTAAACAGACCTTGTAATAGGTGTTTTTTGTTGTACACGCCTCTCGCATCAAAATGTTATGTTTACTTGTAGCTACTGTTGATCTTTGGTGTACGTACTTATTGCCTAGATATTAAAGAGTTCAGTTTATTACCAACCTAGCTTTTTAAAAAAGGAGTTATGTTTTTATTTAATAGAATATACTTCTTAGATTGTTTCTTATGAGTTTGCTTTTTGTCTGTGATATCGAATGACGTATAACGTCACCTTAAGACGTAGAATGTGGAAGAGAAATTCGATCTCACAGGCAGTGCTCTCGGTTGCTTAGGGGCTAAAGCGTCCGATGCTTAACCGGAAGGACGCAGGTTCGAATATTCGTATTTTTCTTTCTTTAATTATTTATATCGCAGTCAATCAATCACGCGAAATTTAACATAGTTACATACATAACAATAACGATAAGATTTTCAGTGAAATATCGAGCTATAAAAGATGTGATTCACCTAAAAAACTTAACTAAAATAACTAACGTTAACTAAAATTCTTATTTGTACTTATACAAGTAGGTACAGTATCACACACAGTTCTCAGTGAGATGAGCGTCATGAATACTTTTCACATCATCTCCCTGGGCTCGACTGATGACAGACAGCTACGAAAACCTTAAAATCGTGCAACAGTGACGGTTGAACTTATTTCTTTAACCCTATAGTTCACGGTCATCAGTTGTCCGGGGTGAGTTCGTGAGTGAATGCCAAATGTAATTGGTGGAAACGGCATTTAGCATGTGCAGCAAAGGCGCGGAATCGCCGATACTTACACCCAATCATTCTGTCAATCCGCCCGACGGTTGGGACGCCCGGCGCCCGTGGGAACTCCGCCAATCGATAAACAGGAGAATACTTAGTATTCGATTTTAAATGTTTAAGGGTTCAATTGCAATGAAATTGTAATGTAGTTTTCACAGTGCAGACGAATTAACATAGACATTACACAACTTTTTATATATAAAACGGGCTGCCTTCTCATACAAAGTAGGACACAGCTGAAATCTTTAGAGATCAAAAGGCAGTTGAAAAGTCGTTTCAAAAGTAATTCTACTTTAATGCTTCTGCGCATGAAATCTAAAACAGTTCCCGTTGCAATAAAGTTCGTTTTTGGAACGAATGTGTCCACTGTACCTACATATCACGCGATTATAAACTGGTATACCGTGCGACAAATAGTTTATATAACTATTTTAATTGACTGACAAGCAGTTGATTAAGTATCTTACGTTATTCGATTCTGACTCGTATCTGCATAATTTTGTAATTATTTTTAGTAACAAGACAGCTCATGAATATTTTTACACGTGTCCACTACACGGTCAAGTGGAGAAATCAGCATATTTAACGGATTACAAACCTTTTTTGCTGCAATAGCATTAATGGAAACGGACAGCAGAACAACATAAATAAACAACCAAGATATAGATAATAAAATTAAAAGAAAAGTTCTCGCAGTGCAAACTAAAATATGAAGTTATCTGTAATTAGAAATTCCTAAGGAGAAACGGCACCAAAAGTATGTCGTACATTGGAGACAATTAGGTTGCCTAATCTTACTCAACATAAATATCGCACTTCCAAAACAATTAAGACAGGCCTTGACAGGCAGACCACACAGAAATAGATTGTTCCTCGTCGATGTCTTTGCATAACATCGTATGACATTCAAAAAACAATTACGACAAAGCCGCACTATTGTGTGACTTCGGTTCAAAGTTGTTCCAAAAATATTCTCGTCGAAGACCCGTCTTATATTATACCTACTCGTATTTTCAATGCCACGCACAGTATTATTATGTTCAAGGCTGCAGATAAGGCGAAGGCAATTCAGTTTTTTATACCCAATGAATTATTAAATAACATAATGTGTGTTATCGTGTGAACTTTGTGGTTATTAAACACTTAAAAACAATTGAATTAATACAACGTACGTGAACCTTTTAAAACAATCCATGACTCAGATGTAATTTTCATGCGATTGTTTCATGCAGTATGTATTCTTTTGTTATAAATTACAATTTAATATGCCACTATAAATATTATTATAATAAATTCCTATCTCATAGAACGGTTTCGCCAGACGGCAGCAATAGTAGAATAAAAGTTATTAGTAAGGGTACCTCTTCCCGTGAGTTTCGTAGCAAGTCGTTCTCTTCCCGTAGTTTCGTAGTAACTCTTTTTCTTTCCGTTATTTTCGTAGCAAAGTCCTTCTATCTCTCCGCAGATTTCGTAGCAACTTACAGAGGAGCGTAGACGAAGCGTAGCAAGTTATATTCTTTATGATTGACAACAAAAATGCTATTTCAAATCCGACTTAGGCCTTAATCACCAACTAAAACACAATTGATTTGGTGATTATGGTCATAATTCGTTGTAAATTTACCTTGAAACGAGTTAATCTTCTATTAATCACCTGTTCAATGCAGCTTGCAAAAAAATGAATTAAAAAAATAAAAAGGTCAAAATTTCTACGCGGCTTTAACAATTGAAATGAACGCTCTACTAACCTTTGAGTGCAAAATATAACTACATATAAAAAGCTCTACATTTCATCTAAACGTTAAATTCTGGTCCTAGGAATGTGCTCGTTTTCATGCGCTCATTTGGATTTTGTACAGCAATTTATTTTGCGCCGCTGCATGCAAAATGAGAACTCCGTTCCATTCGCGATAGAGTCATATAAAAAAGCCTCAGGCTTATACACTTTAATTATAATTATGCAGTTATTTTAAGGTTACCGATAAAAAATAATGCTTTAACAAATAATTTTAAGGGGACTTGCCAACCTTGATGTCTCTTCACATAATGCAACATGTAATCTCAAATGTAACCGCAAGAAACACCCAATAAGATACCTAATAATAATTATCGTTTCGTATATTTTTTTAATAAAAAGTTTTTATACAGATTACACGCTGCCTTCGCTTCACTGATGCAACCAATTACCGAAACAAATATTATATACAGTATAGGTATTAAGTGCGATAGAACTGTATATGAAGACTTTAAGCGTTGATAAATTATTATCATGACTTTATGATTATAAAATGACAAAAGTTATAACAAGGAGTCACGATTTCGATTCTCGCATGGAACCAATATTTTTATAGCCTACAGATAACTGTTGTGCATGTCGTATAAAGGATTTGTGTTAAGGCACCGAAGCTATAGGAGAAAATTCTAGAGGGAAAATGTATAAAAAACGTTGGTAGGTACTATTAAAAACTAAACTTAAAATGTATCAAATGTGAACGTAGTTTGAAATATTTGACCAAATTGTTCTCAACTCCTCAATTGTCAATTTCGTTGCCGTGTCGAAGAACTCGAAGATAACCTAAATTAACATTAGACTGCTGGAAGAGAGCATGAGCAGCTGAAATTACCTGAATGCACTTAATACTTATGTCCTACTTTTGTACATATGGGAAAGTTAGTTAGTTATGGGAAAGATTTTGTATGTAACTATTTCTGCGAACAGTTACAGAGGCATTCAAGAGATTCAACGAATATTTTAGTATTTTACAAATAAGTAAATAAATTGGGCATAACAACAGGGTAGCTCATATCGCTAATTGAGGAAATATCCAAAGTCTCGCCCAAGGCCACGATGGCAAATGAAGGCAAAAACTATGAGGTCAAGGCACTCTGTATGACTAAGAATTTGAGAAGATAAAAACAAGAACAAAGAACAATATTTTAAAATCAGACTTCCACATCAATCAGGGAAACAAGAACAACCCACAAATTGATGTGAAAAGATTTTATCTAAATGACTCCAAGACTTAGGTACTTACATCGCAAAAGCAATTTCTCAAGTCTTTTTCAACTCTCAGCGTCGTCGAATTCGCTCTATAGCAAAACTGACAAGCAATTCTCGGTACATATCGATCACTCTGCCGACCCACAAAGCGATGATTGTTCAGAATCCTTGAATGGAACACAAAAAGTCACATTATTAATTTTATTTTATTGTATTCGAAACGAGATGTCGCCTTGAAGACAAGATCATTACACACACCATAACCATTGAAAGCTGACCTCTCGTAAGCGGTAATAAAACACTCCGGTCACTAAATGGATAATATAGAAGAAGTCAGAAAAGGTCAACCTAAATTTGTGGCGCTACTCGAACTTCACTCTCCCACAAACCCATTGTAGGAACCGGTTACAAAGAATCCGCCTTGCGTCATTTAGCCACGTGTAAACATTTTAATTGATGATATGCGGAAGACAAAAAGCTGTGATAGTGATCGGCATTTTGATACTAGTTTAAGTATGTAGATATATTTTTGTGGATAGCAGATCATTGTTATGTAGCGCTAAAACTACGATCTCTTCGGATTGGGCGAAGGGAAGTAACCAACACATACATATATCTGAAATAATCAAACACACTTATAGCCTTCCTCTTTTGGTGCGTATCAATTTGCACTCAATTATAGGGGACGATAAAGAAATTGGAAATACGATTACGAGTTTGCGGAAAAAGGATATATCCTACGAAAAGGTAAACATTAGATAACTATCACTTTGAAGGTACGGACAAAGGACAGATATTTCCATAGCGATGTACCTACATTGTAGATTCACAATCTGTTTTGTCTGGGACATTAAGTCCCGCTATGTAAATGTTATCGGGTTAAGTTTTAAGTTAGACATTGTTACGATTAAGAGCAATTTACGTATATTGCAGAGCAATTTTGTAATAAAAGTATCAAGAAAGCTACATTCATTATGTCGCTCGCCGTCTACATTTCTTGCGGAAAAATAAAATTGTGCGCAAAATTGCCATGAAATGCGCAGTAGCGGGTTGATATTAACGGTATTTTACAATTGAATTAACGCTACTAGATATAGATACCTAAATGTCTATCTCTTGTGCCCATTATTAAATTAATGTAATGCCGATCCATTCATTGGAGGAATCCAATCGAAAACCACTGGCTCGACAATTATGTGGTTTTCTCCTCTGAATATTATAAGCATGGTTACATCATACGTTTTATGGCTAAATTACAGATTTTATAGCTTTATTTTAACAAAATTACCTTGTGTTTTCAGGGAACCATTAACATTTAGGTAAGAGCTTTTGTCGTGAACATTTTATTGCGCACTTTATTCATGGATGACGTAAAATGAAAATAATTCTATCTACGGAGACCACACTGAAGGAACTATAAAGTCTCGGTAGACTATTGATAATTTTATGCTTGTCTAGAAAATGTGATCAGTTGTGTGGCTCGTCAAATTATTGATCTTAATCAATAACTAGGTAAGCACAAAAACGTGCCAGGCAAATACAAAATTTGACGTAAGCGTAGCGGGTAAGCGACCGGTATGCACCAGATCGATCGTAAATACGATGCTCGTATAGAACAAAAATATTTGTCTCGGTGTTCATGTAAGCAAGTATGTGAGAATTTGTGTTCCTAAACGCAGGACTTCTACTACCTAGACTAATGAGGCAGTCTAAAATTAAATAGTTATAATAATACGTACCTATAGAAAGTTTTGTTTTCGTTGGCATATACTAAAACGCCATAGCATTTCCATTATTCATGAGAAGATGTGTCGACTCCATCCCATGACATAATTAACAACCACCAACAGATGGCTGCTGGTCATATTATTGAATCTATTGGAGTGATAAATATTTATAAGTTTGCTTTCTACATAATATATCTAAATTGTGTGTATAGCTATGTTTCGAACTTCCAATTGTTATTAACACACCAACACGCTAGTATTACTCAGAGGAGAAAATACGCAGAGGAGTAAGTAGTCACACAGGTAACCGGTATTTCTAGGACCCATATAATGGCAAGCCCAATTCCTCCCCCAATCCCCGTCTTTCTCCTTTTCTCCTTCCCCCCCCTTTCCCTAAATAGGCTCGGCAACGCATCTGCAACTCCTTTGGTTTTGCAGATGTCCATGGGCGGCGATGACTGCTTACCATCAGGTAGCTCGCCTGCTACGCTTACGCCTGCCGAGTAATACCATAAAAAAAAGCCTATTGCCATTATCGGGGCACAAAACCAAAAAAACTGAGCTGCTACTGAAAATTTCAGAGAAAAACCTAATTATAATGCTCGACCTGTGAATGGAACCCAGGACCTGTAGCGTAGCCACTCCGCTAACAACCAATAATACTAATAAGGCAGTTATTTAAATAAAAAAAAAGCCGGAAAGCTGGCTTAACTCCGTCTATTGTAATTTATTGGGGATAAAGATTACAATAGACCGACTTTAGCCACAAAACCTTTGGACACCACAAGATTACAGCAATGATTGTCGATGTGTCACCGAGCATATAAGATTAAAAAGTCGCATGTTCAATCAGAATTTTTTATATTCTATTGGCTTCTTTTACACATCAAAATAACGCCTATACTATTTTGCTGATAGGCATAAAAAACTTGATAATTATGTATAAGACTAGTTTGTTGATTAACTTTCGCCAACAAACTGTTATTGTATCCATATTAATTTGATTAAGTAAATAAATAAATAAAAGAACTTTTCTTCGTTAATTTAGGTTTCATAAGGCATTGTTTAAATATTGCAGACTAATCATTACAAATTTTTTATGAACAAACATCAAATTAGTACCTCCGAAATTCTACGTATGTACTTATCTGTTCAATAACTTTACATAACATCACATAACATAACCTATTTATACTCAATTGTCGGCATATAATGTACTAGCTTTTAGCTGTGGTTCCACGTGAAAACAACTACATACTAATTATTTTTCAAAGCAAAAGGTAGCCTATGTCCTGCCGTAACCATATTATACTGATAACTGTTTAGGTGCCAAAAGGTAACATACGAAAGAGTTACTTTCGCAGTTACAATAAATCATCAATTACTTGCTTTAAATGGTGAAACGGTGCCTTTAAGTAGCAGCCATAAGAACAAACCTGATTGGTAAAGAAGTAAGCAAGTATCGAAGATTTCGAAAGGAGATTTTATGATGTATACTAGATAATATTTTCACATTACTGCATTTATCTGCCGCCATGATCTCCACCATTCGCGGCGATTGCTTCAGTCATGTACACCATAAATACAGAAACCTTATTTACGCTAGAAAGGGCAGTGACACATGGTCCTTAGAAATGAGTAAATCATTACGTCTCGAACCTTCGGTACGGAGGCGTGAATTGATTTAAAATTACAATCAATCGCATAGATTTTGATGATTGATGGGTATCAATCGGTAGGCATAATACCGACACATAATTAAGCGGCGATCGATCGCTGTCTGTCGATAGGCACGCCTTAAGTCGCAATAAGTGTCGAGCAATTGACGAGTTTAGAACGACATAAATTGGCACTCGCAATATATCATTGTCACAAACCTGTATAACTGAGTCTCTATGAAAACGTAGACGGTTCAATTTACATCAATACTGTACGAAAATTGGTTTTAAATAATTATCATTAACTGAACGTTCTGTAGCTCGTTTGAATTATAATATGTATTTCAATTTGTTTAAAAGTTCAAATGTACAATAATATTAAGTAGTAATGCCTATAATATTCAACATATGCATTTACAATATATTAAAAGCTACTGAACTTTATTGGATCCGCTCCGTTTCACATTTTATCCGTGTCCAAACGGAAAATATTGCTAATGCATACAGGTATCTCTACCAACAAGATTAACTTAATTTTTTCATTAAAAACATCGCTCGATTATCTTATATTTTACGTGTTATTAAGACGATCATCAATGCAGGGCGTCGGTCACGCTTCTCGTAAAATCTAAAGCCCATCCAGTAACTCTATTCGTGTGACGGCGACCGCATTTGATACGTTCGACTTCGACTTGAGAGATGGAGCTTGTAAATCTGTCAACAGCCAAATTACAGCCACGCGAGGGCTCCGTGAACGGCCCTTTGTGGAGTCGTGTGTGCGTGCAACACCCATTCGTGACGAATGTTTATAACTCAGCACATATTCTAAATTGCAACAGTATATGACCGTATCTTCAAAAATCGCCATAATAAAATAACATTTGTTCCACATTCCTCTCTTTAACGAAATAACTCGCGCGGACGCGGCATTGTAAATGAATTTTGGTGAACTTTGCATCATACGAGCGTGGATTTGACATTAACATACTAGCCAGCCTACAAATTTCATTAGAAGAGAATCTAGTTTATAATTATATTCGCGAAATTTCTCAAATTTCTTTCTACACAGTATAGCTTTCCGTTATATTACGTAAATTCTGCTTTGCATCCAAATCATCCAAATTCATCTTTAAGTCTTGAGAATATAGTCTCCGAGGCACTAATAGCTATTATGGCACAAAAACCGGCGCACGCGCTGTAGAAAAATACTACGGTTATCGCCTAATGTCAAATGACGTAACAATACCTATTTATCATTTTATTACCCTCATTTCACACGGACCGTAAAAAACGGTGAAAGCCATAATAGTTAGTTATATAACTAACAACGGCAAATTAAAAATTAATAGGCAGATCTGTAACAGGTTTCACACATTGATCATTACTTTAATTACAATGGGTTAATTAAATTTAACATTATTTTTCTCATAGTATTAGGAACCCGTACGGAATTGTATTTCCGTATTAAAGTAGCATAAACCTACATAATATACCACCACGCCTGTATTCCCCGAGGCATTAGGCAGAGGTGTAATCATGTCAAGCCACAATTCGCCGGTGTGTTTAATAACTCACATATAATTCATATAGAATTATATTATATTAATAACTCTCATTTAATTCATACAGAATTATATAAGAGTTATTAAACACACCGGCGAATTGTGGCTTGACATGATTACACCTCTGCCTAATCTTTCGAGGAATCTTCGAATTCATCTTTCGGGGAAACGTGGAATTCAAACTCCGAGTCGCTACTGAAAATTTCATAGAAAATCCAAATAACACTGCTCCACCTAGACCCACTCGCGCTTACGGCCACTAGACTCATGAGCAGGCATTATGTACATGACATTTCTTTGAAATATGCATAATTTAAATGATACATATGTTTGTGTACTTAAGTAAGCTAAGCTAGGCTTAAACAAGGCGTGCTGCAAAGGCCGAGTATGCGGGCACGACATGCATGTGATGTCTAATATCTAGGCGCGTCTGCTTCGAATCCTAGTTTGGTTGGCATGAACTTATGTAGGTAATAAACGTGGCATTTGATTCATAAATATTATTACGAAAATCAAACAGCCATTCCTAAAATTCAGGTCAAGTCAAAATTAAGCGACTCTTTGTGGTAAACAAATAAATATAGAAAAACAAAACAAACATGAACAAAAATTTGTGTAAACAAAATAACTCAACGTAACTCTTGAATGGAATTCCTATAGCTCATGTTTGTATGTAAAACATTACTCCTACTCCTTCATGAAATATCACCAGAAATGCATTCAAGAAAGGTCGGTATTTTCGGCTAAAGTATTGTTGGATTGTGTGAGTTGTGAATGAATGACGTCACAGCCGGACAGCTCCCATTAGTCACTCTATCATCCAGTTCAGTTGACTACCCTCCGTAATCTGACGAAACCCATGCTCTTGAAACGGCCCTTTCACCTCCCATTTGTAACTTTAGAAAACGAATTCTGTTAAAACCTCTTTTTTCTATGTAGCCTGCTATTATGTACCTGCTTATCAGGTTCGGTTTCACTATAAGCATGACATCCTGTTTTTATTTAAATGGGACTTTTTCCGACTAATAGTATTTTTAAAGATAAAAATTTTAGTACTTTGGGCGGTCTTACCGAGTGGTGTCGGTTTTTAACCTGAGGGACACAAGTTTGGGAACCTGCCTGAGGCCGAATTATACATCAGACAGTCCTTTAATGATTGACCATTATGTAGTATCCTCTATTTTCATCCACTGACGCACGATTTCAAAGCAATGCAGAAAAAACGCTTGGTTTTGTATGTATTATCTGTGTGAATCTGCTGTCACTGTCACGTCACGGACTGTCACCTGGAAGTCATTCCTTTTTTTCGTGCAACGACGCACACCGTAAAAACTTTTCTTACAGGATTTAAAATGTTCTTACGACTAAAATAAGCAATAAAAGGCATTAACATTAATGCCTAAATGCAAAGTAATAGTGATGTGTATATTTTGAAGAAGTTTTCAAGGATTGAAGATACGACAACGTAAATTAATAAAATATCGTTACACTCGCCCTCCAAAGAAGACTGTTCCTTACTTCAGTGGTGATTTATTATACAGATACTTACCTAGTATCACCAAAGAAGAGGTTTTTTGCAGGATCCAAGATACTTATTGAGGTAGATGATAACCTCCTACATGGAACATGCAACACAGTTGCTATTGATTCAAAATGCACGAAATAAACAATCAGACCTAAGATCGAAACTGTGGGTTCGTTTAATGGTCGTTACCATGTCTAGGATCAACACTGTGGGGTTGTTCGAAGACATTAACACGCCAAGGATTGACACTTTGGGGTCATTCACGGCGTTGTTCACTGCCTAGGACTGGTACTGGGGGACCATTCGATGGCAATATTTTGATGCAACAAGGTGCACACTACTCAAGAAGTGTTCTAATTTCGTGCCATTACAATGTAAAGAAGGAGAAAAAAGGGGGGGGGGAGTACACCAGGCCAGGGATAATAAGGTATGTAAGTAGGAAATAGTTTTATTTTTCAGATGTGGAAAAAATATTGCATAAGAATGTTCTAAAAGTGCCTGGTACATACAATAATGTTACAAATCTGAACAAATGACCAGGAAATAGGTCAACAGTGTGGTGCCATAAGGGCAACCTACTCTAAATAGTGAGATGGTCACGAGGCAGGAAAATATCTCACAGAGGTGTATTGACAAGAAGGACAACACATTCTTCTATCAGTCATTATACGGTAACAATGTTAATCACCCAATTAACTACTTATCTCCATAAACTATTTTGTATCTTGTTTGGTCATGGAATGTGCATCAACTATGAGGATTGATTTTACCATTGATTTACCTAACCTATGCTGGACATGCATACTATTGCATACAACTGAAAGAGTGTTAACAGAAGAGGCAACATAATTAATCTTAGACACTTCTAGTAGTATTGTACAACACTGGAAAATATTGTTGGTAATTTTGTTACTAATATATATTGGGAGATAACCTCTCTGAAAAATTCTCTATAATGGCTAAATCTGTAGGACACATAAGTCAGAAGGTAATACCATAAACTTAAGTCTACCGAATGCTATACTAACTAGAATTGCAGCAGGCACATCAAATGACATCTCTGAAGCAAGCTGCAACAATGAGAGAAGGTAGTCTGTAGCAGCAGTACCAGTAGCAGATCCAGGTGGTTGCCGGAGAGCATAACTACTTCAACAATCAGTGATCAGTGTCATCACAGACATACTGGCAGGTATAACATAAATATTTTATTATAACCAACAGAAAATCACTGAAGACCTTCTACCATTGTATTGGGACAAGGAAAATGATATATCTATCATTTTGTTAAAAACCAGTTTGGCTATAACAAGCATCTGGTACCTACCTAGCTCCTCAGGAAGAAGAAAAAGCAAAGGAAATCAAAATTTGTTACAGCGGGTTATTATATCTGAATCCATAAGGATGAGGATCTCAGGGCATTGTAGTAAGCAACCAGAATACTCTTAACATTAGAGTACTGATTATGTTGAGTCAATTACTTACCCAGCGTATTATATAAGAATATTTTAAATAATATGCTTATGTTTTAAATACCACTGCAGAAACTTATCTTATAACTTGCATGAAAAGTATGTCTGCATTATGGTAATAATCAAAGATAATAGGAAGTACCTATCACAGGATATACAGATGCATTATATTTAGAACTAAAATAAATTTAATAGTTTAGCTTCTGCTAATCTATTGTACAACTACATCTTCACTTAATTCTAAAACAAATTGTACTATTCTGAGATCCTAAGGCTAAAAATTAACACCTTATCTAGATACATAGTTAATTCAACTTACCAGTGCAATTGTGCCAGTGCTGTAAAGTAACCAGAAAATTGCCTTATACACCATGAAATGACTAATTTACAGGTTTATATTTAATTCAAAACAATATGTACTAATTTCTGCACAAAAGAGAAATCATAATTTAAATTATTTAATTGACATTTACAAAAACAGTTCTTACACTGACAAACAACTCGGTAAGGATTTAAGTTTCCTAACCTCTTATATACCTAATCATTGTAATTGATTAGAGGTTCTAAGTCTTTGAGGAACTGTTCCTACATTACATGTCACAGTGATTATAAAAAGTCTCTATATTCAGAGCTTAAAACAACATACCCGCCTACATACATACATAATATATATGCCTGTATTCCCTGAAGGGTTGGCAGAGGTGTGCCAGTGTCAGTTCACTGGCATGTTTAGGTCCCATATAATATGAAATTGAACCATAGTACTTAATATAACAGAAAATCAATATACTTAGATTTATGAATCTGTAGCAAATGTTAAAAACACCATTTCCCTTTCCCATTACTAATTAATTAGAATTAATTAATTTTATAATATTTAAATATAATTAATAATATTAATGAATTATAATTATTTTTCTAGCATATTATGCTAGAAAAGTAAATAAGGTAATTTAATAGGTATAGGAACTCAAGAGATATAGGTAATATTGAGAAATTAAATATTAAAATTAAAATCATAAATATGAATTATGATAATAATATTATTAATGATAACATTACATTTTACACAATGTATAGTTCTGATTTATGTAGAATCACTGGTGACCATTTCTATATTCTCCAATCAATTCCTTAATAAGTACCAATGGCAATAGAATTGTATATGGTATGGAAATGTGAAAATATAAATAATTAAATATTTACTTAACACATTAGCTGCAAAGTTTAACTTAATTAGGAATAACTTGTAAAGATTACTTATGCCTAATATAAAAATTAAATATAAATAAAAAGAATCAGAAATAATAATAGATTTTATAATAATAATGATTACAACCAAAATTATTTGAAATTTAAATGCTTAAAATATAAGGTGACATGGAAGAAGCTCATACAATAGATACTTTTACAAACTACGGGCCATTTTTCTTTTTAGGCCTTCTCAGCAATTTCCCTTAATGTACCTGAAATTAATTGTATGAGTGCCATATTGGATTGTTCAATCCTAGTACCCAATACTCATTTATGTCGATGCTTGTCTCACAAGCTATGATTGTTTCTCAGTAAAATAACATCTCGTGTTCAAAGAGTTCGCAACCGGATGCGTTAGCGCTCCGAATGCTAATATTCATGAGAGGAATCATGACCTTAACAGCTATTATAATGAATTTCATAACTAAAACAATCCTAATCACCCGTTACGGTTTAGTGTGAGTCCTATAATTCAAGCAAGATTGATCCTATTCTTAAAATTATATCTTCTTGCCCTTTGTTTCAAAAAAAAAAAAAAAAAAAAAAAAAAAAAAAAAAAAAAGCTTATTAAGCTAAAGGTGTGCTCACACTGATTCCTTAAATATGTACTTATAAGTATCTCCATACAAATTCTGATATTCATAAGTTAAAGATTCTTTGAGACATGAGAGAGGTGTTAGTTTAATACCCATATTAGATTAAATTACTAGACCAACAATAACTGAATGTGACTTTGATGGTATGTTTATGTGGCTCCTTAAAGCTAGGAATAGCCTTTTCTAATAATAATTTGAACCTAGGACAAAGAAAATAGTAACTATAATAAAATATCTGTTTAATAAATCTTACTAAATATTCTTACTTACGTACTAGCTCATTACTCAATCCTCAATACCTAGTATATCTAGTTTATCTTAACCAATCATAAATCAAATTTATAAAATTCCAAATTAAACTATCTCTTTCCATCAAGATAAGCCTAAGATTTATCTTAGAAGGTCGTAGTTTATCTGCAGGCATCGAATAGGCATAGAACAAGGGAGCATAGAGATAGCATTAAAACTATTTACAGAACTTAAAAAGCCTTCTTATTCAATACTTACAGTACCTACTAGTCCTGCAATCACAGATGCCGAAAGTTAATCAGAACGATAAATTCAAAGATCTGCAACCTTAACTGACTTCAACTTTAACTGCGCAGAAATAATTATGCTGTATTAAATAAATTTAATTTTACAAGAGCAGTAAGCACCTACTCAATGAAGGCTCACTCAAGATTTTGTAAAAAATTCCTTGCTCAACTCCATATTGCTAAGTCAGACACAGAGTAAAAGGTTGGAATAGGAAATGATTAGTCCTTTGGCTCTACATTACTATAAAAATATATTATAACATAGTAATGTGATTAAAAAAAAAAAATATATATATATATATATATATATATATATATATATATATATATATATATAAATTAATAAATTAAAACCGAAATAAGACTGAATAAGTTATAATTATACTAAAAATAAAAGAACCTGTAGTATTCAAATACACAGTGAAATATAGTTAATAATCTTATAATTTAAAGTAATGAAACTGAATTTCCATTAACATAATAATGTATTTATTTTTACACATTTTATTACAATTTTAGTGAAGCTTTAAACATCTACATAATGGTCAATCATTAAAGGACTGTCTGATGTATAATGAGTGATTAAACGAACTTACCTGTAAGTGAAGTTCAATCATCATTATATGAAGACACTGTCCTTTAATGATTGGAGCAACCCACCCATGCCCATTCGAAAGAACCTATTCTTGTGTTCCCGATATAAAATTGTAAAAACTGTGTAGCTTTCAATAGAATGACTTCCAGGTGACAGTCCGTGACGTGACAGTGACAGCAGATTCACACAGATAATACATACAAAACCAAGCGTTTTTTCTGCATTGCTTTGAAATCGTGCGTCAGTGGATGAAAATAGAGGATACTACATAATGGTCAATCATTAAAGGACAGTGTCTTCATATAATGATGATTGAACTTCACTTACAGGTAAGTTCGTTTAATCACTCATTATGTTTCATAAAATTGATAAAGATATTTATCATTGCATTTAGCAGTATTTTTTAAACAATGAAGGTAATTTAATTGTATACGAACTACGACTACTATTTTTTATTGTAATTAGATGACAAACACGAACACGGACCGTGCGATGGTGAGGGGCAACTGCAAACTACAAACGCAATCAACAGCCGTGGGTTCCTAGTATCACTTACTTGTTCTTATCTTGAAGACCAAGTTTTCAGTAGTTTCTATGAGTAAACATTAAAATCGGATCGGTTAGTGTGAAAACCCCTTAATTATGGGTGAGATACGTCCCAAATGTATCACTTGTCTTCCTCTATAGAACAATAGCCAACGGATTCGCATATTATCCGTGTCACACGTTTTGTTTCCATTCATCTCGGTCAGTTCCGTTACAAATGTATAAATTTTGTTCAGGATGTCTAATGATATTGCGGAAAATCTTTAATGGGAGCTTTTGGAAGTAGGTATAATGTTAATCTGTCTACATTGCTTGGCACCAGAAAATAAATGATTTAATTATCTACATCTAGTTAGGTAATTCATGTCAAAAAATATAATCCTTAGGTCGGAGTCATGTCGGCTTAAGCAAAATGGACTTCATATAGCATGAGATCCAATACTACTTTGTGCTTTATTCGCCCCGGGTTCGCACGTTGTTCAGTGTGTAACGTAGGTCGTATAACAAAAAAACATGGTTTTTCTGTACTATAATTAATTGCCGCTACAAACACTATCCAATCTGCAAATAACGTAATTAACAGAGACTATTGTAACGAGTCCAGTACTTTTTTTTTCAACTGAATACTTCGAAAATTAGGTTAAAAAAAATGTCTACTTCTCTTTTTCGAAAGTATATCATATTTTAAATTATGTAAAAAAAAACCAAAGTGTTTGTTGCGGCAGTCGCAATATGCATCCATACATGAAAAAAACTTAACGATAGTGAGCGATGATCGTATCAAAATGCGTTGGGTGGTTATGAAGAAGTTACCGGAGAAACAGACAGCGACATTGTACTATTTAGAGAAGATTTCGCAATTAAAAAAAAACAGTCAAAGTGGAGACTGCAACAATGACAGATAAAATTAGTTTCAGAATTATTTCAAATGCGGACATTCAAAAACCAAAACTGTGTATAACGAATACTCCAACTTCATTCAATACCGACATATCAAAGTGCTATCTTCGACATCGGTTCAAATTACCCGCACCGTGGGCGTAAATTAAATTACTGACAGTGTAAAATTACTTTCATTGCAAAATTATTGGTTGACTTTTTTACTTGCGCAAAACATGATTTGTCAATACGTACAAAAAGTTGTTGAAATGAAGTAAAACTGGAGAATGGCCTGGCAGGTAGATATGGAGGCCACTGGATCGATGGCCGGTATTCCTTACAACCGAACCCGCTGCCGATCACATTACCACTGGCTGCGGTTTGCGAACACTTCAAAACTGCTATTGTATTAAAATCGTCGCGTAATTACAATATAAGTAGGATCATCAAGGCAAGCCACTTAGTCCTCCGTACATAAAAACATTGCCGTGGTACTTATCTGAAAAAACTTCTCCAACAAAGACTACTATAGATTTTACCTAACTGTATTTAAATAGCCTCAAAAGTTTTACAAATATTTTGACGCAATCATAAAGGCCGTGTTATTTTTATATCAATAATTATGTATAATAGTCGACGAGAATTATGTGCATCTACGTATTTGTATATTTATCTCTCAAACAGAGAGTCGATTATCAAAATTATTGATTTTATTCTCTATTCCTCACATTTATGCAATCTTTTGAGTTTCGTTTGGTCACGGATCAAGCCGGATTTCTTTGTTTTCCTTGACAATTCGTTAGAGGTCTACCAAACCAATTAATGTTAAACACACACACGATACAAATAAAATCGAGAAGCACTAGCAACGTCGAAACTATGTTTGTTTGTGACTACCGTGAAGTCAAATAGTGAATATACGAACCTTGAATTTACCATGATCTACATTTAATTGCGGTCTTTATGTTTTTCGAGTTAAAGAGCCTAATCGTATGCATATTATTAATATTTATTGTGTTCATAAGCACCAACCCCATCATAATGTCACTTAGTATATCAAGAAACTACTCACACATATTCTGATAAAACAATTGAAAACTTTACGCAAAAAATATTTTGTTTTTATTAATTACCATATAGCCCAAGTCCACTGCTCTACAAAATATTATCATACCTTGTAAAATACAAACCCACCACCAAAAGCATTTTCGGCACTTCCGTGCCGCAAATGAGTAATCAATTATATTTCATAGTAAAAACATGAAGGCTATATTCTACTAGACATCACACGCTGTCGAAAAAATCTCTCAAGCACCCAGGTTTTCCTGCGATGATTTCCATCGCCGTTTTTCAATTACAATTGGTTACTTTATATCAATATTCCTAACATCACCATTGACGTAAAACACAGGCTTACAGTAAAACAATAATACACCCTGAATTTCCCATCATCCATTAACACAAGCTCTACCATTTTAACATGCTATGTTCTTATGTACTTGACGGCTCATAAAGAACAGCACCAGTTGATGACATCGATAATCGACGTTGACGCTTTTGAAGAAGTTTATATAGGATCAAGTGACATAATCGATCACGCACTAGCGGCTCGAACAGCTTATTAGCTAAACGTGATTACTGAATGAACACTTTAATAGCGGCGCTAGCCTAATGGCTAGGGCGTCGGACTTGCGATCATGTGGTTGCCGGTTCGAAACCCACCCATTGCACTACCGACGTGAACCCACTCGTAATACAAGCATTTAGCTTAGCACGAGGGGTTAACAAGAATACTAGTAATGTGCGACCCACATTGCTAGTAAGCTTTTTTAAATAATAAAAAATAAAAATAAAATAAAATAATAATAATAGCTTCGATTTTTGCGTAATCATATTATGTGAATCCAAAGATGTTATTTTTGCAATATGAAAAAAAAAAATACAGGTTTGACTCCCCGAGACTCAATTCACTGTTTATCAGGTATTCTACAAAAAACCTTCCCTAATCCTCTAATATTTCCCACATTCCTGTATTCCACTTATTTATATAAAATTCTCGAGACTCAAATATTTATTTCTAACTTTTCAAAAAAGTTTGAGAGTTTTTTAATCGATCCCGTATTAGCGATGCCTATATAACAGGATATACATTTAATATTTTTCATTTCCGGATTAAACATCATTCTCGAAGATGGGTACCATATTTCCGTAAGTAGATATTTCCTCCCCTTAGTAAGTGTAACCAAGACCAAGTTTTAATTATCAGCAACCTCTCTCCTAGACGCAGAGTTTCGATGTTTCCATCCATTTGCTGACTGAGGTAGCCGTAGCTTAACCTTGCATATCGATTAATCAGTTTGGTACTTACATAGCATTTTTACGTGGAAGTAAGAAGAAAAATGTTCAGAATATTTCCATGGTAGTTGTGCTTTGAACGAAAATTGACAACTTCAACGTATGTACGTGCTTGCACCGTAAAAGCTTAAAGTTATAGCTTGATTTACAAAGTTTCTAAGTAAGCAGATTGTTTTGATATGAAGTTGATCTTGTTGTTAAACTCTGTTTAAAGTTGATTTACTATCTTCTATATAAATTTTCCTCATATGTATTAAACTTAGCAAGTACCTACGTACTTGCTAAGTTTAATACATATGAGGAAAATTTTTGGTTAAAGTTTTTTAACATTATTATTTTCTTCTTAAGGAAAAAATCTTAATAGATAGAAATATAGGATAATAATTATTGTACACCATAATAAGAAGCAATGTTTGACACAATTTCTATGTTTAAGGCAATTTTATAAAACCTTTCATGCCAGTTTTTATAGTATTTTTAACAAAAAAAAACATACTATTTGAGTATACAAGTGATCGCAATTGATTTTAACATAAGGTATTTTAATCAGACTTGCTCGATCGTAGACTACAACAGAGATAATATAATATACGTTTATTTTGTTTTAACCTCATAGCTGCAACTAGCACTGTGGGCAAAGAGAATTTAGTCTTTGACTGTGGGTCAACATTAGAATCTGTAGATAAAATGTTCAATAAACAGGTCAACCGACACCGTCCCAACAAACTCGTTCAATCAAAGTCACTATTAACGGTGCCTGAAAGCACTCTACCTTGTCAGACCGACGACCATACTACTGAAAAGCAAAAAATATTAACATGCAAAGGATGCCTTATACCGAAACGCAATGACACGAAAACTGTATTATGGAGGTTGAAGTCTCGCGATCCGACATCCACACCGTACTCGTCGCATCACTCCGACATGGCGACACTGCGGTTTTGTCATACAACACATGTAAGTCATAACATAACATACCATCACGCCTGTATTCCCCGAAGGGTTAGGCAGAGGTGCACTTAATGTACACCCACAGTTCGCCGGTATGTTTGGGTCCCATGTAATAGGGGGCGAGCCTATTGCCATTCACCGGGCACAAATCCAGACTCCGAGCTGCTACTGAGAATTTCATAGAAAAACTCAATAACACTTTGCTCGACCTGGGGATCGAACCCAAGACCTCTAGCGTAGCAGTCGCGATTGAGACCACTAGACCAACGAGGCACATGTAAGTCGACACTGTAAAAATGAATGCGTAGTATTTAGCGACGCGACGGAGATACGCCAGGCCTTTGTCGCGCTACGTTTTGTCTATGTGCATATCCTGAACAGCCGCGGGGCGTTGACCTCCGATGAAAAGCTGATTTCTAACAGCTCTTTTGTCCAGATGTGAATGTCCGCCGCCATTTTACGTACTGAGCACAATTATTTTTAGGGCCCCGTAATTGCGTTTATTAAAACGCAACTCCGCTGGTACATCCGCAGCATGAGTAGCGAGTGACGGTGGAAATTTCTTTATACCGACGTAGAAGTATCCACTATAGAACGTGTCCGGAGATTAGTTGATGATTGGATACTTATTGAAATTCATACCCAGATGTTGATTACTTTTTTAGGAGACGTCTTTATACTTTGACTTCGAGACGCTATTCATGATTGATAAACACTTTGAAAGCCGTGCCATAATATAAAGGCATTCATGCATAAATTATTTTATGTTTGATACATACTGAAGTGACGATTATATAGCTGCCGTTAAAGATAGTAATTGTTTTACTGTACACTGCATGTTATGAGCAATTTCTTTAACAGTTACTGCTTTTTAATGGATTTTATTTGATGCAAGCGACATTCACACTAATAATCGTAGACCAGTCAGTTGAAATAACAGCACTGGTTCTAGTGATCATTAAACGTTAATTTTACTGCAATTTGATAACTACAATAAGGCGGGACATTATGGAAGTAGCTACGATATCATAGTGGCACTTACATTAAGTAAATGCTACTTACATAGTCGGTAATGGACGGAGAGCACGTTTCATTTATTTTGTAGAAGATTACACATGTAATGTAACATTATACTGTTGAAATACTGACTCTTTTAATGTCGTACTCTGTTACAAGTAATCGTATTCAGTGTCATCATACATTAAAATTATTCATTAGCTGTATCTGATATGCTTACTTACGTCGGATCTTTTCGAATAAGCATAATGTTCAATAATATGGTATATTAAACTGCCAGAATTTTATCAAGTTTATAACGTATATTATCGGGGTTTTCTACATATTGATAGTCTGCACGCAACATCTTCACACTAGCTAAATTTTTACACATTAGATAGGTAAAATATGGTGGTACTAAATGGTTAGTTTATTAGCCACTATATAAATATTTCGTAACGGTTACTTTAGTAGCAACCCTGTGATAATTTCGTGCAGTTTCATTTCGAAAGAGAAATTGCCATAAACTGCTATGCCTATTGCAACGCTGCCATATTGAGGCAGAAGTGGATTCATTCCTTCTCCCTCCAACTATTCTATTGTACTGTCACCTCACGCTTCCAATTCTCCTGCAAACAATATGGTTCAGTAACGTAATCGGAATAAGAAGTACCAAAAGGAATTACTTAAACCGAAACTTACGTAATGAACTTGACTTCTATTGACGATCGTATAACTTATCGAAGCAAATGTCTGTGATATATAAATCTAACCTTGACTCTGCAGACTGTAACTAACTACATTCTAGAGACTTGGAATAAATAACAATGCTAAATAAAACAGTCTACAACTTTGTATTTCTGAAAGGGAATGACTCATGCATGCAAAACGTTTGTAATCAGAAAACAACCATAATTTCTGTTTACTAGGATCATCTTTGCAAGTGTATACATTTGTGTGTACAAAACGTACCGACACAAGTTTTGGAATTACAATAGAAACTGTTCTTTTTTTACATTCGGAAACTCAACATCATCGATAATATAATCTATATATATAAAAGGCATAGGTATATAAAGTATGTTTGAAAATCCAAAACTAAAACATTGTGATACCAATGCTTTGCAATATACGATTTTTGCTCTTGCATTATATACAGGGTGCCGATTAAATCACCTACACCCATGAAAGGGGTAATTCTACCCGACATACTTTACAACTTTTCCTATCCAACCCATACTCTATTCGTGAAAAATATATATATATCTTCCTATAGAAAAGTAAATTTTTATTTTATTTTATTTATTTGGGACAAAAAACAGTTACATATTAACAAATGATGTTCAAAGATACATTGATAAACAAGTAACCCACACTATTGTCCACGAATTACAAACCACATTTCAGCATGTATGAAAAGTGTTTTTTTTTCACATATCTATAATTGGCTTATAAAGGAAGATGGTCAGTATGACGGGTAGAATCACCCCTTCAACGGCGCAGGTGACCAAATTGGCATCCTGTATAGGTAGTTTTTTTTATAAATACGTAGGCGAGCATTGCTGCTATTGAAATGATAAAACGATTTCACTGGGGCCTAATATTGCAGTAATTACGCGACATTAGTAACACGTTCGCCGTATACGGCGCAGTTAATGTATTTTCTACTGCATCAGAGTAGGCCTTTGAATGGAAATTTATCTCCTCACGAGAAATATAAGACAGCGCGGAAACGCCTCCGCGCGCCCTCAATTTCACTTTGATCTATTCAGATGCGACATCCTATACCACGCGGTTCAATTGCGATACCTATATACATGTACATTTGCTTAACCTCATACGCGATGCGGAAACCAACATATAGCTTTTTATACTTAAGCCGCGACTTTCAACCTTTTTCGGATCACATGAAGAATTATTTCTACATAAATATTAGAATGATTCTGTAAGGAAAAAGAAATATCTTGTTGTCTTATGTAATCCGTACGAAAATATTTGTAATTGGATTTGGTGATCTCGAATTTCTTTAACCCATTTCTCAATCATTTATGTATACTGACACGAAGTAACCGTAATAGGCAACTTTGAATCCATGTCTTATCACTATATACTATATGTAAACGAATTCTATACCTAAGCATCGTTTCTACAATACTAATCCAGGCACGATTTCGCACAATTCCAACCATTATCTACAAACGTAACAGTATCGAGTATTAGGCACAACACTATATCTACATTTACGATGAAAACGTGGTTGTTCTTATTCGAACATTTTATTATGAACGGTTGATAGGCGCGTGCCGCGAAATTGATTGTGCGTGGTCTCACGTACCTGACAAATTGCTATTGCCTCTTTATATACGTGAACGATGGCTAGCTTGCGTGGCCTAAGGATTTACTTAGCTGTCATAATTTATGACCAGTCAGACGTATAAATGTATAAGTTGTTATTTGCAGTACAAGACCGTTCCAGTCGTAAAGCATTATTGCATTCTGAGTTAGGTAAAGTTAAGTATTACACTGATGTTGACATTATTAAGTTGCAGTAATTTTTTGTACTCTAAAATAAAAAAACTAAACATATATATATAGGGGTAGACAACAATATAATTTGAATACGCTGCTACCGAATTTCACACCATTTTCGACCTAGAAATTGAACCCAGTAGCAGTCACACTTAGGACCACTAGACACTTAAATTAACTAAATTGAGTGACACTTAAAGAACCTAAATTATACATTATGCCTGCGGCAAAATAAAGAGCAAAAGGTTACAGTTGTCATATTACACATATCTTAATTGAAAAAAAAAAAACGTAAGACTTCCGTAAAATTAATCCACTCATAAAGGATATTTTTGCAGTACATACCAACATTACTTATACGAATTACCTACGCTTTAATAAGATAAACAGGGTTTGTCAGGTATAATACAAAATAATTGACCGAAACGAATTCTTTAAAAGTGAATCTCCTATTTTTATGATATTGCAAGTTCCCTTTGAGCTTGAAAGCCGTATAAATGTATTTTTATTGGTCACTTACTTTGTAGTAATCTCATGGAATGTAATAAAGTGCCACTTAGATAAAGTTTTCAGTGAAAAAGCTTTCAAAGGGTATATCGTTACAACTTATTTACTGCTTATACGAGTAGAAAAATATAATTTATTAAGAATACTAATTTAACCCACCTGCATATTTTATATATGTATATAAATTTATAAGTTAAGAACTTTTAAACTTAACTTAACTATTTATATTATTTTATTAAACATAAACAAGTATCCATGTTTTGGTTTGTGTTTAATATCTTAGATATTTTAGTAGTCAGTCTATTAATTTCTCTTAATATTACTAGTACACAAATTACGTATTATTATTTAACTCTACATTACCCTAAGGTTGTCTGGCAGAAAATACCTTATGGCATTTTTTTTATAGAAGAGGGAGGCAAACGAGTAAGCGGGTGACCTGATGGTAAGTGATCATCGCCGCCCATGGACACGTACAACCCACCAGGGGGATTGCAAAAGCGTTGCCGGCCTTTAAACCCGCTGTATACCAACACAGTGCCATTAATCCATAAAGCAATAATAAAGAATTAAATCAGAATCAAATCAATTTTAATAAATTTATTTCTTTACTGTACGGGTCGGCTAGCTAGAACGCCTTCAGAGTTTAAGTCCAGAATTATGGAACTTGTAAATTAGGAAATATTTCGTATCAAGTCGGAAGAAGGGTTTTTGCACTATTCATGGCGTGTCCGCGTGTTCGCTCGCCCCTTTGAAATAAGCACTAAAAATATACATTATAAAAGCGAAATATATGTGTTGATTACAATATCGTCTACAATAAAATAAATTAGTTTGTAAATTCATCAATATCTACACTAAAGCACTACACAATATTGCATGCAATATAAATGTCAATGTAATTCCTAATCTATATAAAACGCAGAGGATCAGTGCGAAGTACGAAGCCCTACTGAAGCCTTTCAAGGTGCTTTCGTATATTCTCCCCGATGCAACCCTACCGTTCTTGACCCCTGACATCAGAAGGAAAACATAGTAATATATATTATTAGTAGGAATAAAGAAAGCCCTTTCTTTCTTTTCACATTCAGTACTTGTTTCATATCGACCTTAGTCCGTATATTCGTCTTATATTTCTTTTAATTAATGTCTAATTCTAATTAAATTAATTCTAAGATATGAATGTAATATATTAGACTTTAGGCTGAACACTAATCTGTCTGCAAAGTCTCGAGACTACAGCTAATAATTTGTGTAGTAATAAATATGTATGTAATATATTACATACTACGTAACTGTACTATGCTATAGTAGAGTAATGATTATGATATAATTTTGCTTAACGCTTATTGCAGAAGTGAAAAGATGATGCAAAGGATACGTGTAAATACATCACAAAAACTTTGAATTCATAAAAGTCATTGACTCAGTAATGTGAATTCCACAGTTAATTCTAATACGAATCCTATTGTGTTTAGATACACAAAAGCCATGATAAATGTGGAAAATACACATTAGACACATCATAATTCAATTAGCAGTCAATAACCGAATTCTTGTTTTAGAGCCTGCCCGAGTACCTACCTTTACCGAATTTGGAAAATTAAATGTTCACAGAATCGTGTTGTATAAGTTGTAACCTTGACGTAAATGCTATATATGATGTTGAATATATTATGTACATTTGATTTTGTAGTGCCTAGCCACATTTATGGAAAATGAAATTTAGATTTCATATTATAAAGTATCCGAATGTAAGTAGGTACCTAGGTACTTAAAGGAAACTTAAACGCATTTTCAGTGTACGCACGGCTACACATCAAGCTATACAAAACCAGGATAGGCTGATCTTGAAATGAGTGGAAAACCTTTTCAATGGGAGTCCAGTCTAAACTGGTGTTATATAGGTTGATCTGTAGCCGTGTTTACAAAAGACATCGTTTGAATTATTATTTATGAAAATTAACTATTATATATGAAAAGGCTGCTTGCACAATCACATCAATGTATTTTATATTAATTATTGTTAGAAGTTGACAGAATAATGTTTTAATAAAGTATATTTATTAATCGCGAACGTACCTCTCTGGAGAATCATTATGCAACCCGCCTCAAATGCATTCTCTGATTTTCATTACGAACAGTACCCGATTCAACCATAGTGTCGCCCCTGGGCACTGTAAAAAAGACACCCCACAGTCGATTTTTTTAATAAAATGGACAGCTTTAAAAGATAATTCGTAGAAATTTTCTCACTGCGAATTTTGCTGCTCCTAAAAACATTCTGCCCTAGGCACCAGCCCTAAAACCCGCCAGTGTAAATTCATTATATGTACTAACTTATATAGGGAAACAACGACGAATGTGGTTGCGATCGGATTCAATCGTGTGAGTATTACGGGCCCTATCAAGCGTAAATTTGACAAACACAGAGAAAGCATTGTCGTGACACGCCAGCTATTATTCAAAGGCACTCAAATCAACATCTGTCACTGATCGACGATACCAGGATTAATTTGCATCGCTAACGGCTTCGCATAAATCCCAACTACATGAGATACAAAGCTAATTGTACAACAGCGTACTTATGGTCTATGGAGCTATTTTGTAACCATTATTCATATACGTCACAAAACAAAGATCTGTTTGTCTAACAGTTACAAAAGAATTCTTGTAACTGACGTGTCACCTACTTTTAGGTGAAGTGTGGATACAGATGTTATGTTGACCACTTCGGTTAAGTAAACGTAGGGCGTTGGCCATATAACTTGTATAGTTCCAAATCTAGTATTTTTGTGATTTCGACACGTTACTTAAATAATATTCTAAAATATCTTTATAGCAAGGTGTTCATCTTGAAGATGTTATCACGCTCAATAACGGAAATATTTCTAAAGCGCCTAATGAAGACAAAAGTAGAACTTCTATTAATTAAAGAGCGACACCGCGGTATGATACTTATTGCTAATAAATTACCTTTAAGTATACAAATGCATAACCTATGCCTGCCATCCGATAATTATATGCGAACGAACTTTAGACATTCCTTTTTCGGAAATTCCAATTATAATGGGCAGCTTTTGAAAGTGGATTTCACTAATCGCCATAGGTTGTGTTTACGATGTGAGCTGATATATGGTTTCCTAGACACCATACTGTTTCCCATAGGCTAGCAATGTTAACTGCCTCTCAGTTTCATTGTCAAGTCAAATATTTATTGTAATTTATTCCGACACTCGACAGTTTCTCGAGTTAGCATTATGTTCTTACAATAAGTACGTATACATTAATAACTCATGGTTTGCTATTTTAAATTTGCATAACACTAAATAATAGTGGAGTTTAGCTCACTCAGCTACATTTCTGACGCCAGACGCACTTTCGTTTGCATAATTATTTTCTGTGACGCCTTGTTTAGCACCCTGATGTACGTTTCATTTTATACTTGCAACTGCCTCGTTAAAATATATATGCAGTTGAAAATAAATCCCTCACATTATTCTTTAAGTCTATATCTATAAATTTGAAACTTGGCGGGTAGACTAATCATTATAGGGTATAAACATCTGCTGAGAAAGAATTTAGGAAAAGGATTTAATTGCTTACGGAAAGGAAAAAATTAGATCAAATAGGTAACGATAAAACAGATAGTATTTTTTTTATTAAATATACAATATTCATTACCTATTACTTGGAACGTGTCGCCAATCGTTAAACTTTCTCACTATATCAGGGTCTTATCTACGTGAACGTGTATTTAGACGCGTCTCGGTTTTTTTATAGCTAATGTTTTTACATCATTTCAAACTATTGCAGACTATTTCTACGTTCAGAGAATTGGACAGAGTCGAGTGAGCAGCGGGGAAAAATTCTCAATTTTAAAACAACTTCGAGAGCCGTCCTCAAGATAATAGAATGTCACATCCTTACTTGTTGATAACTACGAGTTCAATCTTTTCTACGATGAAATTCACAAAAGAAGTTATATCTTTGCTCCCACACGAGATGTCAGATGAAGTTTCTTATAGTTCAATTTTATATAACGTTCGGTACCAGATAAAAACGATAAACGAAATAGAAAATAAGCGTCAAAATTATGAAATTGTCATTGACACACAAATCTGAATAACTAACTAAAAAACTGTGTTGATATTTTCTATTTATACCATTAATTAGCACAAAATGTCAAGGATACAATATAACCAGTTTTTGAAAACACTCAATATTGTTTTGTATATATTTGAATTTAATAACAACTAAAACTTACTGCCTCATTAGTCTAGTGATCCTAAACGCGACAGCTACGCTAGATGTCGCGGGTTCGATTCCCAGGTCAACCAAAGTGTTTATTGTTTTTTCTATGAATGGGCCTATTACATGGGATGGGACCTAAAAATACCCGCAAACTGTGGGCGAACATTAAGTACACCTCTGCCTAACCCTTCTTGGAATGCAAGCGTGATGGTATGTTACAACTTTCATACAATTATTTCTTCGTAATTTCCTCCTTATCCAGTGTTCTTTATATCTATGAAGAGAGATCGCGTGGTAGAACAAAATAATCAAGTCCATCACCCGCCTACGATTTGCGAGTCGCTACTTCCGTGGGAGGTTATTGTTCTGGCTTCAATATCAAGTCCGTAGATATGAAAACGCTAACGCGTGCGTTATGCGGGCCTCGATTGAGGTCAAGTGACTTTTTCTTCTCGGTGTATAGTGAAAACTTATAAATTCATAATCTTATTGATTACAGGAAGTGTGTGCTTGTGTATTATGTTATTTATTTAACACTAAAGATAATGATCTCCATAAATAATCTATTTCCCCTTTTATAACTCAACTGTTATTTGTATTTACATTATCTCAAAATTTAAAATCAACTTAAGCAAACACTGCTCTCAAAAATTCTCTCGAACAAGTTTTCTGAGAGTGTATTTCAATTAAAGACATATAGAACCTTTATATAGACTTAAAGGCTTGAAACCTACCCATATAAAAAAATCGAACTAGTACCTACATGTCCTATAACACTCTGCCCTTCCTAGGAATCGAACCCACCAGGCAGCCCTACCTACTTACTTCAAATCTAACAATCATAGTCTCATCATATCTCGGCATACTTCATTAAGATTATAATTATTGACCGCAACGTTTTGAACGCCGTGCGCACACGCATTATTTGATCATAACCTGTCGCTCTCCGAGTAATAAAGTCCGCTTTGGTGCACGCATATAATTAGTTTCTCTGCTGACTCCAAGCTCGTGACTCATGAATAGGTGCAAATTTATTTGTATCCTATATATAGACAGATAGTCAAATCTTCTTAGTCTATATAATTATGTAACTGTATCTATACCTAATAATCTATAACTTTGTTAATATTTTTCTCAAACTGCTCGGAGATCACGTTCATACGGCAATCAAAATGTGTTATATATTGTCCTTAATATCTTTTTGATTTTTTACATAAGTACTCGTGGATGTTAGATCGTGTCCTCATGTACGTGTTAGAATTACGGTGTTTATTTTTTTTAAATAAAATCTTCTAAAAAGTTGTTCTTTTGAGCACCAATCTCTGAACAGTTTGGTACTCATAAGAACGGTTATTAAGAAGATTTTGTAAAATAGTGCTGTCTGTTTATACTTATGACAAATTCATTTGGATATTAGGTCTCTCTGCAACTTTTAGTATCCTCAGAGGTTATAAATTTATCAAAGAAGATAACAACCGAGGGCAGGATTGGAATCTGCATCTTCAGATTTCGTACAACGGACGCTTAAGCCAACTGAACTGTTCTATTATCGAGATTTTCCTCCCACATTACACGTCATAAGATGAACATATTACCGAGATGTGTTCTTCAACCTAACTTTCACTCTAGAAAAAAGCTTACCATGTGTAAATGCGTAGTATGTTGGGTGTAGGTAGCAGTTAAACTGGTCACCAATACCGCACAACCTACTCATGATCATTAACCCATTTACTGTCTTCAGTGCACGCGTCTCCTCTCAGAATGAGTGGGGTTAAGCTATAGTCCATCACGCTACCTTACCTATGCATCAGGAATCAGAATGCAGGTTTTACCCCCTAGGGTACGAACTCTATACTAAGCAGACCAATTTTCATATCAAAAGACTAAAACTGCTCCTTTTATATAATTCACAGATATTTGTTTCTAGTCTGGGTACTTTGTAACGAATAATCTTAGACACGGAAATTGTTCCCTAAGGCGCGAGCTATCTTTTTCACAATTAAAAAATATTAAATGTAGCACTTAATTTTATTTTATTAGAAACTTCAACAAAGTATGCATCTTACATGCTATGTATACAATAACTTAGTATTTCGTTGATATGCTCCTTTAATTACAGAAGATCACATCATGCGAGATCATACTTCTAATTCTAAACAATAAAAAAGAAACTCTAAATCATCTGTTACATAGAAAAGGTCATACATTCACAGGTCTTCTCATTTTAATTCACAAGGAGTATTGCGTAAATGTGCACTGAGTCGCTACAGATTTCATTGTTAGAGTTCGAGAACGAAAGTTGCCGAGATCATTCTAAGTGTACATCGGAACAGTGCGAGATTGCACGCTGTCTCTCAATAGTTCCACCTCAGCACAATGTCTCTTTAGATTTCCATTGCAACGAAACTTACAAAGGCCTTTTGTGATAGGCATGCCGCCCGTGACTTTCCTGTATTTCTAGAATCTAATTATTTATCTGAATCAGATGCCCTAAGTAATATTTGTTTTGGGACAGTAAAATAAAATTGAAGCTTATTTAAATTTTAACGGTCATAAGTATCACCAGCTATCTATGACTGCTTATACGTTTACCAATACAATTCTAGCATGCGCATGCTTCTTCCTTCATTCCATGCTCGTTTTGAACCCATCACCCGCAGCACAGAATCTTTTCTCCAATATTACCCTAAAGTTTGAAGAAACAGGTGGCTTTATTCAAAACTTCTTGCACTATAGGTATATTTAGAGTGTAGTAGAGTATCCATATTGAATCAACAGTTTACTAGCTCACTTACAGTATCGATATTCAATCAATAAGAACAATATAACCTCAATTTGATAACAGCGTTCGCCTTGCCATAATTCACAACATACGCCTATAATACCACATGCACAGATGACAAAAATGGTTGCGTATGCCTATGGTAAGCCTCCGACATGGTTCATTAGTTAAACCCACGCACTCTGTGACAATAGAATGAACACTATTGTTTACCGATGTTGTAATATGTACATTTGATTTAGAATTAAACTATCAGGAGTGTAGAGAAAGCTGATTAGATATAGACTTCGTGGGTCAGGAAATGGGTGATGACGTCATCTGTTTTACGATTCATACGCAGTGTTTTTTTCCATAAGACAATTTTGTGTCAAAATGTTAATTATGTTAAGAGGATTAATAACAACAGCAACCTTTGATGCACCACTATCGGCTGGTGCCAAAAACAAATAATGGCAATAGATATAACATACCATCACGCCTGTATCCCCGATGGGTTAGGCAGAGGTGTACTAATGTACACCCACATTTCGCGGTATGTTTAGGTCCCATGTAATAGGGGGCGAGCCTATTGCCATTCTTCTTCTTAGTCGGGCACTCTTGACAGAGTGGTCGTGGCTGTCGATGGACAGGGTTGCGTCCCGGAATCACCGCTGGCTTCAAAGGCTGCTGCACTTCGCGCGATGTCCCTCCATTTCTGGCGACTTTCACTATTGCCATTAACCGGGCACAAATCCAGACTCCGAGCTGCTACTGCTCGACCCGGGGATCGAACCCAGGACCTCTAGCGTACTTAGGACCACCAGATTAATGAGGCAGATGGCAATAGACTCCCCAATAGGCATGATGACGGTAAGCAAGAATTACTAAAATAATATGTTCTTATAATGCAATATAATTAATATGTTTAGAAAAGAATATTTATTTTTATTTATAAGACGGGATTATTAATTTATTTGATAAAATAAAACTACAAAATACACAAGTCCGCCATGTTCAGTTGAACACCAATCAGATTCAATTACGTCACATCTATGTTGAACTGTCGCTGTCACGTAAATTTCGTACGAATTTCGACGATCTCCGCGCTTAAAATTGTTTATTATGTATTTCCTAATTGTATATTACTTAGCTTTTGTCCTACAACTTGTGTAAGAACTTATTAAGTAATGGAACAAGGGTTTACCAAGGCAAACAGCTCTAATTTGCCCAGAGTTGATTTGTTAATGCTGGGGCAATGTAAGTATTATTTATTATTACATATTTGTATTATACCTACTATAATTAAAAAAATAAAATCACTTTTAAAAAGCACAGCTTCGTATGTTTAGTTTTAATAATGTTTTGATTTTATAAAATATGCTTTCCTATCGATTTCGTTGTTTTAGATCCTCCAGGCCATCTTATGGGGACGACGCGATTAGCTACGTTCAGTTAAAACGCGATGGAAATCTATGTACATAGGTACTTATAGTTAAATAAAAAATCTGCCCAGAACACAAGGTCCACGCGAAGTTATATGCAGTGACGTTAATAGTTGGCGAAGTAAAGGAAGAAGTTATATCGGTAGAATGCCATGACTGTGTTGCCTCACAAGGAGGCTGCAAACATGCCATTGCATTTCTAATGTGGGTCCATCGTAGGAGTGAAGAACCGATTATTCAAGTAGGTAATTTACGATCCATTCGGCGAGGCTCAGGCTCAGTCAGTGTCCCGCCTCGTAACTTACTTGAATAATTGATTAAAAATTTAATGTAATAAAGAAAATCTATCGGGTAAAATCTCTCGAGCTATCTATGAACTTTATTTTTAGTAAATAAAACATGATGTCAAATCATTTTCGGTTTTATTACTTTAAGAATAAAACCGAAAATGGAAGATATAATTACAAAAAAAGAGGTATCTTTGTGAATTTATTCTATCGAGCCAACTTTATCAAATCGTGTTTCCCTTGTATGTGTTCCCTAGAATATATACTCAACAATATAAATTTATTTTCTCAGATTTTAATTTTACTATTTACTACTTAAAAAAATAGTTTTTAAAACATTTTTATGTGGGCTTTGCAGTACCACCCGGCCTTAATCTCATAATGTATACGATGTCAAAACATAGAATTGACGTCATAAGCAGACGCCATGACACCAGGGACCGTTTTCGCGCTAATTTAAAAACATTGAATTATAATCGCATTTTTGTATCAAAAACCTTTTTTAATTGCAGAAAAAAAATATTTTTCGGAAATAGTATGTACATAAGAATATTTTAGATCAGTTTTTGAAAATCAGTCATCATGCCTATTATATGGGACGTCAAATCGCACATTTTCTTTAACACATCTAGGTTGATTGGAAGAAATCAGTCTGCGACAAGGCCACCCGTTGTATGTTTTTACAAGTACCCCTCTGCTTAACCTTTCGAGGAATGCAGGCTTGATGGTACCTATGTTATGTATTTAGAATAAAAAAGGGTTTCAATAAAATAAATTGCATTCTAGTGTCTAGTTACTAGCTAGCTCCCTCATCGATCTACTAGAGCTCTACAGTGGGTGATCCATTTCCCAGCAATGACAATACAAACAAAGGAAACGATTCATGTTCTTTTATTTATAGGTCAACGGGGAAATAAATATTTCAGCTCGCTGCCTTCAGTTTTAATTAATCGACTTGAAAAGGTGAGGTTATTATGATTTCTCCTGATATTTTCTCTGATATCTTTATTTGTGACTCTGTACCGCATTTTTAACACATTGGATACAAGGAAATGTGTAAATTTTGACATAATTGTATGTAGTTAAACAAAAAGGATCCAATCCACAACATGGTCAAAAATGAGTTAAGTGCACCAAACTGATAAATACAATACTACGCTTGACTATACTATTATCAATAAAAAAGGTTTATTATTCCACACACAACATCATACTAACAATTAATTTTAACATGAATACCAATGAACGTCAATATCTCTAAAGTGACTTTGTGTGGATTGGATCCCTTTCGTGTAACTACGTCCAATTAAAGTTCATACATTAGGGCAGGAGTGCACAAAAATATTTCGGAAAAGTTTCGACCACCGGGCTACCACTAGTTTGATGAATTTCCAATGTCAAACATTTGAAGACATTCAAACTTCGTTCCGAATAGCAGGCAACGGGTTAGCTGTTTCTTTTAAAATAATTTCTTACCTTACTAGACAAATTGCGGGCAATTATTATATTCTACGAAATTAGCACACTGAGCCACCTTTTAGCATCACAGATAATAAAAACGCCATATCTAGGTACATTGTATATTCTTTTATTTTCAAATGTGTTTTATATATATTATTTTTTTCTGGTGTACAATAAAGTATAAATACATTTGGCAAGGTATATTTCATCAAAAACTTGACATACGTATCAGCAGATATTACCTCATTTCTTCATTTGCTTGCAAATAAAACAATACCCATATTTTTTACATCTAGCAATATTTATAAATCGTCAGTGCGCGTAACATAGCTGGGCCATCGCTTGCTGCAACTGTAACCCGTTTCCCACAGCTGGCATTATAAACAGCTGATACAATCTATATTCCCTTTCATTCCCAACTCGACATGGATATAAATCTTTCATTGCATACATACCTACTTTTATACAACCTTATTTTTATAATCTACTTGAGGCAATGAAAAATTTAATCCTACTTTGTGTTTAAAAAAGTGTTGTTTTACATTGCCTCATTGATTTTCTACTTCTTGCGAATTGCCTCGTTGGACTAGTGGTCCCAATCGCGACTGCTACGCTAGAGGTCTTGGGTTCGATCCCCAGGTCGAGCAAAGTGTTATTGAGTTTTTCTATGAAATTCTCAGTAGCAGCTCGGAGTCTGGATTTGTGCCCGGTGAATGGCAATAGGCTCGCCCCCTATTACATGGGACCCAAACATACCGGCGAACTGTGGGTGTACATTAAGTGCACCTCTGCCTAACCCTTCGGGGAATACAGGCGTGATGGTATGTTATATTATGTTCTTGCGAATTCCTAAATTCCTAAACGATCGCAATAATGATAATACATTACATAAGAAGTATGAATGTGGAAGAAGCGAAAGAGCTATGCAAGTGTCGCGCAGCAAGTGGTCTGTTGTATGGTATTATAGTTTCTGCCTATCCCTGTGCATACATACATTCACGCCTTTTTCCCATATCCAACCCAACCGTTGGGAAAATTTTCGAACGTAGCAGACCTCAAAACAATCTCCAAAAAGCCCAATAATATTTATACTACTTCTATAATCCTATATGGATGAGCATTTTTGTACTTTCACCTTTAAACAATTGCCCTATGCAGTTGCGTAAAAAATGTCTGGAGGCAGTCTTCTACGCTCTATTGCACTTTCTAGTCGATTGGGTAAAAACAGATCGGTTGTCTCTGATGTGTAACCGAGGCCCTTCGTTGCTTTCAATAATTACCAAGTCATTTTGTGCGTGCTCTCATAATAATGACGCAAATGAGTAAGCTAATATTTCTTAACCTCATAACTGCAGTAATTTGCTTATTATAATTGCTCAGTGTAAATGTTTTGGCAAGCGTAGCACAGTACATCGGCCGGCATATAGGTAGCCTAGCAAGTTAAGTTAAGCAAAAACCAAATAGAAACATTATTACGTCTTATTAGATTTTGAAATTCCACAGCCGCCGTTTTCCAAAAACCTTAAATCACAAACAACTAAGCTCTATATAATACGACGCATATCGATCGTTCTATTTCGGCGCTGGAGGCATTTTTTTAAGTCAATTTAAAATCTATTGTGGGCGATAATTAGTCTTATTTGAAGTTTAAGAATTTAATTTCTCACTCGTGAATGACGCCTACAGCATTCCAAAAGGTATTTCTACGTTTTAATTTTATTATCTGATATGAAACTATCGGCACACTGTTAGCAATTAGCGTACACGTTCCAACGATAAAACTTCTATTCTACCTATGTACACAAGCCATTAATAATACCTAGTAATCCATGTCAATTATTTCACCACATAAATCTATAAAACTCGTACCTCTAGCGCCAATAACGACTTGAACGTTTAATTTAAATACGTATGGAGGCTGATAAAATAACACCTTATTACAGCCAACAAAGTTTAGTAATGGAAGCTTCGCCAAATCAATTGGTTACACATAAAAATATAATGGCTAGGTACACAAGCTCAAGTCATTGACCTCTAAACTACTCGAGTTACAGTTAATAATTAATAAAACAACGGTATACAGCTGTTGAAGAGCGAAGCACGCGATGCTCGAACAAAAAATAAAACTAAAAATACCAAACCTTTCCCTATTTGTGTGTATTTTTTTCTTGTGCTTTGGTGTACAATAAATATTACTTTATCAATATACTCGTATATTGTACCTATAAAACCTTAAAACGGTTTGTTTATTGTATAGCAGCTCTACTGCACAAGTTATAGTCGATTTTTTGAACTAATAGTTTTGGTATAATTGTGTAATATAGACTACATTACTTGTCTCATCAATCAAGTGGTCCTTAGCGCGACTGCTACGCTAGAGGTCCTAGGTTTAATTCCCAGGTCGAGCAGTGTTATTGGGTTTCAGCTGCTCTGCGTTTGGTTTTGTGCCCGGTTAATAGCAATCGGCTCACCCCCTACTACATGGGACCTAAACATACCGGCGAACTGAGGGTGTACATTGGTACACTGCTGCCTCACCGTTCGGGGAATAAACACAGGCATGTAATATGTTATGTTAGACTTCATTCCTGTCCTGGTTGGCCTATACTGTTTAAAAGTCAAGCTTCCAATATCCCCGGATGCGAATAAAACTGATCCAATTGATGAAGTATTTATGTTGAAAATACATAACAATTTTCTTAACTCATAGCACCGGAAATACGTATCATCACGACCCGGAAATTGAGTAATACATAAACTGAAAGTTGTGCACACGATCTGCGCTGAAGCGCACATAAATATTATAGTGCAGTCGTCATGTGCATGCATGCATTGTCGGTCAGTTCAACACCAGACTGAAAATAGAACTTTTATGAGGGCAGTATCAGACATCCGTATAGTATGCATAAACATGCGCGGTAGTTATGAATAAAGATGACATATCTTGAAGATGTCATCATAGTTAATATTGCATAACCGAGGACGTATGTTCTCCCAAGACAATCATTTTTAGGTTGTGAAAAAGAGATGGCGCTGTTAAATGTGTAGAGCGCCATCCCTCTCTCTCAATCGCAAATTGTAATAATAACGATGGTACGGCCTCTGCTTGATTTAGACAATATGGTACCTAACGTACTGTTGTTGTAATGTAACTCTTAACTACATAATTATACTAAAAGTTAAAAGCTAATCGGATGACTGGTTCGTAAGTCTACTGCTATGATTGGGGTCTAGAGTTCATTTCACAGATCGCGCCAAGTTATTAGGTTTTTCAATAAAATTCTCAGTTGCCCGGAATTTGGATATGTGTCCGGTTAATTTGAAATAGCCTCCTATTACATGGAGCAAAAACTTACCGGTGAACTTTGGATGTATATATACACCTCTGCCTAACTCTTTGGGCAATACATCCTACAGATACTTCTTAAAAATATATACTCGTAAAAAAGTACATATTTCTAAACGTCAATTAAGTATACCGAAAGGAACACTTAATTCGATTCAATAAAACGTTTAAATAGCGAAACCTAACGGGCAGTACCATGAATAGGTTTAAAAGCACTAAAGCTGTGACTAAACTATCACAATAGCATCAGTGTGTCTCCGAGGCCATCGGGTCACGTAATTAAACCCTCAAGTGAGGCAAAGTGCAACAATGGGCGTTCCTCAGCGAAGTGTCGCGATGCTCATTAGATCGAGCGTGAGGACGTTAACGAGGCGAGATGGTATCGCCTGCGCCGTAGCGGTCGCATACTTTCACTTCTTAAGGGCACCTCTAACTTGCAGCCATGAATGTAAACTTGACGCGCGATTGAGTGGTTGTCGAGAAGAGCGGAAACAATCCAAGTCATGCACGATAGAGATTACAATTGTCATAGTAAAATTGTAACAGGCTGATGTTTGTGTATAGGACATAAAGAAAAAATAATAAGATGGGTCTAATTAAAAGAGTAATAGAAGCCAAAACAATATTTTGAAGTTGAGCTTTCGTTTCCTTTGTTTGTCTGTCTTTATGTTTGTACGCGCATCACGCAAAAGCTTTAGCAGGAAAATGGATGCAGTTTTTACAGTTATAGGTAACACTGGAGGTCTAACTTAAAATATAGTGCATGTTTTATCTTGATAGCCGCCTTGTTAGAGTAAGGTACTAGTTTGTAAAACTTTTTGAGGCGCGGGCAGCAACTAAATATAAATTAACTAATTGATTGAGAATATGCTTTTTTTCCAGTGGTATAAAGGAAGCTCCGTGGATTGAACTAAGGAGGTTTTTGCGCAGCAGTAGAATACTTACTTACTTACAGTAGAGAAGAACGAAGTGGGTTGAAAAGAGTAATTTGTTGTGTTTATGGATAAAAAGAACAGAGATTTTTATAAGGATTAGAATTTGGCCACGTTTTTACTTGTATCTCAAAACTACAAAAGTCATCTGTCTTTTTTTAAGGTCCGATCGATTTCTATACCAATTCATCAAAATAAGTTTAGCGGTATAGGCGTAAAAACTTAACAAACACGATCGCAGGCACACAGAGATACTTTCTAATTGTTTAATAAGTATCTTTTATCAGATTTTAATTATTATCTAAGTTTTATTATTCCAATGAGAATATACTTATTTCACTTCCCCTGTCATCTCTAAAGCAAACGAGAAAATTATATCTTCTAAACGCTTGAAGATAATTTCTCTGGCGCGTAGGCATAATGTCTACGAGTCACTTCGAGGCATTGACTCGGAGTGTAGTGAATCGAGTGAAGTGGAGGCTTTGCGTGTCATGCATGCTTGTTGTTGATATACTAATTAGAAGTTATTATCACGATCTTTACACAGGCCTTACTTCTCATGTTTACGAGCTTCAATATTACTCTTTATGTTATAATAAAAATGTAGTAGGTACAGTAAGTATATACTAAGCCGTATTCTTCTTCTTCAAAAAAATAATATTAAGGTATGCTTATTTTTTAGCATTAAATATTGCGAAATGTTCACAATATGAATTTTCTTTAATTAGAAAATTTATATCATTGTGAATATTAAGGTAGGTAAATACAATACGTTCTCGACTATCGCGTATTTTTTTTCCATGTTCCATATTGTTTGATTACTAAAAAAAACTCATTGGTTTTAATGTAGGGACCTACCTAAAAGGCTTTAATGAATTTATTTATGTAAGTACTCTTATGTTGGTATGTGATTGTATATTCGTTCATCAGTATGTTTCAATTATTAATTTCTATTAAGATTTTAATAACCTGCATTAAACTTATGCCACGTTAACTGATACCACATTATTTATCACCACTTAAATTATTATCTGGAAAATAGTGTTTCTACACAAATCTTTAGGTGCAATCCCTAACGACAAAGAATGTTTAGTCCATTTTTAATCAGGAAAATTTTACGTTTATCTGTCGTTATGGATGTCGGAAGTTCCGCTCTTGCGCCCGCGTCTACCCACAATACGTGAAATGCGAGTAGGTAGGTAACTAGGTAAAAGGTGAGTGATCTCGCAACGCGCTTCGAGCACAAAGCGACCGGGCTAGACTCATCTACGCTTTCCCGTCTTATTTACACAACAAAACATAAATAAAATGCAATACAAATAATCAAACTTAAACTGGATTTGCACGCGCGCGCATTTGAGATAGAGGGTAAAACACGCTTAATAATATCGTAATACCGACCAATTACATCACAGCAGTAGCAATGGAGTATATATAATTGACTGCGTTCATCGACTACTCATTAAGCGTAAAATTATTCACAGGCGCTGACACGGCAGGTGCTCAGTCTGGTTCTATACGGCTGTTACCATCGATGGATAAATAGAGAAAAACAATCGACGGCCAACGTCGGTCAACCGCGGCAATGCGAGACGTTCTTTATGCACAAAAAATGGACAAGTGCGAATCGATGCGTACGATATGCGCACAGCTTTAAACTTACATTTTTATTCTTCTATGAAAGCGTAGGAATTGTTACTTATTACTACACAGTGGAATTGCAGTGATAGCCTTGTGATATGAGCATTGGAATGCCAGGTCACAGGTCTCGAGTTCGAATCTAAGGCCTCTATCTTTTCGAAGTCATGTGCGTATTAATAATTAATTATCACGCGCTTAAACGGTGAAGGAAACATCGTTAGGAAACCTGCATGCCTGAGAAATTTTCTTGACGGCATGTTGAGTCTGCCAACCCGCAGTAGGCTAGCGTGGTGGACTATAGATAGCCCAATCCCTCTCAATCTGAGAGGAGACCCGTGCCCAGCAGTGGGACAATGTTATGGGTTGATGATGATGCCTACACAGTGATACATAATTACATAGTAGGTACTATATAGGTTCTCTTCTTGCCTGTCATAATCGTGGCGAATGTTACGAATCCCATTGCTTTGACTATAGGGCAAGGGAAGACAAGCGCGGTTTTTTTTTCGGTATGAGTCCAACATACCCTGCCACCTCCCCAGGTGGCAAAAGATCCATTAAGATTTTCCGTAATATAAAAAAAAGTTTCTCTTGTTATGCTGAAAACAATATAATACTTATTATTTTGTTGTGGGACCGCTATTCATATTTAAAATCAAAAACCTATAAACCTCCACTTATTATATATTTTTCTTAAAAAAAAAAACACGAAGGAAATATTCACTTATGCTTATCTAATCTTCTACTAATGCATAATATAGAAGTTATAAAAATATACCGAGATATTTTTCCTTTGATTCCACGGATCCCTATATCTAAATATTACAGCATAGACGGCGGGGGATGTCTCGAATAAATTACGTAGGATTACTTACTCGGCAGATATCTTGCTCCCGCTTCATATCAGAGCTGGAAAATATCATGAGTACCTATGTATATAAATACTTACATAGGTTGATTAGATTCCTATCAACTTACCCCGCCAGTTTTGAAAAAAGAATTATTTTAGATATAGTAGTTAATAAGCAAGTCTCTTAAATATAATGTTTTGAATTGAATGATTTTATTTTGTTTAGAGCTAGAGCCATTAAAAATACACCTACTCATAATAATGTTATAGGGCAGTTACAGCCATGGCTAATGTCAGAGCCTTGAGACGAAAGTCTTCAATGCGTGCGTCCTACCTGTTATGATCTACGGAGCCGAAACGTGGACACTCACAGTGAGACTGGTCCACAAACTTAAAGTCGCACAGCGAGCTATGGAGAGAGCTATGCTCGGAGTCTCTCCGAGGGATAAAATCCGCAATGAAGTTATCCGTCAGAAAACTAAAGTTACCGACATAGCTCAAAGGATTAGCAAGCTGAAGTAGCAATGGGCCGGTCACATCTGTCGGAGAACTGACAAACGCTGGAGCAAGCGAGTTCTCGAGTGGAGACCGCGTCTAGGCAAACGTAGTGTAGGGCGCCCGCCGGCCAGATGGAGTGACGACTTGCGGAAGGCAGCTAGCAGTGACTGGATGAGGAAAGCCGAAGATCGGGCCCTGTGGCGTTCACTAGGGGAGGCCTACGTCCAGCAGTGGGCGAATATGGGCTGATGATGATGATAAATGTCATAAATCACATGTACGTGACTAAAGGGCAAGTGAAGGCAAGTGCTGTTTTCAGTCTGTACGATTCCATCATCCAACAGCCCTTCTGCCTCCCCAGGTGGCAAAAGAAGACGACCCATGAGGATTTTCCGTACTTTAAAAAAGGTAGGGCAATAAGAAAACTTTCTTGATGTCATCAAAGCCAACTCTTCGTTTAATTGTATGCCTAGTTGGTATAATGAAAATAATAAAATAAATAATAAAAGTGTCGGTAGCCTAATGGCTGGAGCGTCGGATTTGCGATGATGTGGTTGCCGGTTCGAAACCCACCCATTACACTACCGACGTGAACCCACTCGTAACACAAGCATTTAGCTTAGCACGAGGGGTTAACAAGATTACTAGAAATGTGGGAACTCCTAGGAATCTTTAAAAAAAAACTGATATCTCTCTCATTCACTCAAAAAAAATGCCCAGAGAGGGCGTGACCCCAAGCTAAATTTTAAATAATTATTCGACGTCAACGATTTATTACTGTAAACGATAGCAAATTACTCTCAACTGTACTCGGCTACGTAATCAGCACTGGACGTGATCTTTTCATCCTTGCATCACATTGTGATAAATTACGAACATTATAGAAAATTGGGTTCTACCAATTCTAATAAATAATAACTAAGTACATGTCTGTTTTGAAACTATGCTGTTTTCTTTATTATTACTTACTGTTCGCGATTTCACTTACATTTTACTGATTTTTTTTAAAACCATTTTCCATATTCTAAAGCTCATTGAGTATTGAGCCAACCGAACAAACGGTTGACTCCCAAGGCAGTTGGTAAGATTCCCAAGTTGAGCAATGTTAGGTCTTTATTTGAATTTTACCTAGCTTAGCTAAAACAAACAAATACTAAAACATGGCGGCGGTTTCAAAATGATAACTACAACATTACAGAGAAAACCCACATATTGTTCAAACATTTCTCAATTGGCCGCGGGCGAAGGTGCGAATACTTACTCGATACGAGGCGCCCTCGTGAACGGTTATCCATATGTACAGACACATATAACGAGGTATCTGCTTGTTACACAAAGACACAGCGACGTAACCGTTTTCGGACTAATCTTCGGAGACATGTTATTATAATACCAACGTAAGTGCTTCTGAAATTGGAAATCAATTCGCATCGTTCTTGTACATACGGCTACTCATCAAGTTATACAAATCCAGTTTAGACTGACCTCCCAGTGTAAAGGCTGTCCATAAAATTCAAGGCCAGCCTACACTGGAAATGTAAAGCTTGATGTATAGCCTAGTCCTTTTATGTAGAAAAGAAAACACCCAATAATCTCATCCCGGCCGACCATTTACATTGTTACAATTACAACAACGTTATTTTTCTTTGCGGCTGCCACATGTCTCCAAACCAATTACCACACGGTACCAGAGCATTCGTGTCGCTAAAACTAACTCCAGACCTGAGGTTCCTACTAGCGAAATAGCAACTCTAACTGAGTAGGAAGCCAAGATATAGTATAAGAACTCTGCACCGCTTATGAAGAAAGCTAGACGACTAAAGAACCGTTCTTTAGTCTCTCAGTCTATACCTGTACGCAAACAGTCTACTACAGGCGCAACTGTCGAATCGGAAATAACTCGATTTATGTATAATGATGTTATTTACAAGCAAAATAATAGCAATAATATTAGCATTCTCAAAAGTTGAGCCCAATTTCAAATCATAAACAGAAGCTCAACGCTACTTTTCTGCCATTTACAGCCAAGTTTCAAACTGCCTTCGGTATCAGAACTGAACTTTATATCCATATTGAGAACTGCACGATACACAGTCAAATACAGAGTGAGGAAACAAAGAAGAGTAAGTAGGTATATATGAACTTTTGTCTTTGGAGGATGTCTGTTACTTATCACTTTTGGTTTTATAATTATCTGGAGGGCCTGAAATAATTGACTGCACATAAGACGTAGCGGTTAAGGTTGTCACCTCGCCGCTATCGTTGTGCCGCAAGTCATGGTCAGTCAGGTTCAATTCCCACCCGAGGCAAATATTTGTGTGTTCTACAAACATTTGTTTCAAGTGTGATTCCGAGTTTAGATTCACAAGACTTCACAACATAAAATTATTTGACATAAAGTTTAGACTTCATGTCAAATAATGTTATGTTGTGAAGTCCCTCGCGACACAGGGCTTGTTCCCTAGTGCGGAAGGTGTCTTTAAAAAGTAACCGCATCTTTTCGAACGCTTAACATGACCGTGGCATTACGGTTCTGATATCAAAATGTGCTGCTTTGCTTCATACAGAATCACTTTGGAATCCATTCGAAGTGATACATAGTCTTTCTTTCCCACCTAATATATATTTCTTCCCAATTTTTTTTCGCAGACGACGTCCGAGCGGTATCGTTTCGCTAGTGCGCTTCGTTCGATGAGCGAGAGGGCCGGGGGCCCAATCCCTCCCGCAATCCCCTTCCTTCTCCTTTCTCCTTCCCAACTCCTTTAGTTTTGCAGATGCCCATTGGCGGCGATGACTATTTACCATCAGGTAGCTCGCCTGCTCGTTTGCCGATTTATCCCATAACAATAAAAATAAATCACTCAAAAATATTGAGTTGTGTTTGCTAACAGCCAAGAAAGTTATGCGAGATGGGAAATTTAAAATAATGATTAAAACTTGGTTAAATTATTGAGCCACTGATTATAACACTTAGGTACCTTTTACATATCTAAAGCATAAAGATATCTACTCTTATACCTACTCAAAAATATATTGGGTTCAAAAGTAGGCGTACCTATGGCCTGCAGAAAATTACAAAAGGCTAAGTACGTAAAACTAAATAACGCAAACTTTTACAAAACATTAAGGAAAGAAAAGTTGCATATTTGGGGCACGTTAAGAGTTTGACATCCCAGATGAGAGCTCTCGAAAATTATGTAATTAATAATTAATATAATTGTGGTAAAAATTGCTGGTAAAAGGAGTATCCGAGGATGGAGTGGGATCACAAGTGCCGCAGAACTGTTTTGCCTCGCGAGAAACAAAGCTAAACATGCAGAACTGACTGCCAACTTCACTAGTTGGAGAGGCACTACAAGAAGAAGAATATAAAATCAACGTAGTGAGCCTAGATTTAATATGCATAGAACATGACTTCCAAGGTTCTGTTCATAAATTAAGTTTTCAAACATCGTAGCATACTCAGACGCGTCTCTCAAGGGTTTCCAGTTTACGACATTCGTCCATCTTGTGCCATCTGATGTACCTACTTGTCCGTCCGCGTAGCCTTGACCTGTCTACAACTGTGTCGACGCACAAATTGTACCACATGTATGTATATGTACAGTATATCTAAGTGTACGTCACGGACAGTAGCACAAATTTGTAAGTTATATATAAACTATAATAAGTAAATTATTTTACAGTAAATGATTGCATGTCATTGTGGTCAAGTTAAAGTTAATACTTACCTAAACAATAATTAATTAACAGCTTATTTAAATTAGGACCATGTAATAATTATGAAACGCCGAAAGGACGCGGCAAAATCAAGATAGTAAGCACTAGCGTAATATTAGGTATGCACCTACCTATACATCACACCTGTATTACCCGAAGGGTTAGGCATAGATGGGACCTAAAGATACCTCATTACTCCGAGCTACTAAGAATTTCGTAAAAAAAACTCAGTTACACTTTGCTCGACCTAGGAATCAAAAACAGGACCTCTAAACTATCAGTCGCGAGACTAATGAGGGAGTCACCACTTTCCAACTTTTGTGATTATTGATATGTGCTCACATGCTATTCACGATAGATCTTTATCAAAAATCTACAACAAATTTATATCATCCAATTAAAAAGATGCGGAAGTGCAAGCGAAGACGTGAGTTTTCTGCACGATACAGATTTGTATCGGCTGTATATACCTACATAGTACTACACCTTGTGCCTCTTACAAGCAACGCAGTTTTTTTGCTAAACGATTCGTCATCTCCACGCTACCAACGAGCACTGTCAATATTTACTCTCTACGCATACGTCGCAACACCTAACAATTTACCGAAGAATCAACCTGAAAGGTGCCTCTATAGCACAAAACCTACACCATTAAAACGCCCACATAAACCTTGTTCGAAATCTACCTTTTATTTAACTATATGAAAATCATTTTAAGATGTATGCGACTACTACTATACTCTGGATAAATTAACATATTTTTACAATCACTTATAACGTAAAATCATGTCGTACCTACCTACGTAGGTAGGTCAACTGCTGCTAAATGTCGATAATTAAGAGCCATAAATCACATTCAGTTCATATTCATGTTGAATATGAATGAGGTTTTTTGTACATACATAACTAAGGCTAATATTTTTTATAATGCTTCGACATTTTATAAGGGAACATATCGATAGAAAAACTGCACGGATATAATCGCTTCCACTTCCTACCAGCCAGCATAAACAATTGATTTAAAAGTACTTATCACACATGAGTTGTGTTGACCATGCAACTAAAATCGCAGACTTGATGCTTATTAGAAAATTCTTATGCGTTGCATTCGCAATGGGGAAGATTTATGCGACGTAGAAATGCCGATACCCAATGATATTGGTTCATCGCACCCGACACCGCAACGGCGACAGAATAATGTGCACAAGTACCTACACCTACAAAATAACTTCACAGTTTGTTGATCTTTCTCATGTTTTCTGTATAAATACGTACTCTGTTTGAGTGAGTATCAATATTTATCCTAGAATCAGAAAAGATTTCGTATGCCATTAAGGTGGATTGCAGGATTCCAAGTCTGGGGGCCAATAGATAAGTACAACACATCAATCACCGTTGATTGTGTAGTATTATTCTAATCTAAACTTTCAAAATATCGTAAATAGTGCCTGTTATTCCCTGACAAAATAAAGGTCATAGACAGGTAAGGATTGCTGTTGTAGTCCTACATAGAGACATGGTCATCACCATCAGCCTTTGTATAAAAGTCATATCAAATCAAGCAGATTAGATCAATCAAGATGGATATGACATTGAATCTGTTCTCAACAAGGCTTAAGTGTTCGGACGCCATAATTTTTTCTGTATTGCTTGCATGTGCTTAAGAAAAATCGCAGAAAAATCACCAACTACGCGAACGCGTCCGATCCTATTAGAGAAGTGGCGGACAGCCAAACTAGTTTTACAGTTACCACGAAACGATTCGATTCTACAACGATACGTAGTCGAAGGTCGCGGGAACTCGGCGGGACCAATTCGGAATTCGTTCAGCAAGTTGGCAGTGACTCTGGACAACGTAGGCAATGTCACCGGATCGTGATCGTGTTTATCAATGACACGATAATTCGTCGCAGTTGACACAAGGACTAACTCAGAACTAACTTGTTTATTAGCCCTGAAATTATTTAAAATAGACTAAGTTCCTGCAAAACTTTTAGGCCTTATAGTCGTACCAGTAAGGACTCTTGTTATTTCTTCATATTCCAACCATTTCGCAGAGCTTATCGCGACATGAATGTACACTGCTTGGAATTGGAACTTTTCCTCATAGAATAGACGAATTTAACTGCTGATATAACCCTAAACGCAACGAAATAAGTTTCTGTGAAAGTCTATTTTCATTTCATTATCGACATTAGATAGAACAACATTGGGTTTGTGTTTTGACAAACTATAAAATGTGTAAGTAATGCAATAAACTTAAATTCTGGAGAAGGCGTTTCAGTTTCATACACATAGGCAATGATAAAAAGTTAGATTAATTTAAATTAGAATAGTACCTAATTAATATTAATTTGTTTAGGAAGACGCATGTTCCTTTCACCCACTAGTAAAATGTTTTTCTTAATGCTCTAATTAACATATACGTACGTGTTGTTTCAGTTCTCACGTTTTTATGGCTCTCAAACGTTTTTAAATTGCTTAATTTCCATTCCAATTCACTTTTTACTCCTTAACAATTGTTTGGTTTAAGATTTTTTAATAACTCTTTATACTTATAAAAAAATCTTAATGTCTACCAAGGGCACAGCCACTTCTCTCGATTTTTATTCCACCTTAAAAATTTAAAATACTCCTCCACCGCGAAATCGCACGTGACATGCTTTAGCACCTACCTACCTTTTAGTTTTTTCATCAGTTTTATAACAACAATCCTTTAGTTCTTTCACTCATAACATAGCAATCTTTTAAAAGTAACAGACAACTTGTTTTTATGGAAAGTATTATGTTAACAACTAGTTTATTCTTATTGTGTTCAAGAAGTATTAATTAATAACACGATGCTTCACTTACCTCTGTCCAATAGAACACGTTTTAAGTCTAAACACTTCCGTTTTATCCGCACAACAACACCTTTGACACAGATTCGTTAATTATTGCTTAGATTACACGCATCACTTAGTAGACAGATTGACGGGTAGTTAGCAGCACAATGCATAAAATATCGGACTTAAAAGTGATTGATCAAATCATAATCGCGCAAACACACACTACTAAAAACAACTATTCACTTTAATCACACACTGTTATGGTATATTTTTTTAAAGAAACTGAAAATAAAATTGCTCGAGATTATTCGGAAACCCGCGAAATATGCGGCGAAGGCAAGGAGGCCTGCGCGCGCGACGCGCGTGCTTTGTCCGCATGTGCCGACAGCTGACTGAATCGCAATTCAAAACAACGCTGCAATTACAAGGCTTGAAGTCTCCAATTTTTCGAACAGCCTTTACTACCGGCCACCCCAGTAAGGTTGCAATCATAGCAGATATAAATTTTGATAACAGAACTTTGTCGCCCAACACCCCTTCTTTTTCCATTATGAAGTAAAAGACTCTTGTAAAACAAAACATAATTTAACCGGCAAAGACGACAATAAATAGTCAAGAATTTATTTCATAAGATAAAATCGTAAGCTAGCTAAGATCATTATTTACATTAACTATAGCGAACGACACTTCAGGATATAAAAAAATATTAAATATTTTTAAAAATCATAGCTGTTTGTGCAAATAATATGAGGTACCTACTTGATCTAGTCGTTTGATATATTTTGTAGCGGACGCTAATGACATTGAATTTGCGATCTAGAATCGCTTCCTGTGTTTTGAATGCGGCGAAACGACCTGTGTACACGGACCGGCGATTGCGTACGGTAATGTATAATAAATTGTACAGATTCGCCTCTCTCCCTGCAACTAGATGTGATTTATGTACAGAACTGTGTCAATTTTACAATTACCGCCTTTATGGTAACGTTAACCGAACATGACCGTTATTGTGCTCTTACGTGGGATTTTAACTAAGAAAATGGTGTTAGAACATACCATCATACCATCACACCTTTATTCCCCGAAGGGTTAGGCAGAGGTCAGTGTTGGCATTAATCGATTAAATAATTTGATTAATTTTAATCTGATTAAACTTAATCGTAACTAAATTAATCTCGATTAAAATTGTAATCGTAATCGCGATTAAGACAATTAATCATTAATCGTTAATCATTAATTTGATTAAGCAGATTAAAGTATTTTTAATAACAAGAAAAAAATTCATTATTCTATTTTAACTTAAAGGAGATTCTATCTGGCGCTACTTAACAGACAAACAAACAACAAACTTAAAGTTATGGATGCAGTCTGCTCTGAAAAACGATGACTTTTTTTATTTTAATTCGGATTATATAATCTTGTTTTCCAAAGTTTGTATGAACCTCGGAAAGAAAGAAAGAAAGATAATTTAGTTTGCAAATATGCATCCAAGATGGCGGACATTATTTTTCTTTATAAATTGATATGAAAAATAATTTCCGCCATCTTGGATTTCAAAATTAATGACATTTTCGTAATTTGCATCCCGATAAACCTTGAAATTGACACCCATATCAATTTATAAAGAAAAATAATTTCCGCCATCTTGGATTTCAAAATTAATGTCATTTTCGTAATTAGCATCCTGATAAACCGTGAAATTGACACCCATATCAATTAATTTAGAAAAATAATGTCCGCCATCTTGGATTTCAAAATTAATGTCATTTTCGTAATAAGGATCCCGATTAACCTTGAAATTGACACCCATATCAATTTATTTAGAAAAGTAATGTCCGCCATCTTGGATTTTAAAATTAATGTCATTTTCGTAATTAGCATCCCGATTAACCTTGAAATTGACACCCATATCAATTTATTTAGAAATACATAATGTCCGCCATCTTGGATTTTAATATAAATGACATTTTCGTAATCAGCACTCCAGGATTCCATGTAATTGACACCCATATTAATTTATTTCGAAGAATAATTCTGGGAAATTCCCACGGATATGAGAAGAACCTGATGAACACGAAAAACACAGGTCGGCACTGACTGACACTTTTATTGAACTAGTAAAAAAATTTGGTCATCAATTTTTTTAATTTTCATTCTGGTTCCTACAATATTAATCATACATTTTTAATCATGATTAAGAATAAAAATTACGATTAATAATCGTAATCAGCAAAATTTTGATTACGATTAATTAATCTTAATCGAAAAAGCTACGATAATTTTTAATCTTTAATCGAATTAACTTTTTGCCAACACTGGCAGAGGTGTACTAATGTACACCCACACTTCCACGGTATGTTTAGGTCCCATGTAATAGGGAGCGAGCCTACTGCCATTAACCAGGCACAAAAATCCAGCATCCGAACTGCTACTGAGAATTTCAGAGAAAACCCCAATATGGTGGTGTTAGAAATTCAATAAATAATGTCAGATTTATTAAAAACAGCGTTTTGTATTGGCATCAGGTGTTTACATTAGGTACGTATTGCTGAGTACTTGTTACAAATGACGGCTTGTTTCATACATTGGAAGAACTTGGAACCCTCTTAACGTTTGATATCCTTTTATCATCAATACGTTTACCTGATTATATTTTGAGTTATATCATTGACCCAGCGACCTGAATTGCTAGAGTTAATGAACCTTTAATTGGTTCTTTGTTTCATAAAGATATACAGAAATAGCAATAGGCTTAGTAGACGACTTTCACCATCTAATTATACCCATTCGTTATTGCTATCTAGATATATATTCAACAACTTTCACTAAGTAATCAACTTCATAAAGTGTGTAGGAGAGAAGCTAGGGCCCGGGTTACGCCTTATATACGTATAAACAAGTATTTGCCATTGACCCGATGCTCTCTAAGCGCACAGTTTATAATACTGGTTTCAGTGGTTCCTATTTACTACTACCAACCAAAGAAACCTTCGACATATATAGTTAATTAATTACAGAAATAAATAATAAGGCAGGGTTTCCATAGGGTCACGCCATCTTCATATTTTCCCAAGGAGTACCCCAAGGTAACATCCTCGCGCCAATATTATTTGGAATGATTTTCAAAACAAAACAGTTCTACGAACGTCAACTGTATCAATAAGAAAGAGATCGTTTTCAGTTAAGCTGGGAAAAATGTTTATGGTGAGTATACCTAATTGTAAATAGTATTGTAAGTAATATACTAGTAGTTAGTATAAGCGCTACTCCTAAATTAATGGTTCTTCCGAGGAAATAACAATGCAATAAGGATATCAAAGTTAAGAGGCTTTACATATTTCAGTTTACATGAAGAATTGGCGTGCTTATAACTTACAATCTACTGATATCATAAATGGAAAAATATTAAGGCCAGCATTTTAATCACATTCACAACACATCTATCTTGGAGATTTGCTTAATATTATCTCATTCACAACAAAAATCACAAACTTATAGGATTTTAGTAATCCTGAACTCTTCCTCTGCCCAATCCGGCAATAGAAGCGGCGGTAGCCTATTGGCTAGGGCGTTGGACTTGCGATCATGTGGTTGCCGGTTCGAAACCCACTCGTATTACAAGCATTTAGCTTAGGACGAGGGGTTAATAAGAATATTAGTAATGTGGAACCCACATTTCTAGTTTTTTTTTTTAAAGAAACATTCCCAACTTTGTTGGTGTACCATATGATACCTATATTGTATTCTATTCTTTATTAATTTCTTAGTTCCTTAAAACATAATTACGCATCTAATACGACCCATAAGTAACCTCACATTTTGTAGATACAAGCCTTAATACTTTCCGTGCTATAAAAATAGGATGGTATAACAGTTATACACAACATAAATTTATAAATCAGTCTCCATCAAAATCAAAATAACATAATAAATTTTATAAACTTGATCTATGGAATAGGTACACAAATCGTGTAGATTTTATTGGCTTATCACAAACTTTTACATCTAGCATTCTAAAAACAAATTTGAAGTTTCTATAATATAGTAAATAACATTTTTAAATACTTTGTTCCTAGGCCAAATCATCTTCTAATTGAAACTTCAATAATAAAGAAAATAATATGAAATTCAAAACCAACTCAAATATATACTTACTGTCTATCTTACATACTTATAGGATATTGGAGTATAATATTATTACATTCTATGTACCGTTGTGTGTACAAATAACGTGCTACAAAAATGCAGAAAATTAACTTCTTTTCAAAAAGACTTTATTCTCTAAACTAAAAGAAATGTGCAGAGGCAAATACCGGGCAGCAAACCAATACCAACGCAACTATTATTGACATTGGCCGCGTAAAATAAATAAATAGACATAGTTTTTTTACTACTAGGGTTTGCGAGTGTATGCATTGCATTCTAATCTATTTTGCCCGCCGTACAGTCTACTTCAAATAAGTACCTAACATCAAGTATAAAAATGACTTGATATAAATAAATTTTTAAAAGTTAATAGTAGTAACAGCTTTCCTTTTGATAACTTAATGCAAAAGATTGCAACGATAAGTTGACAAATGTAAGAAAGATTACGCCTACGATGTTTTGCACATAAGTTTATACCGATAATGTTTCTAAGACATTAAATCTTTGACTTGAACTTTAATAAAACTGCAACTGATTAATAAATAAATAGATATGATGAATATACAATCATACATTTATCATTCTTATGTAAAAATGGCCAAGTCATTCGAGTGAAGTATATTCGATATGGCCCTAACACATTTAAATAAGAAGTCACAAAGTTCAGAAAGTTGAACAACTTGGGGATATATAATTTACTTTCCTATTAAATATTAAACTATTGAAATTCTCAATTCCGTATATAAGCGTCGGTGCAATATAATTCCTATATATATGTTTAATTAAATGAATATATCAGTCTTAAGCCCGTTTTATGGTATATACGTTATCATAAAGCAAATATATTGACTGGTCTAACTCTCATCTTGAAACATATTCATATAATTTATTTAGACGAATACATTATCAAGTAATATACATTTATCCGTGTTAAATACAAATTTTATTAAAGGAGTTCCCGCCTACAATAAACAGATATAGGTAAGAACACCATTTGGTTTAAGTCGACAAATTCATCATTTAACACTACACACTATAATAAAAAATCGACCATGTTTAATTAGAACTTTGGTTGCACCAAGGTGGCAATTTTCAACTCTTGAATGGTGGCTCCTTAACATCGGGTGGCTCTTCTTCTCGATTCTCATAATAAGATTTTACGTATTAAGCCTTAGCTGTCAAGATTTTACGTATACACCAACGAGTCAACGTACATTTTTAATATGTGTGCACAGTGAACACCCTACAAAACTACACCTTATGAATAGAAAAATGCAATATTGCCATTATTACCTGGTAATGTAAACCGGGAAACTTTAATATGTATAATGAATTACTAAACTTTGTATATACATCCTACCAGTGAATATAAAGACATTTAAAATAGTATAGATAACCTATTGAGATTATATATCTGCATTTGTATAGGCACTAAAAATGTAAGTAGGTATATATAATATATAATGATAAATTGTATAGATTATATATACTAGTAATCAATGTAACAAGTAGGTATTTATAATCACACATTCATATCGAAGATGTTAAAACACTGAAACAAGTTCGACTTGAGAGTGTAAAATAGAATCGAAATATTCCCATGTTACCTTATTTAGAGATAAGGAAAGCTAGCTAGACCTATTTTCTGTTATTTTTTATTCCCATTTATTTACATAATCAAGCTAACATAAATCGAGCTTGTTTATCACTGTAATCGCATTTCTTCAGTATGGTGCTGCCATCTAGAACATTTTTGAGACAATATAGTGACACCACACCAGTCTTCAAATCGTGCGTCCTACCAGTTATGACCTTCGGAACCGAAAGGTGGACACTCACGACGACACTGGTTCATAAATTTAAAGTCGCACAGCGAGCTACGGAGAGAGCTATGGTCGGAGTCTCTCTGAGGGATAAAATCCGCAACGAATTCATCCGTCAGAGAACCAAAGTAACCGACATAGCTCATAGGATTAGCACACTGAAGTGGCAGTGGGCCGGTCACGTCCCTCGGAGAACCGACAACCGTTGGAGCAAACGAGTTGTCGAGTGGAGACCGTAGATAAACGTAGTGTAGGACACTCGCTGGCCAGGTGGAGTGACGATTTGCGGAAGGCAGCTGACGTTCACTTAAAGAGGCCTACGTTCAGCAGTGGACGAATACGGGCTGATGATGATGATGATGATGATAGCGACACCAGACGGAACTCTAACTGTACGACGCGACGTGGTCTATATACATACAAACAAGTATATACTTTTAGTGCGTGTTTAGTGTTGTAGTCACTTGAACTTGAAGACTTTCGATGGATTCGATTTCGACGATCAACTTAACACAGAATTTTGTTTGTATACTTAACTTTCCTACTTTCTGGTCTATTAACTACGTAGTGTCCTTACCAAAAATTATAATGTAATAATAACATAATAAAAACAGAATAATTACCACATGCGCGTTCTAAGTATAACTTGCAAACAATAAATCACATATCATTAATTTAAAACAAGATGATAACAATATCTTACACATATATGGCTCATAAAAGTGATCATTTACAAATCGATTAACAATAATATCAATTTTGTATTCAACATATTTGATAGTTTTTTAATTAATGTTCATACCGGTCACTCCAAATTTTATTGGGTCCATTCCAACATTTATTAAACCATTTTTCTTATGACCTAGGTATTCTTCTTCGTAAACTCCATTATAATCGCCATTGGAGTGTACTTTGTTAAAATTCCTGCATTCAGCCTCCTCTATTGACTCTAAGAGATGTTCAAAGAAATTTGGAAAATTATCGTAGCTAGGATAGACATTGATGTCTATTACTGCATGACCGCCAGTTACATTGTCTATGACGACATCAAAACCTGCTAAAAGTAGTCCAATCCTCTTCCTCAGTATCCTTATAATAGTTTTGATCTTGTCCTCATTGAGTGTCATTGTGATATCAGACTTATCGTGCGGGTCCAGGATCGAGAGTGTCGACTGGCTGTCTGCTTTACAAACTTCACCTGTACTGTAGTATATAGGCTCTAAATCTTCAGAGGCATAGAAATTTTTAAGGCTCGGCCGCTCACATATGTGATACCTGTAATTTTAAAACAAAACTCAATTAATATCATCATTTAAAAAATAACAAGACAGGAAAAGATGCTGAAAGAATTACTGTATCTGAATGAATTGCGAGTGGGTTACACACCCTGTGGCGTGGAATAGGCTGTAGTCTGTCCAATTCACTCCAGATCTTTCCTACATTTGAGACTATTCAACACGGATTAGCAGATGGATGCTTTGGAAAAATATGAAGGGCACATTCGTCAATGTGATAGTCAACTTTTCTCGCCATTACAAAAAACAGAATTTAATTCTACAGTAAATAATTTTACTGTTAACAGCCGGGCCCCATTATAGCTTAACTTTTATTTCAAATCAATACAAGGAAGCAGTTAATATCCAATATGCAATAAATTAAATTGCACATATTCAACAAGAGGAAATGGTCCCGCTATATTAGCAAAGAATCATAAACTTGAATGTCTATTGTGTTTGTATTTAATAAAAACTTTATTAGCGTGTGAAGAAACAGGCAAAACCAGTTTTAAATGAATTACAATCATATTACTAAAGACGTAAATGATATTCAAATTAGTTCTTGTTATAAAAGTGACACTCAGTAAATTGCTATGGCATTGAAAAAAATACGGCAAAAATATCCGATCATGGATATAATCTAAATAATTTTACTATTAACAGTATCCAAATACATTAGAATAAATTAATACATCTAGTGAACCTTTAAAAAATATACCAACCTATTTCCTATTAGGAAAACTTTGTGTAGTACTGCATTGTGGTTGACAAAGCTTTGTACGACGCATGGTGGCTTGCAAGCATATAAGCCTTTCTCGTTAAATATCACGATCATTTCGTGCGCTGATTTGGACCCATGTGCAATAGTAGGCTTGCATATTACAGGGAATTTAACACCCCTCTGTCTCATGATCTCAATGTTAATTTCTATGTTGGCAGTAGTAAACTCCGCAAAAGACGGTGTGAATATTCCTTGTTTGTGTAGTGATGGCTCGCCTTGCAATATTGAATAGTAACAATACCTGAAAACGAAGAAGTGAAAAGTTACCTAAAAAGCAAAATAATACTAGTTGTATTGTATTTTGCTTTTCTAGTAATTTAGTCAGAATAACTATAAACTATATATAGTTGGAATTTCCTCAACCGCAATAAACTTCACAGTTACTTTTTGGTATAAGTACCAAATAGTGAAACTGTTTTGCTCATTCCAATGTTTAGCTAGTAACGTGACAAATCTCACGATTTTAAAGATTGTTTGCTGTTCACTTTATTTTTACAATGTGATACAATTTAAGATCAATTCTTAGTGATACGGATTCGGCGACAACCGATCGCGTCCGGCAGGATATCGACGCATACGTTCAGCGTATCCGTATCGTCGCTTGTGAAAGTATCCGTATCTGCACCTAGTCAAATAGTTTTTTTTGGCTATTGCATTCTATTGCATTATAATGAGAAAGGAATCATAAAACACAAAAATTCGGATTGATGATTAATGGCAAAAAAGACAGCCGAAATAATCCGATCAGATAGGCGACAGGCGAACGGAGTAACGGAGCCTATCTCGCGTCGCAGGATACTTTCGGCTACTATCCCGCGGTCAAGCTGCTGTGTGCGGCTTGGTAATATAGACTTAAAATACTGTATACACGATTTAATATCGTATATATATATTCTAAAATCCGTTAAGATCCGATAAGATGCAATTTCCGGTGCAATTTCTAAAGCTGGGATACTCCATACTATTTGCTAAAATTAACCCCATTCCAAAACGCTCATTAGCTAAGATAGAGCATTTCTAGTGCTATCGCGCTTTATTGGAATGAAAATGACGAAATCAGAGTTTTTTTCATCGTCATAAATAACTTTATTGAAATATTTATACAGGGAGTAGTGTTAGCAATATTTTTAGCTGGCAGATTCAAAAGAAAATGTAAAAATATAAATATACATACCTATTAAGTAGAATCCTGACATTGTCCAATGGATCAATTACTGTTATGTTTGGGTGATTTGACAAGTACTGCTCCACCCGACTAATGGTCATTGATGCCTGATAATACAAAATTTACAATACCATTAATATAGTTACATAACATTATGTTCATAATTACTAGGCTACCACAAACATGGAATACTCTTATGCAGGTAGGTCATGAATTTATAACACATTGTTAACTTATCAGTTTTAGATAAAACAATGTGATGTTAATCACAAACTAAAAATGCAATGAAGTATAATATTATCACTACTGATATTCATCATCAACCTATGGTCCCACTGTTGGGCAATAAAGTTTCCTTTCTTAATAAAATGTATTAATTACGGTTGGTCTACCTAGCTGGCCTGGTGTGGATGGGCTGATCAATTAAAGAAAAAAATACCAAAAATTATTATACTCACTACAAAAATTTTGAATTACTTTAATTTTGTTATTTTTAAGGTACATGAATGAATATAGGTAATGAACATCTTGCATGCCGTACTGTGTGTATACTCATGTTTGACAAATAAATGATCTTGTATCATGATTGTTATAAAGTGCTTTTTTCTTGTTTCGAATGGGTTTGTGGTCAGTTATCATAAATTACTAGGAATAATAGAGGATTTAGAAGTTTCATTAAAAACCAATTGCGGATCAATTAGAATTCAATTCTCTAATTGAAATTCTTCAACCATGAAATAAATTACAGAAAAAGTAATTAGGTATGATTTGCCTATTTTTTGTAACCTCTTGTTATTCATTCAAGTGAAGCAAATTGTAAGGTTGTTTTTTATTTACATTGTATAGTAAGGACACAGTGACCAATGCAAAGGATACTGAGCATGAAACAGATTCAACCACCTTTAAAACATTTTCACAATTAAATGAAACAATTACATTCTTATTTGAAATGTTATAATACAGTTGTGTAAATTAATGGTTAGCCTTTTTCATTATATTTTCAAGAGCTACACTATAATGTTTAGTATGTGCCTTAATTTAAAAAGAATATCAGATTGAAAATAATGGTGATAATAATTGCTATAAGATGTTTTGAGTAATATCTATTTTTAATAAATATAGTACTTATACATATAGATGTTTGCTAAAACCTTATAATGTAATTACTCTGTTATCTATTTCAAGCACCTTGAATCAGTCCTTGAACCATGAATTTGTCAGAAAGACACAAAAGATCTTATTTAAACTGTCATATTCATAACAATATAAACATCTTTTATGACCCTTAGAACTACAATGATATTTTGTGATTGTTGTGGGATGTAACATAATATTACAGAATATCTATGTTAACTTAAAATTTATTTTAAAAGAAAGGAGTTTACTACATTCAGAACTATTCCCAACCAGTGAACAAGATGTATTCAAATTATTTCATAAGTAAAATTTAAATCTGGTAAAAGTACCTAATACTTATACAGAAAAAAAATGACAATATTACCTTTGGGTCACCCTGATCAGCTGCTGCTATAACATCTGTTAATTTGTGAAGGAACACATTGATTGGCCCCTGTTCCTCCAAAGATCTCTCCAAATCCAACTAAAATTATAATCATAGTCATGTTACAAAAAAAAAAAAATTAATCATTTCAATTGTACACATCCCAAATAGAGAACATGAAACAGCTTATACTTGGACGTAACTATGTAAACAAAGCAATAGAAGTATGCAAGTGGTATATATTTGTCATTTGTATGAAATCATCTACAATATCAAGTTGTTTACATTCCGTTGCATATCAATACCTATCATTTTAATGGCACAGGTTAAGTCTTTAAAAGGTATCACTCACCCTCAATAAATTGTATCCATGTGAAGTACACGACTTTATAAATTCCTTCCAATTCAGCTTCTGGCTTTTCTTGTCGGACATCCATAATCCAATAGTCTTATTATGGGTCACGCAACTATCCATTTCGTTAGTGGTTTTCGTGGTTATTCAAAAAATATAACTAAATTTATTTTATATTTTTGCTCTCTTGTGAACCAACTGAATCTACAAGTGATAATTTGAATTAATATAATTAATAAATTATACACACGAAAAACCATCTAAAAACCACCGTGCTTTATGAGTACAAACATATTCAGTGTTAGCTATTTAGAAGCCAGAAACCTACAAAACAATAATACACAATAAACACCAAGCAGCTCGCACGATACAAACGAAGCAAAGTCGAACGGACGAACGAATTAAACAACCGGTCAACCGACAATTGACAAGCAAATGACATTGACATGACAATACAACCAGCGTGACAGTTACACAAGCAAAAGCAAGGCCGCGTTCCACTTAGCGATCACAACGATCACGCTCACGACCGCAGTTATTCCCGTTCCACTTGCTTGTGAGCGTTGCATATCATAAACTCAAGTGGAACGGAGTTTAGGATTTTCTCAACGATCACTTCAACACACCTTTCGTAGGCGTCGCGTGGGCGTAAGTCATGACGTCATGTGTGACGTTTTCGCCGCAATCACAACGACCGCGGTCCCCATTTGGAATGGCTAAAGGAGCGTTTTGATTATTGTGATCGCCAAGTGGAACGCGGCCTGAGTTAACTGACTTACCTGACTGTTCTGTCAGTGTCACTTATGTAATTGAAAACTTCAAATTCAAAGTCTTCAAACATACCACAATCCACATGGGAACTTTAGATAAAAAAAGTTATTAAAGGTATTTGTTTGAATCTTTGAATAAAGTTTTATAAAATTAATATCAAAGAAACTTCCCATTTTCATTGCGTTAGACTAGCCTGTATCCTAATTATCGTGTTCATCCGAAAACCTGAGGGTGAAACATGTCGGAAGATAGTGTTGTAAGCACAAAGTACCGTATTTTGGACTTATTTTCTGAACTAGATGAGTCTGAAATTGACACCATCGAGCAATGGATATGTAGTCATTCTTATAGAAAAGGTATGTTATGGAAATGCACTGTAAGCCACGTACAGTGGGTCAGGTAACATAGCTGTTACCTGACCCACTTAGACGCCGCCGGCCCACCTAGGGTGGGTCAGGTAACAGCTATAACCCACTGTACACGATTTTAATTGTAGTGCAGAACATGGTGGGCGTTCTAAATCTGTTTTTATTCCTTCAGATTTGGAACGTAAAAAAGCCCTGCGAGGTTTAGAAACTCCACTTATAAAAGTTGGAAAGTCCATTAAGAAATTGGTCCCTTTTGAAGCAGAAATGCCTAGTGAAATAATTACACCACCAACTGTTGGGGACCAAGCTGATTGCAATAAAACAAACACTTGTCATGTTGATGAGTTTCTGTATGATGAAGATGAATTTGAAGACCTTGTTAAAAAAGGAAAACTAAAAAAGCATTATTGCCAAGATTGTAACTCTCGGAACACTCAAGTAATGAAAGACAAATTTAACTCGTTAATATTCTTAATTTTACTTTTGTGATTAAAAATGACTACCTTTATAGCTAGCTTATAAAGCTATTTATTACGTTCTTTATAATGTTCACATGAATATAAAAGTTGATCAATTACATTTAAAATTAAATAAAATATTCTCTATTTTCAGGATTTAATATATATCTCTCATTCAATGTCCCGTCAAGCACTTCAATACATATTCAAAGTTCTTCTCCCGAGTGATTTAGAAGACAAACAAATTTTGGATGTGGGTTCTCGACTAGGAGCTGTTCTTTATGGAGTCAGTAAATCATCCACAGTGAAGGATTTGAATTGTGTAACAATTCAGTTTACCTAATACAATGTTTCTTTTTGTTTATAGGCATATTATTTCTCAAATGCTGGCACAATAATAGGAATAGAAATGAATGAAGAGTGTTGCAACATTCAAAAAAGGATTATTGAACAGTACACAATGGCCAGTAATAGGATAAAAGTATTCCATTCAGATGTATTGGAAAGGAGTGATCTTCTTACAAACTCTGACATCATAGTTATCAATGTGCTCGAGTTCTTTGTGGACAATGAAAAGCATAGAGAAATGTGGCATTTTTTCAAAAAACATATCAAGAAGGGAAGTTATCTTGTGTGCAACAGAAGTATGACTGACACATTAGTGAATCTGGACATTTTTGAAGAATTTATGGATTGGCTAAGTGTCTGCAAACCAAATCAATTAGAAAATGAAATATTTTTTGATGTTGAAGATTACAATACTTTGCATTTATATACAGTGAATTAAAATCTAATCACTGCATCCTTTTTTATTTTGGGTTACTAGGTTTTTATTCAGTTGAGTTGGTTGTATACAGCTACAGGTCAAGCTATACCAGAAATTTAAGCTGATCTCTCATTGTAGAGGCTTTCCATACAGTAAGAGGCCAGCGTGAACTGAATCTGTATAGCTCGACGTATAGCCATGCATTCATGCAATTGGTACTGGTTCCCTTATTAATTAGTCTAGTGATTGTAATCTTGTTTACGGAGCGCAACGTTATAGTTTGTGATGCCTATAGTCAAACCTTTTGTAGGATATAGGTATAGTGTCCTCTCCAGTTTGTGGATTATTTCCTTGAGTTATGAAATCATATTCGCTGAATTTCAGTATAGTATAGTCTAGTATTTTTTCAGTCAATAGTCAGTTGATACAAAGGCCTTTGAAGCCATGCCAAAATATTACAAAAAATATATATTTACGGTCAGTCTCACTCAGTCATAGGGATGTGACTCCCAACATAAAAAAATCTATTATATATTATATATTCGTTTACTTTTCTTTGTAATATAATCGTTTACTAAATAATCTTTTTGTAATAAAAATAATCGATAAGATATCAAATTAAACACGCTGATATTTCGATAATCATGACTTTTATATTTAATATTATATATCAACAAAATACACAGTAATCATTACAATAATCAGTCAGTAACGCTGCCGGCATTACCTTGGCCTTCTTGAATAAATGAATAAGATTAAAACTCACGTGGTGACGAGCTCAAAATGATATCCTAATTTAACAATTTACGTAATTTACCTAATTTAGCCCAGAAAGAGGTGGCGGGCAGATTTGGATGCGTACTGCGAGAGCTGGTTCAAGGTGGCGCAAGAAAAAAGTACCTGGAAGGAACTGGGGAAGGCCTTTGCCCAACAGTGGGACAGTGACGCTAGAGAAAAAAAAAACCTAATCTGCGTGGGTGGGTACGAACTAGCTAAGGGCGCCTGGTGGCGAAGGCGAGTGATTGTTATGTTCAGCATAAATAGCGACTTTCACAACCATAATACTAGAAATAAACATAAAATAGTGGTACCTAAATTTAGATTAACTAAAACCAATAAATCATTTCTAGGAAATTGTGTGCGTTTTTACAATAAACTTCCAAAATCTGTCACCGATCTCACCGGTAAGGAATTTAAAAATTATGTTAAATCGGTCCTTGTTAAGAAAGCATATTACAAAATCAAGGACTACGTTGATGATAAAAATGTGTGGTGTTAAAATACGGGTGCACTTGTGGTCTCCCTGGCAACCTGAGGTTACTTTATTCACTCTCAATTATCTTATATATTGTTTACCACTTTATATAAACAGGAACTGTAAATGTGAGTACATGTCTAAGTAGTTTATAGTTATCCTAGTTCATATTTTTGATGATGTGTATTCTTACACATAGTGTATCTGTTTTAGTTTGACATTGCGTTCTCATTTGCTGAGAACCTTCTTGTAATTTTAGTCCCGACTTCAGGCTAATTATGACATAAACCTCCAATGCACTCACATCCTGTTATCGGCATAATGTACCAGCAAATTATGTAAAAACAATATATTTTAAAAGAGTGTCCATGGAGTTTCTTGCCGGATTCTTCTCCATGGGATCAACTTTTTGGAACCGTGCAACTAGAGTCAATAACGTTTCATAAACGCTTGTGAAAGCTTAGTTGAAATAAAAACATTTGATTTGATTTGATTGCCCTCCCCGTTTGGTGTTTCTTGCGCCGATTTTCATAATAAAAATGGGTGTCCAACTTTAATAATTTTTAAGATTATTGGGACATATAATATAGGCTAAAAACCATTGCAACTGATTCTGAACAAACTACTTTCGGCTCACGGGTAAACAAAAACTAACATTGTATATTTTTACGTGAAAATAAAACTTTCAAAGTCAACAAAGAAAACGGATCCTAATGTAGATTCACCAATCAAACTCAAATCAAATCATATAAAAGAAATCTAAGGATTAATTGATTTCTCCAATCAAAACGTTTAGCGAATATTTTGAGTGGTTTGAATACTTCATCGAAATATTGTTTTACGTGTTGGTTAAAAATCGTTTTTTTATAAATTGATTTATTTAACTACATAAATAGATTATATAAAATATTTTTTACTAGAAAAAAATCGATTTTACATCCCTACTCAGTCATTCCTTGATTCATTCATTCATGTCATTATCAATAATCAAAATGGCGACGGATTAATAGAATCCTATCAATTGAGGAATTTGATAAATTTCAATTACGTAAATTGTATCAATAATTTATGGTTCATTTTATCCATGTTTAAGCGGACAATAATCAAATATCACGATGTGGCACGAAGCAAGGAAACAGGAGCGAATGATCCGAGGGATGATTGTTGACTATCGCCGAAGGGCGGAGCGCCGCAAGGATTTTTACGAAAAGATTGTGAGCCAATCGTTTGTTTAACTTCTTTAATGATTTTTCAAAAAATACTAATAAATTATATAAAACGAATTGAGGTGATTTGTAAATACAATGGGTCGTTTTCAGAAAGCGGAGCCAACTCAGTTTTTGCAGCTTCACGGACGACCATGTAAGATACACTTAGACCCTGCTATTGCTGCGGCAGGAGAAGGCCCAGCTATAATGTTAGTATCTCATTAAGTATTTTTGTGAGGTATAAAAGTCAAAGGCTTGGTTACTTCTGGTGATTATGATAGTGTTTAAAAACCTTCTCCTAAAGTTACATTTTATTTTGTTGTAGGATGCCGTGGCAAGGAGACACTAACAATATGATTGATCGTTTTGATGTCAGAGCCCACTTGGATTTTATACCAGAAGTCAGAAACCCAGATGTACCACCAGAAGAGCTCAATCCAGAAGAAAGACAGTGTAACTATGAGAGATATAGGATCCTTGCACAAAATGTCTTTCTGGGAATAAGTAAGACTAAACACTAAATATCACTAATTTTTACCTTTTTTTTTTTTTTTTTTTATGGTTTAACTCGGCAAACGAGCAGGCGAGCTACCTGATAGTAAGTAGTCATCGCCGCCCATGGACATCTGCAAAACCAGAGAAGTTGCAGATGCATTGCCGAGCCTATTTAGGGAAAGGGAGGGGAAGGAGAAAAGGGGATTGAGGGAGGAATTGGGCCTCCGGCCCTCTCGCACACCGAACGAAGCGCAGTAGCGAAACGCTACTACTCGGACGTCGGTCTTCTGCGAGAGTGTGGTACAGAGTGTGTATCTTTATACAGTGTGGTTGCAGTTGACTTATGGACCAATTGGATCACGGTTAATTTAATATTTCAGAAGAAACATAATTATTCTTAAAATTAATCAAATTTATTATTATGTTATCATTATTAGTATTACTTGCTTCAGTAATATGGCTACCTATTTCTTCTAGTAGACAGATAAAAATTAAGATTTCTAATAATTTTAAAATTGTTTGTAGGTGAAGATAAATTTCTACAACAGTTGGCTATAGAAGAACAATTTGGTGTCACCATTGAAGAAAAAGAAATGCAGAAGGAGAAACTGCATGAAAAGAAGGGGACGGGTGCTGCAATAGGATACAATTATAATGATCCGGGAGCACAACCCTCTAGTTCTAACGGTAGATTCAGCTTTACTGTTATACCTCAGAAATATCAATGTGCTGTGATGCTTGACGTCTACTCATGTCTGGTCACGGGGTAGTATACTCTATGGTGTTTTCTGGGTATTCTTATGGCATGCAGTGTTAAATTACAGGACCAGAAACTAAAAAAGTGGAACAGAAAGATTCAGATGATGATTCAGATCTGGAAATCATTGATGTGGACTTGAGCATTGATGTGAACAAAATGGAGGCTTCACAGGTGAGTTTTTCTAGATTTTAAATACAATAGATACATGTAAAGACATGGGCTCCACCATACATGTTTTGGGGCAACTTTTAGTGCGGCATATAGCTTTTCATTTCCATAAACTTTATCTTTTGTTTGTTGACCTTGCCCACAGCGAACACTTATCTTAAAAGAGTACTTTGTTATATGCCTCTTAAAACAATAGTATTGAGTAGATTGTATTTCTTTATGACCTCATAAAAGGCTACCATAAATAAAACCGATTAACATAAATAAAATAAAAATTGGTATGAGACGAGGGAAGTTATCAGTATTTTAATTTAATGCTAGACAGAGTGAACTATAGCTATGTGATGTCACAAACTAATGTAATACAAATTGTATACCAACATTTTGTACAATGTTGCTTGCTATGACCATTGTATACTTTTGTGTACATATTAGTAGTGTGTTTGCATACATATTAGTATATTATTATTAGTTATACACACACTCCTTAGGAGAACCAGGCACCTGACCGTTTTCAAAGACCTCACCTATAATTTCGGTCTGTCTTTGTAGGGTGTCCATTGCGAAAGTCGCCATTCATCCATTCTCTAGACAATTGTTATGGAAAATTATCTACAGCATATTATAAGCCTGTATCAATGATTAGCAAAGCCATCATTCTTGCCAAGTTTAAAGGTTACAATAAAATTCAATGCAGTTACTGTATGAAGTTATTCATTATTGTTTACAACTAAAGGCATTTATTATCAAGTAAAACAAGATTTTACTTGATAATAAATGCATATAATCATAATAACTATAAATATATTATTAAGAATTATTGATGGCCTCTACTAATTTATGATAATTATTTTCTATTGTAAGTATCCTTTATTATTTGCATTTATAATTAATTGAAAAGTATTTTGGTGTTGAAAAGTGCCAAGGTTACGGATTGCAACAACATATAACATTTGCATAGTCTGTCATGTGACTAAATTGGCGCATTCATGTAGAATGCATATAAAATTTCTGCATTAATTATATATCCGACCAACTTATAGATATTCAGAATGTATGTGTATCATGTTTATTAATATAATTGTACGGCATCTATAACATTGGAAATTTTACTGCACAGTGGGTTATAGCTGTTACCTGACCCACCCTAAGTGGGCCGGCGGCGTCTAAGTGGGTCAGGTAACAGCTATAACCCACTATACATGTAAATCTTGCAGACTTTCATGAGTTAAATTCCTATTTATAAATCCAGTAGTAGTAACTCGGGACCAGTAACTAGACTGCCTCAATAGACTAGTCTAGTCCTCAAGAGGTCCTGGACTCGATTCCCAGGTCGAGCAAAGTGTTATTGGTTTTTCTATAAAATTCCCAGTAGCAGCTCAGAGTCTGGATTTGTGTCTGGTTAATGGCAATAGGCTCGCCCCCCTATTACATGGGAGCTAAACATACCGGCGAAATGTGGGTGTACAGTATCTTATGTGTTACTAGTAACTCAGACTCAATTTAATTGGGAATGGCACAGAATATTTTTATTACCTAATTTAGGTACCTGGCAACTTCAATAACAAACCCTTGCTCATTGTACATTTTGCGGAGCACAGGCACATGAGTTGAACGGAGTGGGGCCACAGTTCGGGATGGCGGGCTGCGATCTGTTCTCGTTCCTCACGGGTGACGCAGACGACGCCGAGCATCAGAAACAGCTGCTGCGGGAAGAAAAGGAGAAGGCTATGTTCTCTGGAAGAAAGAGCAGGAGAGAGAGGCGTGCGCATCGGTGGGTGGCGCTTAAGGAGTTTTTCTAGTTTCTATCCGTTTTCTATTAAATTAACTGTAAATAGCAAATCAACCATTAATATTGATTTAACTTTATTAATTTGCCAAAATATTATCTAGTTTCACAGAGATAATGACTACTGGATATCTGACAATAAAAACCTAACAAAGTTGTGCTATTGATCGTATCGAGATCTGAATAAATTGTGGGACTATTATAGTTATATTATTTATATTATTATTATAGTAATGTTATATTATATTGTTAGAAAATATATATTTCATGCTAACAAACAAGTTATTGTATTGAGTCACGCAATTATCGGCCTCATTTAATATCTATATATCGTTTTTATAGAAGGCATGTCATCTAGCAATAACGCTTTATTTTCAGTGACAAGAAGCTAGCTACTCGGGTAGTGAGTCCGCCCAGTTACGCCGCGCCTTCGTCCATGCCGGCGCGCTCACCTAGTCGCTCTCCTAGTAGGAGCCCTTCGCCAGAAACGGGCGAGAGCATACAGTTTATCACGTCTTTTGGTGGCGAGGAAGAAGAGAAACCAGGTGAGTGCAATCTTGTTTCTGTCCCCATTGCGTAAACTGCTCAATCAAGCAGATCATATGAATGGCAATGACAATTTGTACTAACCTTACGTAATAATTTTCAATAAATATTGTTTTGTTCTAAACAGCAACAGCACCCAAACCATTGTATGCAGATAAAGTAAAACAAAATTTGAAGATGTTATACGCCGATGTAGCTCGCAAACCGCGTGGCAGGTATGATACTGCAAGACAAAACGTTTCCCATGCATGTAAATGTACACAAATACCTAATTAATTTAATGTTTCTAGATCACCTGTCCGTGACCGACGCTGCCGGCAAATTGGTCCCAGAGGACCCAACTCAAGGTCAAGATCGTTTTCGCGATCTCGGTCCAGGTCGCGGCCAAGGTCACGTTCAAGGTCGCGATCATGGAGAAAATCACGTTCCAAATCGCGTTCCTCCAGATCCCGCTCGGTATCCTCAAGGTCTCGCTCCAGATCTTACAGTCCGTACCGAAGGACCAGATCGAGGTCAAGGTCACGTAATCGTAGAAACAGATATTCTCGAAGCCCTGCAAAGTTTGTATTTTACACCTATTGATTTTTTATAGATACTTTACTTGTATTTAGATTGAAACTAATTTCCTTTGTATTTTCCAGTCATGCTAGTGGCTATGCCAAGCGTAATAACTCCAGGTCGATGTCGTTTGAAAGGTAAGCTTGTTTGACGTTAGTTATGTTTGAATGGTCAGGTGAGTCAGATTGAAACTTAGAAACCAGTCACGCCAGCGACATTGGGAGTGTCCAATATGAAATTATGTTGGTACTAATTTATATGTTGGTATTATGTTTCAGTGGCGATAAAAGTGGTCAGAGCAAGCCGCCGGCTGTGCCGCGCTACTATGGGCGGCGCAAGGAAGACCAGTCGTCCAGCGAACTCTCCGTAGACTCTAATTCCAGCGAATCGGACGAGGACGCGACAAACAAGTGAGTTTGCGTAGTATTATACAATCTTTAAACCACTTTAGATAATGCTTAAGTACAATACAATACAATAATAGTTTAAGCTGTAAAATAAATGCCCCCTATTACATGGGACCCAAACATACCGGCAAACTGTGGGTGTATATTAAGTACACCTCTGCCTAACCCTTCGGGGAATACAGGCGTGATGGTATGTAAAATAAATAAATAAAATAAATAAATACTATGTTCTAGCAAATAAGTTACGATTGTATGGATATAATTGTTATTTTACTGAGTATCGAGTTATCAGTAAACATCATAGTTTCAGTGGTGTGTTGGTCAAAGTATAGCCTCGGGAGACATCGTATCACTTGAAATATCAATGTCTAACTATCAACTTTTATAAGACTTTATGTAACTTGTCTTCAGTCTTTGCACTTTCAGCCAAAGGAAGTCTTTAAGGAACATACTGTTGGGTTCCTATTCTAAGAGTATTAAACAATTTTCAGCTGTTTACATAAAATATCAAAAAGCCCTTTTATATTAATATTAATTAACATGTCTCATTGAAGTTTGTTTCTCTCGAGATGGAAAAAAATGAAAATTTTAAAATATAGCAGTCCGCCAACCCACAGTTGTCTAGCGTGGTGGACCTGTGACCAGCAGTGGGACATTGTAATTGGTTGATGATGATGGAAAAATTACAATGTGAACAATATACGCGATATAGCATATAATATGAGATCGACAATAGCTTTATCTTGACCGTTCAATAAAACTGGGTAACCAGACCGACATTTTCTTGTTCAAATTTATATTGTGTTGAGTTTATGCATACTCAGGCATACATACAAACTATTTTTATTTTTAATATTTAGAGCCAATGTTATCAGTGGATAATTAAACTCATGTACACACTTGAGTCTTAATATGCATGAATGGTATATGTTCAGAGTTGGACTATACTTTTAATGTACAATAATTATATCCAGACATTTGGAGCCCAAGTTTAATAAACTCGATTAGACTACACACCATTCTAGCCAAAAACCTCCTGAATATCTATAGTATTAACGTAGCTTTCCACGATAAGCACACTTATAAATCGCGATCTCTCGCCTACAGCAACTGACACAAGCAATTCTTCAACATTACAGAACGGCGGTTGGCACTAAATCCAATACAAACCAGAATCAGTTACGATTGTCTGGATCCAGCTCCAAAGTCAGTAAGAATCATTTGCTTTTATACATTTGTTCTGCTTTCATTTTAGCACCTTACGACATTACTGGCCAGTAGTTTTTACAACAGCAGATTATTTCGCTTTTTACTATCTGTGATGCGGAACCAAATGACAACATGACTGTGATGAAACCTGCTAAATTCCTGGTTATATCATTTGAACCCATGCATTTGTCTTGCTCGATTAATTTGATATGTATATGCTTATTTTGAGAAGTTTGTCAATCTCACTTTTACTTACCACGTCTAAATGTGCAATAACATTAAAAAAAAAACATTGTAATTTTTTTTTCTTTTTGTTGTGCATTATTATATCTTCGAAATATATATTGTGACAAAATGAAATTCTGTTAGTGCATAGTAATAAAATGAAGTACGTTCTCGGAACAAGTACAACGGCACAAGTTTCATTAAGTCTACCGATAGGTACCGTGAGTGCTTGTAATACGAATTTTCATGATTTTCTATCAGATCCACATCATTCATTAATCATGATACATTAACAACGTGTAGGTTGAAGGCGACGACCGACATATTATAAATTATAGATCCTCTATTTTAAAAAATGACGTGGGTTGGTCCCGAAATATTTTTATAGGACCGTTCTCAGAAAAGAGACGGTTCTTCTATACCAATCTATCAAATTAACATGATGACTTTTGCAGGGTCCGTCGCGGGAAACACTATCGCTGAAGGAGAAACTCAAGAGGAAAATGCAGGCACAATTATCAAGGCAGCGTGAGTTTTATATAGATAAGACACAGATAAATTTAATTGTACATTGAATTTATATAAATGTCTGTGTTTGCACATATAATTATAAAACATACGGGCTACTTAGATCTACGGTGGAAGTCTAGCGTTGAATATTAATTATGCATGTATTGTTTTTAGTTCGAGCCGACAAGCGGGCTGAAGCAGAGCGACAAGAACGGGAGAGTCGGAGACAGGCGCGTCGCGACGAGGAGATGAGGGAACTGGCTATCAAACTGAGGCGCAAGTCTGTATCACCTTTGTATTATGAATTGCACATTCTGATACCAGATAAACTTAATAGAATGATTTGATTAGAGTGTTACTTGTCATATTAATATTTGATGTTGGTTACTACTACAGCTTGTGTAATCCTGGCATTTGTTACAGACAACGTGAAATGCGACACCAGCAGAATAGAAGATCGAGCGAAGACGATTCAGATCGAAGTCACAGTCGTTCATCTTCTGGGTAACTTATTATATTTTCATTGTTTATATTCCGTTTATTTTATTTTTTTCTACAATTAAATTTATTGAAAATTATATTTGCAGAGAATCCTTGTCAACTGAAAAGAAAAGAGATGACAAAAGTAAATCGAGAAGCGTATCGCCGCCGCCGTCTCGTATACCAGTGTGGGAAACCAATAGGGAATCCACATCAACACCTCAAAGGCCTTCGGAATATGGTGAAAATTCTCACTACCAAGACATCAGAAGACGATATCAGGAACCAGAGGCCAAAGACGACAGGAGAAATGATGAAGAGAGACCTCCACATTACTCGAACCGGTACGATAAATACTCAAATCGCGAACCAGGTCCTGGCCCTCGGTATGACAGCTATAACCGTTATGAACATCAGAGTTATGACGGTAGGTGGAAAGAGGAAAGCTTTCCTCCCGGGAGGAGGAGGCCATATGGGCCGAGAGGTGGATACAGGGGACATGGGTTTAGGCACAGCGAACATGGCCATAGCAGTCCCTCACAAGACAACAACAGAGACGCTACCGATGCGTATGCTAGAAATAAAGTGAAACTTGTAGATTATTAGATAGGATTTTTTTAATGTGTTAATGCCAAAATAGGTAATATGTATGTATGTAGGTATTGAAATGTTAAGTATGTAGGATGTTTTATGTAGTTTACGTTAAACATATCTTTGAATTGAAGTGGACTTGTAATGATAATATCTGGATCGATAAATAATATGTTATATTGAAAATAGTAAATAGTTTTATTAATCGATAGACAGATAGTTATTTACAGTCTAATCACACACGATTCTTATTGTATCTGCATTGATATTGCATGGCGTTTTGGTGACTGCAATCAATTGCGAAATCGCGTGCATATCTTTCTATTACTTCAATATTCTTCCATGAAGGTTGTAATAGCACAATGCTAGCCATAATTATTTAAGTTAAGGTTTTTGTAAGTATGTCACCTAGCAACTTCTATATATGAAAATATTGTTAACTTAAAAAGAATCAATTGTAAACATGAACTGAGGGTCGCAGGGACGATCGACGAAACTAACGATCAAATATGCGGGCTTAAAAATTTATTCGCTGCACCAAGCTTTCAAAAAGCTACTTAATCGCTGAACATGAATAAAAAGAATCGTATGTGCTTGGACCCTATTTTAAGGCGGTTACGACTAGCCATAAACCACAAGAAGCATGGCCGGCAACACTTTATTTTCGCCATTTTGGCTTTATATTATATTTGGCTATACTCTTATTTAAAGCCAGACTGTAGCGGAAAACAAGATTTACTAGCAGTTACAAAGACGGCGCCGTTCTTTCGGACTTTCAGCTTATTAATAATGCACACTTTTTTTATTATTTATTATTATTCCGTATTTATTATTAAGATTTGACTATCTGAAGTCTTCTATAAATTGTATTTTCAATTAGAAATCCTTAATGCACTATTTCCCTAAATGGCCGCACTGATAAACAGTTTGCCTGCAGGTTACCAGGCCCTTTTGTTCTAGATTGTTCTAGATGGTAACCTACCGACAATGGATGATTACTGGCTTTAACTATCCATGTCCCCGCTCTAGCATACGGCAGTTGGCAGTTCACATTGCAGGCCAGATGGACAGTCACTGGGGCCCTTTACGACACCTACCATTATGTATTGTAAAATTTTAATACCTTCCTATCTTACGTAGGCAGCTCTTCCCAATTGTAAATTAATTTTATTTTAATAAAATAAAATATTGTACTACTTATTGGTTTCGTTTTATTTTGCCACAATGCAATAATTTGAAAATATTTATCAACCATATTATTGTTGTATCTACTTCAATTTTCATGTTCTTTATTTTCGCGTCATTTGAAAACTGCCACAGGCCAATTATAGCTTATGTAATAGATAAAACACGGTAGAATAAACAGTTTATTAATTCTTACGAAATACGATTTGACTGCTTACAGAACTACAACAATTAATTAATTAATTAATCATTTTGACCAAATGACCATTAAATAAATTATAAACTCTATTTAAATAAAATCTGATATGAAATTATCTTACAATCCGTCTTACGATACATATTTTTTTTTAAGTAAAGCTTACTAGCAATGTGGGTCGCACATTACTAGTATTCTTGTTAATCCCTCGTTCTAAGCTAAACGCTTGTGTTACGAGGGTTCACGTCGGTAGTGCAATGGGTGGGTTTCGAACCGGCAACCACATGATCGCAGTGGCGTGCACAGAGATTTCAGACAGGGTATGCAATAAAAAACTGACCAGTTTCAGCTTTTTGTAGGTATCTTCCCCACCTACCTGTCTCTTACCGCAAATATTCTTACTATCGCGATAAGTAAACAAAATACAATGCAAAAAATACAATTTGTTTGTATGTACACAACCAGTTAACCAGTAATGATTATCATAAAACTTTTTATTAAAATGACGAGTAATATTACCCTTTCTTTGAGTTAAATCCAAACTGAGTACTGACCTTAACTTTGAAATCAATTTAGCTTTTTCCTCAGAAAAATAATGTCGAAAACGCGCCAGATTTTAATTTATTTAAACACACTTCACCTACACAGGTCTCACAGGTATATTTTTCAATTTTTACGAGTTTAATATTACTTTTTTACAATAATAAACTTATTAAAAATTACTCGACAAACAATCACTTGCGCCAAGAAAAACAATATGGCGAAAAAAAATTGGAATGAATAAAAATATAGTCGATCAATTGGTCAATCCGACTAAAAACGTTGACCCTCTGCAATAAACAATATGCGCTGCTTTTGCGGGTTCTTAATTTGGGCGCAAAGCAAATAAGCAGTGCTTCTAAATCTGTCACACACGGTCATATTTACACGCACACAGTCACACTTTTGCCGTGTACTACACGAGATGCGTCCAAATGCATAGAATAAGCAGCGAGGTGCACTGCTTATCTCAGCAGAGCGCGCCACCAGCGCGGAGCTGAATGACGCGGCGCGCGCAAGTTATCGACGCTTCAACGAATTAGTTCTTAAAAAAAAGTAATAGATGGTGCGCAAGCTAAATTACCATTTTTTAATTACATTTATGTATCATTAGAGGGGAATAAATTTATTATTAATTAAATACATTTAGGGACTACAGGGTATGCAGAGCTTATTTGCTTGTATGGAGTGCACGCCACTGCATGATCGCAAGTCCGACGCCCTAGCCATTAGGCTACCGGGAATTATATAAAAGATAACTGCGTTTATTTAAAAAAATATAACCAATTTCTTAGTATTGTATCTACTTAATATCAAAAATATATTTAATTTAAATCTCAAACAAGGTTAAGGTTAGCATTGTCCATGAAATGTAGAAATTATCCCTGCATAACCAATTTTTTATATCTATAAAGTCATAGTCAACTGCGCGACGGACGATAGAAATCTATGTAGGTCAGTCCAAATTTTTAATTAGGTACTCTCGAACGTCCAATAATAAGGCATATCTAATTCCTATCCATACGCCTAGTAAGCGCGCCACATAATATAATCTCCTGTAGCCGTATAGCGCTTAGATATAGGCTTTTTCAATATTGTAAAAACGAGATCTCGTGAAACAAATGTTTCGAATGACAATACAAGTCCGAATGGTTTTCACTAATCGCTAAGTGTATCGACGTCGATATCTTCGTTGTCATCATTTGTGGAGTCAGGGTCTCGTCCCGGTAAGCCAGTGGTCCCCGCTATGCCACCGCGCCCTTCTTTAGTGTGCCGCCATTTCATGCGTCGGTTTTGAAACCACACTTTTACCTGTAGACAAAAAATGTATTTGGGTTTGTTATAGCCAAGTAAAAAAAAAACGATCGTTTTTATGTAGGTATAACTCAACAGTAGGTATAACGCAGTCTCGGAAGATGGTGGCTTCGATTTGATTGGATCTTTTGTTTTCGTCACCGACTTTGAACAAAATTATTTCAATTGTTTTATTTGTCAAATACGGTTTTCAGGTCCGATATGTGCTACAACCTCCCCGGGTGACATTCACGATTAAGTTATTTTTTGGTATGCGGAAAATACCAAAAAACACCGTAAAATATGTTTGTATGGAACTATGTGACGGGAGATCAGTGATGTAGTCTTTCAATGTGCGTCGACCCTTCATTACAGCTCTGGTACTTATAAAGATAACTTGGAACGATTTCACACTATGCAGCGGCGACGATGGCGTCTTACCGCCTGCGGCGCTATCGTTGTGAGCCAATATTAAAAATACAGATGTTTTGGTACGTCTTCGACAGCTTGACTGGCTTGACGCAGCGGTAGGTAGTTCCTACTCTTAAGACCCACGATGTAACAACATGGGATGTGGTTGGTACCTACTAACTATTTGATGACTGATTCAATTTCGAAATAACATCAAAACACTTTTTTACTACACTTAGGTATTCGGAAAGTACCTACACTATTTCTGGGAAATAAAATAGAGATCTTTAGTCTTCGTCAAGAACCGATCGTTTAGTCACTACGCCAATCGCATCGTAAGTATATCAAAACTGTTTATCGCCTAGACTTTTTCTAAAACATTGTCTATTGAAAAAATTGTAAATGTATCAAACCGCCACTTTGGCAAGAAAGCGCGGGAAGCATTAGGTTCTCCCATTCCTCGTTTATACATAGGTATATTTGGCCGAACACTTCTGTAAAAATCCGGAAACTGTACATGCGAGTGACTTGACTCTTTATGCAGTACCTAATAGTTAGGTACTATACCTACTTTGCTACTATTAACTTACTACCTACTACAAACCAAATTGGAAAACAAGGTTTAAATACCTGCGCATCAGTGAGTCCTAACGTCGCCGCCAGTTGTCGCCTGTCCGGCTTTGTGATATACTTTTGAATTTGGAACCGTCTCTCTAGCCCTTTGCGCTGGAGGTTGCTGAAGACTGCGCGGGACCACGACCGTTTTCTTTTGCCGCTGGACGTGACATCACATCGGGGAGCGGATGACGGCTGCGGCGGTGAAGAGGAAGGTAGTGGGAGGCGATATACTGAAAATAAAAGAACTTTTTATTATAGTAGGTATATTACCACATTCATTAAGCGATATCCACTGGCTGTGGATACCGATAAATGTTTCGGTATTTGGCCAGGCTTTCATAATATAACACATAGGTACCATCACGACTGTATTCCCCGAAGGGTTAGGCAGAGGTGTACTAAAGTACACCCACATTTTGCCGGTATGTTTACGTCCCATGTAATAGGGGGTGAGCCTATTGCCATTAACCGGGCACAAATCCAGACTCCGAGTGGAATATGGGATTTTCATAGAAAAACTCAATAACACTTTGCTCGACCTGGGGATCGAACCTAGGACCTCTAGCGTAGCAGTCGCGCTTAGGGACCACTAGACTAATGAACTAAAAGAAGAAACCTGAAAGCTCCTAAATCCTTTGGATATCGGTATTGCCCAGAAATGATGCAGGACTGATAGTCGCTTCGGTTCTTTATTTTATTTTGTGCTGCAGCTAGCCCAGGCTTGATGCAGTGTTGCAGTATATCTACTGCTAAAACAGGGCCTATTTTGACGTCGCACTAGATGTACCTATTCACATTATTTTGGTACTATTGTTTTTGTTTTGGTCTTGATATGACTGTTAAAATAAATTTCCATTATTCTTTCTTACGAAAAAAAAAAATTTTTTTTATCTTCTTGTGTCATTTGAAGCCTTTTCTATAACAGAAGCTCCAGGTTTGGTATTATTATAAATGACTATTCAATACTAATTACTTATTCCTTGACAAAAAGCTTTAAGTTTACTGTAACAAAGTACAGTAGATAATGTGGATTATTCAAGTAATAATAGGCCAATCAATTATCTTCTATCCGCCCCCAGTATTTGACTAAGCATAAGAAGGTAATCAATATAATAGATACTTATAAGTATTGAAAAGGTAACCTTTACCAATTCCAGGTTTACATCTATCTATGTATAAATATTGTTATGTTACTGCCTGATTACTTTAATCCCAAGCGAGAGTGCCATGCTAGAGGTTCCGACTTCGATTCCCATATTGAAGATTTGTTACTTTCAGTAGAAAATCGGAGTTTGGATTTTTGACCGGTTAACGAAAATAGGCTCGCAGCCAATTAGGTACATGGGACCGAAACGCACCGGTGAAATGTGATGTAGGTGCACCTCTGACTCACCCTTTGGGGAATACAGGCGTAGAATGGTAAGTATGTACCTATGTAACAATTTCTGAAAGTAAAAGCAAAGATCCTTTATAGTTGAGGATAATGTAAACTTCCTGATAGTTCCGAAATGCAGTATCTACCTTTGTTTCATGAACAACCATTTAAATTGTCCTTCTCTCAGGACAAGGAGGATTAGGCTATAGCCGACCGCGCTAGCCTACGACGGGTTGACAGAGTTTACACGCCGTCGGGAAAATCCATCAGGCATGCAAGTTTTGTCACGATGTTTTCCTCCACTGTGTAAACGCATCATAATAACATTAATACCTACGCACATCACTTTGAAAAATCAGAGGTGCCTTGGATTCGAAATCGAAACCTTTGACTTGACAATCCAATGGTCATATCACTAGGCCTAGCACTCCACTCTTAATTAATCGACTTAAGAAATTTCGTTATGAGGGGTTATACGTTCGTCTGTATATTTTTTTCTATCTATGTTCAGCGTCTCCGTCAATTGCAAACCGATTTTGAAAACTCTTTCTTTGTTTGAAAGGGTATATTTTCGAGGTGGTCCCATTGTCAGCAAATTACAAAAGCGGTGGTAGCCTAATGGCTAGGGCGTCGGACTTGCGATCGTGTGGTTGCCGGTTCGAAACCCACCCATTGCACTACCGACGTAAACCCACTCGTAACACAAGCATTTAGCTTAGCACGAGGGGTTAACAAGAATACTAGTAATGTGCGACCCACATTGCTATAAAGCATGCAAGCAAGCTTTTTTAAAAAAAAAAATAATAATTAAGATCTGATGATGGGATTCTGAAGCAATCGAGGGAACCCTTTAAATATTATAGACAAACTAATAACTTATTTAAATGTCTGGAAATGTAATTATTTTTGAGTAATGAATTTATTCTTATTCTCTTATTCTTATTTGAAATTTTTTAAGTACCTTCCTCGTACATTTGCTCTCGGAAAGCATTATTTGGTGAAGTGGAACTGTTGATCGAGACCACGGATGGCCCCTTATGTATATTTCCTCATTATTCGAAAACAGCGGGACCAATTTGGAAATTTTTTTTTTTTTTTGAAAGGGTATACTTCGCAGGTCCTTTTATTGTCATCAGGTCAGGATCTGATAATGGGATCCTGGATAAGCGCATCATAATAACATTATCCTTTATGGTTGAAGGAAATCTTCAAATATTGTATGTGCACTAGGAATCTCGTGAATTTGAAAGTGAATATTTAGGAAAGGTTCATTTGTTGAAATGAATCTGATGATGAAGACCACCGCTGCACAACACCTCCTCAATCATAAGTATTTGAGGAGTTGCGTACTTGCGATGCCATTACTTTAATATAGTTGCAATTTATGCTCTTATACAGTTATGCTTCTTATACAGTTCGTTCGAAATATCTGTGATTGTCGTGTCGTCTGAAGTTAGCCGTTCTGAACTGAAAATAACTAAATTGTATTTAGTGTTTTTATACATATTAGTATTAATGTATGACTGCCTCATTAGTCTCAAGCGCGTCTGATACGCTATAGGTCCTGAGTTCGATTCCCAGCAGCATTGCTGAATATACCCATAATACATAGTAGATTTTTATACATCACTTTAGTGCTCTAGTAATCGTTTTTATACAGAGTGGAAGGGACATCGACGCTCAACCGCTTAGGTTCTATGAATTCAGTTCATGATTCTGGACCCCGGCTTTGAAATGAACCGTGTAGGAAAAAACTGATTTTTATAATAACCGACGAAAAATATCTCCGTCTAGAATCATGTTTTGAATTCATTGTAAGCGATTGTTGTGTCGAAGTCCAAAACCAATATACGATACTTCACTTCAGATACGCACAGTTATTTTAAACGAACCCACAAGCTATAGAGGCATGCGTCAACGGCACTGTTTCTATATGTGTTTATTTGAATTCAGTACCTAAATACCTTAGTGACTCGATAATTATTATGATTGTTCTTGTTTTATGCTTATCGTTGTTATAAAATATATTAGTTATCTACCTACTTACTCGTATTATTTCTGGTCCAGAATTCGAACAAGTGAAGTTGGGGGCCCAGACTATGTCACATTTTCATTTTCGATTAAGTTGATTGTTTACATTACTTCCTACAGAATTTAGAACGTTAGTTCCTAGTAGAATATCTACTAAAACTACGTGTCATGAGCCGCAGTTCACTATGTTGGAATTGCTGCTACTCAAGTAGGTACCTAATAAAAATTGGATTAGAATTTGTATGATATAAACTGCCGAATAATTTAACGGGAACTTCTTTGGAGTTTGTGAAATCGGCCCTAGAAGGAGAAGAAAATGACAAATAAATAAAGAGTGAGCATTCGATAATATTCTTTGACGGCGGATTCACACGGGCAGCGCGTTGATGTCTTATACTATAGAGCAAAAACAGGGTGAAGCGCCAATAGTTACTTTCTCAATAGCACACATTTAGTAGGTAGAGGTGCAAGAAAGAAAATGAAATTTGTTACTTCTAAATTACGATGAAAGTATAAAAGTCTATTGAACTGCCTATTAGTGCTCCGTTTCGAGACGGATGTCTGTCAAATTTAGTTTAGTTTCTTTCCACTCTAATAACCAAACCTGATTGATACTTTTAATTGGACCCCAAACTGCTTAAAGTTAAAAGCTCCTAGTTCCGATTCACGGAACCTTTGGAAGAATCAAAGACTAGAGTGAATATGGTCAATTAGGCCATTTAAATCCTTATCTTCCACATTTTACACACCTTTAGAATAAAAATTTTGCCTGTAGGCTCCTACGAGATATAGCCCAGCCCCTCTCACTTCGAGAGGAGATCCGTGCCCACCAGAGGGACAGTGAATGAGTTGATGATTGGGCTACTACAGTACTTTACAGAAATAGTCACAGAATGGCCGACCCACATACTTTGTCCATAAAAGAACGACAGTCTAGACTTACTCACCCCTTGTTTGATAATAATACACAAAAACTGTAAGCAAGGTTTTCCACTTTCAAGAAGTACGTATATATACATCTATTATTTTACTGTGGGGTAAAATTATTGATAATTAGCTTGTGTTGTACCTAGGTGACATTGCACCGTGTAAGTAAGGTATTAAGGTATGTCAACAATCAATAATTGAAAAGAAATATTAATATACCAGTAGTTGGTCTTAATGCTGGGTGTAGATGAGTGTATGGGAGAGGAAGCGGTAGCTGCAGCAGGGGCGGCTCGTCCCGGCAGCATCGGTAAAGCGCGGCCACACAGCCTGCGCACGGTGGATCCTGGCTCCGAGCCACCTCCGTGACCGGCGCACCCGAGTGCCGTAAATCATTATTACCCAAAATACTGTCCACACTAAACTTTAATTTACTCACAGAATTAACATCACTGTTTAACGAAGTCATAATTGTCACTTAATTTCACAAACAAACCGACAGGAAGACCTTCTGTTATGAAAGCAACTGAAAAACTGACAAGCGTTGCCACTCTGTTATCGGCGCAAGCGCAGGCTGGGGGCGTGCCGGTTCTGTTGGAGCGTTCCGATTGGTCGCCGGCTATTGGGCGTTGCGCCGGCGTTATGGAGTGAACCAGCATTGACTGATCGTGATGGTACCAACAACTGCACTTGTTTACAATAAACTGCTTCTTAATGTGTTTTATATGACTTTGCACTTTAGATTAAATTTTATTGCTGAGAAGCTTACGTCATTCGTCAGTTTATTGGCTATTCTTAAAATTACTTACATTAGATATTGATTGCAACTATTAAGTGTTGGTATGTAATACCTAACCTTTAAACTTCTAAATACTCAATAAAACTTTACATGATGTACCTAAGCATGTAACTTTCTATATGATGAAATTTATTAGTGAAGGACTGATTATATTTTTTTTTAACTTGTACTTACACACTACTTATAATCTAATATAAGTAGTTATTACTAACTAATACTAGACAGTACTGCTTTCTCAAAAATATTTTACCCCTATCAGCTTTGTACACAACTGTACTTACTTTTTTATTAAGTTTTTCTATAAATTATAATTAGGGCGAACTAGGCTAAGTAGGTACTAAACTTTTTTTACGGTGTAGATTCGCACGTAAAGAGTCTTCATGCGAATCGACAACATTTTTTTAAATAATTTTAAATGGTGGCGATTCACCGCAAAAAAATCGCAGGAATTTAAATCGCACGGATACCCATCCGTGCGAGTTAAATTCTTGCGATTTTTTTTAAAGCTTACTAGCAATTTGGGTCGCACATTAGTAGTAATCTTGTTAACCCCTCGTACTACGCTAAATGCTTGTATCTTCAGACTGAGATAAAAATGACAAAAAAAAATATCTTCTCCATTAGGTCTATTAGATTTCCAATATTTTGTTTTATTACAGTTAATAGTTATTGTGGTGTCTACAGAAAATAAGAAAATAAGTGTTTGAATTCAATACCAACTACTTACAACCACCTAGCAGTACTTAACTAACCACTGAAACATCATGTCTTAAACGTTTAAAAACTGTCATTTTCTCCCAATAAATTATGTTTTTAAGCAGACGTATTACATCTAAATAGTGATGTGGGTTGAAGTGAATAATCAGAATCCAAAAATAAAACGGAATATTTCGACCACACTCGATTATACCCTTTACCTAAACATAATACAGAATCAATCGATATAACAACAACTGTTAGCTCTAAAACGCTCAAATCGATTACGGTTGAGTTTATTTTGCTTGTCAGAGCACACCTGTGGTACATCCGCGGCAACAGATATAGATCCAATCATTACGGAGCATCGGCACGCTGCGCAAGCGCACATTGTTTACTCGATAAGTATCAATGATCTGTAGCCAACGAAATTATTATGCATGTAAGTAGCTATACTTACGTAGCTACTAATTATAGCGAGCTTTGCCAGATGTGGACGTTGTTATCGACAGTTTATTTAAAATATTCCCATCGCCAATGGCTTGTGGAAGCCATTCAGGATTTTTCCGCTACCAGACAATATTTCAGCCAAGTCCGAATAATTACAGGTACCTACTACTTTTCCATCCCCACAAATAGGTTTTTTATTGCTGTTTCGTGGAATTTAATTGTTTAAATTATTATTTCATTAGTCTTTTGTACGCATGATCAGCTATAAATTAATAAGTACCTATAATGCTGTTATTAGTGCTGAGAGTATTTCTTGAGCCATATCGGCTGAGCATAAATCGGTAAAATATAGTTTAGAGCCAAACAAGATTGGTGTCAGTTGGCCGCGGTTGGTAAACGCAACGCCAATAGGATCAAAAGATTTGCTCGAGAATGTATTGCTTAGCACACGTGTGAATTATATGGGCGGCTGGGAGAACTCTAAATCATACCTATGGTTTATTTACCTATCATTATATTTTATGATATCCGATAATTTGTAAATTCCTGTTAATCTTCTTATATTAAATTTGCAAAAAGTTTTGCACATCTTTTGAGACTAAGTTTATAGGATTTACGATAATTTGTTGTCAGTTTAAATATATTCTTTACCTAAATTCCAGCACCGATTATATTATGCTCCATTAGCTAGTGTTCTGGAATTAATACGTTAACAGTTTATACCAATCTTTCATGATGTAACAACCGTATATGTAACGTTTTTGTGTTCCGAAAATAATGTGTTAATGTTACGAGTATTTTGTAAAAAATATTCCATGGACATGAAGACTGGCCAAAAAAAAATGTAGAAAATTAAAATAATGATTACTAACAAATTTCGTATTTGCGATAACGAAAATACGAGTAACAACACAATATAATTAACAGTGTTATACAAATCAATAATCAACTGAGTATCTCAGATCAAATAAAAAGTGAAGATGGAACTTGGATGGATGGAGCTATCGAAAGCTCGACTGACAAGATAGAGACAGATAAGGCGTAGTTTCGGTATACGTGTGTGCGTGTAATTGTGTTTGTACACGGCAAGGCGTAGTTTTAGCCGGCCTCACTTCTTTGTTCGCAATGTTCCATCTTAACTTTTTATTTGATCTGAGCTGAGTATCAAGATTCTAAAGTGTACATTACAATAATAATAGCGACCACCAACTTGATAATTTGTGGCCTAAATAATATATTTAAGTAGCAAACTTATTAATTTTCTTCAATATAGGGCAGATTTATCAATAATCGGGTAAGTTAGACCTATGAATGTGACGTTTTGACTAATTGCCTACGCAAAGTCATTAAACTTACCTATCCTTCAGATAAAAGTTATCTGAAGGAAAAATCGCTCCTTACAATTAAAAAAACGTAAATATAACTTTCCTCATTTACGTAGAACATAGACAGGAGATCTTAAATCAAATATAGTGTAACTCGGTGGCGCCTTCTATGTTTATCGTTACTCCGATTAAAAAACATGATAGTCCTGGAATCAAATGAGAATAGCTGTGACGGGTGTTCGAAACGACTTCCTTATACGATCGCCATTCTAATCCGAATCACTTTCCGGAAATCACATCTTAAGGAGATTTATTAAGTCTGCTCTTGTTTGTGTGATAATAAAATCGACGTTAATGTCCACAGCCTACCAAGTTACGTCGAGCACGACAATTAGGCCATCGGAATCGAAATAAGTGAGTCAACAAACACAGCGTCCTGGGGAGCGATGCCCGTTCATTGTATCCCTTATTTATAGATTTGTAATTGTTATTCTGTTGCTTGATTATGGTTCTAATGACTTTTATGATCCTGTTTTAAATAAATATACAAAACTCCATGTTTACTGTAAATATTGAAGCTTAGTGTTGTGGGCTGTGGCATTTGAGTCGGGAAAGGGACTCGATACAGTCGTGACTAAGTAATAGAGCTACGATTATTATTATTGCGAAGTTAAGCTGCGCTTACCTTTTTTTTAAAATTTGTTACTTATTTAAGGAACTATTAAATTATAATTAAATATTTTAATTGTATCAAGAGCGTATTGTAATGACATTTGTAATCATTATTATTCTTAGTTTTTTTTTTATAATTTTAAGTGTTTCTTTTTTATAAATATTTTTAGTTTTATTTAAATTTGCATGCCATATGGTAGAATATACTGGATACGATTGTCAAACGCCAATATAACCAATATTTTTTGTTACCTACATTCATTGTAAATAAATGATTTCTGATTGCTTTCTGTGGTCATGAAAATTCTATGAATGGGTGATCATTATTAACACATCGACCACACTTCATGCTTCGAAAAACACGCTAAGCAAACAGTTCTGGTTGTCATGCGCACATTAATTTCGGAAGTTGCAGAGGTCTGATGACACTCGTTTCATGTGAAAAATACTGACATTCAGTCGCATCTGATTAGAAAGGCACGTGGATCACTTTCAAGAACATTTGAACAGATCATAATCATGATTAATGGATCATGATGTATCAAGTTTAATTACGTATAGTTTTACGCTGCGCGGCTACCGTAAAGTTCCGCGCTGTACCTTAAAAAATATATCACTGCTATTGCATCAGAGTACAGTGGTGCAAAGGGCAAACTTGGCATGATGTGGCGCTGCGTGTACAAGTAGGTACACACGGCTACACTTCAAGCTATAAAAGACCAGTTTAGTCTGACCTCCCATTGTAAAGGTTTTCCGCACAATCCAAGGCCAGCTTATAATGGTTTTGTATAGCTTGCTGTGTAGCCGTGAACTACATGCCGTTTACTAAATCGAAAACTAAGGAATAAAAACAAAAAAGTCATGAAATAGAAAAAGGAAACATAAAAAAATATTAAACGACAATGTTACTGGTGAAGTTTATGAGTAGGTACGGTACTGAACACAAAGATTCTAAAAAGGTACTTACTTACATACTACATACAATCTTATCCGTCCAACGTACTCATATACCAACATCGATTATCATACCCCACCTATTACGAATAAATAGCAAACTTAAATTACATACGTACGCACGGCTACACATCAAGCTATATCTACAAAACCAGTATAGACTGGCCTTGAATTGTCCGGGAAGCCTTTACAATTGGAGTTCTGTCTAAACTGGTTTTGTATAGCTTTATGTGTAACCTAATCAAATGACTGAGCGAATGCCATTTAAATTCCCCAGTCTCTAAAAATAATTAAAAACGTAAACCCAATAAAAACTATGCCACGTAAGAATGTCCCAAGATTATCAAAAGTATTGATATGAGATAATTATTTATACAAATCGCTGTTTCATATTGGGTGTCTGTGTCGCAATAAATATTAAATATCGACGCCGTTAAAAATATCCCCTTACACTTTACGAGAGCGCTCGCCGACATATTTACGTACGGGAGGAGGCTATAACTCCGTTTTTTCATTCGACCTTACGATATAGGCACCTTCCTTGCACGCGAGCTTTCTCTTAGCACTGATATGCTATATTGTTATGATTGGCACATTTAATTATGCATGAAAAACGATGATTGTTTTGCGAATTTTTATATTCGACCTAGAAATCAAAAGTTTACAGGCTTGTTTGGGTAACTTAAAGGTAAATTGAACATTCCTCTTTTTCTTTTCTATGTCAATCACATTCATACTTAATCAATTGTAAAGGATGTACTGTACAGTAGACATGGTGTATCCTGTATCTCTATGCCTATATCCTGGCCCCGAAAAACCCCTCAACTTTTGTATACCTTCTTCTCACTCTATCCCTTTTCCATATTGTCTTTTCTACGTCTACAAGTCTTCGGTCAGCTGAACCCGCTCGCTGCTGTAACCGCGGGTCCATTTGACCACATAATTTTATTCTATATTTTTAGTGGTTAACTGGACCCACATTCAGGAACTTTACTATTTTATAAATAAAATTATTTAATAATAAATTATATGATAATTTATTCTAGAGTTAATGCAAGCTCGAATTCGGAAAGTCTTTTGACACGAATGTTGTTAAAGAATATAATTAATTTCGTGCTACTGAACACTGCTAGCCGTCAAAGACTAGAGCATAAATTAAAATATATTTGTGTTGTGTGAGCAGGTATTTATTTATACAGAACATAAGTCTGGGTCTGTCTCCTTGTTTGACGTTACGTAGGCTTTATTATCTGCCATCCCACACGGCTTTATCTAGCCAATTAGGATAATATGTTAACAATTTCACAACAACATTCATAAGCTATTTTGCTTTATAATTATTTGCAATCTTTCGTAATAAGTATTTGTCGGAGGAAGAGAAAAGAAAATAACATCATACCAAAACTTGGGAGGAAGAGAAAAGAAAATAACATCATACCAAAACAGAATTCTCACAAAGACCTCCTTTGTGAGAATTCTGTTTGTCTACGTAAAACGTCGCATCACGCCAGAGATATTAGGACAGGCAGAGCCAATTCAAAGCACATAAACAAACATTTTAACATTTTAAATTCTTTCCAAATTGCATTTAGCTATATCTCCGCAAAATTCTTAGATAAAGGAGACGTTCCCAGAGTTCGCTATCGCTACATACAATGATAAATCTTTCACCAGTCTCAATAAAAACAAAAATTTCGTAAACACGTTTCATCTTAAATCTAGATTGTATTGTGAAAACTACTTTCACGGGATTTATGCAATAATTTATGTAATAGTTCATTCCGAGAAGTCTACCCGAAACCTAGAATTATTAACGACAGTTCGTAACGTTGGATAAAATTGTGTTATAAACTGCAATAAATTTTCAATGTATCCATGTATCTACATAAGAGCAGTTCATCAAAAATGACCCATAAATCCAGTGTCACCTATGACATACATTGTTACCAAGTAGGGGTAACATTAAACAGCTGATAAATCTCGTTGGATCGCCCACGACCTTTCGAACACATATTAATATTTAATTGTAGGCGCGATATCATCACGGAGCGCATAACTAACTGTTAATAAAGTGTATTGTTGACTTGAATTATCCTCATAAGTCTGCCGAACGAGACTCACAACACGGGGGGCTATTTTCAAATATTGTTGAGAATTCTTATTTCTTGTATCAACATTTAGTAATGGAGTGTTAATTTGGTTCAATTTAAGGCGATTTTGGCGATACTATCGATAGCCCAAGCTTTTGTAATTATAAAAGAAAAAAGAAAATTGTCTCAACCATCTTTCAGTTAAAAATTATATAAAAATCTTTATTTATTGTACTAATGATGATAAATAGATCTTTTATATAACTTTTACAGGTCAATGAAGAAACCTCATTTCTTATTCATTCAGTTCTAATAGAAACTTCATGCTTAATTGCTTTATTTATACTTAATTCAACATGTTTATCGTTTTATAAGTCCTTTAATGAACCGAAAAACTTTTAAAGTAAGTTAGATCATGCTTTAAATGTGGCTACTTACTTATGTAATTATGGTAATGTAAAGAGAGACATGGCTTGCTTAACGAATTCTCAAATGTAATTCGAATACCTTACCAACTGGTTTTAAAATGATGCTTGATCAAATATTAAAACTATTAAAATTTTATACTCTAACTATTTTAATGTACCCACCTGGCTGTGTTGTGATTGTGGCTATGCCATTTTCTGTAATTAGGAATCAATAAAATGAAGCTTTGGTTTCCTGCTGCGAGTATAACAGTGGCATTAATAACAATTAAGTATCTTTATATGATTATTTAAGTAAACAGGATCTAGGTGTATATATTCAAATTTCGTTAGTGGTTTGATGAACTTTTATACCGACTACACTACTTATAAATAAAATGAACAGAAATCTAAGCTGACCTGAGTAAATTTTTTTCGGAGTATACCATTTCAACACCTTTAAAAATCGAATTTTAAGTATCTTAAACTACTTAGAATACAACCCCGCGTTAGTCGCCGGAGCACGTCGATGTCGCCTGGGGAAATGCTTTATATCGACGCATAAGCTCGCGCCCAATAAACGCAATAAATAATACCGCGTCGTGTGAGACTCGCCACGGATCCCATAACCACCTTAAATATCTGTTCCTGCTTTGTAATAAAACAACCTGACAAAACAACATTTTAAGGTAATTGGTTCAGTATTTTTGGCAGTATCTTATCTTATATTTGTTATTACATTGACAAAAAAGAAAGAACAATTTTACGCCCCGAGGGGAGCCCACAAAGTGACAATGCCAGAGACAGACAACGGCTATAACTTTTTCTGACGCGAAAATTAGGCATTGAAATTAAACAAATTTTTACGCTATAAAATATCCGAAACATCAAAAATTAATTCATTTCAATATATATTTTTTCTATTTTATATATATTTTCTATGAATGTCGAGCTGTCGACGGACCAAATCGGTGTAGGTAATAAAAAACCTAAATTGGTTTATGTTTACACCGTGCCTATTTAATGACAATGTAAATTAATTTGTGTAGGTAAATAAATAAATAAATATCGCGATGATTTCCGATTAGTTTCTTTCAACGGTTTCAGCTTTTAAGCTTATGATAGGTACCCCTTTTTTCTGGGATGTAGTATTTTTTTTTTTATTCTGTGTACTTATTCATTTATTATTTTTAAGAGAGGGTCTGGGATAGCGATACTTAAATCGCAAAAGTATCTGCAGGACTCGAATGCTACAGGCTACAAGGTCTACAAGTACTTGCATTAAAAAAATACTAGTTAAGTATTTTTTACGGATTCAATCGCTATATATTTTTGTACTATTTAAACCCAACGTTCTGAATTATTTTTAGTCAGAATTCATGGTCTTTGCATTTAATTGCACACCTAAGAATGATTATTTTTAAGCTTTAATAATTAAGGAGTCATCCGGTCCAGGTTCATATTCACAGAAATAATATTTAAAATGATAATCATATTCTAAAGTATACCTTTTTTATTTTACTTAGAAGCTACACATATTAATATTTTAACACAAAATTCAGGTGGCACAAATTAAAAACTATTTATATTCATTTGATTTATCATATTCGAAAAGGCAATATATGATGGTTTGAATTGAATTTATTGCTTGCAAATTTAATATTAAATTACATTAGACGAAATAGTGTAATGTCCGGAAAATTGACTTATTTTAGAGATGAAGGCTTTTCTTTGTAAGGAATTAATGAATAGAACCCTAAAAATATATAAAAACCGATAACCGTACATCACTTTTATTAGTTCCGATAAATAACACGAATAACTTTCCGATGTGATCGATTCTAATGTGTTGTTGTATTTATTGTAATTAGGAGCGGGCGAGCTGAGGCGCGCGGCCGCTCTCGTGTGGCGCGCCCATCAAGTGTATAAACTGTTTATTAAGAACTAATAATATTTGCATAATCGCATTTTAATACAATATTCAATATGAAATTCAATATTAATCGGCCATTAATAATGAAAATTAGCTCAATATACATGTATTCAATGATTTTTTATAATAAATGCACAAATTCATTAACTCCTATCAATAAAATATTATTAAAAAAAGTTGGGAATGGATATCGCATTAAAAAAGTGGGAAAAGGAAATTGTATTTTTATTGCTATGTTGAGCATACTAAAACACGAATAAAGATTTCCAATTTCATCATCTATCTTGCTGGTTTTTTAAATTTATTCATTTTATTGGAGTCTTCGATTCCTTCTTACCTATTTTGTATATTCCATGTTTCAAAATGGTTAGAGGTACGACAGTGGTATAAAAAGCAGCAAATGTCTTTACGCTTATTTATCAAGGCTTTATAATTACTCATTGCCACATAAGTTTAGTGGTCCCAAGTTCGATGCCCAGGTTGAGCAAAGCGTTATTGAGGTTTTCTATGAAATCCTCAATGGTTTGGTGTTTGGCTATGTTACATGTGTGTTACATGGAACCTAACCACAGGTACCGGCGAACCGTGGGTGTACAGTGGGTTATAGCTGTTACCTGACCCACTTAGACGCCGCCGGCCCATCTAGGGTGGGTCAGGTAACAGCTATAACCCACTGTACATTAGAAAATCTCTGCCTGACTGAACCTTTGGGGATACCAGACGTGATGGTATTCTTTATAATTATACACGTTCTAAAAAGATAACTACGCTGATCAACAGGTCAGCAACGTTTAGCACACCTGCTGCGGTCAGTCTGTGAATGGGTCACCATTCACAACACATCAAGACCCCTCAATGCCTCTGTGAGCACGTAAAGCTATCGGTCCGAGTTGTTAAGGACACTTATGCCAATTGTCAGTGGTAATTAGTCAGAACCCCAAAAAGCCTGACAACTACGCTATTCTTCGAATATCGGAATTTGAAATATCTTCCGAATATTGCCTTGAAAATGGATTACGAAGGTTTGATTGCAGTCACTTCGAGTAAAATATTGATATTCACCCGGAAAAAGGCTAGGAGTTTTATTATTTCAATTTTAGCCTTCATATTTTTCTAAGCTCACAAATAACCAACCTTTCAAAATTCAATTTCCTAGCCCTTCGATTGCAGATCAAAATCCACGGAATCGGCATTTACCCGCGTAAATTCAGATCGTGCACGTTGCAAAAAAGGTGCACAAGGAGTAACAAAGGTTGTTGGAGTGTAAATCACAATAAAAGTCCGTAGAGACGCCTGCGAGGCCGGCGGAGGCCCACCACGCGAATTATGATGGCCGCGGGACGCTCGTAAAGCACTCGGGTAGCGGTTTTGTACGGTGCACTCAATTTCGTACTGTGTATTTAATTAATTAATGAGAAAATGCTTCTATACTGGTCGAGGTGAATGGAATAGTTTCTTGTAGGACGTATGAAACGGGTGACAATTTATATATTCACTTTTTTAAACAATAATTTCGTGAAAAGTATGAAAACTAAAATAGATTCTAATTTCAAATTTTCAATTAAGAGACCTATTTATTATTAAATATTTTCGGATTTCCCCATTGTTCCTAATAAGACTTTTGTGATTAAGTAGTTTGAAAAGGAATAAATTTTAAGATAGATTTCTATTTCATATTTTAATAAAGGACACTAATTTATAATTTATTTTCGTATTCCACGATTGTTTGGAATGTTTTGTTGACTTCCTATAACAAAATTCTAACTTTAATTAAAATCCTGCAAATTCACGAAAAGTCTGTTTCCGGCTGACATTATTTTAACCTGTATATACTTTCTAGTGTATGAATAAACAAGAAAACATAATCTATAATTCTTTGGTACGTGTACAACAACTCTGGCTACAGACACCACATTTATCACACTATAGGAGTAACATTGTGATAATACTATGCAAACTAAATTGTCAATTAGAGGTGTTATGGCAGTATAATAATTTCTTCAGTGTATAGTTGCATTGCGTGTGTCGAGGTGCGTGTGCGCGTATTCCCGCGTCAATTTCTCAGGAAGCGACCAACATAAAAATAATTTAGTAACGCCTCAATGGGACATGATCGATACCCTTGTAACGCCTGTTTTTGAATTTTAATAGCTTATTAAGTAGGTAGATATTAAGTACTTTAACTATGTTTATCGTTTAAAAAAGAAACAGTCCAATATATATGATTTAAAACGAACAATAGCCTATTATTCTACCCACCATCTATACACATAAGCGATTAGGACTAGGTTTTATCGATTAGAATTTTCACCAACGAATTTTTTTTTCTTTAATTTTTTTAGGGAATTTTATTTAGAAAAAGTAATTGCACCATCAGAAAAACCAAATTCCCCTCTTTAAAAAAAAACTATTCGTACCTATTATACAGATCTGCCTACGTATATTATTCTTATAGATATACAATTTAGAGAAATGCTCGTAACAAATCTAATAAGCTATCACCAAAAACGGTGTCTCAAAGCATTCTGCACTTCCTCAATATCCCATCGTAGGCGTGTAGCCGAGTGTCGTGGATACGATGGTGACCCTACACGGTAAAGAGGGGGACGTGAGGTGTCCGGCGCGGGCGCAGCGTGCGATAAAGCAAGGCGCCGCGGGGTCCCCGGACCTCCAGCATGGCGGAACTGGGGACAAGCTTAACGTGGACCTCTCTTAGTAACTGACCTCATGTGGTATGTTCAACTGCCAAAATGTATAGCAAATGCAAACAATAGCAAGACCTCAAGAAATTGAAAAAAAAAATCAAATAAATTATAGTACCTACATACTTAAATAAACATGAGTCGACAAATGATTTTCTAAAACAAACAAATAACCCACCTCTCACCCTAAACGAATAAATTTCCTCTGTCAGGTAAAGAATATATTCAGATATTGAATCGCTAATTGCTTTCAAGTCTAGTCAAACTATTATATATTAAACTATTCATTGTTAATAATCATATCTCTTGTTTGACAAATAAAATCATTAATTTCGGCGGCTTCGATCAATTTACTAAATATGGTATCGTTCTCTAACACATTTCACTAAATTAATAAAGTAAAGTAGGAACTGTAAGAAAACGTCCCTCGCATTGCAGTTTTAGATCAAAATTTGCAGTAAGGTGAAGGTTATTCATTTCTATTTATATTTGACATTTCAGATTCCGCGCAGTGAGTTTTGAGCGCAGAAAATACCCACGTCATCAAACAATAATTATTAGGAGTAAAACAATTGATAAATCTACATAATTTAGATCATTTTACGATGCAAAGCGTATGAAATCTGTCTGATGAATAAACACGAGAGCATTGTTCATATTCCAAAAATATTCCGTGGCTTATCCACAGTGTTCCATCGTCAATTCTCGCGCCCACTGCACCGTGTAAATAATAATTAATTTTATTGTAAATGCTTATATTTTATTGCAGGATTTGTCAACAGAGTGCGCGATGTATTTTGTTGCTTGAGATATTTATTGTTAGTTTCTTAATGTAATGCCTAAGTGGGCATGTGGCCATACATGAGTGTTGCAACTAGCGACTATCTGTGCCAGTACGTGTTCACTGTATGAACATCGTGCCATTTTGAATGATAATTTGTTGGGCTTGTGTTCATAATAATAATTCATAGACCGATTGGCGTATTATATGACGTTCTGCTGGTTTCTATTTACATATCTATAAATGGCCATAATTCTTTGAAATCCTTGTTTTCGCATATATTATTTAATTAGTGGGCTGTTTTAGTGGTAGATTAATATTTACTCCGATTTTTCTCATGGTTCACGTTAACAGAATCCAGTCAGACAAGTTTGAATGATATCGATAAATTTATATACTTAATATTTTACTACAATACCTAATTCAAAAACACTACAACAAACGCACGGAAAAGTATATTTGTCCCAATTTTTTTAAAAGTATTTTATTATTATAATTATTTTGTGAAAACATCATATTTTGTATTTAAGACTTCTTTCAATTATTATCTTAATACGTTTTAATTTTCATCTTGTTTATGGTGGTTACTAAAGGCACACAATAAATAGTTTGTTTTAAACGTGCCTATGAATTTAAAATACATGTTGTATTTTTTTTTTCAATTATTTTATGGATTTTTGGGTTTTGTGTTTTTAATATTTCAAAGTAAATTGTCAATATACATTTTATAAGGTTTGACCTTACCTTTTTTTTAATTACAATTCCATATTGTTTTTCTATACAGTAGTCAACATTGCGGTAATAAGTATTCATTTGTCACCTACGTGTTTAATGCTCCGATTAAAAAGGAATCCTAACTGCCATTTACACAGGTATTAGCAGATATATAAGTAGTTTCTAGTTTTCATGGCGATTATACGACGTCTAAGCAATATCGTTATCGATTACTTACGACTGCCTAGCCTCGATGTTACGATCTTTTACTAGTTTAGCCTTACCGGTGCTTATGAAACTAGTTATAGTTACTGGCTCGACTGCTCAGTAGATCTTACTTATCAGCGACTCCAATGTGTGGTAATGAATTATTTTAGAGTGGCTGAGTTATCTTAATGTGTGATGTTCGAAGTAATTGGTTATTAGCTTAATTTCTTATTATGATGTAGATGAGATAGAAACTTGTTATTACCTATTTCTGGCTGGTGGGACCGGTGTGTAATTTCAGCTATGTTGAATTTATTGAGTTGTAAGAAATGAAAATGGTCGGTAGCCGCTCTTGCCACACACTTTAAAGATGAAGAAATCTTATTTTTTGGAAGTGTGACGTGCTTCACAGTTTACAGAATGACGTATGTACAGTCGGTGTGTACCAGTACGATTTAAATTTCTTATTACAAAAGTAGGTACTTAGGTATATCTTTTGTGGTCCGCAGTCATGTTGAAGTTTAGAAATGGGTGATGCAGATGCAGACTAGGTGATCAAAAGTTTTACAAAACCATTTTTTACAAACTAACATGTGTCTCTGTTATGTAAGTACATGTTTGTATAACTTACGGTGTTTATGATTGGAGTAGTTACATAAATGAAGTTCACTCTGTGCTGACTGTTTGTGTAATATTTTTGCCATAAACCTTGCGACCTTAGCTTTAACTAAGTACAAAATATTTCAGAAACTTATAAGGGAGTAGGTATTATTTTATGAGACATATTGATTTTAAAAATATTTCTGTGTAGAAATGTGACCATTTTTATGATATGTTTTCGATGTTTCGACTATCAAGTTTAAATTGTGTAGGTATGAGTAGGAAGGTAGTCAGTGTACTGTCTTCCTAGATCACACCTCTAGCCAGTAAAGTTCCAAAACAGATTTCATACCTTGTTTTATTCAATGTCAGATTAGTTGACAATTAACAATAAACGCAAATCAAAGGCGCCGCCGTCTATCGAGTTAAGTATTATTGATTGGTGACACATTCCTGCACTTCAGGTGGGCGGCACATAACATAAACCTGGTCGTTAACTCGCTTTTATGTAATAGCCAATAGATTACAAAATGTGCCCTGAAGGTTTGCCATTCCTGTGAGAATAATGAGATAAAACCATTTTCTTTCAGTCGGCTAGGAATAGGATACATAGGAACCTCCTACCCTATTTTCAAATTATTTTGAGACGGCGCGCATTTTGTTTGTTTTCATACAAAAGATCTCCATTTTACCCAATGATATACAAACTATATCTCTTTGATTAATACCAAAATTTTTAGTGATGGAAGTGACGATAGATAGAAGTGGAATCTGCCTTCCCGAAGGTGGTTAATATTCTTTATGATCCGTGTACTACCTAAATCCTTATATATCTATCTTCCACGCGCCTCTATCAATACTCATTTAAATTCTTCATAACTAATTCAATATTCTTCCTTTTTATCTAAACTAACTCCCTTTTTTTCTAACTAAACTAAATATTCTTTTAAATATTTTATACCCACTAGCAATGTGGGTCGAACATTACTAGTAGTCTTGTTAACCTCTCGTGCTAAGCTAAATGCTTGTGTTACGATCGGGTTCACGTCGGTATTGCAATGGGTGGTTTTCGAACCGCCAAATGCATTATGGCAAGTCCGACGCCCTAGCTTTATAATATATATACATAGCTTATTAAGACCTATTACTTACTTTACATGATGCGTGGATATTTACATAAACAGAAAAACAATGTACTTAGGTAACAAGCATTCAGTCATACAACAAAATTATTTGCCTAATTACATAAATTGGAGTTTTTTTGTGTTATGAAACAAAGTTTGCATCGGAAATTAGGATATCACAACAAAAATTTATATTAGCGCACCAAAGAAGAAGCTTAGTTATGATCGTAAAGGAATTTCTCCCGAAATTTGTATTGTAGATGCCAAAAATTTCAATCGTGCTTCTATAGTACCTACTAATTTGAATTATAAAGACCAACATGTATTTCGCAAGTGGCGTGCAATAAGCTAATCTGTTGTTTTGTTTATTCAAATTGCTTATTATAAGTAAAACTTATTATAAACTAGACCTCATCAATCACTTCAGATTTCTCAAAGCAAGAATGGAAATTTTTGTTTGGATTGTATTTGGTTTATATTTATGCGCAGATAATGTACCTTTTTTTTTGTCGGGGTTGGAAATGCTTTATGCACTATCCACCGCCCTGGGGAGAACGATGGGGTGTGTCGGACTCCGCTCTGAAAAGAGCGATCTACCGACTAAAACCAACCTCGGCTTTTCGCGTCACCACTTCAGTGCCGGGAATACGGGAGCGTTGTGACATTCCTCCGCAGCAGATAATGTACCTACTCCAAGTTATTTGATATAATTTAATAAGGAAATAGGTAGATTGTTGATTATGTTTTTTTAAAGTAGGTACTTGTTAATATCGCCCTGAAACTGACCTCTTGAGAGGGGCGCGCATTGATTTGCTTACTTTTAAGCATGAGCGATTTTAAATATTATCTTGGTTTCCTCGCGATATCTTTCTTGGGTAATATCTATGTATATTATGTATATTGTATTCAATTATGGCTTTGAAACATATAGCATTTATATTTTAGCATTTATAATTGCTAAAATTTTGTCAACGAATGTTGTCTGTAGCCTCACACATGAGGGTGGGCTATTGTTATTTAGTGTGATGACAACATTACGTGCCACACATAGGTGCAGTTGCCTTCTTATATTTTATTTTACAACTCTTTGTCGAATGTCCCATAACATTCGAATCGATTGTAAAGTCTTACGATGAGTTCTTTTACGATGCGATTCCGAGTCGAATTCAATTTAGTTAAGAGGGTCCTCAATCGTAAACCTTTGACCTAAACACACTCGATTATTCGATCCATATTAGCACGAATATATCGAGTCGTTAAAATAAAATGTTAAATTATTCAATTCGCTATAGATTTAGTAAACATGACAACGTGAATATTCTTTTCAGTATAAATTTTATGATCTAAATAAAATAAATTAATATCATTATGAAGTTGATGTCTGTATCAAATAGAATAGGTAGGCAATCATTTGATAGGCACCTTAGATATGTATATATATTTTTAATTTAAATAAAAAATAAACTATACGAATTAATAGTCAAATGAATTTCAGAATTTTACCCTGACAAAGCGACTGCCATCATAGTAGTCCTCTGCAAGTTCTGCAACCCAATTTCAGAGCACACAACATTCTAAGGATAAATTAGTTGTCAGGCTTTTTGGACTACCAGTTTTAGCACGAACATCGTGGAAATGATTATTTATAGGTAGGTATGGTAAATAAATAAAGAAATGGATACAGGTTTCAGTTAAATTCGGAGAACAAACGCGCATTCATATTATTATGTAACTGTAGATAGGTACAGTCAGCAATGAAAGTAGCTGAACACGATGAAATCTTCAAAACGCTTCAACATATTTAGTATCCAGAACTTACTTACTGACCAGAGATGCGGTAAGTAGTACAAGTTTCTGCATACATCATTCCATTATTTTTTATCTAAGTGAATCTATTGAAAAGTATGAGTGCTGTAATGTTTCCAAAACTTGGCGGTGTTCAGCGACTTTCATTGCTGACCGTACCTATATGCGCAGAAGCTGTAGGTATTTCACAATCCGAGTAAGTACGGTGGCCAGCACATCAAGTTACCACAAAATGTCAAATTTTCTCAGTTGATTTTGAATTTTATAATCAACAATTTAAGGTTTAAAATCATTTCGAGAAATTTGACAGTTTTGCATACCTTGACCTGCTGGCGACTGTACCTAATCGTTGCGTAGTTTTATTTTCCTACTAGGTAGGTAATATGTTAGCCACAAACACGAAAGTTTGGATGGATACGAGTCACTCAATCACGCCGTAACGGTTAGGAAGACTGAGTGATGAATGGTATTAATCTTTAACTTACACTGGCAGAGCAAACCCTATAACTATAGGTATACTTTTCTTCAGGAATGTCAGAAATATCCGAGGCCATTTTATAATTTCTATAACTATTTCAAGTTTGCCGTTGTTTTTATTTTTAGTTTAAGAGAATATCAATTGACATTTCCGATGCTGCAACGAGATCAAAATGATGCTTTCAATATTTTTAGTATTTCCAATTGGCGTATATACACAAGTACGGGTGATTTCAACCAAAAAAAATTGGTAGATTGGTACCTAGTATCCAGTTTTCATCCGTTTTAAACATTGAACTTAAAAAGGAAGCAGTTATTCTTCAACGCGTTATTTAATTAGACTTAACTAAAAGCTAAGCTAACATACTTACTTTAACTTGAAAGTAATTAACTCACACATTTCGGATCATTTTTTATTACTTACCATGACAAGAAGTCATTATTATTGAATTCGACTTTTTATGTTTTAATTACTTGGCAATAAAATATAAAGAGTTTGTACAGTAGCGACATTTTAAAGATACAAAAACGAGCTTGTTTACACGTCGTCGGTGGGCATGTGGTGTGTAAGAGTCTTTATCTCAGACCCGCCGGGGAAACAGCCGAACGCATCGCTTCTAGTTAAACTGAGTTTAATGTTTTTTTCGGTAAAACTTACGCTAATGATAAAAAGTTTAAAACATATCTACAGTATTACATACATGAAGAACATTTAATCTTTTGAAGGTTTCTGATATTTTTTTGCATTCTTATCCGCTACACATCTACTTATTAGTTCCAGTAACGTATTTTAATATTATAATCCAAGAAGGAATGGAGCTTATATAAAACGCACTAAAATGTTTAAGACCTGCTGATCTGTAATGTATAGCATATTTGGAAATGAAGTATAGTTGCCCAAATTTATAATTCCTGTGATGAATAAATTGTAAGATTATAGACAAATATTTAAAAATCCGCATTTTAAAACAAAACTTTTAAATCTTAATGAGTATGAAACAGACTTCGTGTAAATTGCAAACAGTTTTATAGCTGGTAGATAAATTAAAAATGTATTTTTATAAGACATGCTACACGGCTATTTCGCATCGACTTAACTGTGTATGTAGGCATCGGGCTGTAAACACTAGAGCGCGGGCGATGACAGACCGAACGCAGTCCCCTCATTACCAGCTCTTACAAACAAAACCGAACACTCGCAACATGCTAAAATATCATAAAAATCTGCTGCACTTCATCCAAATTTACACTCTAACTGTAAATACTTTCAATAGCTTTTTCAGTGTTTCCCGTAAAGAGCGAATCTTCACTTCAGAGGAATGTACAATAGGATCTTTAAAGCGTAGATGCAGCTATTATTAGGTGTTAGCGTGATTATTTGACAGTTTGAAAACGTTTACAGATTGTAGGTATATTGCTGGGCAATCTGGCTTCCTGCTTTTAATGTAAACAACGGTTTGTAGCTCTCGGGTTTTTAGTAAAAAATAATAATAGATATCTTCATCGTTTTTATGTGCTGATTCTTATTAAGATGGAATACACAAATAAAAAAGATAAGTTTACAAAGGTAGGTAAGACTATTTAAATACTTTTACTTAAATCGAATATAATATTACGTATTCAATTAATTTGATAAGTAAATATGTTTTAAATACTTATATAACTTTTGTTTTAAAAAAAAAACCGTACAAAATATGTAGAATATACAACTGTCCATTACCGAGATACAAATAATGCAAGCAACTTTTTCACTCAATAACACACCACACATTTTAATAATCTCCTATATGACCTCTCCGTTCACTCCACTTCGCATAACCCTCACAAACTTGTAACAACGCGGCAAATAACTGCTCTGGGGGAAGATCCATCATTCTCAAACTCCTCTGATATCTATTTTCCCTCCTTCTTCTGCCATACGAAGCAAATTGGGCTTGCGGCCTCTTCTTTATTCCCGCACTCACAAAAAACGTCGTCGGCTGAGTTGTCGGTATTGCAGCATTATAGGTATGTTTTGATTTCACTGCTTGCACAATTAGACATAGGAGGTAACCGCCAAAGGCCAAAAACGCAAGGGTTGTTACGGACATTGAAAATATATTGCTAATCTTGCTGTAACTCTCTTTCTTGTACAGTCCTTCTTCGTAGTCGCCTCGCTTGATGGGCGGCGCCTGGATAGCCATTGCTTCAGCTCCAAATCTTTGCATATAAGATGGCGTTGTAGTTGTGACATTTACATATTCGGTTGTTACGAGATCTTGAAGTGAAGATTTGAGTCTCAGAAGTTTATCCAGGGGCAATTCATTAAGGAATTCTACGTCATTGGATACGACGTCAGCAGTGGATATTTTTAAAGAAGAATATATGATAAAAAGTATGAACATGTTGGGAAGACTGTCTCTGATGGGCGTTAGGTGTTGAAATAAAGTTGAGCATAACGTTGACGTGGTGATCATTATGGTCTGCTGAGCGCGACAATCGTCTAGCGGTCACGATAAACGGCACACTGCATTTATCTAAAAACTGGGCAAATGTCATAGCTACCTATAAGTTTTAATTAGGTACTTATAGTACCTAAGTAGTTAGTGTAATAAATAATACAATTCAAGGAAAGAAAACTAATTCGTAATATTTTAAACGTAATATTATGAATTATCATCCATGACACGACTAGTCAGTTAAAAAACAGCAATAAAAAATCATTATTTATGATGGGTACAGGAAAAGAATATGATGTAATATGAGCACTTTAATACCAACCTATATGTTATGTCATATACCAAAAAATAAAGTCAAGATAAGCGGTTTTTTTTAAATAGATAAAGTGATTAAGGAGGAAGGTTTATATGTATGATACATACATATTATAGTATGGAAAAGTCGAAAAAAAAACGCGGGCGAAGCCGCGGGCGGAAAGCTAGTCCACTATAACTTCAACGTCAGTTTATCAAAGTCAGTTATGAAACATTTTGGGAGTCAAAATACTTTGTGTTTCCCAAAATGTTTGCATTCATTTACAATTTGTTTGTTCCTATTTCTCAATTTATAATAAATATGAAAGCTATGTACTCCTACATAGCTAGCATTTCCGTTTCTATTGTCCTCTGTTGGCCGCAAAATGATACAGGGTGCGTTTTGTTTGAGCTATACCCATCTACTATGAAAAACTCTTTATGAACAATAAGTAGTAATCATTAATCAATTACTTCACCTACCGAAAACGACCCGTCGCCGCGGGAGACCTCCTGCCACCTGACTATCATCAGTCCAAAAAGAGTTAAAGGACATGAATTTTGATGCTGAGACCGCGCAAAAACTAACAAAATGAACAAGGCAGACAAGGAGAGCCAACCCCTGATTATGGGATAAGGCGAAGGAAAGAAGAAGAAGAAGGCATATCATTACAGCTCATCATCCTTACATGTACAGCGTATAAGCTCATTTATCATCTACACCTGTTTACAGCCCCCAATAGAAGAAAAGGGGTAAATATTTAATTTGCTATTTATTATCCAGTGATGAACCTTCCATCCACGGAATAAATTTTGGGTCACTTGGGTCTCTATAGCCTCCACATCCAGTAAAAGGCATTGACTAAACATATTGGCAACATAATAAAAATAAAAATTTCAACCTAAGTTGTATAACTTGACAATCGAATCGAACCTTTGGAAAGATTCATGAGCACTTATAATGTGTAGTCTAAAAACACTTAACAAGTAGCGCCATCTGTTAAAATTATAGGCAAGTGTTAAATATTAATTTACTTACATATAACAACTAAGTACTGATAATATTACACACATAATAACTGTATATTTTTCATACAAACACCCTATATTGTATGCTCACAGACACAATTATTTGAAAATGTTATGCTCTAGTACGACAATTGCGTCTGCGCACGGTGCGCACCCATTACTTGAAGAACCGAAGCATGGAGCGCCCTCCCGCATCACGTCTGCAAATAGTTTGGTACGCGGCTTCAAGATGGCGCCACGTGTTCTTTGCGTGTTACTTATTACTTTTCAAGTGGCGTGCGCCAATGAACAATACCGAAGTGACGGTTTGATGGATCGACTTAGCAGCGGGATGAAATTCGCACAGAATTTACTTGGTACGTTAGAAACATTATTTAGTAGCGATCAGTTTCAAATTATTATAGGTAACCGTAACGTTTATCTGCAACAGTAATAGGTGGAAAAAACAGCAGTATTCTCTACTTAAAACAATGATATTTACATTTCATACGCAACGCTTTAGGTAGGTAGTAGTAATAGTATTATGAATTAATACACTGTGGTGCTACCAAGCTTTTTTCAGCACACATAATTTTACAATTCATCCTTCGCGTAGATAGTAACAGTCGTATTCAAGCAACATTTTGCGATAAAGCGAAATTTTGGGAAATTTTGAGCATAAAGATCGAGTCGTAGGGCGCCATAGTCTAGTTTATGAAACACACAGACACAACACAACTCTATATGTATATGAAAATCGTTCCGAAGATAGAACGAGTAATTTCTAAAACAATTTCCCATTTCAGGGTCCGAATCAGTGGCATTAAAAGTGGCAGAGTTTGTTGTAAGAGCTTTCCAAACAGCCAACAAACCTCCGTCATCAAACAGAAGGTGGCCTCAGAATGATCTCAACAACGAGGGTTCTTCTTCAAGCGAATCTGATGCTGTAGACAAAGGACCTGACCATGACGTCACCGAGCCTCAAAGCCCCCTGACACCTTTACGTCACATCGTTCGCTTGTTTGGTCTACAGCCAAACCAAATTAGCGCTGTTGCTGTCAACGCTCTAGTGTTTGTAGCACAAATGGTAAGTGAGACTAACGTACGCCGGGTTTCCATAAGAGTAATGCAAATGTCTTCGACCGTTAAAGTTTCTAAAGAGTCTCAAATCGTACGTTAACGTTCCAATGATAGTTAGTCTTAATCTGTAAGAGGTATGTTATATCCCTATTGTAGATGGGGGTATGCCCGTTAATGCCGTTTGTGTATTTTTTGCCCAGAATACCTTGGAATTAATCCAACTTTAATCCCTATATATAAACTGTGTGAGACGACTGTAGGATAATGGTATATTCTTGATATATGCTACGCTACTGATACTTATTTCTGTGACATAATTTTACAGATATCTACTTTCTTATCTGGACCAAAAAGATCAACAAAACCATATCGGGCAGAGGACCCTACAACATGGATTTTAAATAAAAACTCAAGAGACCTCCAAGACCTCATTGCGGCTGCTAAAAACGAATCCCTTCCGGACGCCATTGACACATTGATTCAAGAACAAGGGACTGAGGAAGAGACTAGTTGCATTCGACTTTTAGTATGTAAAGTTACTCCATTTATATCTAGAATGCAGAAAACTGTTTTTGGCATCGAAGAGGAACCAAAAGATGAACGGTTTTCTAAAGATCTTCACGGCTCGGCAATCATGTACCGCCATCTGCCGAGTGCGGAAGAAATTAAAGCAAGGAACGACATCTGTGAGCGGCAACATAGTGATTGTAATCTGAATGAGTGAAGCAATGTTTGTTAGTTTTAAATTGTAGCTATAAATTTAACAAATGTTGTTATTGTAATAGGTTCGTCCCTATACTATTAGTTTTTTATATATATATATATAGTATTTTAAGTTTAACATATCGGTCCACTTAGTACACTACCTATATAGGCGTGATGTTACCGTAATTTTATTAGATTCCGTCAAAAGCAATGACGTTATATTATTGTTATTATTTCATTATAATTTATGAGGTATAGTAAAGTTCTTACAATCGAGTACATTATCCCACAAAAATGTACATCAGTTTGACTGTAGGATCAAAAAAAGATGGTTTGTCAAACGTCTCTTTTGTTTGTAATTGTCTCACAATCTATCAAATTAAAAAGACTATAATTGTAGGACCTAAAAAAGGGGGTTAGCAAATATTTTTATACCATAACTAGCACATAATATAGGACAGCAGCACATAATATAGTACTCCACTGCAGCTGGCAGTGCAATACAATGTACCAATTTATGACTATCTCTATCTGTAAGGTTTGTGGACTTAGTACACACGGCTACACTAGTTTACGCTGGCCTCTATTGTATGGGAAGCTTATAAAATGCGAGATCAGCTTAAACTGGATTTGTATAGGTTGACCTGTAGCCGTTTGTACCTACAACGCATGCAGGTTACAACAAGGATGTACTCGTACACTTTCAAGTAACTCCACCTAGATATTCAGTTCCATAGCCAAGTATATACTCGTACATAACTATTATATCACTCTACTTAAAATTAAGTGGGCATTCATATATTTTATCTGCTATACTAACTGACGCGACATGAATCTAGGCAGCACTTTCGAGCAAATATTAGGTAACAGAAGGTCGATAACCGCTTAAAAATAACATATTCATTCAGTTATACATATGTGCTATTTGTGATATTATGTAATACGTCTGCATTAACAGACTGCGCGGTGTAGGGGCCGCTTTTGAGTTGGTATCTAACATAGACACCATGACACAGCAGTTATAAGTTACGTCAAAATTGAACTCTGATACCTGTTTCGTATAAAACAGAGAGCAACGAAAACACATAGGTATAGGTAATACATATCACGCCTGTATTCCCCGAAGGGTTAGGCAGAGATGTAGGTACTGTAGAAGCACCAGGTTTAATGTTTAGGGATCGTAATGCTTCTACGTTGAAAACACTTGATTAAGGAATTCACGACTTCTTTTATTGTTCAAGGAATCAATCTTAGTCCTCTGACATTCATATATAAATATTTTCTCTAGACATATTTCAAACTACTTACTTTTTTTGTTTAAATATTTCTACATGCCGGGACGCGCACATAAAAACTTCTTGTTATAAACTCCTACATCAGCTACGCCCCCGCATTTGGGTAAAACAAATAAATAAAAATTTAAAAAAAAGTTTTACCCAACTCCAAACAAAAAAGTAACTAACTACCTGCCTAAGACCTAACTCGAAAAATTACTATCAGGCGAAGAAGTCTTTATTATACCTATTACACTGGTGCGTGAGGCTGGTCCCTTATAATGGGATAGTGTATGGCATGTGCATGGTTAAGTTATCATTAAAATTAATAAAGCTTCAGCATAGTTAATAAACACAACACACCATAAACTTTAACGCACCAAAACGCCTGTAAAAGATGCGTAACGGCCTCCTATCCAATGATGCTTCAAAATTAATTACATTAAAAGCTAAACATCATACCTTAAGGGTTAATGCAACTAAATATAAAAAGAATTAATATTATATGCAAAAACTTTAACTTCTTCTAACGCAATTGAGTCAGAGAGAGGGAAAGCTTAAGAAAACATATTAACCCTGTCATGAATTCATTCCGAACTATAATTAATTAATTTCCGAGACTAATGTTAATACCCATTTTACATTGTATTATTATACAATTAAAAATAATATTTGCTGAATCATATGTGTCCAACTCAGACACCCTTCGTAAGGACTATATCCCTTTCACGAACTATGTAGAAGCACCAGGTTTAATGTTTAGGGATCGTAATGCTTCTACGTTGAAAACACTTGATTAAGGAATTCACGACTTCTTTTATTGTTCAAGGAATCAATCTTAGTCCTCTGACATTCATATATAAATATTTTCTCTAGACATATTTCAAACTACTTACTTTTTTTGTTTAAATATTTCTACATGCCGGGACGCGCACATAAAAACTTCTTGTTATAAACTCCTACAGTACTAATGTGGTAATACTAAATATAAACTCTACAACGACAAATACAAACGTTGATACTGAGAATTTCATGGAAAAACTCAATAACACTGCTCGACCAGGGAATCGAATCCAGGACTTGCGTAGCAGGCGAATTTAGGACCTCTAGACTAATAAGTCAGTTAGTTTAGTTAATGTTCAGAATACACAAAAGCAAGCCAATCAACAATACTACACTCCCCTGAAAATAGGTAGCTATTTCTATATCCGTCATAAAATAAGGACAAATATAGATAACAAAGGGAGAGAAAGCATGCCGTAGGTACTCTCGATGCTAATAATGGTGGGTTATTGTACGTGGAGTGAAGGTCTCATTAAGCACGGCTAAGGTTATTAGCAAAATGCTAAATGAACTTGACAAGGCGTTAAACTAGAGAAACGTTTAAGAGATTTACTTGTACCTGCCTACTTTCTGCGTAAGCACATTACTATCGAGAGTAATACTTTAATAAAGCAGCGGCAGCCTAATGGCTTGGGCGTTCCGGTTCGAAACCCACCCATTGCACTACCGACGTAAACCCACTCGTAACACAAGCATTTAGCTTAAGGGTATTACATTGCCGAATGACCTTGAGGATTCGGGTTTTTGTGCTAGTATTTGTTACTTCAGCGCCATCTATCGACATTTGATCGTACTCAATAAAAGGAACTGAAGATTAAGCAAGAATACAGATATGTCGCAGTGTCGTCATCGTATTTACCTATTTTATTCGTTCTCTGAAAGATTTAAGACATTTTGTTCCTGTCGATATTGTCTTGTACGAGTTACCTACATCTATAATTATTGTAGGTAATTCTTGATTATTTTGAAATAAGGGATACTTACACCTTTCTACATATTACTTTAGTACCTAATGAAAATAACTAGGGTGACCTGGCTTAAAACATTTATTTATATTTACATATAATTGAATACGGGTGCCACTATAATTATGATATATTCTGAGGGTCTGATGATGATCAGGTAAGTGCTTATAAACCTATAAGCACTCGGAAACGGAGATAACTAGGATGAGCTGGCTTTCAACATTCATCTAATTGAGTGTGGGTGCTACTACATGATACATTCTGAGGGTCTGATGATGATCAAGTAAGTGCTTATAGGTTCTCAGAAACGGAGATAGCTAGGATGAGCTGGCTTTCAACATTCATCTAATTGAGTGTGGGTGCTACTACATGATACATTCTGAGGGTCTGATGATGATCAGGTAAGTCCTTCTAGATTCTCAGAAACGGAGATAGCTAGGATGAGCTGGCTTTCAACATTCATCAAATTGAGTGTGGGTGCTACTACATGATACATTATTCACTTTACTTTTTGGAACGAAGTTCCTTATCGCGCGTTGCGAAAGGGAAAAAAATAATATATCCCGATAATCCTTGAAATTGACACCCATATCAATATTTAGTAAAATAATGTTCGCTATCTTGGATTTTAAAATTGATGTATTTTCGTAATTAGCATCCCGTTGAACCTTGAAATTGACACCCATAGGTACTTATCAATTTATAAAGAAAATAATGTCCACCATCTTGGATTTCAAAATTAATGTCATTTTCGTAATTAGCATCCCGATAAATCTTGAAATTGACACCCATATCAATTGATAAAGAAAATAATGTCCGCCATCTTGGATTTCAAAATTAATGTCATTTTCGTAATTAGCATCCCGATAAACCTTGAAATTGACACCCATATCAATTTATAAAGAAAAATAATGTCCGCCATCTTGGATTTCAAAATTAATGTCATTTTCGTAATGAGAATCCCGATAAACCTTGGAATTGACACCCATATCAATTTATAAAGAAAAATAATGTCCGCCATCTTGGATTTCAAAATTAATGTCATTTTCGTAATAAGCATCCCGATAAACCTTGAAATTGACACCCATATCAATTTATAAAGAAAAATAATATCCGCCATCTTGGATTACAAAATCAATGCCATTTTCATCATCAGTACCCCAAGATACCTCGAAATTGACACCCATATCAATTTAGTTAAATGATGTGCGCCATCTTGGATTTTGAAATACGTCTCGATAAAGAGGGGAATATCGACTTTTGGTGACATGAAAATACGCAACTCTTATTGACCTGATCTCGCATTGTAAAGACTTTCCGTACAATTAAGGGTCAGCTTGTACTGGTGATTATGTATAGCTTGTTAAACCTAGGTATCCAGTATAAGCTGACCTCGCATTGTATAGACTGTCCGTACAATAAGCGGTCAGTTTGTACTGGTGATGTAGGTATAGCTTGTTATACATATAAGCTGAGCTCGCATTATATAGACTTTCATACAATAAAAGGTCAGCTTACTTACGAGGTCAGATAAACTAGTATCTCAATCGGTACCTACTTAGGTACTCCGAGGTTCATTCAAACTTTGGATAACATGATTATTATGTATAATTGAATTAAAATGATTAAAAAAGATTGTCGGCATTTACAGCCAGACAAAGGAGTGCGCCAAAAGATTTCATTACACTATGGTTAGTCTATGATAATGATCAAGAACAAAAACTAAATTATAAACTACTTTAAATATATTTACAAACTTAATTTCTACGTAATATTTATATTCGTACTATTTACGATATTGCTTAATTCAAAAATCATTCAAAAATCATCACTTTTGTAATTTATTTGCAAACAATAACGCACGTACAGCCCACCCGTCGCAAGAGTCGTCGAGACACTGATATTCGCGTCCTGAGTATTCATCACGGGCATTGCGGGGGTGCTTCACGGGGGGCGCTAGTGAAGTTTCGGGTTTTTCTTTATTATTTAAAAATATTCAAAGAAATAGGAAAAAATAAACAATACAAGTTGTTAAGTGTGTCATTACAAATTTTTTGGTATAACATTTATGACAAACTATTAAGCGGTTAAAGAGACAAAATGCAATTTAGTTTGGAAAAGGACTATTTTCTTGGATTTATTTTAAAAAAATGGGGCAATTTTATGAAAAAATTAAACAATACAATTTATTTGTGATGACCTTAAGTATAACATATATTTTTTATATGGCAAAGGCACATAAGGATTCATCTAGAAACTTCTTTAAACCTAGGGTGTTTTTGGGATTTGAGCGATGTAATACCCTTAACACGAGGGGTTAACAAGATTACTAGTAATGTGCGAACCACATTGCCAGTAATCTTTAAAAAAAAATACTTAAAATGCAGAGAAAACGTCTTATACCTAATTAAACCACTTTGATCTATCATTTATGATACGGATCATGGCTGTAGGCAAGGTAGGAGGGACTAAGGTTGACACTGAATTCACAAAACAGATAGATATGCTGCCTCTGGTCCAGAACTTATTTAGTATGGCCTTCATACGGTAATATATCTTAAACCGACCCACAGTTTGTGTTCCCATGAACCACGAGTAACTAAGAGTTTTCCTATTTCTCTATCTACTAAACGTTGGCCTTATTTCACCTGTATTTTTCAATACAAAACAGGCATATGTATTTCACGTTGTAAAATACAGGAGACTAACTTTAACACCTCGAGCAACACGGACTTTAAAACCACCTTGATTACCCATACGACATTCAAAAAACTACATAACTTGTAATTTACACGATCTAAGTTATAACTGCGAAGGTACATAATTAAACTGCAAATTCCATTATGAATGTAATGTAAGTCAACAACCATTAGGTATGTAAGTATAATCTGCCACGCGTCATTCTCATATCTAATACATGAGTCACAGGCTATAATTTTAAGTAGGTGTTTCTTGTTGTTTTTAAGTAGGTATGTACACACGGCTACAGGTCTACCTATACAAATCCAGTTTAAGCTGATTTCGCATTGTATAGGCCTCTCATACAATCAGAGGCGAGCGTCAACTGGTTTTGAATAGCTTGATGTGTAGCCGTGCGTACCTACATAGCTTAGGCATTCAACACTATTAATCATATTACAGAATTTTAAATTCTAATATTAAATATATTTTCTCCACTCGAGGCCTAGTATTTTGAATTATTTATTCTTTATGTCTGAATAATAACGTATGTACATACATATATTATATGACTTAACATCTAGTAAAATATTAGTAGTATTCTTATCTTCCCCCGAGTGCCTTTCCCCACATGCGGAAAAATGGCAGTTTTAGTGTCATCTTCCCCCGAATTCATATTCCCCCGTTTGGGGTAAGATGGGAATATTCTACTCCGTGAAATTGTCGACGAAAGAGTGAAATTCAGCAATTTTTTGAGAGAAAACATTACCATTCTTATTCTATGCAACATAATAATGTAGTAAGTAACAACCCAACCAAAGATTACTCAACATTATGAATCTAATGAATAACGCTTACGCCAACTAATATAGCCCATTTCTCCAACAATAATATGTAGATCGTTTTTTAATATTTTATGACAAAGTGACTAACGATTACCCAACATCGGGACCCTCCATGAATAAGGCTTAAGCATTAAATCCGTATGTGTCATCTACAGCTCAGCTCCACAAGGCAGCGGTCAGCAGGAGAAAGTGTTCACCGGTCGTTGACCCCGCCGTCCAAATCCCGCACTCACACAATACTTCTTACTTACTTAATACCTATAATTAACTCCTTGCACTCGCAACATGACGTAACACACACGTGTAGTCAATTGTTTTGGATACCTGTAGCTAATCATACGCCAACGCCTGATTGGTTAGTTCAAATTTGGAGCATTTTTAGAACAGAAGAAAGATTATTTATTGTAAAGATTTTGCTGGTTTTCTGAGTAAGTACTTGTGAGGCAATTGCAATGGAAGTTTCTACCCAAAACAGTATAATTCAAATGTTATTTTAGCCCCTCGTAAATGAAATGAATGTACCAACACTACCTTCCTGGTTAAAATTTGCAAATGGATCCTATATTGAGGGAAATTAAACGCATAACCTAAAGGGGTATTATAATAAGCAGACGTTTGTTACTACAAAAGTCAAAACAAACCGAAACATTCGACTACGCATTGCTTGGTATATCTCTACTGAACTACTACTATCTCAATAAAATGCAGGCCCTAAGTAACTGTTAAAGCTCGTGCAAAAAACACCACACTTGCATCATACAGCTAAGTATAACATCCGGAATCAAAGCGCGTGGCTGCGTAGACGCTACTATTAATACTAACTGCATCTGGCTATATCTGTTGCATTTCACTTCCGGTTTCCTTAAACTGAGATATGAGCGCACTTAAATTATAAATACAGTGTATAAAAATATATAATGCATTTAGTCAGTACATTATCTTTTTTACTTGGAACGTCTTTTAACATACCATACGTACCATCACGCCTGTATTCCCCAAAGGGTAAGGCAAAGGTGTACTAATGTACACCCAAATTTTGCCGGTATGTTTAGATCAGACTCCGAGCTGCTACTAAAATTTTCATTAAAAAAAACCAATAACACTGCTCAACTTGGGGATCGAACCCAGGGCCTCTCCTGTAGTTAGTCGCGCTGAGGACCACTAGACTAATGAGGCAGTGAAGCGCCTTTTATTAGCTGGAATATATAGAGGCAAGCTTATAATGTGGCATGACAACGAAAAACAATGGTTTATAAGGTCGATTCTACAATCATCATATCAATCAAGGGACGTCCAAGGCTGAAAAAAGTCCTCCCCCTTAAGTTTCAGCAAGGATAGGTGGGACCTCGAATACTGCTTGCATCTAAATAAATTATCTACCTACGAATAACATTTTCTTTTTAGTTACAGGAGTGTTACTTTCATACAAAAGACTTCAACGAGCGAACGTGAACATTCTTATATGCGATAAAAATACTTACATTTATTTCTTCATTATTATAACATTATTAAGTCAATTGCATTAATTATTATAATTAAAAACTAAGTAAGTAAATTTAAGATATTTCTTTTATCATAGCCGGTTCGCACGTGAAAGTTATTTATCATATTATATTCTACTTAGCTGGTCTTATAATTACGATACGTAAATAGACAATGAGTTTTACGTTAAATAACTAACAGTTCTCGTTTCTAGTCAACAAGAGTATGAAATTACCTATATAAGTACTTCCTCCGGGGTTGCCAAGCATGAGATCATTCTCAAGTCCAATAGGGTATTTTCTGTATAAATCATCGATAAGATTGATAAAAGCAAAACACATAATAAAAAAATATCGACATAAACAATGGAAAATATCGACTCTCATCTCTCATCAGTAAATCTATCTTGCACCCTCAGTTTTCGACTGTTATGGCAAACTACAAAACATTTCTAAAACTAGAATTACCTGCTTACTGACCAACAGCGGACAACCGAATACAAACCGCAAACTAGACAGGAAACATGCCACTCCTTTCCATTTCATGAATAAACAAAAACTTAAAATAATTACACTCTCAAAATTCATACGTCGGAACAAACGTTATGCGTGCAGCGTCCAAACATCGTGCGAACCAATCGGCGAATGTCAATATTTAAATGAGTAGTTTCATAATAACGATTACGTCACAATTAGATAATATCAAGGAGATCGATGACCGCAGTGAGTGGCCTTGCGTAACACTGTTTAGGTACTTACTTATATGAAGAAAGTTTGGAGCAAGTAAGTCCTACGGCAGGTGGCTTTCCGTCCGGGTTTTTTTCTAGACTCCTGACGTTGTGATGTTGGGACGGAGTTTGGGCAATACATATAATATATGTATTGCCCAAACTCCGTCCCAACATCACAACGCGAGATATATCGAGATATATGTCGCGAGACATAATATTATTATGTCTCGCGACATAGTTTTATTGTATCTTTATCTCGCATTTACTTATTGGTTCATCAAGATCTGCTATGACAAAAATATTTCGAGCCGAACTGTATGTCAGTTTAGACGATCATAGTTTAACACGAAAAAATAATCAATAAATATTCATTTCTTTCAGCCTCACAGGCTTCAAAAGTTCGAACAGTTAAAATAAGAGTTAAATTATTTTTACCGGTGGCAGGTCTAGATTTAAGTGTATGGGGGCCAAGTCGAAATACTGTTCAGTTAACAGAAATAATACAACAAACATACTTACAGAATAACGAATACAACTTGTTTTTAAATAAAAAAGGACAATAAATGTTTCGTTAATAGTCGTTTAATTTAATTGATTCAAAAGACTACTTAAATCATTTTGCAGAGCTGGTGGCATATTGTAAAAGACATTTAAGTACTTGGGTACAAACTCATTGATATCAACATCCGATGAGGATAATACTTAGTGTACACGAGTTAAATATATATATTTCCCCTACTTACTGCTTTCAAATTCCCCTTCCAATACTTATATATTTCTATCATTTTAGTATTGGTACCTTTTTATGATGAATTCTACACACTTGTCTAATTGGCTATATTGTAAGCAAATAAAGGTGGACTTACTTAGGTGGAGTATTGTTTTATGGTGCCTAAACTCTATAATAAGCTACCTCAAGGTTTGTGAAGTAAGTGAAATATTAAAATATAAATTAATTTACTGTTATTAAATAAAACATAATATTATAGTATTGACGACTACCTTAATGATAAAGATTAAAAATAATTTTAATAATTTATTGAATAATAAACTACAACCTATTGCTTCTAGGGCTTCTTGTAAAGGGACATCACAGAAAGACAAGGCTGCATAGATAACAATGAATGAATTCTATTCTATTCTAACAAATAGTTGAATCAAAAAATATGTGTTATAGTTGAATCCAAATGTGTTTGTGGATCACCGATGCATTACACATTTAGTACCGTACAAAGATTCCGATGCATTCAAATGACCAACTTTAAGTAACTGCTATAAACCGATTCTCTCCGCGTATTTCCGTGTATTTTCCTGTTTTCCGATGTTTTAGAAAGCGTTGAGGAAAAACGTGGGACTTTTTCTTCCATAATGCACACATAATTTATTGATTTTATTCACGTGTGATATTCAGACACTTTTTAGTAACATGACTGACAGACTATTGATTTACATTTGAATGCATTTTACCGATTTTACCCTATTTTTATTAGACCACGGACTTTTACGAACTTATTTCTATAGTTCATTTTGGAGATATATAATGATTTAATTGTTTATTTTATAACACGTTGTTGTTCTAGGAATAATATATTGATTAAAATATGTAAACAAACTTCTTAACAATAATTTTCCGATACATTAAGGCTACAGAACTCGTTACGATGCAGTGATTGAGGTCAATCATTTCTCACTGGCTATAACTTGTACAAATATATTTTATGGTTTGTCAAACCGAGTCGGCAGAGAAAGTGAGTTGGTGGGGACCGGCGCGGGCGTCGTTGGCGCGCCGGTAAAAAGTGCCCAAATTATGTTAAAGACAAAAAGTAACAGACTTCCGACGTTCACCTGCGGCAGCGGGAAACTGCTTATAAGTATCAAGTGTAATTATCCAAATTCAACCTAATGTAAACTAAAATTAGTCTAATTGTTTACGTATTGTGGTCGTTTACTATTGCTGCCCCAGATTTGAGTATTTGCTTTCTAGCCGAATATTTTTTTTTTATAAAATGATAGTGTTAAACCCAGTCATTTTAAGTTTTAAAGTGTTTAAACACAGGCTGAAGCTAAACTATGCAGGTTGAAATGATGAAATGAAATGATATTTATTTCTGTAAATAGATCTTTTAAGACTGTTACAAGTTGATAGACATTTTTACAAGTCGGTTGTCTGTGAAAAACCTAGGAAGGGAATACATTATTTCTGAAACGTACCTACGCCGCTACGCGAATACCTACAAATGACACAGAAGTAGAAGTACCTATGTTATAGTTTCTTCGCATCAATTCAATTATTTCAACCCGGTGTATGAAATTCCTTACAGGATTCAAGATCAAGAGACCAAGAATCCTCAGAGCTACAGAGGAGAGAGCCGCTGAACTTTTTTGTGAAACAATAATTCGATCACACACAAGACCAAAGATAGCTATTACGTACCTACATATTACTATAATGATTAAATTCGTCATTGGGTACCATGTCGGGCGCCACTTTCTCACACACCGACTTATTGCAATTTAATTTGTTTGAATGAATGAACAATTTTGTTTCGTGGCCTAACATCATGCGCGAACCATGGGAGATCAAGGCATCACGGCATCCATTCAAATAATCAACTTTGATTAATGAGGAGAAAACGCCACAAGGAATAATCGTCTTCACGAAATGAAGTCTTTTTGTTTAGCAAATTACTCAATGACACCTTTATTAGGTAGGTACCTATCAACAATTACTGGTAAAAGTTATGTTTACGCTGTTTGGTCATAAGTACCATCTTAAAATTATATCTTACTTTATGGATAATACCCGATTAATTTTCGCCAGTATACAAGTAGAAGCTGTAAGAGATGAAATAATATCTCACTTAATCGGTACTCATTGTAGAATTTAATAGAATTATTTTATTCCCAAATATATTCTGTAGAACCTAAGCTCAATTTCTATAGACGATATTAATTTGTAATGAATGTAATTTACTGTACATACTATGTCTATATCAATATTTCTCTATATGAGTTCAGATCTCTAAACTTTGCAAATTACTCATGTTCTACCTAGTTACAAACCTTGTTCTACTTTGGTGGAGATAGCCCAACCCTGTACTTAAACATTTTGTAAGTAAACATGAGCAAAACCCACCTCAAATAACCCAAGGTTAGAAATGCGCAAAAAAATTTCGTCTAAATTAAAAAATATATATACACTAGTTTTCCGCTCACGGCTTCGCCCGCGTGATTTCTCGGCTTTTCTGCATTTAAATTTTCCTGTTTTTGCAACATTTTACGCTTTGTTACGCATTGTATGCTCCGCTCCTATTGGCCTTAGCGTGATAATATATAGCCTATAGCCTTCCTCGATAAATGGGCTATCTAACACTGAAATATTTTTTCAAAGCGTAGTTCCGATTAGCGCATTCTAGCAAACAAACAAACTCTTCAGCTTTATAATATTAAGTATAGTTATGATGTACAAAATAGCATAATATATACAACCGTATAAAAAACGTTTATTATAGCGTACTGACCACTTTCAAAAACGAAATTGAAGTCTACACATGCGTTTGTGTGCATTTTTTATTTACTGACCTAGTTATCTTCTAATCCAAGTCATGATAAAAAAACTGTAGTATCATGTTGGATGAGGATCGAAGGTCAATTTGAAATTAGTAGATATTTGACGCTCAACTTTCTCTGAGATATCCAAAAGCTGTAAATAAGAAACCTCCGTTGTAAATCTATATTAAAGACACACTAATGTGTCTGTTTGGATGTTACCTTGCACGCCTAGCGAACAGATTTCGATAAAATTTGGCAGGTGGAGACATTGCATCCTCAGGAAAGACATACTCATTTTTGTAAAAGAAGTAAGTAGCCCTAATTAGCAATGAAACGTTGCTTCACCAAGGCACGTTTGTTTTATTCATGGGTTATACTAGGCAAAATCTAATAACTGTGACTGCTGTCACTATGACAAAATACTAGTCGGTATTCCCTTTACCACTGATATTAAGCACTAAATTTAAGTTATAGTTTGATGTGATTTATTGAATACAATATCATCACACAGCTCTAATACAAATTTTCCGTCTTTAAAATACTAGATTCATCCTCTGATTTATTGACTAAACATAGAAGCGAACAGGCGTGACAAACAGTCACAGGTTCTTTGGTTCAGCTTCTGTCACTGTGACTGACTGCGATTTTTTTCTAATTGTGACTTTTAACTGTGACGACAAATACGCCTCAAGCCTTACCAAGAACGAAAATAATTTCTTACAAGTCTTGGGGAAAAAGATATCGTCAAAGGCGTGTCACTATAGGTACCCAGGGCGGAGTTTACAATAAGAGGTGGTCTGTCCTCCACAAGACTACAATCGTAATCGTAACCTATTGTTGTTTCGTACGCACGGCTACACATCAAGCTATACAAAACTAGTTTACGCTGGCCTCTTATTGTATGGGAGGTCTATACAATGCGAGATCCGCTTAAACTGGTTTTGTATAGGTTGACCTGTAGCCGTGTGTACGAGCGATCCGTTCTGCTTCACATTGGGGCAGTCTTCACTTTCTATGACTGTGACATTGCCAACTAGTAATTTGTATCAGACGAGTCATTGTTGATGCCGTGAGTGAAAATATCACGTTCAATGTTCTGTCTCTATTCAAAATACCTACTTAGGTATTACGATGTGATACTCTATAATGGATACCTAAGTAAGCAGAAAGCTATACAAGTACTTACTTATTGCGTTTCTTTAAAAAGATTACACATAAGCGTGGGAAATTTGGTTCAATGTTGCTTCTACTAAAAGCTACAGACACCAATATGAACATTGAATGCAATCGCAAGTACCTAATTGACCTTTAGAAGTAGAATAATCTCACAAATAATAACTGGGTTATTCACAAAGGATAGATATTTGAAGACAAGTTAATCTTTCTTCTCATTTCGTCATCTATGATGAATATTATCAACCAAATGGCGAGGACCTGTCCTAAGTCACTTTCTTTTAGGTCATAGTTCGTTTTTTTGGATTATCGAAGGTACGAGTCAGTACTCGTACCTTCGATAATCCAACAAAAACTATTATTACTAGGGTATTAAAGTATTACTGTAATACCCGTGACATTACAAAATTAATGTAAAACTGTAATTATTGGGAAAGGTAATCACTTTTACATGTGTTTGTAAAAATATTTCTTGGTAAGGAGACTTAAAAAGCTGTAGATCAACTTGTTCTCATTGTGGATGCATATCATACGGTATAGATATAGTTTATTTTCCTTTCTTTCTAACCCTGTATTGAGTTACATGTTCTTAGATAACGTGAAGAGTAGAATAGAAGTTATTTTGGGCATTAAGTGCCCATATCTTGTGCCGGCACGAGCACGGCATAACCCTAGCAAATTGCACTCTAAAGAGGTTTATAGCAGACGACACTAACGAGGTCTTATTCATATTTAGATCAAAACACCAGAAGTCGTAGTACGAGACGGATCGCACAATTTAACCTGTGATACTAGTATCTCACGTAAAAACTTTTTGATAAAGACTATTCAGTCTAAACCTAAAAAGATTATCGACGAGCATTCGTGATATGCTCGCACTAACACAGTTGGAATGCGGTGTGTCCTTCTAGGTCAGTGCCTTGATAATAGGCTGTCATTGGCAGTAAGAACGAAAGCTACCATTTCGCTGATGCCCTACTGGCCCACTGCGCGCTATGTTTACACAACGCTTTATATTTGTTTACGTCAAACATTACTATATTTGGATGATTATACGTAGGTATAACAACGTTTTCACATTCCCCTTCTAATAATTTACTGACGCTGAAAAAACGTGCGTGTTGCTCTTTTTACTCTCGAAAATTACCTAAATGTAATTTTGACTAATAGTTACACCAACAATGAAAGGCGAATAGTTTTACTCTCTATAAGTATATCCAATTAGTTTGAAATTATGACGCTTCTGAACCAGGAAGTAGAGTTGATTGACGCAAGTCCTAGATATTAGGCGTTCAGAAATAGCGTCGAGCTAGCCGCATTCACTTTACACTTCAAATTAGAAGACGGCCGAGATAATTCTCACCACAACATGAATTGTGATATTTGAACTGAAAAACTGGTACCTAACTTTGAGGTCAAGCTGACTGGTTAATTTGAAACAAAACACCTTTCCAGTAAAATTTCTAATAGATTTTATTTTACTCAAATATGTTTATATAATTAACCATTCTAATTGTACATCCATAGATACTGGATTCTTACTGTGTACCTACCTTTCCGTCGAATTTTCCCTTGGGTACCTACGAACTCCTCTTACCTCCTCCAGTAGACGTTGTAGGCAGCACATTAACTTGCTGTCAATCCATAAATTAATTAGTTACTTGTTAACCTGTTCTAAATTAATTAAGACAACTTAGCAGTTCACGAAGCTGCTTTTTAATTATTCAACTGTTAGATTTGTTTTGTTGTTCAATTATAATGTATCTAGGTAGTACACGCTGGTATGCAAGAACTGTTTCTACTCACGCTACGGGCATCAATACGAAGGATAAACTGCAAATCCGTAATGAAATAATAATCTAACTGCTGACTTTTATGCACTAGTTGTAGTTATTTAAAATTGTGCAGTTTTCAAACCCGGTAACACGTTTGGTCTTGGCCTCTAATACGTCCTCGTTCCGTGGTTCATGTTAGGAAACCGACTGTTATTAGAGACAGGGACTGACGAACTACTTTAGTTAGTTTGGATTACATTACTATTATATGGAACCTTAACATACCAGCGAGCCGTGGGAGTAACTACATTATTACACCTCTGCTATATGATTATATGATGACGGACAGACAGCGGACATCAAAATCTTAAGAAGCAGCCCTGAAAAGCCATATCACGCAATACTAGAAATACTGGAACATCATAAAAAATAAGATAAATAATTCATTAAAATTGTGTAACTCAACAATTTTGTAGATAGACATATAATTTTCCTACTTTTAGTGTCATTGCTTAATTAGCTATTTATCAATATTTTCTATAATCATGCATGTAGGTATTCAAATTACGCTTCTCAACCGAGGTATTATCTCAACGTATATAAATAACAACTTTTACAAGCGCATTTGACCCCATACCTTGGTGATGAGTTGGATCTAGTACCGGGTCCGCCCTCTGCGGTTCATATAAAACCACTATGGGGTCAGCGAGACGATGGTGTCCTAGTTCCCAAGTTCCGTCTACAATGAATAGACACTAAAAGTGATCAGTCAGCCATAAATCAAAATATCTGCGAATAGTTTAATCTTGATTTTACTATCCAGTATATCCAGCTATCACGTACCCTACCAATCAAAATTGTAACTGGTATGTGGTATAATTAAGCGCTATTACGTTTGTTAATTTTAAGAGATTTACCTAAGACTGCAGCTATCTATGATAAATTTCGTTATTAATATGCCGTTTTAACGATTATTTTTATCTTTTTCGGTTTTTTTTTTGTATAAAAGCTTACTAGCAATATGGGTCGCACATTAGTAGTAATCTTGTTAACCCCTCGTGCTAAGCTAAATGCTTGTATTACGAGTGGGTTCACGTCGGTAGTGCAATGGGTGAGTTTCGAACCGGCAACCACTTGATCGCAACTAATCGCAAGTCCGACGCCCTAGCCATTAGGCTGCCGCCGCTTCCTATTCGAAGTATTATAAAAAAATATTTATCTAGTATTTAGTTCATTTTAAATAATCGAGCGCGACTAAAGTTAACATTTAAAATCACTTCAATGTAGTGGCCAGCATATTAAGTTATCACAAAATGTCAATTTTTCTCAGTTGATATTGAACTTAATCATCAACACTTTTAAGGTTTAAAATCATTTGGAGAAATTTGACAGTTTTGTATAACCTGATGAGCTGGCTGACTGTACTTACATTATTTCTGTACTACTTACATAAATAATCACGAAACGAAACATTTATGAGCACAACTGTCTCTACGTCGAATTAAAATTTACCACTTACGGATACATACGAACTGTACCAGCTAAGTTCGAAATATAGTAAATTACTTATTAAGTAAGTCCTAGGTACCTACTTATTTAATGATTTGGGATTCAACAAGTAGGTATCGAATCCGAACCGTACTTGTCGATTTTGGAGCAGTTTTCTTTTCCTAATAATTTCTTAAATTGTTAATTATTACATTTTAGATATGCTTTGCTAACTTGCTAAGAGCAAGCTAGAAAAGTTAGCTACCAACAACAAGTGCTAGACTTAAGCGACATAATTTTATACTTGCCCTCTATCAGCTCCTTTAGGTCTTCTTTGATAACAACAACCGAAATCGTTTTCCTCGAAATTTTCAGCTTTGATAATATGATCATATTACCTAAAGCGATGGCAAAGACTTGATACTTTGTGTTTACCTACGCTACCTCAAATGATATCGAACCTAGATCTTGTAGTCCAACACTCAGATGTAAGTGGACAGACCTGAATTATAATGTAGAAACCTTGAGTTAGTGCGATGATTATCGACTCGCTCATATTTGGATCAGTGGAGAAGAGAAGTAGGTGGGCCAGTCAAGCTCACATTCCAACTTTACAGTTACCCTCGAATGGCCGCAGCTACATGCAAATTGACAAATATTACCGGACACGCAGCTGTATAAGTACAGTCGCCAGCAGGTCAAGGTATACAAAACTGTCAAATTTCACCAAATAATTTTAAACCTTAAATTGTTGGAGATAAAGGTCAAAATCAACTGAGAAAATTTGACGTTTTGTGGTAACTTGATGTTGTAGCCACCGTAGAAAGACTTCTTTGCTATGTTGTCGGCGAGGGACCTACTTATTAGACCTTTTAGATTTTCTTAGTCTATTTACAGTTTTCAAGAATTTTCTAATTGAGAACCGCCGCACTATTGGGTGCACTGACAATAAATTTGTATATATATATTTTATGTCTCCCTCACGAAATCTCAGAGACGATAATGCCAAATTATTACCAACAAAAAATTTGGTCAGTTCCTATAATTATGATATCCGCCAAATGAGAAGTTTGAATAATTCCAAGGGATTGGAAAAACATCATTGTAAATATATCCAGAAAAAAGTCTTATTCATAAACAACTTATCAGAGGTTTATAACTTTTAAGACTATAACGTTTATAATCCTATAAGTTAATTTAAAAAGAAATAAGAAATAAGCATGAACGTATTACAATTCATCCTCAGTTCTGGCTTTTTGACCTAATATACAACAGCTACCATAAGTAATGGCCTGTGGACACTCCTTATATTTGTACAAATTGTAAGTACAGAGTTTACATTTCATATTTAACCCTCTACTTACTCCGAGGTCACTTTCTATGCACCGAGAAAGTTATTCCACGATTAAGTCGTGATATTAAATTATTATTTAAATTCTCAATTGAGGATTACATAATCTCGTCTACCGTTCAGGATATTAGAGCAGGATTCAATAGAGTAGAATGTTCGTTCTTATAAGTGGGGTTTTCCGAATAAGAAAGTGAAATGCTATTAAATGAGTCAGCGGCGGGTCACTGCTCTGGCGCTTGAGTCCTCCGTTCATTACGAACGAGTCTGTGACCCCCTACTTTGAGTAACTTTTCGAAGAAGCTAATGAAAGTGTTTTTTTGTTTTTCCTTATATTCCAACTTTCATTTATCTTGTAACTTTCATTTTTTTCTTGTAATTAATAAAATCTTTTATCATGATACCCCCTGCAACGTATTAATTTTACTAGCCCGCCAGGAAGCTAAAAGATACATTTTAATTTTATAGGCAATGAACTTATCGTTTTTTTAATTTATTTAACTCTGTTCTATTGAGTAGTAGTGATAACCACAAAAACAACATATTTTAATTAAGTAATAGGGATATGAGTTGAATTCCATTTTTAACAGGAACGTTGATGAACAATTGATATGATTACAGTTACCCCTTTTTTCTTAAACGCTCATTAAGTATCTATTAACTAAAGTGGCTATTAACTCTAATGTCGTCTTACTTTGTTACATAAAAATTACACTCAGTGAGGTATTTACATATTTAAACTGCTATTAGCTAATTTTATTATACTTTTGTAGAACCTTTCCCAAACAGGAATAACAATATTTATGTAGGTACCTGTGAGTTAAGCGAAGTTACCAAACCACTTGTCCTACCACGGTCAACGACCCTAGAATGTGATGTGTGCCTGTAACTTGTGCCTACCACCCTATTTTTACAAGACTGAACCAGAAGGAGGGTTACTTCTCTTTACAAATTTGAAAATAGCGAAAGCCTGTTGTGTTTTTCTGATTCAAAATTTAGCTATCCAGCTTCTTGTAGCAGTACGGTAACTATTGATGTTGACACCTTCGACACGTTCCGTTTCGGGTAATTATGGAAGTAATTAAAACACAAGTTAACAAAAGACGCATTTATTTCTTTTACGCACAAGCACACGCGGCTGTCCCAGTATTCTGCAAACGGACCGCCATAGATTCACATCAAATACACCATAGCGGATGTTATAAGCAAAACCACCTGCTAATAACTAAATCTTGTATATTAATGGTAGCAGCGGTATATCTTCAATAGTAATATATAAATATATAATTAGGCCTATAATTATATAGTTTTACGTCATATTATTTATTATTTAAAATTATGCATGTCAATTGAAAAGCAATTATGAACTCACAATACGAACCTCCGTAAAATTACGTTAATAATAAGCTGTTTGTTTATTTACACGAATTACTTACATGTTTAAAAAAATATTGAGTCCAGCCAATGAAATACCTGAAAGTATGTGAACGTTAATAAATCATAGAGTTTATTATACTTAATTATATTTACATATTGTATTCTAAAAATTTCGATTGCAATTTCATACGTATCATAAAGCTTGATAAGAATGTTAAAGATATTGTGTGAGAATGAGAGTCTGAAAATCAGTCTCCTTGAGAGAAAAATAATGAAATGAATGAATTAATGTTTTTCTGTATAACTTTGGGAGAGGCACTGAGAGCTCATTCTACCATGTTTAACTACAGGTCTATTAACTATGAAATAACAGATTTCTCACGATGTCTAATGCTCCCGTCAGTGTTGGAACATGGTGAACAAACGTGCCCGCCTGGAAACCCACACATCATAACTTAAATTGCAGTCACTGCTACCAGGGCCGGCCCGTCCATAGGGCGAACGTAGCGCGGCCCAGGCGCTTGAGGCCTAGGCTAAGCTTAGGATTAGGCGCCAAAATTTGATCTCGCTCGAACCTGAGTCTGGCCTCGGGCCGGTACTGACTGCTACATTTACAACCCGTTATTACTAAACTCACATGCTGCAGAACAGAGCAGCTAAAATCGCCAATTTTGACAGACACAAGGCTACATAACTGGTCATAAAGTTCCAGTATAAGATGACCTCTCATTATACCTGTCCTCGCTTTTCATACACTTAGAGATCAGATTATACTTAAAATGTATAGTTGTGTACCACAAGGCAAGTGGCAAGTTGTGTAGGTACCCACAGGTCCTCGGATCATACTATCCATTTCCACAACAGGCTATTTTAACTTCCCAGGCTACACCTGAGAGAGGGAGATATAGAAAAGAAGAAAGAAGATTAACACCACAGAGGTCTACGTCCAGCTGTGGAAGAATTTATTATAATGATGCATAGGAAAGAATCTGTGTCTTGCGATTCTCTTAGGAATAAATGGAAGATATTAAATTAGATCTGACTTTACTAGGTCCAAGCAATTAAGTGATCGCTGTGTGATTAAGTACTTAAGACATGCGTGAGAAGCGAGACAATGTAGTCCATTGAATGATGGCGTTACTCGCTTCAGTTTCCACGAGACACATCAAGTTTACTGGGAAACGTATCGGCCTAACTGATAAAAGCCATTAAGGTGGGAAATATGTAACTTCAGACCTTATTCTGTCTGCAATAGAAGTCTAAATAATCAATCACTTTCATTTACCACCCTTGTATTGAATGTAACTGTCTCATTGATCTATTTACCACAAGCGCAGCTACTAAGTGAGAGGTCCTGGGTTTATATGTAGTCGAGATGTGGTAAGACTGAGAAATATAAGCTTTTTCTAAATCAAATCTTAAAAAATACCGGCTGGCGACGAACCGACGGTGTACAGCCTGCCTTAAACCTGTCATTAGGCTTAGTTTTTTCCTGGTACATCTAAACAATTGAGTAGTTGTTTCTGAAACTTATAAAGCGCTTTATTGGCTAACTGTACCCAACGAAATCAGCTACTACTTATTATATTTTTTAGGGTACGTATTATTGTATTTATTATGTAAAAAAATAGGATTCTACTCCTATGTAACTTATGAACTCATCATTTTAAGGAATTAGATATCTACTTACAACCTAAGGATATGCTTACTACACTCATGCCAGAGGTGTCTTCCCAATACAATTTAAGACGTGCACATTGGTAAGAACTTGTTTTTAACAATCCGCTGAATTATATTCTGACAAAAGACAAAAGTATTATGTCATATCTTGTTAATTATTAGAATAAATTCTATGGGCCGCTATTAACCAGAAAATCCAATTAGCATGTTTTTATTATGTTTTAGTGGAACGGGCGGACTAGCGAGCGGGATGGTTGTCCTGCCCTAAAATAAGGCGTAACCTCCGAGGTCCAATTGTACATTTAAATCATCCATGGACCCACACAAAACACACGCAAAAATTTTGAGGAGTTCCGTGAGATATATACGTAAACGTAATAAGTATTATCGAAGTTTGCTATTTAGACTAAGATTGTATAGATTAGATGCAAACCTGCAAAGTATGTAAGTACATACTGAAAACAATTAAAAAGTTAATTAACTAAACGATGTGTCATTATCTACTGTACGTTTTTAACCTTAAACAGTTTACAAGCATGTGAGTCACCGAAAATATTTATGCTAGATAAGAATGGGCCTCCCTCCTGTGTATAGAAACATAAATAACAGAAACTATAATACCATCGCTAAGCTAAACAGGGACTGATTTTAACTGGTTCGTGAGGCATGAGAAAACGCCAGTTAACCACTACTCACCACGTTCCCGTGCCGTCAATGATGTAAAAGTAAACGTACAAGAACTTACCCCTATGAGTCGTTTACCTGACCATAACATGCTTCTCTCTGGATATCCAAAGCACTACCTGAAACAATACAAATAATTCCATTAATCTCCAAACCTCCTACATCTAATATTACTCCACATTCTAGCGGTTGAATAAAATTTACGGTCGCTCGAATAAATAAATGGTAGGAATTCCTAAGAACTTGCAGCTACCGGAAGCGCGTTAAGGTGTTTTCGGTTCGGTAACCGAATGTCCTTGACAAGGTCCAGGCGGGAACCGTACGAGGAACGGGATGGAAACAGGTTGGACACACGGACAGACGGACCGACTAGCACAGTTAGCCGCTGCCACCATAACTGGGTCATCATATATATATAATGAAGTTCAAGGCGCAACACTCATTGCAAGTTAAACTCTCGCACAGGCAACACGCACTTTCACCGGTGACGATATAGCTACCTCGTGGAAGATAACGTGATTCAGTGTTAGTGATATACTCCCAGTACGAGAAAAGGTAAGGTTTTTTGAAGGTCCATCCCTTACGACGCATAGTGGAAATTATTTAAGTGTTCGTGTTTGAAATATTTGTGTGAAAGTTGGACAGGACGCTGATGATGAGTGACCACGTGAATGAAAAGATAAGGTGTTTCACAAGTGATTTTGGTGATACAAAACGTTTGTTTACACTGTTTCATTTTTTTATAATTTTATTGTGTTTACACGTTGATAAACTTTATGAAGCTAATGAAGTGATTAAACAAATTTAATTGTATCGAAATTACTGTGAAAACATATTTTTAACGTAGTTGTTTTTTAATGTAATAATCGAATTACCAATTTTATTAATTAACTTATAACCAGGATCACTAATCAGCAGAGTAATATAGTTTAATTAAAATATATTTATAATGCATATGTACCCAAAAAGCGCAAGAAATGCACATTCAAACCAATTCATAAAAAGTAGATACTAAAGTATCTATTGTACGAGTATTGAAATAATTCATAAATACTTAATTTTAATGGTCTATCATATTTTCCTTAAGTGTGATTCACTATTTTATTTAAGGCTTAGTATTTTGTCAGTTCTCTATCTCTTAATATTCATAAAATACTCTACTTTAAATGTCTGCATGCTATCAGATCAAAGCTGTTTAAAAGGTGGCTATAATTGCCATTTTGTGGTCACAAAGTCTTCTAAAACATCCGGGAAAACAAACATTCCAGTAAAACAACTGGGAACGCATTGAGTTATTGTTAAGATTTTCATAGTAAAGAAAACTTTTACCATTGGTTAATATAATAACATAAAACTTATTATTATTATTAATGAAGAATTATATTAAGCTATGTTAATTAATAAATAATTAAACAAAAAAACATCATGCTTTCCTTGTCAAAATGATAAGTTAACATCCGGTTAATATCCTCATTTAACAGGAAATGTTTAGTAAGAGTCCCTCCAGCATCTATCTGTTTATGTACTTTGAAGGATTACATTTTCATAAGTAGGTACAAGACGTTTTCATCAAAACCGGAGATATATTTTCAATAAGTTTTAGTACGTCTTAAAAGCCAGAAAAGCATTATCTTCAAAATCGATTATCATTCAACAAATGACGGCACACTGAGACTTTATAATCGCTCACGAACATTTCACAGTTATTATGAACTTCCACACGGCACATTATTTTCACTGTCCGCTTGTCATGTAAATATAAACCACCTTCGCTTTCTAAAATGTGAAAATGTTCACATAATGCGTTCTAACCCTGAATTCGTCGCGGGGAATCTAAAGAATACAGAGACAAAACATTATGGAGTAGCTAATTTGACGTAACAATGGTGCTGCGTGCATTGAACATAAGTTTTATAGAGATTTTTCCAACGCTTCGTTACGGTATGTTTTTTGCGCATACCATGTTGGATTTACGATGGATAGTCGCGTTACAAATGATAATCAATTTTAAATTCTCATCCGGTAGCTGATTTAATGCTTAATTGCTCTATTCTTTAAATAGAGCGGATCCATCAATTTATTATGCTCAAAATATTCAAGTTCACTTACTAAGAAAAGTAAGTCGATATATTACTTCGAACATTTTAGTATAAATGAAGTAAATTGAATCATTTAATTAATCATTAACAACAAATCATTTTTCAAATTATTTAATAAATTAATCAATAACAAAATAGAGAAAGTTCTTTTATCGATATTATTAATTCTAGAAAATTCCACAAACTTCAATAATAGTTTGTAAACAAAAGATGAGATCTTTACGAGTATTATGATACTTATGACAGGTTCTTAAGTAATTAAAAGTCTTGAAACGTGCGCCGGCGCGTGTTGAAAGTGGCGAGGAAAGCTGCGGCGATCGGAATGGCCAATAATCCGCTTGCGTGCCAACTACCCGGTCCCGCCGCGGTTCTCGCTCGAACATATACACTATAATAATGTACGAGTATGTAATGTATTCCCAGAAATTAAGAAACTTTGTCATTAAGTAAAAAACGTACCTATCCTCGTTAAAATTACGACTAGATTACTTTTCTATTTCTACTAGTACTTAACTGTCCTATTAGTCTTCTCAAATACGGTACCTAGAGTGTGTTGTTCTATGGAGGAACAGTTAATAAACGTATTCTGAAACTGTTTCCCGATCAGCGGTATCTTCCTGTTAGTTATTTTACTAAAACGTTAGTAAATCAAAGTATGCTACTTAACGTGTAGATTATATCGCTAATAAGCAGGTATAAACGTAAAGAATGTATTATTATACAATCGCGATCATTAATAATCAGTCGTCATCTTGTACCGAGGCCAACAAAATGCTGGATGCTCTCATGTCCAAAAAACTTTAAAGTGAAAGTTGTGTCGGCGGACGTGAGAGGCAATCTCGTCATTCACCGGCGTCGTTGGGTAATCGAAATGATTTTAAAACGAAAATTACACCTTCCGATACCTCGCCCGCGGGCTTCGATGTGCCGTGTTGTGTATACCCTTTTGGAAGTACCTTCGGATAAATTGGTTTCATTTTTTCTCATTTACAAGCAAGATAAACTTTAAGAACGCGACTAGTAAAATCATTTGTTATAAACTTTCAAGATTCCGATTGAGAATTTGTTTGTAAACAACATTAAGTAACGAAGTTACAAACCTTATAAAAGAGATGTGACTGAAGTCTTTTTCAAATCTTTTCAAGTAGGTACGTTATTCTTGCTACTTAAAAGTAATAAAGCACGAACGGGTCCCGATTACATATGCATTGCCATTGTATGTTTTAGCATCTCAAAATGCTCAATGCTCAATGTTCAACATAATAATTGAGATGCTAAGCGGTGATTGACACGATTGAAGGCTAAAGTAGGCGGCGACCCAAATTGAACATGTGCATCTTGAATTAGGTGTACCGTACGATTGATCCGCATCGAGAACACTGTAACGGTGTATGTAACGCATCTACGGATAACTTTGTGGAACATGCTGGTAGCTAGGTACCTACTTTACTATTACACCAATAATTAATCAACCGCAAGAATCTTTAATGCGTCTCTACCGTTGTGCTGCACAAGTATACTAAATTATGTTAAAAATACTCACGACTTTAATCGAATAACTAGGTATTAAATACATGGGCTTTTTATTTAAAAAAACCTACTTAGTTGAATATTAATAGGTATCTCGTTTAAAGAGAAAAGTCTAGCCTAACTGATTGATCATGCACATCCTTAGCTAGGAACATGGTGTTTTTATTTAGGCATTAGGTTTACTAATAAGAATAAGTAGATACATAGTTTCAAATTCAACTCAGCATTATCCTCATACCTTTTTGATCAACTATGTTGGGATGGGTTTCAATTCTGAACCTTACCTATTTAACGCGAAATGTCTGCCATCAGGCCTCCGCAACCTAATATCGAGCAATGCCGATAAATATAAGTGAAGAAAGTAGGAACGTGAAATTGGTCAGACAAGGTACGTTAAAAACTTATACCTATGGATATAATGAGATTAACGCAAGGAACGTGAAAAACGGCGCGGCGGGATATGTGCTTCCAATACGTATCACATAAAAATGGTACAAAAAAATATTTATAATATGCAGTGACTATTACACTTAATCATGTAATTATAAGTAGTCAAGTAGTCCTCAATGATGTATGTTTATACCGACTGAATAAATTTCAGTCCACGCTCATATCCGCGTACAACTCACGCACGGACTTACGGATGATTTTTTAGAAAGCGGATTGCACGCTGGACCGGTTACGGAGCAGGCGAAAAAGCCAAAAAAACACGGAAGATGAAAACAAGAATAAGCCGTTTTCTGATGAAAAGTAGATAATATTTTTCTGAAGTAAACTAAATACATAAACTTTCTTTTTACTTATTTCCGTCTTTGAAAAATTTTTGTTCTTTTTACTTTGGTAGGTATTGTAAATTATTTGCGTTTCCTTTCAAGCTTCGCTCACATAACGGGCAAGTATTTTCATAAAAGAAAATCTTCGAAATGCATACGTCGCGGCACGCGCAAGAGGAAAATTGCCAAATGGCGCTCCTAGTTTTTCCACGGATAATTTCCGATGAAAGTTGGGAGCGAGTTCGTCACAACGTGATGGCAGGTTCGAGTCCTCGCTCCGAAATTAGAAAAACGTTAACCTTGCACGGCAGTGGCACACACGCGACCGGACCGCGTTGCTTTCACCCATCGCCATCTTTGCCGCGCCTTGCGCTACGCCGTTCTGCGTTACTAGACAATATAATTATACTTACTTGATGCTGCTGTAAAAATATACTTAGAACTAATTTATTATAGCGTTAAATGGTCTCTGCTATTTAATTTTGATGTGTAAAACTGCAGTGATGGATATTAATACTTACAAAGAAGGAAATATTTGTGGCGATATCGGGATGAAAAGAGCAGTGCAATTATAGTTCACGATAGAGGTTATTCGATTGGGTTTTTAAATAAACAAATAAACAAATTTTCTTTTACGTCCTCCGAAATTACCACTTTTACCGTAGAAAGGTAGGTCCTAACTAAGACAAAAGTTTTCAACACAGTGGGTAATTATAATACTCATATAATACTCGAATAACAGTGTGTGCGGCAGTAGGCTTCGCTAGGGTTGTAAAAAGGTAGGAACTTACTCCTACCTACACACCTAAATAATAAACAAACCGAATCAAGAAATATTAATGCGCATTATCCAAAATTAGAATAAAATATCATATTTAAACCTCAGATCAAATAAAAAGTTAAGATAGAGCTTTCAATAGCTTGATAGCTTGACTGACAAGATAAGGCGTAGTTTCGGTATTGTTATAAAGTGTAAAATTGTGTTTGTAAACGGCTAGGCGTAGTTTTAGCCGGCCTCACTTCTTTGTTCGCAAAGTTCCATCTTAACTTTTTATTTGATCTGAGGTTTAAACAAACACAAATTAAATAAACGGGTATAAAAAATAATGTTAAAGTATTCGCCATAAAAATAAATGAAATGGCTGGGTTAGTATATAGTTTTGCATAAGTACTGTACAAACAGACCATGAACATTATCAATAACTACATTTTAAGTGCAAATGTGGGTCGTCTTGGACGTGAAGATCCGCGACGATCGAAAGTGAGGCTTAGTTTCTCGCCGTGCGTTGCAAGGCAAAGTTCAATCACCTGCTGCGCCATCCCAGGGTTACTGGGTCATGGTGGCACGCAACCTTCAAAACCGATTGTAACTCGTTTCAATATGAATAACAACTCACTAAGCTAAACGCGGAGAAAAAAAGGAAACTCAATTTCTAATGCTCAACTTTCCAAGTTGTACAATATAGAAGTCTCTAACACAGTTTTTGACAAACGAACCTTTGAGGCAGGAGGGAAGTTAATTCTGTCAACTGAACGCAGCCATTACATAAATAGCATGATGTATGTATCGGTTTACCAGTAAATAGCAGCGACAAAGCATACATAAAACATAAGTGATGACGGCGCAGGTCTTGCGACGGCAAATTTCTCCAAAGAGAATCTCGACGGACCCGCTGTCACCGGCGACCGGTGCGCCCGCGCAGCGCCGTCGTTCAACGCTCGACATGTACCTACATAAATAACATATTTCTTTGACTTCAACGAAGAATTTACAAAATACGTAGCCATACCGATTATCTACTCGTAGGTAAATAAACCACATGAATCCTTATATATGTAAGTAGGTTCCCGGGTATATACCTAGGTGATATATAATCATATTATCAAATACGACCGGAAGTCCGAGATTTTTGAAGTGTTAATAGCTTGCTTTTATGGGTTAAATAAAGTAGCCCATTCAACACAACATATAGTGAGCTGTTAAAATTTACGTCAATTTAACTGGCACCTCACTAAGGTTAAGAGGCGACATCCGAAGAACAGTTACTAAAGACCGGGTTACCTGCATTCGAGGGCCCTCGGTCTGTATGCAGCAACATACTTATATCCGGATGGCGTTAACTAGGCCAGTTGTTACCTTTACGCACGCACCGTAATCAATAAAATATAATTATGTATATCTGCTTTAAAAAGTACCAATCGGCTTAAGGCACTTAGTTCAAGTATTAGTCGTAACGAATTAAAATATTCCACTCGTTAATTAAAATTAAGTTGTAGGTAAAACTTAAAAAGTGACACTTAAGCAAACGTCCTCTAATTAGAGACTGGCATCCTCGTAAAAATACAGAGAAGGCGACGCTTGGGGCCACTTTCTAAGCAAGTCTAAAAGCAGGCAATCAATTCGCGCGAATCACTCATCAGAACACTTTCTAATCGACGTCCATTGCGCGAGAGCACAATTAAATTAATTCTTAGTGAGATTTATATTAAAGTAATTACGCATTTGGTAATTACACCAATTACTTCAAATAAATATATTACTTACGCAGTTCATCTTTGTCAACAGATGCATCACAAAGTGGCGGGTTGGGCGCTGTTGGCGCTAATAAGCTCATCGGCAATTCTCCACACGCTGGCATACCCTCAGCATGTTCCTCTTATAACACAGGTATAGTATACTCACTTACCCTTCAGTAATTTGCATACTTACTTATCCATGGTTACACCAGCAAAATAGGAATGGTAGTTTATGGTCATTTAAAAATAATTGTTTCATTGCAACGACCACTGTGTATTTGATGTACCTACTAACGAAACTTTAATTTATCCTTTTAGGCCACGAGTAGTGTCCGGACACATAATCCCCAATATTACAGCAACTCTTTACCGATGCCCCAGCCAGAACAAGCACAAGAGCGGAAATTTGCTGAGAAGTCAAATGCCTTGAAAAAAGTTGCCCTAGATGACATCGATGAAATACAGACCAATTCTATTTCTGACGGTGGCTTCTCATGGACAAACATGCTTGGTAAGTTGATAACGTATATTTATTTAATTCCGAAAATCGCGTAGCAGCCCCAGTTTGTTCTCTTATTAGTTAATTGACGGGTTAAAACTAATACTAAGTATGATCACTGACTGAAATGCATTAATTATTCTTTCTCATAAAAACATTAAATAAAAAATTATTTGAAATCGTTTCAGGTATGATAATGCAAATGATTTTCAACCCCGGCACGACAGGACCAAACAAGAGTGACAGCCTTGATACTGATTCAGTCTCTCCGTCACCTTGGGCCAACTTATTCTCAATGGGTCTCAAAATCTTGACTGCAATTCTCGGAGGTGGAGCTTCAAGCGATGGTATTGACAAAGTTGACAACGGAGCATCACCAATGCAGGTACTACCCATAGAGGTATTACATTAATTTAGAGTCTGTAAAAGTACGGACGGGTATCTCAAAACGAGAAACCATTGAAATCATATTAACACCCATATCAACCGCAATAGCTTCAGCTCTGAAGATATCATAAAATGTACAAAAGACAATAAAATATTATTTATTTATCCATACTGATCTACTAACATAGTATTTTGTAGATACTTATTGACATATTTTATTTAGAAGTTTAGTATCACTCCAATAGTGTAAAAAGCACCACGTAAGTTGACCCTCACCTGTAGCAGGCATCATTCGTCAAGTAGTTAATAGAAGCCTTAATTCACTACAAATAACGTCACGTGCGGGATCACCTCAGAGAAATCACTTTCATTTCTATTCATTATATAATTTACCAATAAAAATATTTTATACATTTTCCTTGAGGTCTTTCCTATCTTCGGATTGTAAATAGTAAAATTTGGTTACGGAGACGGTGTTGCTTCTCGCTTGCTTCAGGGTATATTGGCTGCGGTTCTGTCGACGGTGCTCGGTGCAAAAGATCCCGACCAGGTCGCCTCCATGGCAAAGCAGGCTGGAGAGGTACGCTACCCATCCTTCCTTCTCCCTTTTTATGCAATTATCTTTGCGCAAGTCTTGAGGAGCTAGGAGTTTTAAATAAATTCCAGTTATATCTCGAAATGTGATGTGGTTCTTTTCCAGGTCTTAGAAGGCCTAATGTACAACAATCTAATTGATGTTTTTTTCTTTTGCAGTTCATCAACATCGTCGTAAATCTTTTGGATGCCTTGAAGACCTCATTTTCTCATAGGTCGCTAGCTGCACGATCCATGGGCCGCAAAGACTCAGTCAGTGATGCAGCACTCGCAGGGATTGCTATGTTTAAAACCTACGTAAGGTCCTTCGGCACTAATGATGACAAGTGTCTGCAGAAATATGTATGCGATGCTAACACAGAATGCTCCGACGACATCGGTCCCAAGAGTGTGTTCTGCCAATTCGGAACGTAAGTCCCTTTTAATTTCCAAAATATATATTATACCTACATATTTGGTAACAAAAATTTGCACACTTAGGTTCCCATATCCCATACCTAAACATTTGACAACCAAGTGTTTTCCTTCCATCGTTAGGTAAGTATCTGCTTCTAAAACGGCTAATACATGTCAACTTTTTCTTACAAAACGCCAGCCTAAGAGTGCAAAGTCAAGACAATGAAAAACAGCTTCATAAGAAGTTGGAATTATTATAAGATTCGGTACACGGAGCGTTAATATCTTCTTCATACGATTGTCATCGAACGCATATTAGGTGCCACACTTGAATAATGTTGCAGCAGCAAATCACTCAATAACAAAATATGTAACTATTTTATTTATGATTACCACGTATTTCAATAACTTTATATTTATTTTTAGATATGCTGCAAGTTTTGTTTTGGAAAGACAATCCGGTGGCACTTTTGAGGACTTCTATGAGGCCGGTCGTCGAGGGCGTTCGGGCGTAGACTGTCGCCAGATGTATCTGCAGTGCAATGAAGTTTAATGCCAACTGAAAATTCCGCCAAAATATTTTGTAGTGCGACTTCAGAATTAGTGATATCAAATCTTAACGTAACATATCGTTTCCAAAGTTCTACCTCTTAGAATTGGTACTATTTAATTCTCCGTTTTATTCCTTCCTTTGTATAGGAAAGTGTTACAATAGTCAAAATACTGCTTCGTTTTGATTTCGGTGGGTACCTACGGTATTAAAACTACTGACGCAAAGGACTATGTTGGCAGATTTTGCTGAAAGCTTATCCCATCGCACTAATTAAAACAGCGTCATGAGTAGTGTTAAATAATTTATTAAATTATTTATTTATTTAATTTATTTTAGAAGTAATTGAGTAAACGGTAAAAATGTCCCACATTGTTATACGGTCCATTCCATTAAATCCTTAGAAATGAGTATTGTAAAATGTTGTGTTTAATTGGCACATTGTTTATGGTATAAACGATGGAATATTCCGCCAGTTTCTCGATAATTGACGACTGATGTAAAAAGTTATATGTGATATAAATAATTATTTATATCACCTAATAGTTAGTATTTATTTATATTTTGTGTGACTGAGTGTTTGAGGACGTCCTTGTGTGTTTGTGATTGTAAAATAATAAAAAATAATATTTATTTCTGTTTTTCTTTTACTGTAAACCATACCACTTATCTCGCGACATAGAAAAATATATTTTCTAAAAGATAACGACATAACAATACCGCTATAATAACTTCACAAAGCTAAGTAGAGCGTATTAAGCACTCATGGGCGCGTGCACATCCTCTGTGACTGTCAGTTAAACCTTGACATTCGTTGACACTGCGTCTCAGGTGACAGTGAGATGACGTTAGAAAATCTGCTCTCCCAGGTGGGAATGGGAGCAAAGCAACTATCTGACAGGTAAGTAGATAACATAAGATATAGCTTTATAAAGATAAGCAATCAGTCATCTTTTCTTTTATTTAAATCGTTAACAGTCTAGGAAAAAATACCGTCCATTTGATTTCATTCAAGCATAGATCGCCTTAGAAACTGGAAAAATACCCAGATTTTTCGTTAAAATTGGAAGAAGTTAGTTTGAATGATGTGCTTATATCCCTACAACAAATAAGCTAACAATAAATGACGCCATCCCGTCCTTGCCCTCATAATAACGCGATATGTATTTTGACGAAAAATAAAAAGCGTTGACATGATTAAAGAGTTAGTACCTACCTAGGTTCTTAGAAAAAAAATCTACGGCTATATAAGTTCATTCTATAGTTACAAAATATGCGCGATTGCTGTTGTTAAGACACTATAAATTAATTGATGATATTGACCTTAATTAATTTAGGAGCCATTAACAGATAATTTCATCCCGGATTTTTCTAGTTTTAGAGGGATGACTGCACGATTTGCGACTAGGTATGTGACAATGACACTGAAATAAATACTAATTTAAACATAAATTTGAAACGACGGATTCTTCTTCAACCAGAACTTTCCCATTAGGTACTTACTTATGTACACCATGACAACACGTCAAAGAAGGTATAAAGTACGTAAGTACTGTCGCCAGCTCATCAAGTTACCACAAAATATAATTTTTTCTCAGTCGATTTTGGACTTAATCACTAACATTTAAGGATTAAAATCATTTGAAGAAATTTTACAGTTTTGTATAACTTGATGTGCTAGCGACTGTTCATAACAATAGAAGTACATAACTGCAAAAATCACATCTATTGCAACAGAATACGGGCGTGGCTGTAGGCGAGGGGGGGGTTCAAAGCCAGATATGTCACCATATAATAAATATGTTTACGATACCTTTAAGATAATTTACAGAATAATACTCTCTTTTTGATGTACTTAATGATATAATGATGTTTGATGCAACTTGATTTCGACTTCTAAAAGTAGTTACGTTTTTGACTGTTGATTTTAAAAATCGAGCAGGTACATCGTTTTTTTTTAGTTTTTAACAATTTATTATATCTTTTAATTTGTTATTTTTAGTGTTTTTAGCCGTTTTTATAGATAAGGGTACGGAACCCTTCGTGCGCGCGACCGACTCGCACTTGGCCGGTTTTTTTATTCACGCATGCGAATATTTCTTGCACCAACATTTTTGTGGGATGGCCAACTAAATCCTGTAAATTCAGAAGCCCTTAAACGAAAATAAAGTCAAATTTGAAGCGCAATAATAGTAGTAAACTTTATGGTAATACCAATTTGGAGCTTTAAGAATTTTAGCAGACCAGTGGTAGTCGAATAAAAGAATGAACGCAAACGTTCCGTGCTATTAATCGCGATGTTAGTAAGTAAAAAGGAAAACAAGAGCGATACCTAGTTTATTTGATGACACTCAGAGCGGATCGCAATAGTTCCAGTGCAAAGATACACAAAACAACACGTTAAGGTACACAGTTGCAAAATCATCCCCATTGTGACGGAATACGGGCGGTCCATTAGGCTTAATGTGTCGCGTTGTAGGTATATTATATAATACTTCGTAATTAAAAATAATACACCTTCTGATGCAGGTACTCTGAAATTCCAGTCCACGACCATCACGTGTACTATGCATACGAACCTTCCGCACCTTCACATGGGCCCGTTGCAACATCCAAACAGTAAGAAATGTTTATCTAATTAAATATACCTATTATTCCTGAGTTTCCCCCCAAAAGGTGGTTTTACACCCACAGGCTGTGGAAGTACGAAGTTAGTGGCCTCTGACATAAGTATGACGCAATCGTTACAGAATTGAACGCAGAGTGCAGATGCATAGTGTGGGTTAACGAACCCAGTTAGTCAGTAAAGCAGGCAAGAGTTTGTCGTTTGCCTCTAAGACATTTGAAGTTAACTCTGAACACAATGCATGCCACATGTGTTTTACATGTGTAAGTAAAGTTCTACAATTATTGCATTCTGTGGGGACCAGTTTTAGGGCCTGGTAAATTGTTAAATAATCTTCCCGTAGATAAGTCTAATCGGGGACTTACCGTCGTTTTTATAATATAGATAGTTACGTATTGGTTTCTTAAGTTGTAGATCACGCCTAAATCACGCCAATGTAGATAATCAACAAAAAATGGCGCACGGCGATATAAAGATATTATTTTTTTTTCGAATATTAGAACGCGTTTATATTTGCGGTGAATTCCACCAACACGGTTTTAAATGACTTTTACAGAGAAAATTTTTTTTTTTGTTTCAGCAACTATGGAGGAAGTCATAAAAGCGGCGCGTCAATGTCGGCGCTTACGTTGCTAGCTTTTTTGTTCTTTCTTCATATTTTACAACAGTGTATTAAAGATCACATGGCGGACATGAGTACGCCGCCTGTCATGATTATGACAGCTGGTAGAGAAGGCGACGATACAATTTCAAAATCAGCAACTTTTAACAAAATTGATAAAACTGGCATTACACAATCTAATTTTAAGGTCGTTACCGAAAGTGACGGAGTGGATACGATTAAACCAAACAAAATAACCGAAGAGTATGGCGTAAAAAATCCATACGATAGTGATAGTTCATCAAATAAACATCCATTAATGAAGATCAAAACCGCAAATGTAGCAAAACCAAATGAAATTAAAAACAAGAATGTTTTAAAAAATACCGCAGATCGCAGTTCTAATTTTGCTGGATATGTAAGTGCTATGGATTATGAATAAATTAAAAAACATAACAAACTTGAAGAAATAAAATACACAACATTTTATAACCTAATATTTATTATGAAGTATTACATATTTGAACATCTAACGACACAGTTTTATATTTTTTTGTTATAAATATTATTAATTGAATTATCTCAATAGCATTCAATTAATAAATCATTATCAAAACTGAAGTTATTTCTGTCCCATGTCCTGGATATAAAAAGCATCTTAAATTTACTTTTTATCGACTTCTAGTATACTTATGAAAATTCGCTCTCCAACAGCCCGTGCCCACTAGTCGGGTGTCGTGATCCGTTATTAATAGAATGTCGCCGCCTTTGTTCACACTCTTATCGGATGTCGGACTGTATTGAGGGCTAAAAGGCGATTTGCCTTTTATTCCTCAATAAAAGAGACACCACTACTGTACAGAACAAGCCCTGAGACATGGGGGACTTTACAAAGGTACATTAAAAGTACACAAACACTTTTGTCAAACAAATATTTATCTCGGATGGGAAACCCAATGTACTTGGTGTACCACTAAATGTGGCGATTATGGGCAATGGACATTGACTAAGCTTTTCTAGTGATGTACTTTTATAATTATTTGACAAGAAAACAATAAAAAACAGCCAATAATAAAAAATATTGGGTTTGTAAGTGGTAGCATGTAATAGAGACTATCATAAGAGTTAGTTGTTTCACTCGTTCCCCGGACTCCCAACATTACGGTAATGATGACTTACTTTCAACGATCTCTCAACTCTCTTACAAGTTTCAGAAAGAGTTATCGAGCCCAACATCCGATAAATGTGAACATCGCCATACAAAGTAGCAGACGACAACGATTCGACACATTTTTTTATCAGACGTGTAGCTGTGACAAACAGCTCGATATAATTTTGGCGGACACGACAAAAAAATGGTGTCATATAAATGTGAATCGCTTCATACAAAATGTTCTGTCTCAAAATCACTCTACATTTCGTAAGGCTTAACATCTGATAAGTGGGAACGCGCTGTAAGGTGAACTAATTCTTTATAATAAAACATTATCACCGAGAGCTAAAAAAAAATATGTACATACAAGAACGGACCAAATGTACTTTAAATAAATAAACTCAAATTGAGCTAAGCTGTCCACTCACGGTCACAAATTCGAACATGACTTTAGATACTTTGAATTGAAAGTCCCCACAACAATCTGCCGCGATATGGCTTGATAAGGCCGGCTATACACGCCACAGCAGAATAATGGTTCGAGCTTGTATATTAAGCGTTCGAGACAACAGCAATTTTTCTTTGTCACACCCGTAAACGACCGGTCATCCGGTGCCATCGACACTCCCATGCAATATAAAACTGCAATTTAACGCGGCGCGCCCCCGGAGCATTCTGGACACGGCAGCGTAGCCGTACCGTTTTACTGAAGTTTCCGTCAACTGATGACAGTATATGGCAATACATGGTCAGTAGGATTTTACTGTGATAAAAATGTGTGTACAACCGGCTTCATTGCCATTCGATTGTTAGCGCGAAAATAGCCCGCCATAGTTGATCGAACATCTGACTTAACTAGTTGAAGTGAAAGGTCGCCCAGAAGAAAATTATATTTAATACCTCACACACAATCACCCTCCTATCCTGCTATCTGTTTCCCAAATACGTTGGAGTATGCCTCCAATCTAACCAGATGCAGCTAAAAATCAGTATTGTACACGAAGCCACTGCCATCAGACCCCCAAGTTCTAGGCAAATCTCATATCATAAGAATAAATAAACCTCCCGATATTTTAAGGATAAAAAGGTTTTCAGGGTTTTTGGGCTACTGACTATCACTAACGATTGTTATAGGTATTCGTATGTCATCCGAAACCAACTGATTAACGTCACCCCCAACACTAATTATGAAGGCAAGCACGGTATCAGATTCGGATCGCATGACAATAAGATTTTTTGTTCGGATGATTCGATGTAGGTATATGCAACGGTGGCTTACAATTTCGGGATCTTCTAGATTGAATTCTTCAATCTTCGAGTAAATTAACGGTATATTAATTAGTTGTGTGTGAGCTAGTGAGTATATAATTTTCGACTAGGCCACCGTCCAGTCAATTAGACCAAAGACAAATGACACCCGCGAGCGCGGCCAGCATCAGATTGTATAAATATTGTGTTTGCAAGGAGGAAATACTAACTGTAAGCGTTAAGACCACCACAATTATCTAATAAACTAGCAGCAGGAATTTGGAATAGTCAAAAGTATGTTCTTTCTATTGAAAAAGATCTGTATACTCTACTCTTACGAGTATTGCCTACAAAGTACAAGGTATAATAATGTTCTAAGGCTAACGTTAAATTAATACTTACAAGAAATCACACATCTGTCAACACAGGCTGTCCTAAATAATTGTTTTAAGCAACAAAGGTGCTAGTACATACCAAAACTTTATTTATAAATCTTCCTAGATACATATCACAACAATAAAATAATTAGCTGTGTTTAGTAATTAATTTTTTTATGAAACTACTGCATTAAAAAGTATATGATAATTTAATGCTTTAATTGCGTCTCACTCGTTCTATATATTTTGTTTGAGTGAGGGCACTAGATCCCATTGTTGGGTCTGTCATACGATTCCAGTCAGTCTGGCCTACAACAAATCCGATAGCTCGCATCTTCTCTTGTTGTCTTCTCTCTTCAATGTCCGCCCATCGTACCTGTTTTAATTATCATATGATAAAAACGCTGTAACAAGTTGGACATATACTTAAAGATAAACTCACCTTCCCAATTTAATGAAACACGTGAAAAGGTTTTTAAAAGCATTGAATCTAGTTTCTGTTAAAGCTTCATTTTTTTTACTCCAACTTCCTTGTTTAAATTAACACCTTGATTAAATACGTTTGATAATGCTGTAACAATGGCAGCAACATTCACCAGTCACCACCGATTTATGATAACTTGAACGTCAAAAGTTGAGATTTTTTCAATTTTAAGTAGAGATATGGTTGTAAAATTGTTAATTGATTTGGTTAAGTCAACAAAGACCAATTTATTGAAGCCAATAACATGGCAACTAAAATAACTTGGCACTAATCAAATAACATGATTAAGGTATCAATTAAATATTTTCCACACATGGTAATAATACGATGATGTTTTATAAATACAATAAAAAAGCCGTGCATACCTTTTGTCGAATAAACACGTGATCAAATAAAGGTTGCTTTCGAATGATTATATTTTGTGTTCAGTCGGAAATTGGACGTAACACGCCGCAGACACATTTCCACAACCATATCGCTATAAAACAGCTAAGTACAAATATATGATAGAATATACTCACAGATTTTTTTCCTGGCATTGCTTTATTTGGCTGCCAGTCATCTAGTTGTAGGTAGTCTTCCATTGAGAGCTGCGATGGCCGTAGAGGCCTGCTGGTCCCGTCGAGGCGAGCTGGAACAACATACAGAAATGATTAATATAACAATAATGACAATCTCTTATGCAGGCTCCTACTCCTTCCATCAAAGGATGGAAAGAGCTAGAGCAAACTTTCCCTACCTTATGTTAATTACATTGCAACAAACTAAAGTTAGAACATATAATGTAACCAATAACCTACCTAGTTGCGCAGCGTCCTCCATTTTCTCCCACTTGGATGTAAAAACGCTTTCGACCTGTGATGGAGCAGCATCTTACGAGTTTAGTTACAATGCTGTAATAAAAATTATTAATCCTACCCTAACCATAATAAATATAAGATAGAACATTTCACTCTAGGAAAAATAGGTAAAAATAAATAAATACTTAAATATTAGCATAACATATAACACAAATAATTATGGTTCCGTCGTGAACTTGACTGGTCACTTGTATCAGGAGGAATTAAACACCATAGTTCTTTGGAGCTCGATAACGAGGCCTCACCTCTGTTTCTTGTGCATCCTCCATAATTACTTCATCATCGGCATCCTCCATCTGAACTTCGGTAATGGCTGCACTTTGAAGTAATGTAGTAGCATCAAGTTGTATATGGTGTGATGGCGTAGCAAAGAATCGAGCACAAATAACTTCAATGTCCTCTAATTTCCTATTGTGAATGTTTCTCTTAAAACAAACTTGTGGGTCTAGCTCCATGGTACAAATGTACACCTAAAAAATACACATATAATGTATCCATGTGATATCCATGTAACAGTCCAACTTCTATTTTTTAATTTTATATGGAGCCTACATACTTGGAAACTATTCTGTCTAGCAAAATTCCATACATCTGCATAAGATTTTAATTGGTCATTTACTGCATCATAAATTATAAATGTGAAATATCCATCCGTCAAACTTCTCTTGAATGCTCTCTTCAAAGAATTTAAATAAGATTCTTCACAACTTTCATCATATTCATATTTCAGGGTTGGTTTTTTGACCTGTAAATTGTAAAGTAGTTTACAAAATTTTGTACTTGGTACTCAACAATTAATAAGGATTCAAAAACAAAAGGTAGAACTCACTAGTTTTCCTGTAGAGGGATCCCTTTCCTCTACTTCACCCTCTTGCATAAAATAGTCATCAATAGACATAATCCTGACAGTACCACCATATTCTGCTTCTCTATCTCTTATTAATTTAGCTAAGTATGATTTACCACTTCCAGGTGGACCTAGAAAATGAATATTCCATTGAAATAATGCAGTTGTCATTGTAAAATGTTGTTGTGCCTTCAATCAATAGACTAACAAGGCAAACTAGACCAGTTACATTAATAGCTTTATTCTCACTAGCTCTCTATAGAGCAAATGAGAATAAAGCTAATAATAATAAACATAATATGTATAGCACTGTCATGTCTGTATATCTGTATATACAGACATGACAGTGCTATATTATGTTTTGATGTTGAAACACACCTAGCTGTCAAATTACATTACAATTAAGCAATAAACATAGACTGACAAAATGTGTAGATAATATTAGTGATTTTGTGGCACAGCTTACTAAATATGTGTATATTTTACACATTTAGGTGGATAGGATTATGGGAAATTCTCATGACAATGGGAAAATGAGATTATTGCAGGGAACACTGAGGGCACACATACATATTTTACTAGAATACTTACCTCTAAGAATAATTACTATTTTATCTGGTCTCATGCTTCTTCCTGGAGATTCCAATAAATCATCAATCATAACAACATGTTTTGATAATTCTACACTGGATCCAGAATCCTCTTTTTCCTTAGGTTTTTTAGATATAGTAGTATTGCTTATTTCACTATCCCTACTTAATCCTCTTTTACGAGAATCTCTTTCATTACTTCTACTGCGGTATCTTATTTCGTCCCTTCTAATATCTCTACCACGATCACGATCTCTATGATAATCTCTTTCATGATCTCTGTATAAATCTTCACGTCTACTATATTTGTCACGGTCTTCTCTTCTTCTATCATCATCACGACTGTCCCTCCTCCTATCATCGTATCTAGTATCTGATCTCCTTCTGTCATCATAGTCATCTCTAGGTGGAACTCTTGGCCGGAACTCATCTCGTAGATCCTCCCTTGGTGCCCTTCTATCAAAATCTCTTGAATGATGGTCTCTGCTATACCGTTCTCCACTATACTCAATGTCTTTATCTAGTCTTCTAGGTTTTCTTGAGAATAATTCATCTACTTCTTTTTCAAAATCTTTCTTTTTGACCTCACCATCCTTTGATTTGTGATTATAATCAAACATATGAACAGGCTCAATAAAATCTCGAGCTAGAAAAAAAAAAACAAAATATAAAACCACAAGTTATTTAAAAATTTAAAATAAGCATCTTATATTAATCAAGGATTGTTAAAATAGTCAAGTATGGCAATCTAAAGTACAAACAAATAAACACACAATTAACTAAACAACCACCCATTTTTTCATTACCTTTTAATCTCAGGGGTTTGTGCTCATATTCTACAATTAGAGATGGTGTAAACATTGGTTCATCTATCCACTGGGGTCGAATTGGTTGTTTTGGGATAGGATTAATATTATCCTCACGTAATGGTTTTCTTTCATGAACACCTCTATGGTAATCACTAGAAGGTGGAGGATCAAGTATTTCTTGCATTAGTGGTCGCATTGGTGGCCTGGGTGTTGACTGCTGATTGGCTTGCATAGGCATATTGGGCCTTATAGGAGGTGGTACAACCCTAGGAGGTCCATTATCATAAGATGGTCTCATATGATTTCCACCAATCTGCATGTTTCTTTCATAATTGAACTGGTCTTGGGGCACCTCATCATGCATCCTGTTTGGGGGTGGATAATTTGGTATTACTTCCTGATTTTGCTGCATTGGATAATTTGGCCCTTGACGGTTAAATAACATATTATTTTGTCTGTTATCATATTGCTGTTGTTGATTGTTGTAATTCTGACTATTCTGATTTCTATTCCCCTGACCATATGGAGCATTATTTTGATTATTTATATTATAATGTCCACTTTGAGTATCTATATTTGAGGTGTTGCTTGTGGCTTCTTGAGAAGTTTGCCCACGAACCATGGAAAGAATATTCATAATTTTCTCATCACCAAGAATGTTATTAATTCCTTTGGAAATTTTTGTATAGTCTGGAGCCATTGGCTGGGATTTACTACCTTGTTGTTCTTCAGTAATATCAACTACCTCTGGCATTGCACTAGCTCCATGTGTTTTATCGATCTCAGGTACCAAGTCTAATCCCGGTATACCCTTATTATTAAACCCACTAGTCGGCAGAAAGCTAGGATGGGTAGGAGTAGAGAAATTATCACTAACTTTATAATTATTGTCATTCATGCTATGATATGATTCATATCTGTCTTGAGGATCAATACTTTTATTGTTGTTGCTTCTATTGTAAGTAGTTTTGGGAACATTATATTGCTGTTGCTGATATTGAGCATTGCCATGATCTGAATAATTTGGTACAGAATTATTAACATGTTTCTGTGCTGGTTTACTTGGAAATGCACTTTGATTTATAATTTGTAAATTTGGAGGAGCTGTTGTGTTCACAATGGTTCCCACATTATTGTTTACTTGAGTTTTGGGTGTCTGAGTAGGGGGTGGAGTACTACTTAAAAGATGAGCCCTTTTTTGATTCATCTGCTGTCTTCGTTCCATAAGTTGTGCACGGCATGCCTCAAACTTCTCCTCATATTCTTTATATGCCTGCTTATCAGGGTGATTCACATTATCCCGTTTCCATTTCTCTATCTCCTCTTCCCATTTCTTAAATTGGATATCAAATAACCTCTCTTCTTCTGCTAGCTTTTTCAAAGCTTCAGCATTGACTGAATTCTGAACTGCTTGAACTGTTGGAGCCGGTTTAGGTATTTGAGCTGCTTCTGTCACATAGGACCAGTTAGGGTTATTACCTGATGGTGGATGTGTATTTACATTAGCTAGATTGCCAGAGGTGTTATTCCGATTCTGATTTGCTATTGGGACAGGGGCAGGTACTGGTGGTGGTTTGGAGGGTGCAGTCCCGTAGAGCGGCTGGTTGTTCTCATGCGGCGGTGGAGGTGGTTGATCAGGCGGAGGTGGAGCCGGTGGCGGAGCAGCGTTTGCCGGCGGGAGAGGTGGCATACTACCCATAGCTTGTAATGCTTGCATTTGTTGAGCATACTGTAAATCAGCAAATAGTTTTTTTCTGTAAGTACTTATTACGGGAAAATAAAAACTATTGAGGACCTTATTGCATTGAAGATGCATAGCTAAAGGACACACTAACCTTGTCTCCATACTGACTTTGCCATTGTGCATACTGCTGCTGCCACTGGGCCCATTGCTGCCAGTTTTGTTGCTGCATTGCTGCCCATTGTTCGGGAGTATATGAACTCATGTTGGCCATCATTTCAGGAGCCATGGACATACCGGAGTTCCATTGCCCCGAAGAGGGCATTGGCCAACTCATGGCTGACAACTCAAATACAAAATATCAACTTTGTCAAGTTATTTCCTAACAAAACTCGAATTACAGCATGCCGCATTCAAAAACAGTTAGACTGTCCCTGTCACTGTATCAGATCAGCGCAGCACGACGGCCATTTTGTTTCATTGATTTTCTATCCCCTTGCATGCTTCTTGACGTTGACATGCGCGTCGCAATATAATTTTAGTGATGTTCTGTATCAATTGCAAACAATCGATACGAGAGACAATAATTATTTCATAACTCTTTAATTTAAAAAAGTTCTGATTTAGGTAGCAACAGTCAGTAGGTGTATTTGTATTTATTTATTTTAAAAAATGTTACATACATAAACTTACGTCTTTTTCCCATAGGGGTAGGCAGAAATGACAGAATGCCATTTGCAAAATAATAAAGAAACAATAGTTTTCAGAGATTCGATAAGTATACCTGTGAAAGCTTATATATTTTTCACTACTGAAAACATGAATTTTATCACGTCGTAATATATATGTAAACAACCCACAAATTTCTGATTGACCCATTGTTTAGGTTAGCTACTTATTTTTTTATAAGTTGGCAGCAAAATAGACAATCAAATCGTATCTTAAATTAACTAGCTGTATCGCGTTGTATTATCCAGATAATATATACAGATCTCCCGTAGGAATTTACTCAAATTTCATATGTATTTTAAAAAGCGTCGGTAGCCTAATGGCTAGGGCGTCGGACTTGCGCTCATATGGTTGCCGGTTCGAACCCCACCCATTGCACTACCGATGTGAACCCACTCGTAACACAAGCATTTAGCTTAGCACGAGGGGTTAACAAGAATACTAGTAATGTGTGACCCACATTGCTAGTAAGCTTTTTTTTAAGAAAAAAAAAAAAAAAAAAAAAAAAAAAAAAAAAAATATGTAAATACTTTATTAATAACATAATAAAAAGAGTCGATGTAAAAACGATTGAGGGCGTATATGTTTCGCATTCGTGATTATTTTCTTTACCAATTTCAATTTTTAATTTACTTTATTCTACTAGATACTTTACTCATTATTATGATCAATTTTTACTATGGGACCAACCCAGAAAACCAGATTTGATCGGATGGTGCAAATGCAATGCCTGAGTGGTCCCTTTGGTTTTTTTTTTCACATTATATAAACAATATTAGCTTGTTTATAGAATTTATATTATTTATAGTCATAATTATATGCCTGCCTCGTTGGTCTAGTGGTCCGAATCGCGACTGCTACGCTAGAGGTCTTGGGTTCGATCCCCAGGTCGAGCAAAGTGTTATTGAGTTTTTCTATGAAATTCTCAGTAGCAGCTCGGAGTCTGGATTTGTGCCCGGTGTATGGCAATAGGCTCGCCCCCTATTACATGGGACCCAAACATACTGGCGAACTGTGGGTGTACATTAAGTACACCTCTGCCTAACCCTTCGGGGAATACAGGCGTGATGGTATATGTATATATATATAATTATATGGGTGATCAAATATTTTTGTACTTTTTTAAACTTTTACTAATTTGTAATTATTATTATGAGCCTGTAGTGTCCCACTGCAGGGCAAAGGCCTCCCCACTCTTCTTCCACTTCTCTCTGTCTGTTGCCGTAGTCTCTTGTCCTTGTCCTCGATAAGACACTAAACTGTCGTGCATTTAGTATTGAACTAAATGTAGAAACGCCATACATGGGCTATAGGGTTCGAATGCCCTAATAGGCCTGGATGGGACAGTCGGCATCAGTACAGGATGAAGACTCAGGGCGGCGGCTAATGAACGTCTTGCACGTCAATGGCGGCGCTCACGGACCTAGTCAGATGGTCCACTGTACACCCTCCAACCCGCAGTAGACGAGCGCGGAGGGTTAATTTGTCTAAACCCCTACTCTCATGACAAACAATAATTTGTAAAGTAGAGAAAAATCTGAAATTAGTATACATCTTTAATTAAAACACAAAAAGTTAGTTGGTTATCGTACTTCGAGTGTTACTCGAAGTTATCGTATAAAAGAGCTTCATTGGCTACACAAAGCACAAAACTATCTCTAATTATTTTTATGATGTAGGTATAGTTTAGGATTTAGGACGAAGAATGAGAAGTAAAATCTTTTTCCCTCTTTTATATTCTCTAAGGCGGTAAACAAGCATACATACATGAGGCAATTGATTTTAATATATCAACCCTGCATCTGACACATCATTAACCTTTGAAAACTTTTGTCAGCACCTACTTAACTTTATTTATAAGCAGAAAAAAACGTCGTAATAAGATTTCTGAGCAAACACAGAACATAACTTTATGGCTGGCAAAGTTCCAATTCAATGGATTGGATATGTATGAACGCACGGCTACACATCAAGCTGTAAAAAACCAGTTGACGCTGACCTCTTATTGTATAGGAAGACTTTACAATGCGAGATCCGCTTAAACTGGTTTTGTATAGGTTGACCTGTAGCTGTGTGGACCTAATAACTTTGGTATAGGTAGTACGAACGGGTACACATCAAACTATACAAATCCAGTATTGACTTACCTGGCATTGTAAACACTTTCCGCACAATGCGAGGCAAGCCTACACTGGATTTATATAGCTTGATGTGTCGCCGTGTGTGCCTAACAGTTTGCAATGATATGCAAAATCCTTTTTTTACTGTAAAACTTGATTTATGAACGAATTACAATATGTACATGCGGCTATATATCAAGCTATACAAAACCAACTTCGACTGATCTCCCATTGTAAAGGTTTTCCGTAGAAGTCAAGGCCAACCTATACTGGTTTTGTATAGCTTGATGTGTAGCCGTGCGTACCTACAAATTTATACGGAACCCTCGGTGGGCGAGTCCGACTCACACTTGTTCGGCTTTTTAGAGATTATAGACAGCCCTCAAAACGCCCACCCTACACCGCCTCCTAGTGTTTCAGCTGGGAAGAAGACGCGGCGCAACAAACTCCCCAGCAACATATTTCTTTCATATACAATTTACATTATTATACAGTAATTTTATTTTTTCTTGAAGTACGCACGGCTACACATCAAGCTATACGAAACCTGTATACTGACGTTTTATTGTTTGAGAAGCCTACAGTGAGAGATCAGCTTAAACTGGATTTGTAAAGGTTTACCTGTAGCTGTGTGTACATAATTTATATTTTTTCATTGCTACATGTTAGCTAGCTAATAGACGACATTAGACTCAATAATTGAATGTCCTTGTATCAGACATTTAGGATAACCAACTTGAGTTTATTGTTTTTATTTATTTTAGGTAGTTTATATAACAAATGAAAAGGTCAGTCTGGTGGAGACTTACCGTAACGCTAACTCTTTTCCATTAGTGAGGTAGTAATGGGTGGAACTATGATGATGGTCGTAAGATTTGCACTGAACCTATTCTAATAAGGTTGTTGACTGGTGTTAAATATAATGAAAATAACAGGCCTATTGTCAAATAAAATTGAATCTGAAACCGATAAGAACTGTAAAACTAAAATAAATCGAAAAAAAGTTTTAAGATTTAAAATGTTTAAAGTTTCTGGTTAGATTGAGTAGGGATGCTCTGTACCTTTTACCACAAGAGTATAGAAATGTTATGGCATATTGGATTATCACGTCATAAGCCGATATAGCCACTCACTGCATCAAATGAAAAAAATGAGGCTTCGGTTTTTCTTATTTTTGAACCAATTTTAATATTGATTTTGTTACTTGGCTCTATTTAGGGTTAGCCGTTTTATGGGACCATAAAAAATACAGTCAACTAGCCTATTGATACATATAGTTGAAACGCCGCAATTGACGAGCGGAAAGGGCCTTGCGGTGTGGGACATTACTAGTCTTATAAATTAAACAACAGTATTAGTGTATGTAGTTAGTTGAGTATTCTTACTAGTCGTCTGTCCAACGCAGTAGCGTCGCGTAGGAGGTCGTCCCGCACAGTGGTTTCCAGTGAGAATCTTTTTGGTCCAATAGCCATCAGTTCTACAAGTTATATCCCTCCCCCACTGCCACTTAAGTTTTCTAATCCTTAGAGCTACGTCAGCAACTTTGGTTCTTCTACCGATCTTCACACTTCTGATTTGGTCGCATAGGTATTTTTGAGTTTTATCATGAGACACATAATGAGCAACCACATCTCTGTGTAATAGTCATATTATGCTGATCCATCTGTTCACATTGGTAAGACTTACCTCTTCGGACTCTGCGGTATTGTTGACGAAAATAAGAGTAATCTTTTTTCGAAGTCGGACCTAACTAGAGTACTAGTCGGGGTTTCGCAGACACTGACACAGACGATTAACGAATGGAATTTATAAGGTAAATGTTAGTGGCAGCGTCGAGAGAGGTCGCCCTAGAAGAACGTACACCAATCTTATCGGCGAGGGTGTCCAAAAAGGTCAGGTGCGTAGTATTATTGATGATGAACAGATGTATAAATGTAGAAGAAGCAAGAGAGACGTGCAATAGTCGTAGCAAGTGGCAGTCTATAGTTTCTGCCTACCCCCTGTGGGAAAAAGGCGTGAGTGTATGTATGTATGATATACACAGTGTTGCCCTGAAATAGCCTGCATCTTACGGTTGAGGTCTATGGTACTAAAACCTTTTCTGTAATCGGCTTGTTTTGGAGGCTGACAGTCATCAATCTTATGCTGGAGACAAGTCGTTATAAACCCTAACAACAACTTAACGTTACTACTATATTTTAATGTCCCGTGGAAGTCAGTTCGCTTCAATCCACTCATTCGTGTTCCGAATGCTAGTACAAATTACAGGCAGAACAGTTAGGTACATTGTGCGAGCAATCAGAAATTTCAATAGTATATGTAAGCAGCACGGTTTTGACCCCTTTATGACTAGTGTGTCATCGGCAAGAAGGACCTTAAGCCTCACCTTTTTTAAATAGACAGCAATTTGTTGTAAGATCAATAAATCATAATGTAATAACAATTTGCAGTTGTAATAGTGAGTTGTTTAACATGGTAGTACCTACTCGCTCACAATTCAATTTAACTTACTATATTTAGATGATGTTGTTACTGTTATATCCTAGCTGTGTCTTCCATACTTTAAATAAATAAATTAATTAATTAAAGACATGGGTTAAAAGTGAGATAAGTTCGTTCTTTAATAAAGTGATTACATCTTTTTTGAAAAAAGCTCCACCGCGCCTCCACTCCATGCCTCTAACGTTATACCATCTAGTAAAACAGATTTATTAGTGTCCTACCTGTTTCAAAATTCAGAGTAGTGAATGAAACTAAATCCAAATTTGGCTATTGGGCTTACTTGGCTTTTCGCACATTAGAAGTCACATTTCGCCTAGTAATATAGTATTTTTAAGGATAGATCCATCCCACTGGCCTAATGCGGATTGACAGAGGTCAGACTTCGACATAAAAATGTGTTAAGCGTGCACAGTTCTTGATGATGTTTAGCGTCTACGTTTAAATAAATAATAATAAGTCGAGGCCCGACGCTCTCCAACGCGTGTTAACGTTCGATGCACTCGATGGTGACCCTGTTCCTTCTACCGTCTTATGCAACTTTACAAGTTCATTGCGCAAATCGGCGACAGTATTTTATGCATCTAACATTTCCTGCACATCGTCTAGACTTGCCTTTAGAAAAACGATGTCTTTTATAAGATTGGTTACATGGACGTGGTCGAAGGTGACTGGAGAAAGTTTCTGCAAATCCTTCGCCACAAACGTCGGTACGTATTCAGGGTCGGTCTCCTTGAAAGGTTATGAACACTTTTCTTGGTCCTATCACGCCTGCGGGACACCATCTTGTCTGTCTTGTTTAACAGCGTAAAAATAAGCAGCTTGGAAGCGGCGATGTCCTCCTCACTAAAGTTCGAGAAGCAGATCTGGACTGCGGACACCACATCCATCACATCCAGCTTCTGCTGCAGAAACGCGAGCAATTCGTTTTCCACAAGTTGTTGACTCACGAAGCTAAAAAATTGAAGAGCAACGGCCCAGCTGCGCTACACGAGTTATAAAAATATAGCGGTCAGCAAACCGTATGCATCACAGCGCAGCTAATGCGAGACTCTTAAAAAAGAGATTACCCTTCTTTGCGTCATGCGTCAACAAAAACTTATAACTCGGCATGTAATTCACGGCTACACATCAAGCTATAAAAAAACCAGTTTACGGTGGTGTCTTATTGTATAGGAAGCCTATATTGTAAAAAATGCGGGATCAGCTTAAACTGGATTTGTATAGGTAGACCTGTAGCCGTGTGTACGATAGTTATATCACAGCATTCACCATTCACCACTACTAAACATTTTACACGGTGTATAACCCTAAATTGTAAAGCGGCGGTAGCTTAATGGCTAGGGCATCGGACTTGCGATCATGTGGTTGTCGGTTCGAACCCCACCCATTGCACTACCGACGTGAACCATGCTGGTAGAATCGCTTTATTAAGTTTTTTTTATACATAAATATCCATAACGACCTGAAACATATATTATACGACCCGAATTGTCTTTACATCGACTCATTCTATTAAAATTTACCACTGCTAAACCACTTGCGAACAACCTCAGACAATCTAAGGTATTTCAAAGGAACTGTAACTAGCAAAAAACAGATGGGCCGTGGCCCGCCAAGCAAAATACCCGCCTGTTCAGAGGTTGGTGGGGCAATACACACTCGGCACTGGCCGCACTGGCAAGCTCTTCAGACGCACTAACTCAGCAAAGAAGATCATCGACCTCCGGCCTGAGGAGGGAGTGATGTATTTATTTATTTATTTATTCCACGCACTATCTTTACAGGATAACCCCAATACAATAGTGATTTGCAAACCTACACTTTATGTAGTGACATCTATGATCTACCGCGCTACGTGGAACTCCTCGAAACAAATTCTGTACCGCGGAAGCGATATTTACCGTACAACTTTGATAATATAGATTAACCAACGCATCGGGCTGCAGCCCACCAGGCAAAACCCCTGCCTAATTGGAGTATCTTACCTTTGGTTGGTGGGGCATCATACCTCATCCCTTCATATTGGTAACCACACAAGTAAATGATTTTGATTACATTAGTAGAAGGAAGGAAGAAGGTTGGGTGTGTCAGTAGAAACATAAGCTTCAAGATTATAATATGTGTGGTGTATCTTTGGAAGATACATTAATTATTAACGGCGTAAAAAGGAGTGTTGTGGACTTGTGTAGTGAAAGGAGAGATGTACAACATGGTTTTGGCCTGTATTTTCTAACCTCAGGGATGTTTTTTTCCAAATTAAATAAAAGAAGTTTGAGGCGCTATCTGATATGAAAAAAAAGTAATGTGTGCTCATACATAAAAAATACATTATACGCGTCGACTGAAGAACTTCCTTTTTCTTCGTCGGTTAAAAAGGTTATATAATTATGTTATTTCCTAGACTGAAACTATTATATTTACTACGACCCCAACTATTGTCTGTACACCAATTTATTATAAATAGAGTCGATACTATTCACAATCGACTCGATTATTTGTGGCTGTGGCACATCACTAGACAGACGCCATTTTCGCGTTGAGTTTGATTGTGTCGTGCGTCGTCTATCTTAGAATTTTAGATTTTACAAACAAATACGATATTCTAGTGTGATTTATAGTAATAGATCTATCTGCCTTTTAGTTATGTTATGTAAAAGAATCAATAGTGACATCAAAGGTACATCAATTGTATTGTTATTATCTGCGCGGGAAATGTGACTACCTACAGCCAATATCCATTAGGTACAAGACAACTCAATAATTAAAACAACAGTACATAAAATTATTATTATAACACAATGATTCCTACTAAAACACGTGAAAGTCGAAGAGTGAAAGCATTCAAGCTACCAAAAAACCTAGAACGCTTATATAAAGAGGGGAAATGTCGTGATTGTGCAGTTGTGGTTACTCGAATGGACTTTGCTAAGATATTGGGGAAATTTACCAAAGTGAAAATCCAATATGAAAGCAATACAACTCCTAAAACGAAACAAAATTCAGACTCAACATCACCAAATTCAAATGCCAGATTAAAAAGCAATGAGAATGGTATGGTCCTTATTCATAGAAACACCTACAGTCAACATCCAGCCAAGGATCTAGTTAATTCGAAAAAGAAGAAAAATAATGAGACACCTGCTCCAATTGGTACAAATATATTGAAGGAAAATAACAGGTTAAAAAAACACATTTTAAAAGACAAAAACTCCAATTATGATGACTCGAAGCTCAAAAGTGACACAAATTCGAAGCAGTATGGTATTGTGTTTGAAGATCCCTTGTTAAATATTAACAACAACAACAATGATATCAATGGTAAGATATCCTTATCTGACTTATTGCCACAAATTGATGAGAGTATTCTTCCTTCAGAAGAGTGGTGGATAGATTATTTTCCTAAAAAAGATGAACCAAAGGATGACCAAGTTTATGATCGTATAGCTGCAGAGTTAGAGGATCTCATGTACAATGAGAAACCAATGACTAAATTAGATGAAAAGCCAGAAATTGCAGAGAACAAAGTGGATGACTTCCCATCAATAATGGATATTCTCAATGATAACAGTAGTGAGAACAAAAGTAGTGACCAAAGTAACACCCTAGAATTTAAAACTAATTTAGAGTCTAGTGATGTTGAGGCCATGCTCCTTGGTAAGTCTAATCCAGCAACATGTGAATCTGTAGCACCTATGGATATAGTCCCCACCCCCATGGATGTTGATAACTCCAATATTGGAAACTTAATAGATGTTAATCAATTAAGTACCATTCAAGATGCTATAAGTAATGAAATCGTTGAAGGGCCCATAAGTAACAGTGAAAATAGTTTACCTGCGGCAGTGGTACCTGAAGACGTTGAGAACCCCCATAGTCCTTCTATACTTGATGAAGCCCTCCAAAAAGGTATAGAAGAACACTTACCAATTAAAAAAATTGAGCCAAGTCCTGAAAAGATGACATATGAAACTATGGAAAATTTAAAATCAACTGAAAGTGATATTAAAGATATAAAGGAAGAAATTAAGGTAACTGAAACTAACATTGATAATGAAAATTGTAAGTCCAGTGACATCATCAAAAATAAAGAAAGGAACTTTTTGGCTTTGAAGGATGATATTACTCATGTTGTATTTAAAAAGACTAAAGAAGGTGCATGTTCAAAGTCAGTAACATGTCCAAAGAATTTAAAATATTGTATTGAAATGCAAGAAAAATCTGTTGAATTTATAGGCGCACCTAAATGTATAAAAAGTTTAGAAGACTTACAAGTGCTTTTGCAAATTGTAAATGAGAGTGAATTAGATGATCTACATGTTTTGCATTGAGTTATTTGGTAGGATATATAATAGATTGTATCTATATTTTGTAGTCCTTCACAGTACATCAAGGTAAAGACGTTTCATTGAAATGTAGTGCCTAAACAATTCTGCCATGCATAGACAAAAGATGATCATGTTGTATATTCTGTGGTCACAAAATTTGTGAAACAAATTTTTTTAAATTTATTTAAAATCTTCAATCTGTCCGAGTGTATTTTACCTAAGACTTAATATTAGTACTGAGTGCTGTTAAATATCGAAAACAATTTAGTTTTCCATATTTTTTAAGTAACTGCCTCGCAGCGCTAAATTACGGTTTGTTAATGATTTGTCTCTTTCTCAACTGCACTATACAAATAAAAATAAAGACCAATTATTAATCTGTGTGTGGCAGAAAGGCATAGAATGCCTTTAAATAATCTAAACTTACAAAGAAAAATGGAATGCAAAAAGACCATCTCTTTTTCATTTATTTCTCAGCATGGTTATAATTATAAATCAATAGATGGTTATAGTAACATTATGTTAACGACTGACATACCTATTCATGTAAATTGAACATTAGTTACATATAAATATGTATTGTTATGTATTATCTTGAAATGAAAATATTAAATATAATTGCAATTTAGTAAATAAACTATTTTAATAAGCTTATACTTAAATTTAACTCAATGCGTTATGTTTATTTCTATAAAAGTAACAACAATTTGTCTATAAAATAAACATCACTGGCCAACAACAACATAAAAATCAAAATTTAAGAGATTGTGTTATCTGTACTTAAACATCAATTTATCATTGGAAACTAAATTTTCATATTTTACATGAACGAGAAATATAATTAAAGGTCTCCCCAATCCTACTCCGTAATTTGTTCCCATACATTGTGTTTAGTTCTATAGATAGGTCTTTTACAAATTAAATAAATCATATTTCTTTAGCGAACTACCTACTTTTAGATGAAATCAGATAATATGTACCTTCTTGTAGGTTTCAGTTATTTTAAAATTTTGTTTATAGGGCAACACTTCGACCCTGCAGATTTAACATAACTTGATTACACATGATGGTATTATAAAATATGTAGCTACTAGATTTTATAATCACAACAAACACAAGCTTATAACTAATTAAATTGATATCCTGAAAAAAATACTGCTTTGTCTTCATGATTGTATTTTATTGATTATGTATCGTTTGTCATATTCACGTCAGTCAATATTATTTTGCGCTGGCAACTATTTGCGTTATAGAATTAGAATGTCATAAAATAGTGATGTGCCTAAATAACGGCACAATGCTGGTTCTTAAAATTTATTAAACTCGGCATTATTTTTCGTCTTATGTGAACTTGATAGCATAATAACGGTATTTATGATTCGTCACAGATACGATTGTAATGTACTAGATTTAATAATTATTTACCTAATCTTGACAAAATTTTAAGTAATCCTTCCCTGGTGTGTACTGTTACATACCTGTGAGAAAAGGCGGCCATGATATTGTCTCATAAGTGTGTTTGTCCCCGCCGCCGTCACCGTCAACGAGATGACGGAGCCGATTAAGCGGCAATACATTTACTATGGCCGCTTGTCCACCGCACGCCCGTCAACAATTCTCGCTCAACCAACATGAGTCAATACGGTTCAACGATTTTTCAATAGGACGACTCATAAAACCGGTCCTATCGACGGATAAAAATAGGAAAACTGTTTCAACGATTTAGTCGCTGCGACATCGCTACGGTTTTAATTACGTGAATCGGGCTACAGGTGACGGGTGTGCGGTGGACACGCGGCCATAGTACATGCTTAAATGCTCGTTAACGTTTTTGAAGTTTGTGCTTGAAAATTGGCTATCTTAGGAGATTTAGGTGTAAATTGTCATTTTTCGCCGAATCCACTATTTTACACCAAAATCTTCGATGATAACGATTTTTAAGCATAAGTTTGAATACTCAATTGTGAATAAGTTATTGTTGATGTCGCAATTTCTCCTGCCATGTACACACGGCTACATATTAAGCAATACAAAACCAGTTTAGACTGACCTCCTATTGTAAAGGTTTTCCGCACTATAGGCAATATGCACTTGAAACAGAAAAGTTTTTTTTTTTTGGGTACTATTTTGAATCCTTACCTCTCTATCAATATTTCCTAATTTTATTTATTTTTCGATGTGAAAATAATTATTGAAAAGTGCAAAAAAATGGGAAATTCAAAGCGTTTGAAACTGAGCGTTATTGGTAAGACGATTTGACCAATGGCGTCAATCGAGTGTGACGTCAAAGTCTATAAGTATGTCATTGTCAAAAGCGCTTGTTCGTAACGACTGATAAGTTCTGAAATTGTATGGTAATTTTATTCTGAAGTTGTCATAGACTTCGACAACATCAGACGCGCCCGCCAAGCGCGCCATAATGACGGACGTTTAAAACGCCTGAAGAAGTTTGAAATTTTAAAAAAAGATAAACTACATTTAAAATTTTTGGTTCTGAATGCTATTTAACAGTAATAAAACGATAAAAGCTATCATATAAAATCAGTGCTTAATCCCTATTCAAGGCCAGCCTATACTGGACTCGTATAGCTTGATGTGTAGCCGTGTGTACCTAGAAATGTGATAAAGCCGAAAAATTAGCGAAACCCAAGAAAAATGAGAATTTCTAACGCCAATCCCCTATCTAAAAATCCCTGGATTAAGGCTTTAGCCTTTATTTGATTTTTTAGTTTTGATTATCAGATCATAGACAAAAGTTTTCTGTAAGTAATTTTTCATGATGTTTATTCCTTTACAGTTTGTTCGAAATAACTCAGGCTGTCTGAAGTTGTCCGCAACTGGTTTAGCAGTGGACGCAGTGGTTAATTTCAATAAAAAGAGTAGGTGTAAAGACACTTGGGTTCATAAATGTTTCACATTTCTGATTATTTACTTTACTAATTTTGATATTTATGTATAAGAACACTTAATTAAACAATTTTGCCAGCGCGGTACTTCGAAACGTAAACCGTTTCAGTCAGACATTATTTCGGAAAGGCTGTATGTGAGGTCTTCTTTCTCGTAAACTTTATGCCGTACCATCTTTTGCACATCACTAAACTTCAACAATCCTGACCGCTGCTCTGGAGTTGCTTATGTACCTACTAAAATGGCCTTGATGGTTGGTGTATAGTAGGCGAAATATTTATATGCATTGTGGATATTACATAATTATTTACCAACATTTATTATTTCTATACAATAATCTGTTGCTTGGAAAACACTGAATAGCTTACGTCATATAGTGATGCATGTCTGTTCCGTACTTCCGTGTGAGGTTATACCCCGTTTAGCCATCTCGTTTCACTAAAGATCTCCCAAATGCTGCGCCGTGCCGCCGCACGGGCGATGGCCGTAAAAGCCAACGCGGCGACGCGACGCGACGAAGGCAACGCCACCTACAATATACACATTATCAACTACATACAGAGATGTATAGTATAATGTGTATATGCTCGCAAGTCGATGCAACAACGAGCGCGACAATTTAAAGATGATTATAAAAATCATATATCACGTAATGTGACTATTAATTCACATAATCAAATCATATTACAAGAGGTCACCGTAAACTGGATTTGTATAGCTCGACGTGTAGCTGTGCGTACATGATTGATGTTTTGACATTAAAATTGTTTAATTTTTTAAGATAGATTATAATACAATAAGGGTAGTTTTACGAGTAAGATTCGCGGGCTAATATAAAATAATTCGGATGATTGTATCCGGGTCATCCGTTTTCAGGTCCGTTCTTGTGGAACTAATTTATTAAGATTCGACTGACGTTGCGACGCAGTCTGGAACCGGATTATAGAGTTGAACGTTTGAGGCTGAACGTTTAGCCTTAATTTTGGGCAGGAAGTAGGAAGAGCCCTACGGAAGAGCCTCCAAATCCAAACAATTACATTAAAGATTCATTTTACCATTCCTTATAAAAATTATCTGCCCTGTCAGTGAAAATTGAAATTGTCCTAACATGTGTAAAGTTCGGCCAAAATAACTGTGCCCGTCTGAAGTAAGCCGTTCCGAGCGGTCGCGTAAGCAAATTCGCAAGTGTAATTATAGCCGTTACGCAAGGACAATAATCCTTAAGAGGAGTGTCCCTCGCGAACGCAACAATGTTGCACAGTTGTCGCTGTCTCTATCCCTCGCGATGCGAACGCGTGCCCGAGAGGAGAAACAACAACATTTTCACGCGTATTTCGTATGTTCCGAATTTTGGAGATTACTCCTATAATATTGCCAATATGTAAAAAAAAATCTTGTAAAAAAATATTCACTATATTATCTAGGTTTCCTTCGAATCAGAATGTTTCTGTATTGATACATTGTCGAGAAATACTAGCATAAAGTTGGGCCGTTTTTCAACGAAAATTGCCAATTTTTGAGCTCGTGTAACTTTTTAACCGTATATTGAAATGAAATTTTATATTACAGAAACACGTATATTAATGATAAGATTGTTACTGCAAAATTTCAATGACTTTCATTGTTTAAAATTCAAGCAAGGGCCAAACTGCGTTTGTATGGGGCGCGAAGCGGATACTATCCTCTTAATGAGAAACATTTAAGACCACAACCGTTTTTACAGCTTTTTATCGTAAAATTAACTACTGCGAAACTACTTCCGTACCTACTACTTTAGACACGATGTTAATTTGACCGAACTGAGTAGTATAACTGCATACTTGGCTACAAGTCAACGTATAAAATTCCAGTTTTTAAGCTGGACCGGCTTTCCATACAATAAGAAGCTAGCGTTACACTGGATTGTATAGCTCAACTTATACCCGTGCGTGCCGAGTAAATAATGTGTAGCTATCTATGTACTAACATATTGCACATATTATGATAATAATTGTTTAAAAATATCTAGATATTAACTTAGGCTAAGTTCAATCGAATGCGTGTTGGGATTATATGATTTGAATGAGGTCAATCGGTTACATGCGGTGCGCGCGTCCCTGTAGGTCGATCGAACGTACCTACAGTCACCTAGTAGCCCAATTCACGTAATTAAAACCGTAGCGATGTCACAGCGACTTAACCATTGAAACAGTTTTCCAATGTTAAGTGAACACTGCCAAGCGAATGGTTTAGAACCATTCTCACCCAACGAACATGTGTGAATACGGTTTAACGATTTTTCAATAGGACGACTTCTAAATCGGTCCGGTCGACGGATATGAATAGGAAAATTGTTTCAACGATAAGTCGCTGCGACATCGCTAAGGTTTTAATTACGTGAATCGGGTTACAGAACGGTTCACTTAATGGCTATTTATCTAGACGCGCATCATCGTTCGTTCGCTGCATGGCGTCTCGATCGAGATATCATCATCGTATCATTGAGAAAGCTTGTTTCTATTTATTTAGCCTCCTTTTAATTTTTTATTCTCATTTAGGTATCAGATCATTATTTGTCAGTAACAGCTCGTTCGAAATAACTGCGTGTTTAAAACCACTTGCGTATAACTTCAGATACGCACCGTTGTCCGTTACTTCGAACGAACTGGCACTGGTAGTTTACCGTTCGTTACCCTCGGCAATTGAGATAGAAACTAAAATACCGCAGTGCATTGTCGGGGTAATGTTGAATCAAATCCATATGTCTAGATAGGTCATCATAATAATTATGCTTATCTAGTGCGTAGTACAGGCGCCAGCAGGTCAAGGTATACAAAACTGTCAAATTTCTCCAAATGATTTTAAACATTAAACTGTTGAAGATAAAGTTCAAAATCAACTGAGAAAATTTGACATTTTGTGGTAACTTGATGTGCTGTCCACCGTACATTGCCGTGCGTACGATGATAGTTGCTAGATATTTTAATTAAAATAACTTTTAGATTTTAACTTGTTTTATTAAGTGGGTTATAATAAATTCGATGTTTTAGATACCTTCTCTATTTCGCACTACTTGTACGAACTTTATAATAATACTTAATATAGTTTTCCTAATAAATTATAAATATTGATGGTTAAGTTAAAAAGGCGTTTTATTTTTAATTTATAACATAATGTAGTTGTATTCCCTTTTAAATGCTTCAAACTCAGTCGGGTAACTTGTTTGGGTACCTTCCTTAGTAACAGAAAGTGTAGCAACATGACAAGCTGCACCAATGATCTGATGCATTGGCTTATCACTATGTGTCATCAAATATGTTGCCAGAGCTCCCACAAATGCATCACCTGCTCCCTGAAAAATTAATAACACTAAAACTTGATGTCATACTATTCCCTTAGTTTGAGAACTTAATTATAAAATAATATATTACATACGGTAGTATCCACAGGAATAACAGATTCACACAACACATGTACTGCTTGGAGATCATGTTTGGACAGATAAACAGCTCCCTTAGATCCCAATGTGATAATAACTGATTCACAGCCAGCTTCAAGTAACTTCTTGAGAGCACTCGCTGCATTCCTGTTAATATAAATATTGCTTCTAAGTCCAGTTCAGTAAAATTGCCATAATAGTAATTACTATTGTAGTAATTCCTTAGTACTACTTACTTGATAGTTACATCAATATTAGTCAGTAAAGATGCCTCAGACTCATTGACACAGAGGATTGAAGTATAGGGTAATATTTCATCTATGCCTGCTCTGGCAGGAGCAGCATTTAAAAGTTTTATCTGTATAAGAAATAAATACATTTTACTCTAGAACAACTACCTACTGTTCTCAGGCACCCAACCCTTACTTGATGTTTATAAGTACATACTGAATTAATTTTATAAGATAAGTTTGTAATTTGTTATGAATTTTAAAATCTTACCCCATTGTTAAATTTAAATGCTTTCAATGTTGTTTCAAATGGTGTCTCCAACTGACCAATAAGTATACAAGCATTTGTTATTACTTCTGCAGAATGTTTCACATCTTCCTCACTGAGAAGACCATTGGCTCCTGGTACTATAACAATTTGGTTTTCCCCATTCTCCGCAACCGATATTTGAGCAATCCCTGTTGTGACATCTGGTGTAATTTTGACATGAGTGGTATCTACACCATTTTGCTCCAAATTCTTCAGATACTTTTCACCCCATTGGTCATTTCCAACCTAAAAAATAAGTTAATTTCTAAGTTTGAATCTGCTTTGTTGTCCTAAGTGCAATTGCTACACCAACAATAATTCTAGATTTGATTCTTAGGGTGAGCTGTATTATCTATGTAATTAACTGTAGCAGCTTGGTGCTAGGATTTGTGGCCAGTTACTGGCAATAGGCTAATATGTTTTAAATGACAATGACATACATTCTTAACTGATGAACTATGAGAGTATATTAGTACACCACTGTCAAAACCCTTTGGGAATTCAGGTTTGGTGTATTATTATTTGTATTCTAAAGTCTAAAGTTATCTACAGCCAACATACCTGCTTCATCACATTTCAATAAACATGTTAAAAATATTTCCTGTACTTAAATCAATTAATGAACTGCAGTTCAAATCAATCAAATGCTTTGATTTTTATTGAATAAGTACCATTCAGAAATTACACTTACTCTACAAATCATAGAGACATTTCCCCCCAATTTTGCAGCAGCCACACATTGATTACCTCCCTTGCCTCCAAAACTTGTAGTAAACTTTGTTCCATGGAGTGTCTCTCCAGGCTTTGGTAGCCTGGGTGCATAGCTATAACAAAATAACAAGATGGGTAGGAACCTTTAAAAAACATTTTTTTTAAAGTACCTGCCTACTTAAATTGCTTAAACTATATAAATATGAATAATTTAATGCATTATCCAAGGTACCTTTTTCGTCGTCTAATATTGAGGAGAAATAGGTAAGTATTCACTATAGTATAGTTAGTTATGTAATCAGCAATTATTAAATTAACTGAATTTATTTGAGTACCTAGGTACTTATTAATCCAAGCCAAATAAATATAATAATTCCAACATACGTCGTAAAGTCAATACTGCACGATCCAATAACAACAATTTTGGACATATCTAAATAGTTCTTGAATTTCTTGAAGTTCAAAAATGAGGTACTGATTCATGCCACCAGTGTGAACACACTAAGTACAAATTGTATGAATTATTTACTTACTTATCTTCTTACATACATGCTACAAATAAATTGATAAATTACTCATTGTTGTTGTTTTATGATTATGACAACAACGTTATCAACTATGATAACAAACTAGGGATGTTCGATCCGATCCGATACTTGAGTGGATCGATACAAAAGAATACGATCCATTCGATTTTTGTATCGATACAATAGCTTTCGATACGTTAGTGGATCAATACGTGAATCGTAAGTATTGGATCGAAAAATCTACCCAATTTGTATTCTAAAAAAGATTATTTTTAACCATAATATTTACCCATAATATTAATAATGACAAATATGATTTACTATGAACAAGTTCCTATTACACTAACATAAATATTTCTCTTCTCTGGCGGTAAATTATGTTAGATCAGTTGTTATTGTATCTTATATTTCAATATACTTGCCTTCAATTTCGGCATAATTACTTGTGATGATAGATCATTTCATTTTTGCATATTACGTCTTTCGCTCGTGAACCGACAACTTATTTAATACTAATTTATTGTGATAATAATTTATGGCTCTACCAAAAAAAAATTTGCCAATTAAAAAAAAACGATTTCTGTAATAAAATAAACATATATTTAAAAAAAGACAAAATGTTTTATTCTTAAAACATAAACATAATTTCCTAATTGGTTCAGCCGTCAGTCTTCTAGTAATCGGTGAACATACCTATATAAAAAATAATAATTAATTATGTGGTGTGAATAAATGTGTAAAAAAGATTTCGACGAATTGTTAAGCTTTCCACAATATTTTCTTTTTGAAGGCCTTTAAACATATTTATACGATACCGGATCGATCCAAAAAATTGTATTGAATAAAGAGTATCGATACTTAAATCGATATAATGCATTACGATCCATCACAATCCAGAAAATCGATAAAAAACACCTGGATCAAACATCCCTATAACAAACAGCACCACTATACACCGCAGAGTAGTTTGTTTTATGCACAGACAGACTATTAATCATACATAATTACATAACATACACACCTCACGCCTATTTCCCATTAGAAGATAGGCAGAACAGAAACTACAGAACGCCGCTGTTTTTTGCGTCGTTTACATCTCGTAACTTGTAATACCTACACAGGAGCAAGCTCTTTACTACGTAAATACTGATGAATTGAACTAGATCTACTCTACTCGAGAAAAATGCAAACTGATGACTAGGCAGCATGGTCTCAGACCTTAGCCTGTTCCGTCGGAACTAATTAAAAAAAAGCTCTACTACGCACTGGACTGTGTAGCCTGATTCACGTAATTAAAACCGTAGCGATGTCGCAGCGACTCAATCGTTGAAACATTTTTCCAGTGTTTTGTGAATAGTGTGAAGCCAACGTTTTGAACGATTCTTGCCCAACGAACATGTGTGAATACGGTAAAAAGATTTTTCAATAGGACGACTTCTAAATCGGTCCGATCGACGGATTCATGAATAGGAAAACTTTTTCAACGATTATGTCACTGCGACATCGCTACGTTTTTATTACGTGAATCGGGCTACTGGACCTTCCTTGTAGTTCCTAGAGGACCTCACCAATAAGGTTGGTGTCGGGTGTCTATTAAATATAGGTTCCAGTTACGACAAAGACACAATTAGTATAGGTATTCTTTGGACTAAAATATGGAGGGTAGAGGTATTTTAGTCCAAAGAGTACCCATATTAATTATGTCTCCATAGACTAAAAATAACATACCATCACGCCTGTACACGAAGGGTTAAGCATAGTTGTAGTAATGTACAGTCGCCAGCACATCAGTTTATACAAAACTGTCAAATGTCTCCAAATGAATGGAAACCATAACGTGTTGAATATTAAGTTCAAAATCAACTAAGAAAATTTGTGCACGCAAAAGGGGGCGCCGCGTTTCCCAATCCGACGACCTCCGCTCGGGCTTAATTTTTTGAATGAAACCTATTATGAAACTAAAAAGTCGTCAAAGTACGTAAGTATACACAGTCGCCAGCACATCAGGGTTATACAAAACTGACAAATTTCTGCAAATTATTTTAAACCTTAAAATGTTGTTTTTTTTTTATTATTAAGTTGAAAATTTGCTGGCGACCATACATACGTACGTAATATTGTTTTTTCTTATTATTTGGGAGTAGAAAATTTGCTGGCGACTATAGATAAATGTATTATTCATTTTTTTTTTCTTCTTATTATTTGAGTATCTACGAATCTACAGTAGATCAAGGGCCACATAAGAGAATATATGCTACAGGCCCCGCGTTTGCTTAATTCGGCACTGTTATAAATATTTATACTGTGGTTTAAGTCCCGTGTACAGTTTGTTCGAAATAAGTAAGCCGATCGGAAGTTAGCCGTTCCGAACTACGGCGGTGATAAAATTGTCCGACTCTTTCTATTTAAATTTACCACTTCTAAACCACTTGCCGGCAAGTTCCGATCGGCTTACTTATTTGTTATTTCGAACAAACTGTACAGTTTGTTTGCGCATGCGTGGTAATGGCGCGAGGGGCGGGGTCAGCGCCGCTTCGCTGTTTCACTCAATCCTTAGTGTTTGATGCATAATTCTGTCTCGCTCCCCCAGTGCAAGTACACAGTCAGTGCCAAAAGTGCTACGACGAGTGTTATTTTGACGTCATTGTTGTTTAGTTATTGTTTTAGTTATTTCTCATTGTTATTGTATCATTGTGATTTTTCCTTGTTTCTTGTTGCGGAAAAATGCCTAAACGCAACACTGTTTTGTAAATCTGTGGACTATTCAAAATTTAAAATGTCAATTTAATGATTTTGTGAAAATTCAAGTATGGATTTTATCAATATAGCAGTCGAGCAATATTACACGTAACGTTAACAAATTATTTATATTATTTTCGAAATTATTTGAATGTTTCCGAACGCTAACACTTTATTACGCGACTGTAACTGCGCGGCCCTAGAAAACGGCTAACTTCCTATCAGCTTACTTATTTCGAACAAACTGTAATAGGGGGCGAGCCCATTGCCATTAAAATATGGAGTGTAGAAAGAAAGGAAGACCATCTTATATGGGGGATTAGTCGAAAAAGTGTCCACTTGTTTATAGCAAATTATGGTTCGAAAACTCACCGAACTAGCGCTAGTGTAGCAAGTGGAAATGATATGAATGTAGCAGCAGAGTGAAGTGTGCTGAGTTGAAAAATTGTTTTTTATGCAATTTCGTTGATACATTTTTGTTATTTTAATGATTTTATTGTTGTTAATACAAAAAGAACAAATATAGACGCAATGGGAAAACTTTGTTCAGTGAAAAGTTGTCCAAGTGGACGAAAATTGAAAAGTAAAGGAATTGATACGTCTCAACCTAGATCTTTTTTTCGACCAACAGTGTGTATAATCAATTTTTATTAACTATTTAAATTTTCTTTCCTTTTTTAATTTAGTAACCTACTCTAATAATTTGTGGCGCTCTTTTTAAAATTCTTCCACTTGCTACTACAGCGCCACCTTAATTTGCTCCCTTTCAATGGACACTTTTTATTACACTGAGATGGTCCTCCTTGGTTTCTACACTCCATACATTTTAAAAGCTAAACGTCATTACACTGTGGTTTAGCCTTGGGCGCGCAATTAAATTTTATGTGGCTTTTCCCAGATTGCCGATTGTTAATTTATAACATAGATTACCTGTCCTAAGTTCCTAACTGACGGCAGGCAATAACGCATAGATCAGTCATACGTAGCTCAACCATTTTATTTGTAGGGAACTCCATGACTCGTCGTTTAAATAAAAATACTTTTCTGAATAGATCTCACCATCATCGGCCTATTACATTTTCCCACTATTGGGCACGGGTCTTCGCTCAGAATGAGAGGCTTATATATGATGGTTTATAGTTCACCTCGCTGGCCTACTGCCAGCTGTCAGACACACGCCACTCCAGAAACTCTCTCAGGCTGGTTAGATATATCGTGAAATAATCATTTCCATGATTATTAAGTCAAAGGTGCGCGTCTTGAATTCGAACTTGAGACCTACCAGTCAATTTGTCATTCATACACTAGGCTATCACTGCACCCTTATTTAAAAAATACTATAAACATGGACCTGTTGTATGTCTATTTATATACCTTTAAAAGTGGAATTTCCAACCCTACATGGTATGTATGGATTAGGCAGTTCTCGATGAGTTTTCCCAGGTGGCTTGAGTTTTTCAATAAATTATTGTCACATTTCAATGAATTTACACAAACCTTAACAAATTCATGGAACAAACTTTTGGTGAAAATCTGTTCAATTTTTTAACATTGTAACATTCCTTTGCAGTTGAACATTGTATTTGGTAAAACCTGTGTATTTGTTCCTGGTTAACTTTCAAGGAATTTAGGCATGATGCTAATATTCATGTCTATTGCTAATTTTCTCTTCATGCGTGCGTACATTGAAGGCACCATTTCCAGTGTTAATTCACTTGACAGAAATTATTAATAAAGGACTACAAGGAAAGGTGTAATAGGTAAGGTAGAAGAAGTTTATGTACCTTAAAAAATAATTACGTATAGTTTTACATCTCTACATTATATTTTGTTCTTAAATTATATGAAGGTAAACTAAATAACAACATGCATTTCAATTATGGTCAGTATCTGTTTCAAGGTGTTTTTTGCTGTTGCTTGTTTTATTCATAGGAGCACTTTTCTCTTTACCAATTTCTTTAGCCATTTCAGCATATTTTGCCTGTCTGTAATCATTCTTAGCTGCATCAAGTAAAATATTTTGAATCAACAGCTTGTTGTTAGTGTTTTTGTTCAGCAGGTCTGGGTAAGGGTTTCCCCTGAGTTCTAATATTACTTTGTTTGTAAAGCGGACATTTTGTGGTTTTGGTGCATTAAGCATTCTTGTATATGATAAATTAGAACTTTCATATCTTGGCACTAAAACTTTGAATAGTTTATGTATAAGTTCTTTTTCAAGAAGCCAAAAGTCTGCTGTGTCCATAGTTGGTTTGTGGCAGTCCCCATGGGATATTGCTTCAGATATAAGCTAAAAAATAAATAATACAATAATAAACACCTTAATAGTACACATTTAACAAATACATTAAAATTGTAAATGAAATGCTGCTTTTTGACTTACTCTTTCAGCATATTGGCGTGCTTCATCGGCTCTGTTATGATTTAACTCGATCCTTTCAAATTTGATTAAACCAGTTACTGTTTTACGTAATTTATCAATCCTGCCTTCAGGACCTTTTGGATTCCTTAGATTCCGATGTTTTGGTTCCACTCTAATACGAAGTTTGGATACTAATTTAGATACTTCTGCTTGATTCATATTTGTTTATTTATATTCTATAACTTATTTTAAACCGTAAAATAACTTTCCTTTGAAATAGGTTATGTCTGCTTATCTTTATCACAAAAATACACTCACGGTGTGTGAATGAGAATTCTGAAACGTCAATCAACGTTATAACTGACTGTCAGTACCAGACCAGTGTTCCCAACTTTATTTTGATGATCCCACCAAATGTGGCCTCGTATCCCACCAGAAAACCATTAACCTATCGATCTCGCATACCACCAGAAAACCACTAATTCAACTGATTTTATGCTAAATGCTCGTGCCCCGAATGTCATTTGGAATTGGAAATAAAACAACAATAGTGTAAATACATACATACACTCACGCCTTTTCCCATAGGATTAGGTAGAAACTACAGAACGCCATTTGCTACGATTCTTGCATACTTCTTTTGTTTCGTCCACATTCATACATCTTGTCATACACATGCGCCGGTTGCGGGTACTACGCAACTGACCTTTCTGAAGGATCGCACCAATAAGGTCGTTGTTTATCTTTCTAGGGCGTCCTCTCCCGGCGGCTCCTTTGACATTCGCTTTATAAACCCCTTTCGTTAATCGCCTTTCATTCATTCTCTCGACATATCCAAACCATGTCAGCATACTAGTCACTATATCATCTTTTAAACCGCAACGCTCCCTTATCACACTATTTCTCAATCTATCATTCAGACTAACATCGCACATACTTCGCAAGGAATGCCACAATGAATCTCCACAGGATTAATTCTACTCTCATGTTTTTTCTGCCATACCCAACGTTCATTTCCATACATAAGTGTGGGTACCACCACATCATTGTGGATAGCCAGCCGTGCCTTTTTTGACAAGTGCTGGTTAGCCTCAACCGCATGTATAGCACCATTCACTATATTTCCCGCATTCACTCTCCTTTCTACATCTGCATCAATCTTGCCATCTTGCCAATAGTGTAAATAAAAATAATTATTTATTTTTGTTATCTCAAAATAAAACTACTAGCTGGCTTAAGATGATCATCTTCCAAAGAATCGCTTTTATTCACATTTTCAGTTTGTGAAGAATAAAATATGAAATACCACCACCGTCTGACTAGCCCTGGACTAGACTACTGCACTGGTGATAGTCCGCGTACGCACAAGCTATAAGCAAGGTTTTTTCAATTATTCTTAACTACCTTGATTATTTTTGTAAATCATACTATTTGGTGGTTATTGTGCAAAAATCCACTAGCCACTAAATCCAATATTTCTTCGCTAAAAGGGTAGTCTAAACCACCAGAACTAATGGAAAATCCACTGAGCTGGCAACACTGGTCAGTACTGTCACACTGAAAAGGGAAACCACAGATTCCACAGACTAATTCATTCTTCAAACTACTCAGTAAGTATTTAGAATTCCTTTTCCAGAGCTTAGAACACAGATTAGTAATTAAATACCTAGATCTGACGACACTATAGTTGCGGAAATTACCAAATCACCGGATTGATACAAGGCAGTACGTACAGAGTCAGAATACATAATGCAAAGGACTTATGTATTAATTTTATTATAAATGTACTTTCAGGTCACTATACCTTCAGGTCACTTGTATGTCATCATCATCGACCCTCTACATTCTCCCACAGCTGGGCACAGGTCACCTCTCAGTAAGAGAGAGATTAGGCTATAGTTCACCACGCTAGCCTATTGCAGGTTGCCAGACTTCACATACCGTTACGAGAATCTCTCAGGCATGCAGGTTTCCTGACGATGTTTCCTTCACCGTTTACGAAAAGTGAGCAGAGGTAAGTGCCTGGGATTCGAACTCGAGACCTTTGACTTGGCAGTCCAATTGTCATATCACGAGTCTATCACTGCACTTGTGTACGTAATTATATAAATATCAGTCCGGTACCGTACATAAGGACGATTAGCCACTCCAAGCTACTATTGAAAGTTATCATAAATAACTCGGTAATACTTTGCGACCTGGGAATCGAACCTAAGACCTTTGCGTAGCAATCGCGTTTACGACTACTAGAACAATGATGATGCAGTCGGTAGGGTATATAACCCTATAGTTGGCACGCTTTCTTGCAAAATATAAGACGATAATAGGCTACTGATCTACTGATGCATCAGATCACAGCATCACGTGTTATTATCTTAGACTTTAAGTTAATATGATAAAGTAAGTGCCCACGGCTACACACCAAGCTATACAATACCACTAATACCAGTATAGGCTGGGCTTTATTTGTGCGGAAAACCTTTAAAATGGGAGGTCAGACTAAACTGTTTTTTAGCAGTTATATGTGTAGCTGTGTGTACAAAAAATAGTACTCAATGGTCTCTCGAACTCGTCTTTCATCATATGCCACAGACTATGGAGTCATGAAAATAATAAACATATCATAATTTGACATTGACAAATATCAATTAGTACAAAATAAAAGTTAGTAAGGACTTCGCCTGACTTCGTTTTCGCTTTATGTTTTCATGAAAATATTTTTGTTTTCGTTTATTTAGTTGTAAATAATAACGTGGATTATGAATGTTCTGAAAATAACCATTAGTTAAGATTGAAGCCTTGAGTAATTTTAGAAGAAAACCAAAAACCATGTCTTCTAATACTTCTAATCTGGAAGATGCGGGTGTTTACGATCTTCTTACTGATTTGTGTACAAGAACAGCTAGTAAATACTGCAATCAGAATAGATTATCACAGAAGCGGCTTATGACTAAAATGAGATCAAATGCCTACGAAATAATATTGAAAAAGTCGTCCAAAGACTTCTCTTCTGTAAAAGGGGAACCTATTGTGGACTTATTATCCTATTATTTTGTGTATCAACAAAACGCCAGGAATGTCGCTGAATACAAAAGAGCTGTGGAGTTGAAGAAAATAATAAGCATGGTTCGTCAAACAGATTTTGGTGACAATAAAGAAGTTATATACAATATATTGAGATTTCTTGTAGGACTTAGCAACACAGTGAGAGAAGATTTATCTTCAGAAATTTTTCAGGTACCTACTTAAGCTAATAAATTAGGTACATATTTGAATGATTGTAGGTGTACAATTCTTATTTTGTAATAGATTTATAAAGTTAAACATTATAGTAACAGTCAATATTGTTATGAATATAAATAATTAGTACTTACCATTTTTTTAAGAAAAATAATTGGTCAGTGTGTTGCCTTAGGGGCACTATGAAAAAAGGACTTAGAAAATTTTCACCAAAAACAATCACCGAATTAAATTAATTATTTGTTTTTTAGAATCCTTTCACATTTGGTCTATTAGATGAGATGCTTCCAAAACCAAAGCGAGAGGTATTCGGCTCTCCACAACCATACTCTTACTACCCACCACATGTCTTTGAGCTGCCTTTCTCATTGAAACGTCAGGGTGCATTACTTGATAGTCACAGGTCACAAACATATACAGAGTATACAGTGGAGAGTTTTGATTCAAGATCATGTAAGTAAATTTAACATTGATAGAGTTTTGAAAAAAAAAAACCTTTCCATGAATGCATAGCTATACTCCATTTGGTTAGGTACTTAACTAAAGGTAAACAAATCATAAAAAAGGTTCTTTTATAGGGCCATTTTTCATCTTGAAACAAAACGTAACCAAAATAAATTATTTAATCATTCAAAATAATTTTCCTTTACTATACTAGCATATTTTACTACTTTGTTTAATATTAAATGGTAATAATAAATTCTTAAGCTTGCGACCAATAAATAAATCAAATCTGATAATTATGTCATAAAGTATTGCAATGTGCCTACTAGAAAGAATCTAAAAAGACAGGAAATCAAAACCTTTTTCTACATAATAGACTTTTGATAACTCGAAAAAATTAAGAAGTAGTAGCGCGAGGAAGCGCGGCAAAATAATTAACCGATGTTATACTTAGTCGGGTAACCAGACGCCATTCGTAACAGTTTGTACTTTCGTTCGTTTTTGTGTTTCTTTTGCCGTAAATTGTATTATTTAGTTATAGTTTTGTTTGTTCGTTGTTTTTATTGATTGTTAGATGTGTTGTTATTAATTTCACTCCCAATTTGTTTATATAAACGATCTTCTGCTTCTACACTCATTCCAAGGAAAAATAATCTCGTATGCAGATGATACTGCCCTCATTTTTGCTTCGAAATCCTGGAATGAGACATATCAGCTTGCCAATACTGGTCTAGACAAGGTGAAAAAATGGCTACATGACAATGTTCTTACCCTTAATGTCGACAAAACTAAATATCTTGCCTTCTCAATTCGTGGTTTTCCTCAGACCGGTCTGGAATTAGCTGCTCATAATTGTTTATCTTTTTCATCTGACCTTATTGTAAATTGTACATGTAAGCCACTAGAACGATCAAAAACAATTAAATACTTAGGAATTATTATAGATGATAATCTAAATTACAAAGCACATATTCAAACATTATGTAGTAGAATTCGAAAACTGACCTACATTTTTAAAACTTTGAGGTTCGTTGTAACTCCTGAAATTCTCAAACGGGTATATTATGCCTTATGTCAGTCAATACTTTCATACTGTATATCAGCATGGGGTGGTGCTCCCAAGACAACGTTAAAACAAATTGAAGTTGCTCAAAGGTCAATACTTAAGCTTTGCACTTTTAAACCCTTTCGTTTTCCAACTATGCTGCTCTATAAATTTTGTGAAGTGTTGACTGTACGGCAACTATTCCTGCTCAACATTATATTAAAGCAGCACGCAAAGTTAAACCTCGAAACTCATCTCAGAAATAAGCGGAGAGCCTACGCTGTATGTGAGAGAGTGATTCGTCCTAAAACTTCATATATACGTCGATTTTTTCCGTTCTTGGGCCCATATATTTATAATAAAATTAACAAAGCCTTACAAATACACATAATGAATAAAAGTGCTGTTAAAAAGACCGTCACAAACTGGCTTTGGAAGCTTTCATATGATGAAACAGAAAATCTATTGACGATATTACAATAAAATAGATTATAATTATATGAATATCTGGTATCTGGTCACGGTACTTATTCTTAATTACACCCTCTTACACACATACATTCATCCCCTCCATATTACTCACAAAGAGGACAACTACACATTCTAACAATAGACTAGTTTTATTATATTTGATAAGTATTATAAAGCATTTAGAAACATATACTTATGTATTAAAAATCGTAAGCTGTTAATTGTACCTGCATGTGAACGAAATCCGAGGGCTAGAGGCGCTGCGGCCGAAATACAGGCGATAAACCTAGTTCGGCAACAGATGCTAACAAATGGACACAAATTTACTTTATATCTAAGTCAGCTTATTACAAAAACTCTTTTTTTGTTTTTTGTAAAATTTGTGTTAACATGTATTTCTTTTTTCTGGAAATAAATAAATAAAAAAAAAAAAAAAAAAAAAATTCATAAGATATCATTGTAATAAAGGTTGAAGAGCCCTGAACGCCGCCATTTTTATTGTTTACCTTTAGTTAAGTACCTAACCAAATGGAGTATAGTATACAATTAGATTAGATAATATTTATGTTGTACAACTGGGTACAGGCAATTATCAGAAATTAACTTTACAAATAAATACTAAAAACCGTCACTACTATGCAAAAAGTCTAAAGTCTGGATTTTGATTCCTAAATTGAACAGTGTTATTGGGTTTTGTATGATATTTGTAAATAATTGTATGAAACATACTGCACATTGTTAGAGGAAAAGTGGTGTGACAATGTTATTCATATAATTTTTGTTTTATTCATCTAACAGTTCTGCCTGATTCAACCAACTCTCAAATCCCTGGACAAGTTGAGTTGAAAACCTTCCTCAGTCCAATGTCACTAGCATCACTCACTTCCACACATTTGTCACCATACTCGGAGAGCACTATGTTGAACTACCCAAGGCTGACAGGTCCAAGAGATCTGCAAATACCTGGTTCACAGTCTAATGATGCCAATATGAGGGTAAGAACAACTTCTATTTAATTTGTAATTTTATTTTATTGTGTCCATAATAATTGTGGACATGGATATATTGCTGCATTATTCAATGAATGTAGATGAAGTGAAAGTAGTGTGCTAGGATCGTAGCAAGTGGATATCTATAGACTCTGCCTACCCCCATGAGAGACAGGCGTGACAATATGTATGTATGTATGTTCAATGATTATGCAAGTGGGAAAATGAGGTTACTCAATTTATAATCTGTATGTGACGTGTGTGTGTGTTTCGACTATACACAACAGACAGCTGTCAACTATACTTTTTAAAACATAGAATTCTAACACTTCCGTCAATATACATACTGGAACTTGCAATATTCATGAGAACAAACCCTAAACTGTTCCCGCAACTGTCTGATACAGTAGTGCGGAACCTCTGGGATGATAGTAGGTTGAGGATACAAGTGTTTTCTGCATCTGTCCTATTATATATAATAAATTACCCAAAGAACTCAAAACTTTGAATATAATGTTATTTAAGAAAAAGTTAAAACAAATACTAGCTGCGAAATGTTACTATACTATAAAATATTTTTTAAATGACTCATTCTGAATAGATACTTTGTGTTTTTTTTTGTTGTCATTCTTATGTTTTTTTTTTTTTGTGATTATCAATTTTATTATGATGGTGATAATTTACTATACATATTTTGTTATAATTTAATTTATTTTTTTACTGGAAATGACATTAAGAATTATTGCTTGATTAAGGAGATTACTCATTTGTACACCTCTTTAGGTAGAACATGCTGGACTATAAATAATTAATATTAACATCAAGAATACTGTTTACATGACATTGTATGATCACACATGTTTAATGCAAATAAATGATTTGATTTGATTTCCTAAAAGTGAGAGTCGTAACTTTACATCAAAATTGGGTTCAGAGCGCTGTGAACAAGAGTCTATCTAATAGAACACCATAAAAGGCTTAGGTAAATAATAATTCATTGCAGATATCATTGGCAAGCACAAATATAAAATCAGATGTAAAGGAAGTGTTCAGAGCTAAAACAGCTGATGATTCAGTGGACATATGGGAGCTTGCCACTCAGATAGATAAGGACATACCTGATGATATATGGGAGATTGTTTGTAAGTTGAAACAACCTTCATGTCTTCATAAAAATATTAGTGTCATATTAGATAGAAAGAGTTGAAAATAATAACAACCTCTACCTACCTCTACTCAGTGGCGTAGCACGGGTCACTAGCACCCGGTGCGGATCCCGAATTTGCCGCCCCTTAATTTTTAAAATGAATAACAAAAAATGTAGGGCATGATAAAACTAAACTGAAAAGTAAACAAATGTTCTCACATAAAAAAAAGTAAAATTCATTGTTGATACTGTATTTTATTCCACAACGAAACAATCATAAGATACTTGTTTTTTTAAATATTTTTTTTACCACCTGTGAAATGCCGCCCCCGCCAAAGTGCCGCCCGGTGCGGACCGCACCCCCCGCCCCCCCCCACGCTACGCCACTGCCTCTACTTTTCATTTAATGTAATTTTATTGATATTAAATTCTGATAATTATTGTTATATTATGTTTTAGCAAAATTGCCTCCAATCAATGAAAGGCAACTCCTGGCTTCTTCGTCAAGAGAACTTGGTTTGTGGCGTCAAACATATGGCAATGTGCTTTCAAAGCTTAATATCATATCTGAAAAGCAGTTTATTAGACATATCATGTATTTAATAAGTGAGTACGGATTTTTTATTAATGGTGTCTGATTTGGAGTACCTACAAATTCTTAAAGAAATTAATTATATTTACGGTTGTTGTGGTTTTATGTAATTTCTTCAAAATTTGCGAAGTGAAACTATAAAAATGTGTATGTTCGGTTGTATGTTTGAAAGTTCAGTAATAATAATAATTAGTGAACTTAGCCTATTCGAAAATATTTTATCATTTTGTACTCTGCATGCTAAATGATGGAAAACTTGTACAAATAAACACATGGTGTCTTGAATTGATATATCTGTGAAAAAATATCAACAAAAGTGATTATTAAGCTTTTTTTTACAGTTGGTATAGAAACCAGCTCCTTTCCATTTAGTCAGGAAACAAACAGTTTCTACATGAAAGATGGTTTAGTGTTGGAGTGTATATCACAGGAACAAATCAGGGGCTATGTCTCACAACTGTTGCTGGTTGGAACTTATTACAAAAGGCTTTACAAATTCGCATTCAATGAGACTTTGGAGGATCATTTTCACAGTAATGGACTTGTTTATGAGGTAAGTATAGTTTTTTAAAGGAAAAACAGAATAGTTCTAAGTATTTTGAAAATATTTACTATTCCACATCTATACTAATATTATAAAGCTGAAGAGTTTGTTTGTTTGTTTACTTGAACGCGCTAATCTCAGGAACTACGGGTCCGATTTGAAAAATTCTTTCAGTGTTAGATAGCCTATTTATCGAGGAAGGCTATAGGCTATAGATGAAAAATGTTGCAAAAACGGGAAATATTTAAATCCAGAAAAGCCGAGAAACCACGCGGGCCTTGGGCGGAAAGCTAGTTTTATATATTTTTTATTTCAATTTCATTGTACTACTGTCAATTAAGATGTATTTTTTATTACACTAGAATATAAATATCAGTAATAAGAGTCATTGTAAAATGTTGAGTTTAAGTTTGAAAAATTGTGAAATGCCAATATATTTCACCACTTAACTATATACTTGTCGTTTACATCATCTAATGATATAAATATTATTTAAGGCTGCAAGAGAAGTAATAAGGCGATACCTTTTGGCTTTTCGTTTGAACGCGACTGAAATGTACGAGGAATGTTGTAAAAACAGCGAAGAAGACTTGAACCTTATGCCAACGCTTTTGCAAATACTAAAACACATGGAACCACTGAAATATGAGATAGAAACAATTGCTTCTATTTACAAAGTTATTGATATGGGTAAGATAATTTTATATTTACCTAAATTTATATTTATCAACAGAAAATATCTTTCAGTTTGCCATTTCCATCTCCAATGAATGTTGAAATATGGATAATTTATTCATCATTTACCACTAATAAAGAAAATCATGATAGAAAATGACTAGTAATTAAAGAAATGAATTTTCTAATTAAAGAAAATTTCTTGTGAAAGAAAAATTCGATCTCAGGCAGGGTTTGAACCTGCGTCTCTCTGGTTAAGTACACCAGATGCTTTGCCAACTATGCTACCGAGACCACTGCCTGTGATGTCGAATTTCTCTTCCACATTCTACGTCTTTAGGTGACGTCAGCACCATCTATTGAAGACATTACTATGTCTTTCAGTAATTATTTAGGGCTCTTAAAACATTTGTTTAGCACAATAAGGTCAGGAAATATTTTTCTTACTGTTGTGAAATATCCCTTTTTTCTCCAGCAACTCAACCTTATAATTTTCAGATGCCAAAGTAACGATACCGCATGGAGCTGAGTTGATGTCCTACTTGTTTAACGAAATATCGTCGATTACTCATAGACAGACTACATGCACTATGTTCAATTCATTGTACTCTATCTGCAAAGTATATTTCAAGTAAGAATATTTGATTATATTTTTAAGTATTAAACACTAAATGTCACAACGAAAATGAATACACACCTATACATAAGAAATTGCATTGCATATACATACATACATATAAGAAATTGCATTAGCCATAAGACCGCAAATTGTACTTAATTATGTAACTTTGTTTTTATTTTCTTTTTGGAGACATTTTGTGGTCACATCAGGTTACCACAAAATGTCAAATTTTCTCAGTTGATTTTGAACTTTATCTTTAACGTTTTAAGGTTTAAAATCATTTGGAGAAATTTGTCAGTTTTGTATACCTTGACCTGCTGGCGACTGTACAATAAAGAATAATCCATCTATCTATCTATACATTAAAATCTATTCAATTAATTGAAATTAACACGCATCTTTTTGGACTAGAAGAGTCGTTAATTTGTATGGGATTGCAAAAACGTAACGTCACATAAACTAAATTAGAAATGTTATCCTTTAATTCAGCGACGCAGATGAAAACGTTACAACATCATCATCTTCCTGCCCTTTTCCCAATCTATTTGGGGTTGGCGCAGCCTGTCCTTTTCTTCCATTCATCCCTGTTAGTCGTCATCTCATCATTCAATCCCCTTTCCATCATCTCTGCCTTCACACATTCCATTCATCTTTTCTTTGGTCTCCCTCTACTCCTCCATCCTTCCACATTCAACGAAACCGAAACAATTGATCTTGCATTTTGTCGTTAATATGAAAATCAAATGACTAAATGCTTATCAATAGCCGAACTTAGTAGAGCAGTAGTACTAAGACGTTTCTTAAATGTTTACGTCATTTTTGCACAAGGGAATTGACAATATACAAGCCTCTGCCTTTCTTGGCTAACATACATCGACATCATTTTGTGGTAGCATTTTCTCATCTCTAGTCAGTTATATTTTTAGCACGTGATAAGCAACGACAAAATTGTGTTGCAGCATGTTTCGTCCTCAAGGGTCAAATATGCCGCGCATTTTAGTCTTACTGATCGCTCCTTATTACATTGCAATACTGATGTAAATTATGAAAGTATTAAAAAAAAAACTATTCTCTTAACGTTGTAGATTTATCGAAAGATTCATATTTGAGGGTGAACTAGATGACAGATTTAACGAGTTTTTCATACGGAAAGACAATCAATACGTGAACTGTCGTTCTAAGAGGTATTGGGATAAAGGGTTCCATATCACACAGAGTGTGGCTGTCCCTGAGTTCTTGAAGCTACTGGCCAAGTTTATACTGCTGTGTGGAAAATCATTGAGGTTGTTGAAACTTTGCAATCCGTCCGTAAGTATCAATATTTTTTTATTTATATATCATACTAGCTTTCCGCCCACGGCTTCGCCCGCGTGGTTTTCTCGGTATGCATCATACATATAACCCTTTCTCGGGAACCACGCTATCCATTGGTGAAAACAGCATGAAAGTCGGTGGAGTACTTTTTGAGTTTATCGTGAACAGACAGACAGACGCGCTGACGTGTAAATCCAAAACACTGTAACTAAACATACAGAGTTTTGCTAAAACAATCGTTAACATTTTCTTCAAGTTTTATAGAGGCAATACACGTTTACTTAGATTATTCTAATAGTTTGAATAGTATGGTTGTGAAATATATATGGCTCGATAAAACGTAAAAATACCTTTAATTTGGTATATAACACATAATATAATGTTATAATAACATTACCAAAACATCAATCACATCACAAAAACTAAAAAAAGTTTTAAAAGCCTTTTTCACGAAATAGATATTTCTGAGATACAGTGTTTTGGATTTACACGTCAGCGCGGAGGACTTTGTTTTATAATATGTAGTGATATTACTTTATGAAGTTTGTACATAATAAAAAAATATGAGCTAGGTAGAGCTAGAGAGAACTAAACAATGTAGTACAATACAACCTGTTTGGCGAAATGGATTGCTAAGAGGTAGAGTAAGGGAATGATTGAATAGTGGCTGGGGATTGGTGAGAGTAGTGTGGGGTAGTAGCAAGATGAACCAAATATATATTTTTAGGTCCGGGGTCAAGATAATGGGACATGATCGTGATGGATGGCACAAAATGAGTGAGCCAGTAGTGAGTGGACTCTGAAGGCTGTGAATAAAGTTTCATTAATTTAATATGAATAATTTCGTCGATCAAAGGGTGCATTCTAGATCGAAGGACCTGTAATGCCCTTATTGATAGTCCACCAATTTCTAGGATCCTCTAGTCCTCTTAATATCTTCGGACCACCCATCAGTGAAGTGCTGCGCCAGTTTTCAAGAACTGGAGAGTCAGCAGCAAGTCCTCGACGTTTATAGAACAAGGTGCTTGTTCGTTAGCGGAGAACTTGTTACCTTCGACCAAATATTGCTGAAGAGAGAGGCAGAAAGAAAGGCCTTCACTGAGATGGCGTCGCTGAAGCAAGCCGAGACTATGGAGAAGATTGTTGGTAAGTAGGAGTGAAACAAACTATTAAAAAAAATTATAAATTTTAGCGTAAAAAAAATTCGACGTTGGGCAGGATTTATATCTGCGTTCTCCTGTTTGGTATACCGTATCCTTGTGTGTCATCTTAACATAACATGCCATCACGCCTGTATACCCTGAAGGGTAGGCAGAGGTGTACTAATGTACACCCACAATTCGCCGGTATGTTTAAGTTCCATGTAATAGGGGGCGAGCCTATTGCCATTAACCGGCCACAAATCTAGACTGAGCTGCTACTGAAAATTTAATAGAAAAACCCAATAACACTGCTCGACCTGGGGATCGAACCCAAGATCTCTAGCGTAGCAGTTGCCTCATGTGTCATCTTGTTACAATAAAAAAGAGATATTCCCGATATGTCTATTAAATGGTGTTGTTGCATACTTTTACGACTAACCAGTATTTTTTAGCTGAACGTAAGAGATTGGCACAGTTAATAATAGCTGAAAAGCAGCACTCGCTAAGAGTCCTTGAAGCCGCTATGGCGGAGGCGAAAGCCGCTAAAAGTAAAGCTAAGCAACGGGAAAGAATGCGATACGAATTGGAACACGCTGCTGAAAAGGCTACCGAAGAGGTGGATTCTAAACTTAGAACTGATGAAAAGTTAGTTTTTTTGTTAACGTTTACTTTAGCTTTATTCGATAACGCTTGGTGTGTTCACTAATAACAATGTAATTTACAACATAGTAATCATTGATAACTTTCAAGTTTAAAGTGGTGGTACATTTTAACGGTTTAGTACTAATACATAGTTTCAAGCCTGCAAGCTTGAACTCTATCAAAACCTATTTCAAAATTCCATATCACTGTTATTTAACAGATATTAATAATATAATGATAAACCCTTTAAATGACAAGGAACTTTGATCATGTTATATTGATGATCGAATCTTTATTATGCAATGTCTCTAAAGTAAGAGAGCGTGGCACAATCACCCACTCTAACTGCACCTTACCTAACGAACGCAGAATGTCTCTTGAATACTCATTACACAAAAACTTTCATGTTTTCACTTCTGCTTCGGGCTTCTGTAAACGCGATGGTAAATTTATACAATAACGTTAATCTCATGAAATTATAGGAACAAAATTATGGAATACTACTCAAAATTAAACATGGAAGTAGAAAAGAGTAAAATGCACACAGAGTGGAAAATAAAACGTTTGCAGCTAGATCAAAGCAGAATGCAATTATTGTCTACGGAAGAAAGAAATTTGAAGAGGGAGAAGTTGGAATTGGAACATCAGAAAAATGAAGAAGTTATGGCCATGTCCATACAAAGCGATATGCTTAAATCCGATATTGATCTTGATACTATAGAAGGGAATATAGAAATTGAAATTGTTAACACAGATCTTACTGAAGCCAAAAAAATCACAGCGCCTGTCCCTTCTATCGTTTCGGAAAAAGTAGAAGTATCTGCCTGTAATTCAGAATATGATACAAATAAAATAAAAGCACAAACTTCATCTGCAGTCTTTAATGCCATATGTAATGCTGCCAAAAGCTTCTTTGGTGTTTCTAAGACGAATGACCACTGTGATAATAACAAAGAACTCGATGCTCAAGGAAATATAGTTCAACGTGGAGCTGAGGTCAATTCTAATACACAACCGACTCAATCTTCTAGTGAGATCGGCAGTAAATTAGACGATAAATATGACAATTTACAATATCATACAATGAGACAAGAAGCTTTATTGAATAAGCAAAAAGTAATGGCACATGAATTCGGCCAAACGGACAAAGAAAATAATCAAGTGAGAGACCCACCGCTGATAAATATAGGGTCGATTGATGAAGAAAACAATTTACCCGATTGGTCACCTTTTGTTGAGGCCAAACGTAATAAATTGAAAGTGTTGGGCGCAGAATTTGATATAGTCAAGCCTATAATGAAACCGTTAATTTGTGAGCCAAGAACCGAAGCTCACAAAGAAGCTTTGATAAACAAAAAAAAAGTTTTAGGAGTGGAATACAACCTTCCTGCCGAGGCTATTGCCATAAAAGAACCTGCGAATGAGGCCCAGGAAGAGGCAATTCGTAATAAAAAAAAGATTTTGACTAGTGATTATGATATGATGAATCACATACCCCCTGAGAGTAAAAAGGAAAATTCTAAACGTTCAGGTTTAACTTTGAATTTAAAACCGTATGGGGAATCCTCATCATTTTCGTATAAACTTGGATCTACACCTAATACAGGGGCCCTTACTCCGGGTGATTATTTCCCAAGGGTAAGTATTTTCTGATTGTTAACTGTTCACTTACCTTCCCAAAAGTTTTTAAAATCATTCTTTAACATTTTAGCTGGATCTAGAAACACCAACAACAGCAGATGTTCCTCTCGAAAGCGCGATGACTTCTGAAATGTTTACACCAAGAAGTGAAGCTAGCAAGGATGTAGAATTAAAACCGAAAGGCAAAGACTTTCTATCCTCTGAAGGTTTCAACTTCCCTATTATAGTCGATGATGAAAATGTTGAAATTACCAGCGACGTACAGACTGGCGATACCCCCGATGATTCACCATCAAAAACTTCAGATATGATTAACAGAAATTTTAAGTCTAAATTTTCATATTTGAATATATTAGATGGATCATACAGCCTTGAAGACTTTGATCCATTTGGAATAAAAGAGTTGAAATGTTTCTCTGAAGACCACTTCACAAGCAAAATGAATTTGGAAATGACAAGTTCTTGTTACACGCATCCATCTGTCATAATGGAAGAAGTTCAAAAACAGCCCTACAATAATATTTTTGCTTCGCATTTCGGTTCTAATGATGAAGAGCCAAAAAAGATTACGTGTGACAATATTGCCACACTAACAGCTTGCCTCCAGAGATCTGTAATGTTACCATTGACATACCAATTGGAAGTTGTAAACAACTCCATTTTAACGTATTTCTTGGTAAATCAAGATATGTATGAACATTTGAGAAGTTTAAAAGATTACTTCTTTTTGATGGATGGAGAATTCTCTAGAAGCATTTGTCACAATCTATTTACGAAGTTGGTTAAAACTTTGAATCCCCAGGAGTTGCTGAACTTCGCTACTTTGCATAATATATTGGACAAAGCCTTAGGGTCCTCTATATCACGTAAGTATTTTACGTTTTATCAATGGTTTCGATCAAAAACTTCTATATTTTACTGCGACGTGTAATTGCACTTTGCATCTCTTTACTTTTATTTTTGCAGATGTGCACAAGTTTTCAGAGAACTTATCGTTCACGATCACGGAGTCTCCTCTAAGTTTCCAGCACAGTTCTCCAGATGTGTTACAATGTCTATCTCTTACGTATTCAGTTAGTTGGCCATTGAACATAATATTGTCGCAAGAAGCATTGCTTCGGTATGCAAAAGTGTTCCAGTTTCTAATTAAGATGAGACGAATATTTTGGGTCTTAGGTGAAGATTTTGAAGTAAGTAAACGATTTATTTCGAGTTTTTAATATTATGTATAATAATGGTTTTTTATCAAATAGCAACGGAGAAAGTTTTGTTCCTATTATATATATATTATATAGTTGTATCGGGATTGGGGGTTTGTGTATCTGAACTTTTATGAATGTAAACGCACCCAGGAAACGAAAAAATCTAAGGGTTGAAGGGTAGTCGAAGTTGTATGATGAACGACACAAACATGTAATGACTTTCATGCCACAGAATAATCACAAAATACCTTATTTCAATTTCAGTCATTGAAATTATCAGCAAAATTATCAAGGCAACATTCTCGCAAACTGCTCAAATCGCCGCAATACATTTCAGTGCAAATATATCGGCACATGATGGCCTCAATGATCCGAGCACTCGATAACTACATAGTCACAACTTGTATTTTAACATCTTGGACGGAATTTGAAAACGATTTGAAGAAAGCCCGGACGTTAGACGATCTTTACGAGTGCCATGTAGTTTATATAAAGAAGGTGTTGTTTAGATGCCTACTTAATAACAGATCCACGCCCGTGATGAAGCTTTTAAATGATATCTTCACTGTGATCCTCAAGTTCAGCCGTGTCTTAAAAGCGGGGTAAGTTTATTGGTTTTACACATAAAACTATCTTACTACCGCTCGATATCTGCTACTTAATGAGTTTAGTAGCAGATATCGGTATCATCAGAGAAACAAAAAACATTACACTAATTACCTTTCCCATTTTTCCATCCACTCAAATAATGTTATACCTGTTTTAGAATTTGTATCGCGGATCCCGATACAAATTCTGTGTCGAAGCTAATGCTTTATCAGCAATTCCTTTTACCTTCCAGTGAATGGCAACAGAAGGAATCGCACGGAACTTTTACACACACAAGCTTTTCGCAATTGGAAGAATTATTCCATTTGTTCGAGAAGCTTGCTAAATACCTCCATAAGGTGGTTACCAAGTTGATGGAATGTGGCTACCAAAGACATTTGGTGGAATTGCTGACTATGGTTAACCTAAACGGGTATTACGATCCGGAGAAGTCCAAAGATCACAACATCACTGCTCAGTCTACATAAAAAGAAGATAATAGACTAGAGGTAGAGTATGAATTATCTTAATACGTATCGAAGTATCGGAAAGATCCATTGTTATGATTGCGAATTTTACATAACATCTCAATCATTGGGATTTAGTTATAGTTCTGTGTTTCTAATGAGGTACAAAAGACATTCAATGAAGAGGTTTCTAGGATACTTGCTATAATAATATACTTAATATTTTGGAGCAATTTTAAATGCTAATCTAAACCTCTGTTTTACTCTAAATAGCGTAATAGAACTCGTTAACGTAGGTTAGTATAATTTAAACAAATATTCCTTGCTAATATTTTACGTTGGAGCACTCAACATTATGTTAGTGTTGTCGAAAACTTATGAGTAATTCTTAGAAAAATATTGTTAGTATTTGTTTTAGTATCTTTGAAAATAATATTGTACACCTTGTTTGCTGGAAGTAGGTTAGGTAACTGTATCTGCATTATTGTTAATTTTGTTACTTGCAGATGGTTTTAGGCAAAAAAAATGTTACGCTTTATCTGATCTTTAAAATTTCCATGACATTATATTGTAATTGTTTATCTTTTGATCGCTAGTCGTTAGAAGTTTCGGCTCTCGGGAAAGACGTTGTCAAAAGATCAAAATATCGAATAACTAATTTCTCCCACCTATTAATCATGTGATAATTTATTTTATGTTTATTCGAATAATGTTATTTGGGTATATTGTTGCTTGAATGAATGTTGGATAACTGTTGTAATGGGTTATGTAAATAAAGTAATATTGATTATGTATACAATGATCAGCAATTATATTTGAATAAAATAGTTATTTTTTAAACTCGTTTGTATTTTCCTTTCGTGAGCTGAGGGCGAGTTGGTAATGCATCCAGTCACTACACCAGCGCGGAAACATGGACCTACGCCAGGTCAAAATGTTGTAATAAGCTTTTTTGTGCATTTGTCTCGTATTCGCACAAGAAAGAGCGAAACAAAACAAAACATTTTGTTGTGGTTTGCATTTTAGCCTGGCAGGGAGGCACTTACCGCCACTCTAGTCATAGATACTATCCTCGTAAAACGAAAATTAATTTGCATAATTAGAATTTAATGTCCCGATCAGTTACAATTACTACGATTTATTTCAAATAATCATGTCTCCTCGCGTCTCTGATACAGTATTCGGGATTAATTTATTTTGTGAAAAATTGCCGATTCAATGATTCATTGAAAAAGATCCAAGATGGCGTTGTTATAAAATAATTGTTAGCCAGCGCCATCTATCAATGAATACTTGTACTATTAATTACTGCCATCTCTTAACGAGTAGCAGAAGTCATTCATGATTCACTGCTGTTGTAATATAAATAAATAATCTGTTTTCTCTTTAATAATTATATAGAAGGTATACCTACAAAACATATTTCTAATGTGATTTGATACTATACTTTTGATATTAAGTTCAGATAAGTACAACATATTGTGTTGGGTTTCATATTTTATCCGTAGCGACAGTGGCGCCAATATTTTCCTTATAATCAGGGTGTGTTTTCACGAATACTTCATTCTACCGCAATTCGTCCTAGGGTTAACATCCTATCTTAATCAGTTCAGTGTTCGTGACATTGAAGTGAAAGCCGGCATTTCCTGCAATCTACAGTCGCTTTTCCTGGAAAATTTTGAAATTATTTTATGTTTTCATTATAAAATACGTTATTTTTGTGATTTTTAAAAAGAACAGTGATAACTCATCCTTGTTTATAAATATCGATTGGAGAGCAATTTTCCACGATCAGACTCAGATTTCGTCGCATCGAAGGCGATATTATTTTACCAAAAACGTTAAAACCCAAGAATCACCGTCACCGCCGCCGAGATGGCGTTCATGATGCCTGTTGTGAAGAACGATTGGGACATATACCACTCGCAGCGGACGCGGCGGACGTCCGAGTCAGCGGAGAAGGCGGCGTTGGGCGGAGGTCGCGTCCGCAAGGTGTCCGAGTCCCGCTCCGAGGGCCCGGCGCTGTCGTCGCGGTCGAATACGCTGAGCCCGCACCGAAGCGCGCCCGCTATGCGCTCGCTGTCCTACTGCCGAGCACCGCCTTCGCGCGCCTCGCTGCGCACTGCCAGCGACAGCCCCAACAAGGGTTCGGCTAGCCCCAAGACCGGCGCGCGCGAGGATAAATTCCACAGCAGGTTGGTGGAGAAGTTGAAGCGAGCCCTCGGCCGCTCGGATTCGAAACGCGACGAGAGGAGTTCGTGAGTTAACGCGTGCTTGTGTGCAGGGCGCGCGCCGAGTCCCCGGAGCGACACTCGCGCTGTGGAGCGTGCGTGCCCTACCTGTGACGGCCGCCCGGCAGACAAGCGCTCGCGGCGACACACTATCTGTGATATGTTTCCGATAGTGAACTCGAAGAGATGAGTAGACATTTGATCAATGTGCTAACTAACCGCCTATGGTCTTTCGGACGCTGAGAACCTAACGTTTGAAGTTACACCGACACAATGCAATAGTTTTAGTTGTCATACATACCATTCACTTTCCTTAACTGTTGCATGTTTGTTAGTTGTCATCGTACCGTAATCATAATGATCAGGTTGTCGGATTTAGGTTGTAATGTAATATGAAAGTACGTTGTATGGATTCTAAGACTGCGTTTAGTTTAAGCACACCCTTGGGTTTGATAAGTATTATTTTGAAAAATCACCCTTGTGGTCACTAGAGGTTAGTTTATGGCAGTTTGCGAAGGATATCTGTGATTCGTTATTTGTAAGTAATGAGGTTTAATTTATTTCTCAAAAGGAAAATATATTCAGTTTCATTGTTTTGTACAATGTCTGCCATAATTGTAGTAACGTACCATCAAAATTTAAGGAATGAGATAGCAACCTTTTGGATATTCTTAAAATTGCAGCGGCTCTATTTGGCAATTGGTTGATACTTTAATATTGCGTTCCATACCGTAGAGAATGAAACATTTGTTATATTTGTACTGTAGTTGTAATAAGAGTACCTTTATATTAATTAATATGTACACTTACACGTAGTGCAAACTGTCGATATTGATAATTATAAGCCGCGTTGTAGTCATCGATGTAATAATACAATGATAGTTTATTTATATATATACGGAACGGGGTTTTGCCCTGTTTTACAAACAATTTTGTTATGATTTCCGCTTGATTTTATATATTGTTAACTTGTGACTGTAATTGGACCAGCTTTCTTAATAGTATTATCTATCAGTGAAACTGAAATCGATAATAGTGATATAAAGTAAGATGTATCGTAAAAATTCTAAAATTAAGGCATATTTCGATGAGATTTTGTTGAGGGCATCAAAGAGTGATGTGTCGATGTTTTTCGTTCGCTTTTCAAAGTTCCTTACGTCTGTTGAGCTGCCATCAGGTAGTTAGGCCTATTTAGTTAGTTTAGTTTTATAAGAAGTCTAAATAGTACCTACATTTAAAGCACTGATTATTGTTTGCATTGAATCAAATATTGCATGTATTGTCAACATTCTGATCTGATGATTTCAAATTAAACACTAAAATATAAAGCTTATTCTGGAGCACATTTTTTATTTTTTCATCTAATACCCCTGTCATCGTTAATCACTGCCATTCTTAACTGGTTTGTGTTAAGTGTAGTAAGATAATAAACGAAGTTTTGTTTCAATTTGTACGTAAATCATAACTTGTTGGAGCGTTAAACAAAACGAGTCTTATTGCAACTGGACAGCCACGTGAACTGTTAAACGAAAATAGAACTTTTAACGATGTAAATCTATTATCGTATCGACGAAAATCCACACATCTGGCAAACGAGGCTCTGACAGGTAAAGACAGTACGTCACACTTGATTTCTTAATGAATTAATATTTTTTCGAACAATTATAAAGGTTTTAAAAACCATAATTTCCATTTTTTATAATACGTCGTAAAGTCGTCTATCACCATTATTCATTTGAATAATAAAGATAAATAAACTTTTTAGTAGTTTATGGTAAGTATTGTGACATTAATTTCTGCAAAGCTCTCACAAAGCGATGTGCGGGTAATAAAATAATAAGGGAGATTTAAGACGGTGCTATTAATATCCTCTTGTCACTGTTAACAAGACGTTAAGTGTCGATTTCGCTCATTCAATAACCTGACTCCTCAACAATCCTGAGTTACACATTACACATGACGACAACTTTCGCACATAATAGGCACTAACTGCACTGTATGTAACCTGGAAACTACCTAGGGCCCGATCGATATCTCAGTAGTATCGCTTACAAGCGTTCTCGAACGTTCTGACGAACGTAAAGAGATGTAAGTGTAACTTCTTATGGAAGTTTATTGCATATTACAGTCGTTAACACACTTCGCTCTCGGTTAAAGGTTGATCAATGTCAATGAAAATGCGTTTGCATACCATCACGCCTGTATTCCCCGAAGGGTTAGGCAGAGGTGTACCTACTAATGTACACCCACATTTCGCCGGTATGTTTAGGTCCCATGTAATAGGGGGTGAGCCTATTGCCATTAACCAGGCACAAATCCAGACTCCGAGCTGCTACTGGGAATTTCATAGAAAAACCCAATAACACTTTGCTCAACCTGGGGATCGAACCCAGGACCTCTAGCGTAGCAGTCGCGCTTAGGATTTTAACTAATTCAAAGTTACTTTACTTATTACTATTAAGTTTTTTAATCCATTTTCTTAAGTTGGATAAAGCGTCTGATGTATTGAAACAGAAGACGCCGAATTTCGAGAGTTCGAGTCCTAACCGCAGTCGAATTTTTCCTGATAATTAGAGCTTTATTTCGACTTTGGTATAATGCCTTAGAATAGGGGTGAATGAACTTTGCTGTGGTTGAGCATATCGTCAAACTTCATTGAACTGTGTTGATATTGGATGGAATCGTTTGTGAACAATATTTTATTTAACAATGTAGGTTAGTGAAACTGCTAACGGACGTTAAGCGCCATAAGCGTTATATAAACCCACTCCGCACTTTGTTTAAATGATTTGTATTAATAGACTTGTATTGTTTGTATTTAATGTTATCTTTTGAAGTTGAAATAAATTTATTTCCTCTAAAATTAATTTGAAGGTGTGGCTCTACATTCACGTAATGAAAGAACGCGAGCCGTTGGATTTATGTTCTACTAAAACCGTGAAATGTTTATGAAAGAAGGCAAATTATTTATGTTTTTTATGTTTTCATAAAATGTGTCATAATAATTTAAAGAAATCGCTATGACAAATTTAATAATATACGATAACAGAAGAAAATAAAAAGTAAAGGCTAACAACATAAATTAATAAAGTTATCTTGATTGATAAATAAATACGCAATAAAAATGACAATACGGTCTTCCGAGAATTTTTAACGGATCTACGTCTTATTTAATGACAAAAGTAGGATGACTTTTGTTCTTCTGATAAAAGATTAGATTACTAGTTAACCAGTTATCATAAAATCATCTAAGTACCTACTTGCAGTAAGTATCCACTTGTAGTGTACTAATGATTGCCTACTTACCTTGTCGTGGAAAATTCCTTCAGATATTGCTGAGGAGTCAAGTGCTAAATTTAACTAATTTTAATTTAGTATCCTATATCCTTTCTTGCAAAAACTAAAGTTAAGAAAGAATCACATTATTCTGTTATCATCTATAGTAGTAGTAGCAGTGTCTCGCTGGCACGTTTACATGCCAGCATGTAAGGGTCCGCACGACCGGGAAAGTACGTACTACCCTCCCACAGCATATCCATGTCAAGTAGCAGTATGCTTAATGTTGCTTTTCGTACGGTGAGCGTGGAGCGGTGGAGGTTCAATTCCTCCCTCAGTCCCCTTTCTTCTCCTTTTCTCCTTCCCCTCCCTTTTCCTTGGCTCGCAATTCATCTGTAACTCCTTCGATATTGCAGATGTCCATGGACAGCGATAACTACTTACCATCAGGTGGCATGCCTGCTCGTTTGCCGAATTATCTCATAAAAAATATAATTTGATTCCCAGCCACTTTTACTTGTGTCGTTGACGGTACAAGCCTATTTTAATTAGAATTTCTGGACGCAACTCTATTTTAATTTTGGACAAAGCAAGCATTCTTTTAAATAACACATTTATTAAAATGCGCGGTTGGCGGACTAGTTTCGCTAATCTGAAAGTGGGCGAGGGAGAGGCGTGCCTGAAATTCTTTCAGTGTCCGATAAAACACTGTTCTAAATAAAAAATATGGTTACGTCACGGATTAACTATACGGATTAAATATAATTAACTATAAGATACCTAGTTTGATTGCAATCGTTAATCTTTTGTTCGGTTATATTCTCTAAGTTTTTCGGTTTCCTTCTAGTTTTTATGTGACTTAAGTAACAAATTGTTTGTTGGTGACAATTGCTGTTGTATTTTATTGTTTCGCTGAAATAAGTACCTAATTACTGGAATCTGTTTTGGAGACACTTTGACGTATTAGACACCTGACTTCACAAATTAACTTCATCATCACAAGTTTTGTTACCTTTTACCTCCGTATTACTTAGGTAGGTAAGTATCTAGCTCTTGCTATTCCTTTAAGGTTTTGACCTAAATAGGTGGCAAACAACTGGCATGTTTGCAGTTGTATGATATTTCCAGATTTATTAGAATTTAGTCTTTTGCACCATTTTCCCTTTCATTTTACCTGTAAATCTAACCTTAGATTAAGTTTGAAAGAATAGTGTTATTCAGAAAATATAAACGATCTAAAACTATTATACGTCCGCCATTTTACGACCCTCCAAACTTTCATATTAGTTTGTAAACGGTAGGTAGGTATACCGTACAAATGAGCTTACTAGGGATCTGAGATATAGGATAATGGGTCCCTATTATCCATACAGGGATATCAGTCCTGATATCCCTGTATCCGCGGTTTTGTAGGGATTTAGCTTTTGTTATGAAATCTCTTGAAAAAAGGTCCGACGAGGAAAGTATAGTGACCTCTCGCGGCTTTGTAAGAACCTTAGGTAAGCTTAGGTAGGGGTGAATAGAGATATCAAAAAGATCAAAAGTCCACAAGAAGTATTTTTTATGAAATATTTGCAAAACCCAAATGCATAACTACTTACTTACCTACATCATTTCTGATTATTATATTTCTTGCAATATTCCTGGTAATGGATGATGGAAAACATACGTCAATTACTTACGAATGTGTGAGATGTAAACATTGTTACGTTCCTTCAGTTTACCTTCTAGTTGAAGTTGTAAACACTTCCATTTCCATTTGCCGCCACGCCTGCGTAGGGTTTCCACCAAGCTAATTGAATTAAACTAATCTTATATAGACAAAGAAGTACTTATGGCAAAAGGGACGAGGCCATAGATACTTGGCCGTTTGTTAAACAAGGTTCTCATAACATCACTTATGTAAATGTCAGAAATTGTGACACGCAAATATTTACATCGAAATGCAACTTTTTACATATTTTATCACATGATACATATTTATCTATCTTAATACGAGAAAAAAGTTCAGAAGAAGGAGTGCAGAAAAATATTGCGGTCGAATATCAACTACCGACTGATCACTAGTATGATTTAAATCCCAAACGCGACATTTCGGATCCTTTACAGCGAAAATAGTCACGGATAGACAGATGTTGGGCGTTTAGATTTTCATAAAAATCATCTACACGAAGCGGGAATTCCGCGAAGAAGGACGGACTCCTAACCGGGTTTCTCTGAAAAAGAAAACAATGCTGTTTGAATTCGATATTTGATCTATTTTGAAGTCGATAAAAACAATCTTATCTTAATCTATGAAAAATTTAATAGCAATAACCAATTTCTTTATTTAATTTCAGTAGATTATTTAATAAGTATAAATTATTTCACTACCTTCATAAATATTTTGATTCTCTATCTTCTGTCCATCCTATGAAAGAGAAGACCAGAGAGGATGAACAGAGGATTACTCTCTCATAGGTGTAAATGGAAAATCTACCAATGAACTTTAGTGCCAAATGGTGCAAAAATAATCCTCGAAGTTTATTTCTAAGAAATGTGTCCATGACGCAACTTCTAATACTTAAAAAAGAAATTTCCAGGTTTTATTTTGCGATGCCTTGGCTTATTCCATTCGACAGTGTGGTTAATTACGAGTTATTTTATTTTTACGGAGAATTGCTAAAATTATTCAGTACTATTGAGTATAAACTAACGCACCATCATAAAATATAAATCACGCCTGAATTCCTCGAAGGTTCAGGCAGATGTTTACTAAATTTACACCCACAGTTCGCTGTGTATGTATGTCCCATGTAATAGTGGAAAGAGCCTATTGCCATTAACTGGACACAAATCTTAACTCCGAGCTGCTAATGAGAATTTGAAAAGAATTTCAAATGCAATAAAACTTAGCTCGACCTGGGAATTGAACTCAGGACCTCTAGCTGCTACGGCAGAGGTCCTGGGCGCGTTTGGGACCACTAATGAGGCAATCAAATTAAAATAAGTAAATGTTACGGATATAGCACATAGCCCTTGTAAAGTCAAATAAGGGGATTACTGTAGGTACATGGATGCAGAAAACACAGGAAGTAGATTATGTTGTGTTCTTGTAACCAAACGACCTAAAGCACTTTATCTCTTATGTCCCTTACGCCACTTTAGCTTCAGATGTCAAATGTTTCCGTAGTCAGTCATTGGTCAGTGGTTATCATTGAATCACCATATTGTGCTATATTTAACAATATAGAGCAATTATTGAGACAGAAATAAAACATACTGCCACGCTTATATTCCCCGATGGGAAGTTTACCTACTAGTGTAGGACATCCATAGTACGCCAGTATGTTTGTATCTACATTACAGGAGGCGAGACTTTTGCTATAACCCGGGCACAGATCCAATCTCCGAGCTGCTACTCTGCTGAGACATAAATAATATAAATAATTTTTATTACAGTAAATAGATCTTTTAAACACACTTTTACAAGTCCATTAACATTCCATTTAACTAGTTACCATCGGCATTATCTTAACTGACGACCTCTGAGAAGAAAACCCGAAGCAAACTCTGACAATCTCTAGAAGACAGAAAGTATTGGTAGTATTATCTGAGATGTGAGTTTTGCAACGTAACCTGATCTGTTCAGATATTGCCGGCCTTTGGGAGAAAGAGCCATAGAAGCTTTAAGTTGACATGACATTGTGAAGCCGAACCATTATTAAGAGAGACGATGTATTAGTAATGGATATTTACTAGTCACTACCTATTAAGTTTAGATTGGTTTGAATTAATGTAGTCTCAGTCTCAATAAGCACGACAAAGGTTTTGTTCCGTATTTGAAAAGAAAAGACAAAGTTCAAGATCATCAAGTTTCTTTGTCATGAGGTAGGTACCTTACCCTCATTATAAGGATTCAATAAAATCAGTAAAAGGAGAATGACCACTAGAACAGGAAATTCTTTCGATTCTGTCATCGGTACATCACTCATCGTTGAAGGCGATTCTAAATTAAAAACCTTTCTATACAAAATAATGATAAGTAAGTAGGTATATTAAACATTAGTTTCCATGACAATAATGAATGAACAACTAATGAGATGCTTGACCTGTCTCTTATCGGTAATGAATCGACTCGCATAAAACAGTGGCAGTTATAACAAGTGACTTAATGAAGTCCATAAAATTAATTTACAGTTTTCACCGGTTCATACTGGAATGAAAAACTGAAGTAGATTGTACTGCGTAGGCGCATTCTATTGCCAGATGTAAACATTCAACGGAAATCATAATAGTTTTATAGCTTTCTGGTGTTACATCGATTGTTTGATTGTTAAATGTTTTGTTATGCCAGTCTAGTCTAGAAATATCGAGATCTTCTTGGTCCAGAGTATTGTGCCTGATAAAATGACTACACAATTATTAATAACTAGCTTTCCGCCCGCAGTTTCACCCGCGTAGACAACACGATTTTGACTGTTTAGTTTCTTCCAATTCTGGCGGGAAATTGCAAATTATCCTTACATATCTTTCAGTCCGCTTCTTTGCTCGGGTAGACCACAAAATTTGCCCAACTATATTATTTACCGAAATATAAACGCAGCTTTCCCAAGGTCTAGTCTATTTTTCGTCAAAATCCAAACAGACTTTCATCCCCTATTTCATCCCCACACAGTTTGAAATTTTAAAAACCCCATAAATATTTATTGATTTCCTTTCCATAAACCCAATTCTAGGGGTTCTATTCTTCCAGGGTCCTATATTTAGTTCAGTTTCATTACAAACTAGCCGTTTTGCCTGCAGTTCCATTCACGTCCATGAAGGAAAGTCGCCAGCACATCAAGTTACCACAAAATGTCTAATTTTCTCAGTTGATTTTGAACTGTAACTTCAACAATTTAAGGTTTAAAATCATTTCGAGAAATTTGTGAGTTTTGTATACCTTGACCTGCTGGCGACTGTACTTACTATTTACTCGGCTTTTAGGTGGCAATAACAACATCAACATGTTTTAAGTTAGTACTTCAGCAATACAACTGTGTGAACCTCATCCATTTTCGTGCAGGAGTATTTGCGTAAGCGTTAACAAGACAGTAAACATTCAAATTTTTTTTTGTTTTGGGTTTTGCTGCTTGCTTTTTTTTAAAAGAAAAGTTTTTTTTATTCATTAATAGGTACAAGGCCATAAACAGCTACCAATAAAAAAAAACCTAATAGATGATGTTGAAGCCATTTGTTCTTGTTATATCTTGGCGTTACAAAGTCATAGTCAATTAGGTATTCTCTCTTACCTACAGAATACATAACATGCCATTTTTATAATGGAAAACTATTGTTCAAACAAAAGATTCTAGTTTCACAATAGTTTATCTTTTCACTGTGATTCCTTTGTATTTACTTCATAAATCTAGCTAGCTAGTCCCACGTAAGACACCGAAGTCATTGTAGGTAGTCTCGATAATTTTAGAGGTTGTTCTTGATTTGACTACTAGCTGCAAATGTATTTAATGGACACTAGCTGTGCCCATTTCGTTTGGCGATATAGCCTATGACCTATGACACTCACAAATAACGTGGCTTTCATTCAGAGATTATCCCCTACCTCACACACTCACAAACTTTACTTCTTTAAAATATTTATTTATTTATTTATCTTTATTGGCCAATCAACAATTGCTTACACTAATAAAAAATACAGTTTTTAGTTATTTTCTATAAATACGGCGAGTGTAGCAATTTCTTATAGATTAGCATAGTTCTTAGATATTTGTATAGATAATATTTAATTTCTAGTTTGGTATAGGATTTAACTGATTCTGGATATTTTACAATGAATCGTTAGTAGTATACTTTTATAATTCGCTTTTTTTTAGTATAGAATGCAAATAATATTAAATAGCTTATACTTACGTACCCATTTTTAGCTTTACTCTGATACGTCAAAGTTTAATATACGCACAACCCTGTTTAGTAAAACAAACGTGTAACTGTCAAATTCATGTGAATTCTGTTTAATGCCGAATTACTGGAAATGTTGGCCAGATTTGTTCGCTATAAAATAAGGTCAAACAATAAGAAGGCAGGGAATCGTATAGAGTAATATCTACTACCAGATGATGATGAACTATTATTGCTAAGTCAGTATTGATTTAAGAAATAAGGTACTTAATGTTATCAGTATAAGTCTATCTAAGTTTTAGGTACCTACCGGTATGATTAATTGATTGACGGAGTTACTTTGCCCCCTTTTTACCAAACCCTTTTATATAAATCGAATGGAAAACATCAGAAAAAATACTACAAAAAGTTTTATTTCTTTCTCACACTGCAAAACAATTCTGTAGATATGTGGGGAGCTAGCTGTAGCTTGCAATTTCACTCACATTTCAAAGGAAATTTTGAGACAAAAGGTTGCCTATATCCTTCTTCTATTCTTGCCAAATGCCTTCAAAGGTAATAAGAAAAGGTAACGGACAGGCAAGAGGTATTTTCGCATTTGTGGTTTTAATAGCTCAGGTATTAATGAAATTGCTTCATTCAATCGTTAATTCATCCCTCGCTTAATCTCGCCTCGCCTGAATTTTATGTCTTTCAGTAACACGTAACCGTAACGTAAGCAAAGAGACGTACGATAACGTACATACCTAATTATGAAAATAATTTTATGAACATTGGTAGGTAACCATTGAATTGAAAACTGCATGTTTTTGTTGGCAAATTCTGGTCAGACATAAGTACTCAAACTTTCTAAAGACAAAATACTGCTTTTAAAAAACGAAATAGATTTGTTTAATTTGAAACTACTAACAACTAATTAAAATACCTACAATGTAGTAAAATTCTTGTTTTTTTAAATTTGAGATAGTGCATACTATGTAGTTAGTAACTTTAAAAAAATATATACCTATTTTATGTAATATTGTTTATGTTAATTTTTTACGGTTTAACTTACAAAATCCGAAAAACATTCAGGATACAGGATGACATTAAAATCAATTGTTAAAATCAAGAATTGTTGACTGGACTGGAAACTGGAATCCTTTTGATTGATATAGGAAAGCCGAAGATCGGCCTCTGTGGTGTTCACTAGGGCAGGACTTCAATGCGGCAGTGGACGATAATGATGATGATGATAATGGACATTGAAATACAATATTGTTTTCTAAATACTTTTTAATGATTTATTTATTTACGCGATACAATCCGTAAAAAGTAATTTTATTTCAATGAATTACTTTACGAACTTTCAAGTCACTCAAAGGTTTAAAATACCGCAATTGTTCAGTTTTTTGTATTTTTTCATTTTATAAAACAATAGAGCTTTGTCTTAAGATTGTAGTGATGTCTCATCTATTATTTTCAGTTTTGAATTGAATGGAATGAATGGAAACGGGTTTAAGCAGGTAATTTGCGGTACCACTGACCAGTATTATCCAACAGTGTAGTTAAAGCATACAATAAATATAATTGTCATGCAAACTGTTGGCTGTAAGCGCTCTAAATCAATTGGAACCAATTCTTTTTAAGCGTGCCTTGGTAACGAATCACTAAGTATAGTTATTGTCAAACATTTATAAGCTTGTATTTAAGTTTTTTCTCCAAACAAGGACAAAACATTTGGCTACTTTTTACACATTGGTTGATTCAATATTTAACAAGTCAATACATTAAGCATTAATTCTGCCTCGTCTATGAAGATCATATGTTTTGTGTAAATATGTTGAAAATAGAAGAAGAAGAAACTAAAAAGGATTTGATAATAATGTAGCAAAATATAACGAACGTCTTCATTAAAGTCGTACATCCAAGACTCCAAGTATCTTCCATCTATGAAGGCGAAACAATTGAAGATGCGGTTCCAACTCAAAATAGAGGCAGTTCTAACTCGCAAACATTTTAATTTAGTTGACATTGACGTAACTGCCTAGTAGACTAGTTCATGACGTGACGTAAAATCTACAACAAATTGTACGTAGGTCCTAATTGTATAGAGTAGATAGTATAACGTAATGATCACTAAATGTGTAATTAGACTACAAATATTACGTAAGGGATTTTTTATGTCGTTCCATTCAATTAACTGTTTTAGGTTTTCTATAAATTATAAATTTTTCTTTATATACAAAATACTTAAAGGATACTTTTTCTTTTTAAAGCATACATTTCAATATTCTTTTTGAATAAATAATCTTTTGCTTTCAATGCGATCACTTCCTTGTATGATTGTTTAGGTTTCCGGAAATTCTTTCAGCCTTGAAGGAGGATCTTTATTTATGTCTTTGTTTTATGTATTTGTTTTGGATTCTCAAAAGTACTTAAAAGGCAATAAATATACATTTGTAAGCGTTTGCCTGCAAAATAGTTGTAGACCCTTCATGTTACTTTCTATAAGTTTCATTTAGATGGCTTATACTTTTATTTGCTTAGATAACTGAACTTCCAATATGTAGGTCCTTTCAGGTGAACCAAAATGTATTTCCTTATGACAAGCAAACCCTGCCAAGAGAATCTTCAAGCTTTTAAACTTGGCAAGCTTTTAAAATGGCAAGTTTAATTTAAATGACGCTCAAAATTTCAAGGCAAATCAATTAGGTATGAAGAAATTTCCTCCTCGATGTAGTTTTACCGCTTGCGCTGATGTAATCTTACATCAGCAGTTCACATGAGAATTATTTTTGTACTTTTTCCTTACTACCTGACGTTTATTTTTTGACTTTGGATCTTCTGATATGATTTGGTGCGTTACTTCCGAAGTTTGTTTTAATTTTAATAAGTTCCTTCAGCAACGCTACGAGAACGACGATCCTGATCAGTAAACAGTAACTATTCTTAATAAAGTTCCTTTTCTGTTAGTTCGTTAATAGAATGTACCTACGTATCTTGAGATGTCCATGCCTATTACAAACTGAATCAGTGATTATTATCCAAACAATATATTGTGCGCAAATAAAGACTTAGCCTTCTCAATACATTTCTTTGCAGTTACCATTTACATTACGTTCGATTGTCCGTCAGCGTGCGAAGCGGTGTTCTGTGAATCCAGTGAGCAATACTTGCCGACTCGATAACAGTAACCGGTTGCAACCGGATCGACGGATGCCGCCGTCACTGATTCCGTTTGATTCGCTAACTCTATCACAATGCTAAGTTACCATACTTAAACACATTTGTAGGACAATCTAGTCGGTGTTTTTGTTCCGCTACACGTGGCGTGGCCGTGTAGGAATGTGGATATATAACTTTTTTCGCGTGGTTTTTTTTTATTGCACCTTATTAAATAGGTAGGTGCTTAGTAAGTTAGTTGTTTGCTAATTAGTTCGATAATTACTATGAATAAAGATAGGTATTATTTGGCAAGAGTACTATAACTAAGTAGGATTTTTTATAACAAACTTTTCTAAGAAAAGTCGCGTTTAGCTAGTCGATATTTTTAAGATAGAAGATTCGTATCGATGGTTTTTTTCATCGGTATTATGGAGGTCTTTTAAAAACAGGGGTAAAATTGCCGCCGCCGCCGCAACTGGCAAGTCAAGAGGTGACACGTGGCGCCGAAATCGGGTCAAAGAATTAATTAAAAATAGAATGCGAAAGTGTTTTGTTTGTAACCTTTCCACGCCGAAACCAATAAATAGATTTTCATAAAAATTGGCAAGGAGAGAGATTTCATCCTGAGATAGGACATAAGTTACCTACTCTACTTGACCTTATTTGGGCTCGGGAAGGTCAGTGAAGCCGCAGAGGTTAGCATAATATTGATACGCACTAAGTCTTTGATATCGTTCGCAAACATGGTATGGTTACAGACCATCCATCATATTCCTTGTGGATATGAGTATGAGTAATCATGAAGGATGTCATTGACCTTACCCGTCTCTCAGTTTCATTTTACGAGCGTTAATTTTTCCAGCACCTATAGAGTTTCGATATTTAAACAATGAGCACTCAACAGCACTCAACCCATTAAAGTTTCTTAATTTTTTTATAATATACTAGCTGATAAAGTAATAAAGTCAAGGGTTTTAAAAAAATGTACCTAATTGGTAGGTACTTATTTGGCAACTCAAAGATAAAAAATTAAAAATTATTTTATAAACAAGAAGCATTAGAATTGTATAGAAACAAAGTTTAGTTTTGTATGATTTGGATTAAACTAGGTAACTAGTTACCTACTGAAATAAATTTCAGGCTCTAAATTAACACAAAAGATTCCATCATTATGTATGACGTACAATGTATTTCTTAAATATTTTGTACTACGTTACAGCAAATTTGCTTTACCTGATATATTCATTTATAAGGTAAGTAAGATGGCGTGACTTAACGCAGGACATTACAAGACGTGGTCAACATAATCATTGTTATTGTTTGCGGCATGTACTGTGTCGAGTGTATGCAATTGCATATGAATGCGGTGCGGCCAATTCAAATCACCTTCAATCAAATATTCCATACGAACTACAGTACGGCACATAATCTTATCAGTACTTTTTACATGGTTTTTAGCTGAATTTTAAATGTCAAAGCCAATAAATAAATCGATGTAAGTAGTTAGGTATTCCGGGTTTTGATAAAAGTATTACGTTATCTGTAGTTAGTCGCGAATGACGGAGAATTTGTGTTTCCGCCTTTCTTGTCCGTCTAAAATTAAAATTTTTGATAAAGCAATGTAATTCTGCATTGTTATACCAAAAAAGGACTGCGGATCCATGGAAATTCGTAATTTGATGATGAAATCTCCTGGCGCTGTCTAAAAATTATAAGAATTCGTTTTTACGAGTACAGAGAAACACATATTGGCTGTGTATTTTGCCGTGTTCCTTAACCACTTCAGTAATGCTATTGACGCATTTCAATGCGATAGATAAGTCTACATCTCTGTTACTATATTACTATCTGTAAATTGTCAATAGGGGACGTGTAAGGTGTCACCTCTATTAATAAATAAGGACTAGATGTGACATCGTATAACCACGCCTCCGACCGCAACCTTGGAGGAGGATCAGATGGCTATAACAGAATACAAAGATATTTTTAGATCTTTGTGTTATTTTTATCTGATCGTCACGTGTTGATACACATTGTTGGCTAGTAAGGTAAGATTCTCATATTACATTTTATAGTAGTATATAGGTTAATAACTATACATACCTAATATAGACATGTGTAAACATTTTCAGTGCTATTACTGGCGCTAAACATTGAAGGGAAAATACAGATTTTCTTTAGATGCACTAACGTGGAGTTACCTAGATATTTCCAAAAACTGCGAAGGTGCATAATCTAACATACCATCACGCCTGTAATCCCCAAAGGGTTAGGAGAGGTGTATTTAATTTACACACATTAGTCCCACGTAATAGGGGGCAAGCTTATTACCATTCACAGGGCATAAATGTAAGACCTAAATGTACCATATACTGAGATATAAATCTTATTCTATTCTATTCATATAATTATCCAAACTCCGAGCTGCTACTGAGAATTTCATTGAAAAAACCAATAACAAAATGCTCGACCAAATTTTGAGCTTGGGATTACTAGACTACCTAATAAGGCAATTTAAGCAGGCAGGAAGGTGCATCATTTAATGAATAAAATGTATAACATATAATCGTAAATTCCACTTCAAATTCCAGTTGAAGTTTCTGAATACTTCAACATCTACCAAGATGAAACGTTAAAGGCTGTTCATTTTCAATCATAGCACTGAGGTACTTAGAAATCTCACTCAACAAAGTATTATGTCCACAATCGATTAATTATCACGTGATAGTTAAGTTGCAAGTCAACACTTTTGCTGACGTAGGTGTCAAATTAAAATGGAAAAGTGTTAATTAATTGTCAACGGTGCAGTGACATCACGGAACGCATGTTACAATCAAAACGATATCGGTCGATGTCACGTTTTGTTCAAAGTTATCCAGATATTGTAAACTAGCCTTCCGCCCGCGGCTTCGCCCGCGCCGACTGTACCTTTCTTTATATTTTACGGAATAATATTCCACTCAGCCACTCTCACTCACTCAGCCTATGCCACTCAGGAATAATGTACCTACCTTTCTATTGGTGAATTATTTTAAAAACCGGTTCAGGAAATCGAGAGATTACCTACCCCCTACAACGTCACAAAGTCACAAATCACAAACTCTCAAACTTTACCTCTTTATAATATTAGTATTATAGATATTTTTTTGGGTTTGGACAGAAAATGAAATTCGATAACCAAAATAAATAGTTATAATTTAGACGATCACCAGAAATGTTTTTAAGATCCTAACCCTAAGCACCAAATATTCTTTTTGCTTCCCAAAATAGATAAATGGTCACCAAATTTGAACACAGACTACTTTAATGTACGACTGAAATTACTTTTTTGTCCAGCTGATGATTTTATTATGGGTTTAGGTTAGGTTAGAACTGCGATCATAACGCGCGAGCCGAGCGAGCGAAGCGAGCGTGCCGCGGCAGCAGCCGGCGACGTGCCAGGACCTTACCTATTACCTATACTATTTGGCTATAATAACATATTTTAAATAATTTCGTGAATTTTAAAGGCGTCCATATATTTTTATGGCAGTCAATAATAAGAAAAAGTTGATTTATTTGATAACATTTTAGGAAACGGAATTTGGTGACCATTTATCCGTTTTGGTGAACGTTTCGAATTTTATTGGCAGTAGGTAAAATAGGTACATTTTTGGGGGGCATTTAAACATAAGCCAAAATAAATTATAAGGGGACAATATCTTTGGCCAATGTGTGGGTATGTTTTTCTAGGCTAATTCCTCGAAAGACATAGATAACCATCCTCATTCCTTGTTTCCTTCATGAGTTCAGATGCGTAGGAGGCACCTAGTAAAAACTGGCAACAACCCGAGTTAGATATACCCTACCTCATTTGAGATATCCTTCAAGAAGGTTAGGTGCGTAGACTGCGCAGTACCCCAGTAAATGTATTTCAATATAGGTAGGTACTTTAGGAATCGATTTACGTTGGTTTGGTCTAAGTGTATATAAGGGAGCGTTTTCGATTGAAAGAAGATGTAGTAACAAGGATTGAGAAAGGCATTTTAAGATGGTTCGGTCACGTAGAATTCGTAGAAAGAATGCATGAACGGAAATTCACGAAACAAGGACGTGATGAGTACGGTTGGACGAGTTGGAAAGGGCCGACCTCGGCGAGCGTACCACAATCAAATAAAAAATTCTCAAAAAAGCACTGGGTTACAAGCACCCTAAACCGACGACCGGAGTTAATGAACGTAAATGAAACGAAAGTGGTGTGCTAGGTAGCAAGTGGACCTGGACATCTACAGTCTCTGCCTACTCCCATGGAAGACAGGCGTGACAGTATGTATGTAGGTAGGTAAGTACATACCTACCGGTATAAAATTATAGGTAAAAACTCCGATGATACAGCTATGACTAATTATGTAATTCATTGTTCATCCTTTTTTATCTAACGAAATAATGCCAGCAGCTGGCTTTACTTAAGCTCTTTATTATTTCAGGACCCCATAATAGCTTGATAAAAAAACTTGAAAACAAATCGTAAAACATAATGATAGCTAAAGTCAACATTTGCATGTGATTAAGTCAGGTGTAAATTAGCGTAGATTAATTTTAATCCTGCTTTAATATCTTCATGTGTGCTACCTACTTTTTAAATGGTAAACATAATGTTCTTTGCGATAAAAAAATATATATAGTATAAATAAAAATAATATCTTTATCAATAAATTAAAACAATTTCTAATAATTAAAAGCTACTACACTATTGAAGAATTCTTTAGCGATAAATTTTAAACAACAACCTGCGGTTAAAAACTACTCATACATACTAAAATGAAAGAATGTAATTTAAAATAATAATAATAACATTCTGCAAGGCTTAATAGAATCGTAAATATCTAGTTTATTATAATTTATAGTTGTAAAAATGAAAAACATGCAATATATAAAATAAAAATACATAAACATTATCTAAAACAAATAGAAGAAATACTTATTATATAAAAATAAAAATACTTAAACATTATCTAAAACAAATAGAAGAAATACTTTTTATAAAATATGTTATACGATACTATAATGATACAATTTTATTTAATATAATATATAGTTCTTAATTAATTTGACAAAGAGCGCCTTCATCCTCTCTCCTATTAAAAATATCTTTGCTGTGCCCGACAGGGTCCATAATTGATCCAATGTTTAGCATACCTACCAACTAATGTACACATTATGGAATGCAATAAAGTATTGAGTATTGAGTATATTTGATCATGAAAGTGATGCCTATGCTGATACGAAGTGACGCTGGAGTAAGTATCTCAACTAATATTTATTAAATTTTCAAACCAATAGGTAGGGATGCGTAGTATTTACAGAATTTTATTTTATTTTAGGTACAAGGTACAACTTATCTCAATTAGTTGAGTAGTTCCTGAGATAGAGATTTAAATTTCTGCTGTATGTAGATCCATTAAAAAAACAGATCATCATTGTTGGTTTCTGGATCAATTCTATTCTATCGTTGTCCACGGTATAGAAGCCGCGGGCAACAGCTATTTTACCTCATGAAATAAGTGCATGCGGTGCTTACATGAAGAGACAACCAGACTTGATATCAAACCTCAATTTTAACTTTTTTTGTGTTAACAATTGGTGAACCATGTTAATTGAATCATTTTTATTTCTACTTTATAACTTTTATGAGATTCATCCTCAAAATATTAATGTCAGGAAAATCATAAACAATTTTTCATGCAATATATTGTTCTACTTCCAAAATGGAAGATATTATTAATACTGAACTATATCTCCTCTATTATGTCCATGTAGGATTTTGTTTATACATACAAAATTATTGACTCAGTTCATGTTTTACATTAATTACCTAATCTAGAGAGCATTTCTCAACCCGTCAAACGTTTAGCCGAAAATAGCCACAGATTCTTATTAGTCTGGCGGCATGTAGACATAGCTGTAATCACACGGAAAAACAAATTTCGAAAAATTCTTGGCACATTATTGGCAGTAACTACTCGTATGTATGTTATATTGGTAACTGAGCTTAATTGACATCGAACGATGAACGTTCCGACGAAAAATTACAATTAAGAAAAAGAACTAACAATACTTCCTTTCTATTCGTAATTTTTCATGTATAATCAAGTGTGTAAGTAGGCGTAGTATGAGTTTAAGTATAATACGCTTCGTTAAAGTTTTTGTCGAATATTTTCAAACTGTGCAAGACATTTGGAGACAGTAAAATGGGAAACAAAGCATTTGAAAAGGATTTTAATAACTATGTAAATTAGGGTAAAAAAATATATTAAAGGTATTTTTCTATAAACTGGCATCATTATCTAATTATTAATTATTTTATATGTATAACACTTATACATGGTACCTACATTATGAAGTGTCTATAAATAAAACCCTTTTTAATTAAGAGCTTTTCCAAGCACAATCCCACTGAAAACTAGACTTCAGGGTAAGCGACCAAAACGATAATAAATATTTATGAACCCCGCCATTAGGTACTACGTGCGCCATATTGTACCTAGCATTTTCACTGTAGGAAATTTCCACGCGAAATACCGAATCGAATGTGAGAGTGTAATGCCTAAGTATTCGTATGATTTCATTTAGTGTTGTTATAAAAATTTCAGTGCCGCGTTAATGATTCTGTGTTACGTAGGTACACTGTCTAAATCATTATTTAAAAATAAAGATTGTGTGTGTCGGATGTTAAGTTTAGCAACTGGATTATTTATTGGTCTCATAAATTGAAATCTAATCTGTGTGCCTCTTTTAAGTATCTGCGTATACATACCTACATAGATTCGTTATCGTAGCCAGATACTATATAATCTCTCCAAACGTCATCGTCATCAAGTTTCCCATTGACTATCCATCTTCAAGATGGAAAATTTTCATGTTATTTACCAAAATTCAAACAATTTTTTTTTGCATTTCTTTAATTATATCTGTATTGTGCAAAATAACTAACTCAAGGCAATACCATCAGGATAGAATAATGACGTTTTTTTATATATGTAGTATTTAGATATTATGTTCGGGCAATTTATTAGCAATATATTCTGAAAACATTATCGCTATCGTGCCGTAAATTCTAAGTACCTTTTCCTTGAATTGCAATCGCTATCAGTTTTCATTATGTGCTAATTGAAACCAGGTTACTATGATTAATGATTTTATTGCGCACATTGAAACTGTTAACAACACTTCTACTTGCCATTCCGGGGAATACCTGATGTTCTGACGACCTTCTGTATAGATTATTGAGATTCTGTACGGTTTCCTTGGCATGAGTAATATTGAGAAATCTAGTTTTTTATTAAATGTCTATAGTCGAATAATGTGTTAAAATAATAATAGAATGTGCTTTTTTCTTGCAAGAGGATCTCGTAAAACGCACAGATTGGTGCGTTAGAGTTGGAGATATAAAGTTTAATATTAGCCATTAAATTTTCTCTCACAATATTCAGAAAAAATACTAATATCCAAAGAATACTTTACGTGTTACGTGTGACAGTTTTGCAAATGTCAGTATCTTATTATCAGAATTAACTATATCAAGGCCCAGATATCAACTAAGTCACTAGCTTATTTTGAAGAGTTCGTTAACATTGAACGTGCGATCCTTAGGTAAGTTCTAGCAGCGTTAATTTAATTAACACACCGTAAAAAGAGTTGTTCACGCCAATAACTTATTCTCTAATAGATGAGTAACGGAAAACATCGATCGATAGTACCTACCACTAAGTACCCCCTAATTAGCACAGCTACTGGGTATTACAGAATGCTCTTTGCGACATCTTTCAAATAAATGCTAAAGTATTTATGATTTTTAGCATGAGTTTCCAAATTAAAACGAGGAGACATATTGAATTGGTATTTTCCCCGCACTCACTAAATTGTTTTTTGCTTACATTGGAATTTTATCCCCTATGACTTATGAAAACTCTTTTATGCTGATCATCCTTCTAGCCCAATTATGTTGAAGTCGTCTTCCAGTAAAACAAGTTGCGTCGTAAACATCGATATTCGAGAGGAGGACTGTCGTAGGTGTTCATATATCAATTAAAATTCCCTGTAAATTACCATGTAGGTACTACAATGCTGTTATGATGAATAATCAAATCTAGTGTCTAGCCCCTCTTCTGTATACTGATACTCGGTATATAATAGTATACTACATAGGTATATACACTAGTTTATCTGTACACAATTAATTTGCCAGGGAAATTAATGGCCTTCCCTGTCTTCTCTACCTCTTTGTCTAATTCTCTATCTGTGCCTTACAAATATACACTATACTTAATATACTTATATATATTATATCCACCACCATGTATAAAGGTCTAAGTTTTACTTTTAGACTGGTCTGGACTGGTTCCGATAATTTCCTTTTCTTAAACTATTAGCAGGTTGTACCTTGACCTTGTACTTAACTATATATACTATATATACTGTATATATACAGTATATATAGTTAATTACATCAACAATCTGATATGACACTGATAACAAATCGTGTTAAACTCTCATAAATATCTGATAAAATTAGGCGGCTTTCAGCACACATTAATTATAATCATCAGCGCTAGCCGCGTCTAATTACCGGTTAGTTAGTAGTTCTAGAAAGATTCAAATTGTCATAAATTCTGTATTGCGCTGTATTTCGAAACATAATGAACATGAATCATTCTTCAGAAAGTATTTACGTCATAATGTTATAATTATCTGCCTGCCTGCATACGTCGAAGGATTTCGTATGATAGCATCACACTTTAGGACCCCAACAGAAGCGAGGAATTTTTCACAAGGCATTCTTGGCTGACGAATTGATGATTCCAATCTGTTGTTATGAGTATAAGTATGACTAGTATTATATGTTACAATCATTATCCAGATATCAAATTACCTACTATGTGCTGTTCCACAGGTCTTTTCAGAATACTCTATACTTAGGCAATATTATCACTTACACACTAAAGAACATATATGTTATACAAAAATTTACATACTGCGTGACATGTTCGCATGTCGTTCGTATATTTTCCCATAAAGGACACCATAATTTTCCATGCTAAAAGTAGAGTTGCGATTTTGCGACCCGTGGAAAATCAACGGCTGTTGGTTTAGTTTTGTGCTAAAATTTCCAGTTTTGTCGTCACATTATGACTTTATGAGTCGTCAAATTACTGTCTTATTTATAGTGACGTTTCGGGAATTACGTGTGCGTCGTGAAATTACCTATAAGGAAATTATTCTGAATATGGTGTTGTTTACAAACAATCGTAATTTTATGTTGTACATACATACCATCACGCCGGTATTCCCCGAAAGGTTAGGAAGAGTTCTACTTAACGTACATCCACAGTTCGCCGGTATGTTTAGGTCCCATGTAATAGGGGGCGAGCCTATTGCCATTATACGTTTACAAATATCCGATAACGCTTTGCTGGACCTGGCGATCGAACCCAGATGTTCTACCGTAGCAATCGCCTTTATGATCACTAGACTAATGAGGCAGTCAATTTGGAAATAACATCATTAGCAACATCAGACCGTGGGATTTCTAAAAGACCACTGCCCACAAGATCCCCTCCCTCCCAACTACGCCGATTCCTGTCTTGTCAGGAAACCATTTCTAGGGACGTGCCAATGTCCTACTTCATACCTAGTCATATTATCCTTATCTTCATGTTGACGTCTAAGAAATCACGCGCACCTACGCAGTGTTTAAAGGAAAAGTAGGGCGGTATTTCTATAAGACGCAATTAATTTACGTCGATATTGTCCTGTCTGAATAAAGTCCTGGAAAATGACAATTCAGATACGTCATTTTATGTTTTTAAGTAGTTACATATTTTAGTCCAGTCCCAGTTTTTGAAACCTCATTGTCCTAAGTTTTTATGGATGGCTTAGTGATTAGTTTTTACGAGTAGATATTTGAATTCAGGATACAGGAGCACTTTTAGTGTTAGACAAATATTTTATCAAATAAGAAATCCATGAAATAGTGTCCAAGTTATATAATAGAAATGACCTGCCGTCCATTGTCCGACATAGCTGATCTAATACATTATATCTACTCCATAAACTAAACCAGGGCAATCGATCCAGATATCTTTTTCCTCATCAATGTTTGCAAACTTTAATAAAACTTTATTGAATATGGTTTCCGTGCAGCCTTAAAAATGTTGGAACATTCTACTTGGTTCTCTATTACG